>CM029654.1:27943459-29143459 GCA_017311315.1 Dendrocalamus latiflorus | reverse complement strand
TTCGACCACGGCCATCTACGACCACGAGCTTCTTCGAGCACAGTCATCTTCGACCACAGCCATCTTCGACCACGGTGATCTATGACCACGGTCATCTCTACGACCGTGCAGCCGCTTCGACTATGGCTTGACTCTCGACGGCGGTTTCCGGGAGGCGAAATTACTGTGGGGCGGAGTATATGCATATGCTAGTCTTTTATATATGTCATCATATGATTCCGACTAAGGATCATTTACTAAAGTCATATACTTGCGAATAAATATTAACAATATTATTAAAGGAACAAAATAGCACGCTATCCAATAAATTATAAATATAACGAAATATAATCCATATAATTGCCTCTAGAGCATATTTCCAACAAAAGTCACATAAATACTACACGCAAAGGTCGCCAAGATTGGATGAACAATGCCCAGTACATATGGTAGTCAGCAAAACCTGCTTCCAGTTTGGTCGAGAGCCAAACGTTGCCACAGGCCAAGTATGACCAAACAAGGCTAATGTTTGGTTCGAAGCCACGATCGTGACATGCCACAATTTCTTAGCCACCTGAACCTCTCATCATACACTCATTTATTTGAAAATAGACTATATAATGCTTATGATCAAAAGTTGAGTTGTATTTCTTATAAACTGGAGGTCTTTTCCAACAAATTGAATGGCCTGCACATTTCGTTCGTGTTCACATCTGCTCGATAATACATATATCACCCAAGTGTATTAACACAAAAAAAATCAGCGGAGGCATGCCAACTGCATACAAGCTGCAGGAAATCAGATACATCTCATCTACGAATGGCACTCTCCATAGTTTCTGCCTGACCCCATCATTACCTAAAATGTGTGGACTTGGACCCTCAGTGGATTATACCAATCCTCTCAGCAGCACATCAAGGGCGATCACCTCCAGGTGCGGATCAAAATCCGCGTCGCAGAAGCAGCTAGTCCAGCAGCTACTCTTGCACATTGCAGCAGCAGAAGCTGCTCCGTAAGTTCAGGGGGGGTTTAAACATCAGGCTAGTCAACTCTGAACGTACTCTAGTGCCTTCTACTTCACATGCTCAATTCTTTCCTCATCGCCCTGAGACTTCTCGAATTCCAGGTATTTCTTGAATAAGAACTGCAAAAGTTGAGCGTAGCACGAAGAAACTAAGATTAATACAAGGAATGCTAGTAAAGCTTTTGTTGAAAAGGTTGACATAAAAATAACCCATCTAGACGCTAAGCATGAAGGAATTTACGAAATACCAGTATCAAGAACCACAAAATTCTGAATGGACAAATATCAGGAAGGATCCTCAGTAAAACAAGAAACAATCTATCCAAACATCAAATCAGGAAATCGCGTCGTGCGTGTGTGGTGGTGGTGTTGGGGTGGGTGGGGGGCTGACAGAGAACAGCAAGGGAAGTGCTATAGTTCAAGCAACCAAACTAATTGAACCAAGTACTAACCATGCCATCTCAGCTATGATTTATAATCCTTTGAGAAAAAAGGTGAACTCTGTAGTTTGCTAATTTGGAATCAAGTACACTAAGATGCATGTCAAGAATAAATATGGTTGAAATTTATGCATGTACTTCCTGTTACTATTCAATAGCAGTAAAAAAATTAAAAATACACTGAGAACGAGCCAAACCTTCATCTTTTTTGGAGGAAGACTAAGGCATGTCACCCTATCAAATAATGCCCGTACAACTTCTCTGTCACCAAGGCGAATTTCCTTCAAAAGATCATGTTTGTCAATAAAACTACCTTATTTGACAGAACAAAAATTTCAGATGACAGTTTGCAAATGCAATATTACTTGGTCTAGGTAAACACTCCAAAGATCTGTTCTTTTTGGGTACTCCCGTAAGATCAGCTCAAATCTGGATCTCCCTTCCTCAGGCACCTCACACTTGAACTCCAGGATAGCAGTCTGCGAGAGGAACTTTATACGCTTGCTCTGTGGCAGACTTAGAAGTGCACGGTTTACAATGGACTTGATGTATTCAACGTCCTTGTGTTGCTTGAGAGAAAATTGAATGCGGCGTAACCAGATCTACAGTTCCATCACAAGAGTCATAAATTTGCTCCAGATACAGACAGGCAGGGGCGGAGCTAGAGAAAAATTGAGGGGGGTGCGGCACTTCCTTCATGCCATGTATATGTATACATACGTACAATGTTTAAGCAATAATATAACTTTGTTAGATGAGCCTGGGTGCATAACTTTGGGCTTGGGGGGTGCAAAAGAGGTGAAAGTTTAGAGGTTAGCACTGATTTTCGATTTTCACGTGGGTGCGGCCGCACCCACAGTGAACTACATACCTCCGCCCCTGCAGACAGGAAGTGATGAACTAACCTTGCAGGAAGTTTTGAATCTTTTTGTCATTCTATCAAGAAGTTCATCTGCCAGTTTGTGCTGTTCGGTCCTCTCATAGATTGCAAGAAGAGCCAAGTACACCTTTTTGTGATCACAATACTGCAAGGCTCTTTGGAATATCTTCTTGACAGCATCCTGGTATATACCAACAGTGAATCAGTACCATCAAGTGGAACAGCATAAAAAAACTTAAAAGTGGTGTCATTTTCAATTTACCTCACGTGGACTCCCGCATTCATTTTCCAGATTAAAATATGCTACCCAAATATTAAGTTTCTCATCCTCTTCTTTGATGTTTATTGTTCTCAAAGCCCTAATGAACACAAGGAACAATTGTACAAGATGAAAATTCATGCAACGCAGGGCAAAAAGTTTTAATAAAACAATGCTCCAGCAAGGAAAACCCATCTTTTTGCAAAAGAGATTAACACAAATGGAAATTTTCATGGATTAAAAACCAAAGCGGCATCACCAAGATGATCCTTTATCATATAACCACTGGGAAGACTTGGTATCACCACAGATTATTTGGAAGTCGGAACAATATCTAAAACAACGATTCTTGGACTGCAGATATACCTTTCAGCTACTGCACGTGCTTTCTCAACATCTGCGAGTTCTAACAAAAATTCCATATACTTTATCCAGACGAAGCTACTGTTTGGAGAGCTCCTGACCAACTTCTCAAATTCATCTGGAGTCTGCGGTGTATCTTTTTGTAAAGCCCTTTCCTCCAAGGCGCTGATTTCTAGTTCCCTGAAAAAAATACAGGATATCAGGATGTAGAAGTCTGTGATGCCTATGTTGATGGTACAAGGAGATACAAGAAGAATAAAATGTCTGGAAACCTTTGTTTCCTCGTCTTCTCTTTTAACCGTTTCTCACTCTTTTTAGCATTTGCTTCAGTTCCATTAGCAATTTCATGACCTTTATTACCATCCTCTTGGTCAGAACATTCAGATTCATCCAATGAGACCTGAAGTGGCAGCACAGAAGCCCTGGATTCTGGTTCAGGAAGAACTAAGGCCCTGTTCAGATCTCTGGCAATCTCAGGGATATGACTGATGTCCATAGGTACCCTTTCATTATCATCATCATTTGTACCATCAGTCAGATCAGAGTCAAAGTAAGATTTCTTCATTCCAAGGGATACGCGATGTCGTTCCTCATCAATCTGGATGTAAATATAAGAAAATGAATTTTTAACACTCATACAATGGTAAAAGACCACTCTGACAACAGATAAAACTTGCAAAGATCAGAAGAAACAAATTATAAGGAGCTAAAGATCCTGAAGGAAACAGCAAAGATCAGCACTCACACCCATCAGACACACCCCTTAACATCTCATTTCCTACCACCGTGTCAGCACAAATATCCAATCCTAAAATCTACAGATATGTAGCAGAGTAGCAGACACGAGAGCTGATTAACAAACAAATATCCCATGAAAAACCATCCTTGTAGTGCTAGAATTAGATCCATAGCTAGCAGACTACTGTACCTTCAATATGTACTCCATAACAACACTGGATTCTTGTCCTGCCATAGCTGAGACCTACAAGAGTAAAATAAAGAATTAACTATCTGTTATTTTTCCAATAAAAAATACAGTACATCTGAGAAGTCCCCTTGAAATGTTTCTGTTCAGTGCTATGCTAGTTAGATAAATATGTCTAAGCAACATAGAGTGCTCTTATGTGATAGCGACCTCACCTTCATATAGACATCAATATCATGATATGGCTTGATGTTCTCAGCCTTTTCAGAAATCCTAATTTACTCCTGAAATCACGAATGTAGTTGCTCAGCAAACAACACTTAACAATTTATAAGGCCTGATTCAGAATTATAGATCATAAGCTTGGCTTTGGACCACGAAATTCCAAATCTAATTCCAGCACAATTTAGTATAATCCGAATGCAGCATTTAGGTGCATATCAGTACAATGAAAACATAACTATGCTGACTGCGATTGCAGTGTAAAATGGAGCATAAAGGAGCACATCACTGATCACAAGAAAGAAATCTTCATGAGCATAGAGAGCTTGTACTTTGCTTCACCGTGATGACTTCATACCTTCACTTGCTACTTTCTAACATCACAGGACTTGCAGTTGCACAGTCCTAAAGAAGCCTATGAAAAGGAGCAAGAGGTTCTGAGATGCAAACCTGATCCATGATGAAGTCGAAGTAATCACCCTTGGGCCGGGGGATCAAATGCTTGTTCCTCCACATGAGCTCCGCGAGCGCGAAGAACTGGAACACTGAGTACAAGAACCCGATCACGTTCACCGCCTCCGAGTACCTACATCGCAACAGAACACAAGCACGTAACGGAAATCACCAATCAAATAACCCTAACCAAACACAGTAGATTTTTCGAAGGGATTGCTTTAGAAAAGGGGGATTTTTTTTTGGTTTACCGTAACTGGCTGTAGCGGTTGTAGGAGTCGAGGGCCCAGCCCTTGCGTTGGTCAGAAGCGAGAACCGCGAGCGCCGCCAGGCAGAGTCCCACGGCCGCGCCCCGCGCCACCAGTGCGGTGCGCTGCAGCGACGCCGCGCGGCGTTTGCGCGACAGGATGTCGGGCACGGCCCCGCGGTCTCGATCGACCGACCTAGCTGGCTCCGGCCGCGGCTGCGGCTGCGGCCGCGGAGGAGACGGGGACCGCGGCGGACGGGTGCCGGCGGTGCGGCCACCGCTCCACGAAAACCAGGACCGGCCGTCGGCGGGGTTGGCGGTGCGGGTTGCGTGGGGCGGGGTCACGTATTGGGCGGCGGCGGCGTGGAGCTCGGATGCGGCGGAGTGGGGCGGCGGCGGAGAGGAGTGCGGGGTGGGGCTCCTCTCCGACCAGTCGTCTGCCGCGTGCTGCTGCATCGGCATGAGGGGAGGATCCGGCTCCAGGTGGCGCGGCGGCGGGCGGGCGGGGAGGCAAGGCCGCAAGGGAGGAGGAGGAGGCGGCGGCGGAGAAGACGGGTGGGGGAAGGAGGAGACGGCGGCGGAGCGGGGGAGGAGGGAGGAGGATGAGGCGGCGCAGCGATGTGGTAGGGGGAGGAGGAGGCGGCGGCGGTGCGGGGTGGGGGGGAGGAGGCGAGCGCACGGCGGTGCAGAGTGGGGGGAGGACGCCAGGGAGGAGTGGTGGAGAACGTGGGGAGACGCGACGCGGGGTGGAGAGGAGGAGGAGGCGGCGGCAGCGCGAGAGGGGGGCGACTGAGCCGGATCTGTGGGGACGGAGCGCGCTGCGCGCCTGCGCCGTGAGAACGGGGAGGGGAACGGTTCAATGATGTGCATGATCCAAATGATTTTGACCTTAGGATCTTCAATGAGTAAGAGAAAAAAGTTTGAGAAGAGATCTAGACCATTCATTTGTATGAAGTTGGATTTCTTTGGTACACAAATCTGGGTGGACTTAGATTAGGCATGACTGTGGGGGTGGTTGAGGGGGGTGGATTTAGTAAAGAAAATTTTGGTGTATTATAGAGTAGGGTAGATAGATTACAATGATCATTCGGACGAGCAATCATATCGTGGCTACACACTGAATGTACTAATATTTTCTATATGCTCATGCATACTAAAGCCGAGCTAGAGCATTACTTATTGCTTCGTGATAAATTAGATACTTCTTGTGTAAAGGACAATATGAAAAGGTCCATAATTGTGTTGTGATGAACCATTGTCATTTTAAAGGAGTGAAAATTTAAATTTGCAAATTTATAGATTTTTCTTGTCAGCTTGCAGAAATAGATGATTTTAAAAAATTTGAGTTATAGGATTATTTGATTACCTAGGTCAATGGTTTTAGATTGCATTAGACATTTATTGCTAATATGGGTCAAATTGTGAAGAACTTCTATCCGAAAACGATTTTTTTATTTTTGGATGTGCAAGATCGCTTGGAGTCAATCATTGTGAGACCCGGAGTAGAAACTTCCGGACCCCCCTGTGCATTACAGTACTAGTCCCAGATCAATGCTAGTACACACAGATAACCAGAAAAAACGGTACATTGTCATCCTCGATTTATTACAATAATAACTGAAGTTTACATTGGTCATTGCCTTACAAAGGTTCACAGAACCTTAAAACGAAAATAAACACAGCGGAAGCAAAAAGTAAATTAATCGACCCATCAATCTGCCACAGGCAATTGACTGGGGAAACGAGTCCTAAGCATCCGGGAAGAATCCACCGCATCCACACTCGGCACAGAAGTCGTATTCTCCAGCTTGAACTTCTTCATTCTCTACTAATGTATTTGTAGAGCAACATGTGAGTACAAAATTGTACTCCGCAAGTCTTGGGAAAGATGCATAGATGCAAGGCTTCACAAAGGAAGGCTATATGGTTCTTTTGCAAAAATCAGCATTTTATTTCAAATCTACATAATTACTTCAAATGCCATTTGATAAACATCTTTGTTTTTCATAAATGAAATTAGATAATTAACTTAGTGAAGGTTAAACCACCAACACTAAAATCTCAGGCTATCTGCCAACTTTCAAAACCCAGGTTAAACCACCTGATCTGGTTACACCACCAGATTTAAATCACGAGAGTTATACCACTCTCAAGTTTGACAAACCATTTTATTTTGAAATTAAAATCAAACTTCTACCATGTGAATGCATTCCTTGCCCGCCCTTGACCGTGGGCACGGCTATTCGAATAGTTTTTACTCTGCAGAGTTTGTACACTTTACCCACAAGAGATAAATTATCTTAATGGTCAACATGCTTCCTTTGGCATGAGACCCAGATAAAATATCACAAAGCCTTTCACCTACTCCAGTATAGCTAGATACCACCCGCTAAGGTTTCACCACAACTCGAATCCACAAGTTGGAGCCCCCTCTTGCGCCGTATGAGTACAGTAAACCCTGTCCCTCACTATGAGTAACCAGTACACCCTGACACTCAATACACCACTGGTGATATCTAAACTACACCTTTATAGGTTAGTTAGCTAGGTCGTACCCATATAGACTTGTGGTTGCACTGTTTTGCTCAGTTTGGACAAACACAAGCGTCGGTCCTTAAACGACCAGGGTGGCTCATTCACAATCCCAAAAATTCTCGTGCTAAACTGCACCAGCCAAACCTTCCATCCACCCTTGTCAACTTTTCCCTTTGAACTTCATTTTTATTTTCAAATTAACAGTGGTAACATCCATTACCACTTTTCAAACAAATCAATTAACAATGGTAACATCCATTACCAATGTTCAAACAAACCATTGATCAAAACATTTAGCAAACATGCTTCTCATTTGAACATTTTATATTGATTCGCTAAACTAAGCATTTGCTAGTATAAATTTAACAAAATGTAATACTAACTCATTATTGAGTCAAAGGGATATCCTAAGTTGACAATGGTACAAGGTAAACGATTTTCAATGGAAGGTATAACAATTGGAACATTTAACTAAATTTTTCTAAAATCAAGTTATCCACTTTTACAACATAAGCATGCAATAATTTAAAATAACTACACAAATCATTTTGTAAATCATAGGAGTAAGATGGTCAAAGGAGACTTGCCTTCTTGCGCGCTAGTTGATCCTTCTTGCTGCGGTTCGACGAACTCTTCGGCGACGTCGGTTTCTACGCGCAAAACAACAAAACAACCAAATAAATAAATACAAATAAAATCACAAAAATATAAAATATATACTGCAACATAGATTATGATTTTAGACAAATTTAGAGATTTGAATAACTGAATTCGGAGATCGGACGAGGGAGAACGAGCGATTGGAAATTTGATCGGTTTGGAAATTCCAGAAAATGCAAAACGGGGGAATATTCTCTGGAATCTTATTTTGGCTGATTTTTGGGGTATTTTGGAGTGTATGACATGTGGGGCCCGGTTGTCATTGACTAACAAAAATTTTGGCCAAAGCCCCAACCGAAAATTGCTTTGTTCTGGACTTGATCTCACAACCTCATGCATGCATGCCTTAACTTGTCTACCCTAGCCAAGTGAGCATTTGATATTTCTTGACAAAGGAACAACAACAAGACAAAATAAATATGGATGAACATGGTTAGAGAGGAAACATGGAGAGAAGACACGGGCGCGCGCGCGGGAGGCGGCTCACCGGCGGCCGGCGGTGGGGCGGCGAACGGCGGTGGGGTGGTCGGGGCGGCGGCGCTGCTTACCGGCGGCGGCGGGAATGCCCGAGGCGGTCGGCAGCGGCGGGAGGCGGTGGTGGCGGCGGTTGTGATGGGGCGGCCGGAGGGAGGTGGCCGGGCGACGGCGGGGACGGCTGGTTGGCGGCGCACGGCGGCGGGAGAGGTGGAAGGCGGGAGTCGGCCGAATAGAAGGGGGAAAGGGGAGAGAATGGTGAGGGGAGGCCAATTTATAGAAAGAGAAGGGAGAGGAGAGGGTTTCAGTTTTGAGAAGGTTAAAGGACGGGGAACAGCCGGGAGTTTGATGAGGGTGATTAGGGCGTCCGTTTCCACGCTTTAATCGGGAGTTAAGAGGGAGAAACGGCGGAGTTTCGAAGCTTTTAATTGTCATCCATGGTGGAGGAGAGAAGGGTGGGAGGAGGAAGAAGAAGAGGTTGAAGAAACATATGACATGTGGGGTCCATGTGTAATAGAGAGGAAGAAGAAGTGAAGGGGTACGGGCCGTCGGATTTGCGACACGTGGCAAGTGGATGTGTTATGGCTCTTGGATTTTATGAAGGGGTAAGTTATCATGTGTGGCTAGGATTAAAACGTGGAGAGAGATTGATTTAATCTGAGAGCGACACGTGGCGGGCTAGGAATAATTTGATTTTTATTTTCGGAATAAATTTCAGAAAATACTAGAAACTTTATAAACGCTTGGAAAAATAACATTTAATGTCTAAAAATTCCAGAAAAATCATAAAATATTCCTGGAAGCATTTTAGACTTAGTAAAAATATTTTTAATTTCATATTTGAATTTTATAATTTTATGAAATATTTTTTTAAATTTTAAAAAAAATAGGTTTAAACTTCAGAAAATCAAATGAAATCCAAATAAAATCCCATTACTTTAATTAATTTTGAATTTAAATTTTTCCAGAAAGCAAATTTTGGGATGTGACAATCATAGTCAACGGCGAGGATTAAGGGTACTCTTATAGAGAAGCCGAGATCCAGAATGATTAAGGATGTCAAATGAGATGATGAGATCAAACATGGCATGAGAAAAGCAAAAAATGTTGAAGGAATGTTCGAACGACGGGTTTGCACCATGTGGTTTGGTCGGTCTAGGTGAGGTATAGTCCAGTGGAACCGAAATATGAGAGATTTGCTTATGCATGGTGAGCTAGTGGTCACCTACACGTGGCAAGTATGGTGATTACTTGCAATGGAAGGAGATGACCGGGTCAAGAAATAATATTTTTGGTAGTTTGACCAAAATATCGAAAACTACTTTGAAGTAAAACCACGACATTTGAGCAGCATTTGTAAGACTAGTTTAGGTCAAGGTGAAGCTAAGAAGATCAAGTTGGATCAAGACTAAGAACTTAGCAGATTCGATCTTATGCGCTTTGAAAAGTGTGCATAAGTGTAGTGTGTTAGTTAAAATCCATGTGGGTGGAGTTATCATGTTTCTCCCATTATGCTAAGTGAATAGTATTCACTAAAGATTAGATGTGGCTGGCTAGCCTATCTATTTAAGGGGTTGGAATAGAAACTTGTTATTCACCATCCAACCATCCTCTCTTGAGACCAAGTGTTCATGAGTCCTAGGGTTAGGGTTAGAGAGAAATGGAGTGATGTGGTATGCTCTCTTGTCCTCCAAGTGGAGTGGCTATAAAACCTTCATTCTCAAGTAACAATATATCAATATTTGTTTATCTCTATGAATCTGTTTTGTTTTGATTGATTTACTCTTGATTTGGTTGGTTTTCCTTTTCTCTCTTCCCTTCTTGATCTTGTTGTGCCAAGGACGTGAAAGAGATGGAGATAATATTTGAAAATCAATCTCCGCCTATCTAGACACTTGGTTGGCAAGTCCATGAAGAAACCCAGTTTTTGCTTCTTCTTTTTTTCCCTCTCCGAGTGTTTCTTGATCTAACCGCTTCTACCTTGATTTCTTCGGTGTTTTTATTTTCTGAGATATGTGGGAACACATTTAGAGTTATCTTGGCCATCATTCACCTATGAGCAAGTTATATTCGTCGTTTGTTGTTTTGATCCGTTTTTAGTGCAATCTGCATTCAAACGGAAAAAGGTTAGAAGTTTGGCAACGATTTTCTTGATCATTGATTGAAATAGGTTCCTGACATCCTCAGAAAGGTGCATACTAAATTTCAAGTGATTTAGAGTTTTGGTTTGAGAGTTAACTCATTTTTAGGTTTTGGCTCGGTTTTGGTGCAGCAGAACTTCATGAACCAAAAGATCGCAATTTTGTTTAGGTTCTTTTATGTTTTTTAGTTGGGATAAGTTTTTAAGGTTATGACTTAGCTTTTGTTCAAATTTTATAACTTTTGGATCGACGAATCAAAAGTTTTATGAGTTTTCATATTTAAAATTGTGTTATTTTTAACTATTCACAGGTTGAAATCACTTTAGCTATGAGATTTTTTGTATTATTAGCTTCTTCGTTTTTATAGCTTCTTATAGTTCACTGAGATACCAGACCGAAACCTGACACGTTCATTCACTCAACAATAGGAATAAAGAGTTACAGGCTGTAATACCCGTGAGAAAGAAAACGAAAGAAAGCGAAAGAGAGTAAAGAAGGTGCCGTCAGAACCCTAGAGATAAATTTCGGGCAGGGCAGTCCGTTCACTGAGATACCAGACCGTCCGGGGGCCAGTCGGCACCTCTCACAGCCGTAGGGTCATCATCCGGCTTAAACAAACCTGTTTTGATATAATAACCAGCCAAGGTAAACCAAATTACCATAACACCCAAAAACCCAAAAATATCAACTGGCTGTTACAGTGATGCTACAGTAAGGGACAGCACACCTCTCCTGATAATTCAGCCACCGAGCTACATAGAGGACAGCACAATATCGAGAAGGCACCGCATAGCCGCACACCCACAAATCAAATATCCTGCGCAGCCAACAGAGAAGAGAAAAAGAAACACCACGGTAGAGCCAACCCCACGGTCCCTCGTTCTCATTTTCCCCAAACCCTCAAACCATTCCCAACCAACAGAGAGTCCCACCACCGAGTACAACCCGACAGCAAGACGAGGGCAGGGCGAGCCGACCAAGGAGCTCCGGCGATTGAGATCACCGTGCGCACATCATCATCGTGCCAAACCACCCACAATCCAACCAAGGAAGGTAATCCAACATCACACTTAGCAGTAACAAGGTAGCAACCACACCTCACCATGGACGAAGAGAGGCGGCGGCGCTCTGCCGTCAGTTTGGTAGGCGCTCCCGACGGTCGCCACCCACTCCCCCGGCGTGAGGGCGGCCCCGAGCCCCGTCATACCTAACCACGACAGCCACCTCCATGCCTCTGTCCCAGTAAACCAAACCAAATCAAATCGAAATAGTAATACAAGCTCAACATAGAAAGGAGAGGGAAATGGGAAAGGGGCGCAAGCTCAGGTGAGGAGGAGCCCGATCCAGGCCGTAGGCTTCAGATCCAGAGACCGACGAGCACGCTAGGGTTACCGGTAGGGGCAGCGAGAAGCTCGGACGGTGAGGGTCCGGACACGGTGAGAGAACGGCAGCGAGACGAGGACCCCATAGTTGGCGGCGCAAGGCGGCGCAGCACCGCAGAGCCACCGGTGTCGAGCCTGACCGCCAAGGCGAGGATGGCCGAGCGGCGCGGCGCCGATGGGGTCGGCGATGCGAGGGGAAGCGCGTCGGAGGGGCGGCGCAAGACAAGGAGGCGCGTATGGGGGGAGCGGCGCGGGAGGCCAAGGGGCGGCGCCAAGTGAGGAGAATCGGAGGAAGAGAGAGACGAGAAACAAGGGAAATGGGGGGAGAAGAGGAAGAGGCGGCGCCTCCAATGAAGACAGGGAGATGGAGTGGCGGTGGGGAAAAAGGAGAGAAGGGAGCAACGACAGAGGGAAAAAGAAAAGAGAGAGCAAAGGCGTCGGCCGAATGGGAAAAAAAGAAAGAAAAGGGAGAGAGAGAGAGAGAGAGAGAGAGGAGAAAAGAAAAGAGGAGAAAAAAAATGGTAGATGCGTAAATAAGATTTACCTGTGATTATAGACAGTCATTAAATTACGGTCGTTTGGATACCGGGGCATCGGAAAAGTGTCCGGTGAGAGAAATTGTCGGGATCGAGTTTATGCGTAGAAATGATGTCGATTGTCTATATGCATAGAATCGATATTATTGGTATGCTTGTGTAAATTGCAATATTGAGTTGAGTGTTCAGATGATGCTTCCAAGTGAGGGTTTTGGTTTGACGCTCCTCCACGCATCGTCCACGGGACAATCAGGCAAGTGCAGGGTAGAACAGTAAATTATGGTGAATGTTTGTTGATCGTGTTTCTATGATATGAATTACAGTATTTATGAGATGTATATGAATTGTGCTAATCATGCCTTGATGAGTACCGCTTATGATTGGACATCCATATTTGAAGCATATCGCATCATGCAAATGCATAAGAGCCAGGCCGGTGAGAACGTCGTGACTAGTCCGGAGTGCTCTTGAATAAGAGCAAGGTCGGTGAGAAAGTCAAACGACTAGTCCGGAGTGCTCTTCAGTAAGACCTACAGAGGTAGGCAACTGAGTGGTCCATTGACGGGTGGACGCTCCGCTTTACCGGTATAAGCTACAGTTATAGGTGCATAACAGATACATGCATTGCATTGCATTAAAGTGGCGGATAAAGTGATACAGTTTACAGTGTATTGCATAGCATTGCATTGCATGAAAGTGACAGAGAAAGCGATACAGATGACAGATACAGGGTTGAGGTACAGATTACAGCTACAGAGTTGATTTACAGTTTACAGTTACAGAATTAAATTACAGTTTACAATCATAGAGTAGATTTATAGCTTACAGTTCGTGAAATTGATTGAGTTGCTAAAGTGAAGTTACTGTTTTATCGTGTGCTTGCTGAGTCTTCAGACTCACCCTTGCTTTAACGTTGTTTTTATAGGAATATGTTGAAGACAACATGCATGGGCGGGAGTAGCACAGTCGTTCACGTGCCACAGTGATTCACAGATCATCTACAGTGGACATATTTAGTTTTGGATAGTCTAAGTACCTTCTTGGTAATTAGCAAAGTTATATCTCTGCTGCGTTTAGAGTCAAGTGTACCGGCTTTTGTCGTTTGGTTGGTATTTAAATAAAAGAATTGTTTTACAAGACCAGCGATAAAGGTGGGAATTAGTAACAGTATAGAGTAGGTGGTAGCACTTTGGGCTCAGGGAGGGGCCGGGGTGTTACACAGGCAAAGGGAAAAGCACATTACAAGCATAGCTTACAACTATTCTAAGTTAATGTGATGGACTTAAAACAAATATAAAAAAAGGCATGAACCTTTTCTAGTTTCAACCCCTAACAGCCAGCCAAATAAAAGCTACCTTGACTAGTAGGGGTGAAAAATGGATATGAATTATCAGTATTATCCGCTATCGTAATCGATAGGATATAATTATAGTATAGATTTTTCTATCCGATTAACAACTTCTATTCTATTCTATTTGAATTCGCACAAAAAATATGGATACGAATATGGTATAGACTTTTACTATCCAAAATGTTATTTTATCCAGACTATCTATATTCCTATTCGATGAAGCAATATGCATATTGTATTACAATATGACTAATTAGTTGGACAAATTTTTTTAATTGAACGTGAATTTGTGTTTCTTTAGATGAAGTAAATTAATTAAAATGATTAAGCATAATTGTATGATGATAAAATAAGCATTGATATCTTTATACTACATAAGATATGATGATATATAGATCCGTCCGAATTGAGTAGATATTATATTCCTATTCATATTCAAGAATATTTGAATTCGTATTCGTTTACAAAATATGAATATGAATGTGGTAAGGGCATTATTCGATTCGTATTTGATCTGTTTCCACCCCTATTGACCAGGGTTTTGTCAACCAGTTCTAAAATTTTACCAGGGGACCGATAACACTGATATAATTGATAATCGGAAAATTTTGGAGGTTTTTGGGCCAAAATTTTTGAAATCAAGATTTGAATTTTAAAAAAATCGACCAAAATTTTTTAAAACAAATTTTGGCAAAATTTCTTGTATATTGATAGAATCCATGCGAAATAATTTTTTCAAAATCGGTTTGAAATTTTACCAAAGGGATCGATACGGCCGATAAAACCAATAATCGGTCAATTATCAGAACCATGACCTTGACAGCATGGTTCTAGTTCCATAAGAACAAATTTAAATCTTCTCCAGTACACTGGCCAACAACACCTCTACATCTACTCCGTCTACACCAACAACACTTCTACATACACACCTACCAAGCATCGACAAGGCGAAGCCACTCCACCAACATGTCAAGTACTAATGATGCAAACTATCAGTTATTGGGCATTGACGAGGCAAAGTAAAATCATCCTGTCCAACACCGACAAGACAGACACTCCAAAAGGCTAGGAGAAGGTAATCCCATCAACCTGTCTAAGCTAACAAAGCCAGACACATGCATCATCAGACATCGACAAGACAGACGAGCATCCCCGTTCAAGACCGACGAGGCTAAATGTTCATGGCTAAGCATTGTCGAAGTGAGGATGTACCGCTCCACTCCCCCATAGCTGACGAGGTTATGGACTCCACCACATCACCAAGCATTGATCTACATCATGCACATGGAGAAGCTGAGACTTCAAGATGACAACCATTACATAGCTTAATTAAATATATTCTGCAGGCTTGACATGTGGATGTAATTAATAGGGAGCTTTCTATGGTACTAGAAACCAGAAAGCCACATCGCCTAAGTTAGATCTGCTGGGCTAGCCGGCCATGGAGTGCATCCAGTAAAAAGGGTTCTTGTAATTTTGTTTTTTTTCTAATGTATTAATGAAATATATGCTTCCATATCTTTTGTTTGTCTTTTATCTTTTTATGTACATAGGTACACTGACACATCCACAACCTTAACTTTAAAGAAATCCTAAAGCGATTTCTCGCATCAAACACACCGTTAGATGCTAATAATGGGCTGAAAGCCTGAACATTGTTCTTGATGTGCAGACTGCACCCCGCTCGTTTCGGCTTTAGCTTCTGGCTTATTTTTCACTATTCATAAATTTCATCTTTTTTTATTTTTTAGCTTTTTTGAGCTTTTTTGCCGGTTCTTTTTTCCCGTATTCGTTTACATTGTCCATGATGAGTTAGCATATTTTTCTATTTTTAATCTTTTTAAATTTAATTGTGCCAAATAAGTCACCTTCAGCTGCAGTGAAATTTCAGCCGCTACAGTGCAATTTCAGTTATAAGCCACAGCTTTTCAGCCCAACCAAGCTGTTATTTATCAATGAATGGAGAATACGGAAAATGGTTTTTCAATCAGACAAGCAAACCATTACCTCTTTTAGTGTGTTCTTATATTATTGGGTGTTGTTAGATGCTAATAATGAGCTGAAAGCCTGAACATTGTTCTTGATGTGCAGACTGCAGAATGAAAGCTGTTATTTATAGTACCTAACTTTCAAACAGAATGTCTTTTCAAATCAGGGTCTATTAGTTTATTGAAGTATATATTGTTGAGAAGTTATGCCTCTATTCGTATTGACTTCTAAAAGCTGTTTTTATAGTATCTAGCTTTCAAACAGTGTCTTTTCAAATCAGGGTCTATTAGTCTATTGAAGTACACACTATAGTGATTTTATTTGTATCGACCAAAATCGCATACGAGTTTCTCCCTCTTCATACGACTCTCTACAAGCGATTACTATTCATAAGCTAAAGCTAAAAGCCATCAAAGCCAATATAAATGGGCCCTATAGGTCCAGTTGCTTTAGTACGATCATACCTGAAGATATGTGGCCTGCAGCATCTGTCTGTTGTGTTTTGTATGTTACTGGTTAGGTTGGCCTTTTGTTTGAGTTTGGTTTTGACTTTTGGAGCTTTGGTGCGTTAGATGGCTTGCACTTCTTGATTTTCTAATGTGGACTTTGTCAATAAATGTATACAGGATTTGTGATTTCTTTCAGAATCCGAAATTTTGTGAGTTTGGCAGAGTCCTTGCTTCATTCATTACTCCGAGTAGAATTCGTCTGATTCATAATTGTTCCTCGTCATTGACCATGATGAAATCACCAAATGCAACCGTTCCCTGCCCTCCTATCCTTCATGTGATGGGAGTTGGATTTAACTTTTTTGTTTTTCTTTCAAGATGCATCAGATGAGGCTTCCATCTTGAACGTTGGATCAGGAATGGATGACCTGTGTATTCGCTACACTTCCCCCGCAGTTGAGGTAGAACTAGTTTTCACGAAAAGAAATTACCGTTGTTACCAAACTCTCAACGAAAGAGATCACGAACAATACGCTAATAAGTCACCAAATCAATCTCAAATCTCGCACATCGATCGAATCATATAAGAATGTACAACAGCAATATCACCATCATAAAAAATGGTGTTCAACAACTACGACTCAACACAGAAACAACCACATCGAAAAAGATCAACTACTGATATGTAACACAGCATGTCCCTGTCATGAACAGCTGAACCATTGACATATAACACAGCATGCCAAGATTATGATGAACAGAACCAATCGCCAGTGCCTCCCCTCGGCTAATCAATCTCCTCAGAAGCACATGTCAAGCAGGCAGCAGCAGCAAAGGGCAGCGCAGCTGCAAGAGCAGAAGCAACATTGCAAGGTCAGGAGGAGATAAGCAGACGTACGTCTGAAGAATGCTAGTAATCTGAAACTGTACAGTAACATGCTGAGTGAGAATTCAGATGAAACCTTACCATCCTTTCCAGAATCCGTCACCGCCGCGGTTCTTGGTGTCAGCGCCAGCGGGGTACTGCCCCTGCGGATACGCGCCGCCGTCCTTGGTCGGGTAGGCGGCCGGCGGCGGCGCGACGTAGGCTTGCGGCTGGTAGGCCTGCTGGCCCGGTGGAGGGTACGCGGTGGCGGTGCCCGGCGGCGGGTAGCCTGCAGAGAAAAACGTATTCGTCAGTTGTCCAGCCAAGAGAAATGTCTAATTCAGAGCTCAAGAATTGCACAGACTTGCTACTAGCTAGTATCTACAAAGTAACCATATCGACAGATGAATAATCCAAGCAGAAATCACAAGAAGAAGTGCATATATGTGAAGTGTTCAGAGATCAACAAGAATGCAAGATGGAATTCATATAGAGTAGTACCTGTGCCTGGGGGAGGAGCCTGGTAACTCATGATCGATGCAAAAGATGGGAGCTAGCAACAACTGTGTAGAATGCTGGCTGTGTTCTCTTGATGCAATGGATATCGATCAATCGATCAAGAAGAAGAATAATCTAGGATGGAATGAAGGATTGCTGCATATCTCGTGTTTGATCTCTCTCTATATAGAGAGAGGAAGCTAGCTCAACGCGATTGCTTAGGCGCGTTATCTTGAGAGGAGAAAAAAGAAATAAAACAGAAACGTTCAGCAGCGGCGGCCTTGTCACCTTGCCGTTGGGCGCGTTCTTATGTTCCCTTCTCTGCCATGAACGTTCGCCGTTGGTCGCTGAAAGCCGGCGTGTTACGTCGTGATTGGTCAAATGCCAAAATTTGACCAAAATCGGGAAATGATTGGGAGAAAGAAACGGGTGCATGCGGCCACGTGGAGCCGCGTGCTATTATTAACTGGTTTGTGTTGCCGAGACGGCACGTCTCTGTTCGAGGGTGAAGACACAGAGCAGGAAAGCTCTATTTTCTGAAGAAAATTTGGCACGGTACGAATTGGTTATATGAAAATTGGTATTATCAGATTTACGCTCACGCGTATGTTTATTCTTTCATATTATCAGATTTACGCTCAAGTTTTGTACAGCAGACCGATCGACTGCAAAAGTTAAAAATGACTCGAAATCGCAAATCAAACCTACTCTGCTAATTTCAGATCGCAGACTGCGTAGACCGTAGACGGCCGAGAACTTGCATGGCGGCTAAGGGCATGTACAATGGGTCTCTTCAAGCCGTCTTCATCTCAATACTTTTTGCAAAATACCCCTTGCATGGTCAAGAGACGGCCTCCGCGTCTCTTCACGAAGAGACGGTGAGCAGCTCGTCTCTACGCTGAAGTCGAGGCTTAAAGACAGACAAAGAAGACGTTGTATGAGTTGGAGACTCCAAGTTCATCTTAACCACATGCAAAATATTAAATTACTTAAAGACACTAAAATAAATACTCCATTGTATGAACCGTCTTTTCACTGTCTCTATATCATATTTCAGCATCTTATAGACGGACTACTGTCTCTCCATTGTACATGCCCTAATGAGCTAGCTGGGTGAAGATAGACCTTCGGAGTTTTGGTACACCAACCGTTGATTCTTCTTCTCAGCTTCTCTTTCTCGGTCAATGCAAGACGACTGTGATCAAATCGTAGTGTGCATCTTTTTTTTTCCTTTTTTATGTACACCGACCGGGCTGTGATTAGCCCCACTTATTTCGGTTTGAGATTCTGACTTATTTTTCACTATTCATAAATTTTATCTTTTTCTGAACTTTTGACTTTTTTGAGCTTTTTCCGGTTCTTTTTTGCCATGTTCTTTTGCGTTGTTCGTAATGAGATAACATATTTTTTTTCTATTTTTTAATTTTTTTAATTTTAATTACGTCAAATAAGACGTCTTCAACTACAGTATAATTTCAGCTATAAACCATTATTTTTCAACCCAACCGAGTGGGGCTGATTCTTTCACGTAGAGTGACTTGCAGTTGCAATCCGAGCCATTGGATCGGGCATTTTTTTATCATTTATTGGCTTTTTTTGGGGGGGGGGGGGGGGGGGGTGAGGAATCAAGGCTTTGCTCGAGTCTATCTGCGGACTGGGTTAGAACTTAAGCAGCAAGAGGAAGAACCTACCAGCATGGCGGGAAGCTATCCTCTGCCATTGGCTACTTTTCATACATTCTGGTTCAATTATACAATCGATTTACATATATTTTTTATACGATCTCTGTTTAATTAATGCAGAAACGACTTTATTCGTGATTCATTTGCTATGCTAGACTGTGCTAGCTGCACTCACACAGGTACTTGTTGTCAAGCATAACCACACAGATGGCTCCCCTCTTTTCTGTACACTGGCCCTATATAATACTTTGGGCTAAAAAAGCATCAATCATTAACTCGGGCGTTTGTGCGCTCCCAGTTGTAGTTAATCACGCACAGGGAAAAAGCTTCTGCTCTCTCTCTCTCTCTCTCTCTCTCTCTCTCTCTCTCTCTCTCGCTCTCTCTCTCTCTCTCTCTCTCCAGATCAATCAACATGAATACATGATCAATCAGCTGTCCTGGTTAGTGTTCATGTTGAGTTGTCCCAGGTATATACCTCCTTATATTCTCCCAAAAGAATAGAGAAACAAAGAAAATACAGCTAGCCAGCATTCAACGGCTAGTAATGCTTGGAAATCGCATCTCGCAGCTCAGATGCAAGTTGCCTCGGTGCTTTGAGTGCATATAAATGGCGCGGCGACGTGTGAACGCAGTTAGCCATCGATTAGCCTATCCTTTTAACATCTTTGATTAGCTAAAATAGCTAGTTTCTAGTTTCTACTAACCCATATATCTGCCATTTCCATGGCTAAGGAAGGAGGACTCGAGGTACGTACAGACAGAGCTTGATTAGCTGCTTATTTCTCCAGGCATTTCTTGATCCATTACTTACATAGTTGGAGACATTACTGGCTGCATCTTAATCTGCTTGTGGTTGTACTAATTGGCATTGTGCATGCATGCAGAGAGTTGACCTGAAGGTGAGTGTCAACTGCTGCGATGGCTGCAGGAGGAAGGTGCTCAAGGCTCTCAACCTCAAAGGTCTCTGACAAGTGGCAATGTACTGTCTGTCTGCAATCTGCATCTCTGCCTTGGTTCTTGAAGCCTGACTGCTCGATCTCCTCGATCATGCAGGCGTGCTGAGGACGGAGGTCCACCCGACGGCCGACAGGGTGACCGTCGTCGGCGACGTCGACAGCGGCCGCCTCGTGAAGAGGCTCGCCAAGGTCGGCAAGATCGCCGAGGTGATCGTGCAGCCACCACCGGAGGGGGAGAAGAAGAAACGCGACGGCGATGGCGCCGAGAACTGCAACAAACAGGCATCACCCGCCAGTGAGAAGTGCAGCGCCGGCGACGCAAAACACGGCGCCAACGACAAGCGCACACCGAAGGGAGAATGTGCCGAGGCCAAGAACGACAAGGATGGCAATGGCGATGCCATTGACAAGGCACAGCAAGAAGGAAGCAGAGCTAGCGCTACTCCTACTGGTGTTTCCGGAGACAACGACGGGAAGGTAACCATGTCGATGTGCTACCACCGAGCTGAGCCGGCCATGGCTGTGCCCATGCATCTGCCGTACTATGCAGCCAACTGCACACTGCCGCCGCCGCCGTACGGTATTGGTGCCTGCTACTACGGAATGCCGCCTCCAGCGCCGCCGCCATACTGCTGTCGTCCTCCGATGATCCGACCGCAGCCGACCCGGTTCGTCGACGAGGACTTGTTCAGTGACGACAACACCGTCGGTTGCCACGTGATGTGAGGAACCTCAGCGCAATGCCCTTATTTCCTATTAAGTCTTGGTCCGAACGGCGAGCTAGTTTATCAACACGTGTAAGGTGTTCCTGTTTTTGTTCGACTAATGTACTTTTTTTGAGAGAGAGTTCGACTAATGTACTAGCACTAATTTTCTTCAATTGATTTGTAATGAATTTTCTGCAGAACCGATTATCATTCTGTACGAGCACAGTTAAAATCTGAAACCACGACCATAACGTGGGAAACCTCTAAGAATTTTTAGGGGTGTTTGGAACAAAGGATTTTTTGGTAGGAATTGAAGGATTCTTTTTGTAGGAATGGAATCATATGGAAACTTTTCCTATATATAGGAAAATAGAATAGCCGAAATAATAGTAAGATATATTGCTTGAGCCTCGAAGAATGTATATATATAGTACAATATGACTTAGATAAGTCAATCTAAGAAAGATATGGAAGGGTAATAGAGATGTGGAAAGACCCATATTAGATATAAATCATCTTAATTGATTCTATTATATCTCTTATAATCTTGCCAAACATATACTCTAACATCCCCGCAGTCGAAGCGGGAGCATCGCGACGCTCAGGCTGGAGAAGAAGTCGACGAGGATGCTATGCGAAGAGCTGGTGGTGAAGTTGTCTGCCGTAGAGGTAGTCATCGAAGGAGGATTGCAGAGGAGGTCATGGCTACAGTGAAGCGGCGACTATCGACCACGGTAGATGAACAGTAAACCGGTCATAGCTACAGTGAACTGGTCGCAGTTGCAGGGAAACCGGTTGTAGCTATAGGGAAACCGGTCGTAGCTACAGGGAAACCGGTTGTAGCTATAGGGAAACCCGTCATAGCTACAGGAAACCAATTATAGCTATAGTGAACCGGTTATAGCCACCGTGGTCGATCATCTTTGGTCGACCTGGAAGATGAGAGAAAGGAATAGTGAGGCGGTGGAATTGGAGAGCCATGCTGGTGGAGGGAGCAGTGGGAGTTGGCAACAGCGCTGCCGATTGAGGAGATGCTGCAGGCGGCTACGGAGGAGGAGAAAATGCCAGTAGAGCAGCTGGTATAATCGGCGGCAAAGAGGGAGGTGAAGATGCTAGCGAAATAGCTGGCGTCACCGCCGGCTGAGGGGGAGGAGAAAAAGAGCAAGCCAGTAGGCACGGGACGCCAACGCGGTGGGAAAGGCAGCACCTTGTGAGCGTAGAGGAGCAAGTAGAAGCAAAGGATCAGCTTGGTGTGGTGGACATTGGCAAAGTGTGTAGCGGCCAGGGAGATGTAAGAAGAGACGACGAAGTGGCAGTCAATTACAATGGCAGACATGGTCAGTAGTTGGGGGCGATGGTGACTGGGGCTGAGAGGAGGGGACGCTGTCAGGGATCCCGGATCTAGGGCTGTGGAGCTCGGATCTATCTAGATCCAGACCCGGCGTGGAGCTCCATGGCGTTGGAGCCAACAGAGACAAGCGACAAAGAGAGCCGTCTCTAGATCCGGACAGAGAGACCACTAAGGAGAGCAGAGGGGGCTGGCTAGATCCGGCGTAGAGGAGACCAGATCCTGGGTTGGCGACGGCCGAGAGGAAGCGCAGTGGCGTGGCTTGAAGCGACGGTGGCGGCATTGGGCCCGGATCCAAGGACAGGGTAGTCAGATCCAACGAAGGAAGCTCGAATCTAACGACAGGGAGGTAGCATAGTGGCACGGCGACCTGTCGGTGGCGTGGCTCGAAGCGGCAGCTACGTTGGGCCCGGATCCGATGGAGGCGGCTAGCGACGGCACGTGCACGGTCCGGCGTAGGCGGCGACGGGGGCCGCTCATTGGGGAGGAGCTCGTCGATGGGGAAGCCGACGGAGAGTGCGATGAGTGCCTCTATCTCCATCTCACGCTGGCGCTCATGAGTGCGGGAGATGCACGCAGGCAACGGGTGGCAGCGGCCAGACCAGACCTGATCCAGTGTAGGAAGATAAAAGGCCATCTATCTACAATGTTTTGCATAGCCCCCAGGAGATTAGATCGTGGAGATTGAATCAATCTCTCCCAGGGCGATGCACTGCGGAATTTGGTGGTGGCTAGGAACAGGCCTATATGCGAACCCGCTCTGATACCATGTAGCAAAATAGAATAGCCAGAATAATAGTCGAATATATTGTTACAAATCATCCTAATTGATTTTATTCTATCTCTAATAATCTTGCCAAATATGTACTCTAACACTATATAGCCCTTTGAAACAAAGGAATAAGCCTCTAAGATTCCTATAAAGTTCATATGGAATTGGTCACTCTAGAGGAATTTTGGAGGAAAACAAACATGAAAGCTAACCTTACAGAAAATTTTCCTTTGTCTCTTGAGAAAGGCAACCTCTCTCCAAATTTGTAGGTTTTTCTTTGTGAAGCATCCAAACAACCATTTGGTGCAATTTCTATATTTTCCCTAAAGGAATTCACTAGACATGCCACCCTAATTCATGTGGTTTTCCTATTTCTGTGTTACTCAATTCACCAGTTCCAAACGGGGCCTACCATTTCACGTTATTCCTGTGAAATTCCTGTGTTCAAAGTGGGCACTTAGGTCCTCTATGGAGCAAAGGAATTTTGGATGGAAAAATGGAGGATTGCAATCCAAAAGAAAAATTCCTATACACAATGTTTGGATCATAGGATTGCATCAAAGGGATTTCATACTATAGGATTTTTTGCTATAAATTTTGGAGGAAGCCAAACATAAGAGCAACTCCAGCAGTAGCCCTCAAAACAGGGCCCCTACTTTTCATTTGAGGGCTCCCTCTACTTTTGAGGGCCCTGTTTTTTTCCATCTGCTCCAACAGCACCTCTCAAATTTAAGCCATCAAATCCATTCCACTACAACTGACACATGGGACCCACTCATTCTCTCCCTCACCCCCGCCGTCTCCAGGCATCCCCACCTCCTCTTCTCCCCCTGTCGTCTCCGCCTCGCGCCGCCTCCGCTTCCCCCTTCTCGGGCGGCTTCCTCACCTCTTCGTCTCCGCCTCGCGCCTCCCACAGCCGGGGAAGAGGAGCCGCCGAGGAGGGCGGTGGCGGTGCGGGAGGAATCGCCGGGGAGAAAAGAGGCGGGCGGGAGGAAAGAGGCGGGCGCGGGGGAGCCGGGCGCGATGGGGGAGGCCGGGAGGGGGCGGTGGGGAAGACGGGGAATCGGGGGTGGAGGCGGCGGTGGAGGGGGCGGAGGCGCCGGGGAAGGGGGCGGCGGGGGAGGGGGCGGAGGTGGAGGCAGCGGTGGAGGGGGCGGAGGCGGAGGCGGCGGTGGAGGGGGCGGAGGCGCCGAGGAAGGGGAAGGGGGCGGTGGAGAAGGCGGGGAGTCGGGGACGGTGGGGAAGGGGGCGGAGGCGGCGGTGAGGGGGTGGAGACGCCGGGGAAGGGGAAGGGGGCGGCGGGGGAGGGGCGGCGGCGGAGGCGGCAGTGGAGGGGGCGGAGGCGCCGGGGAAGGGGGCGGTGGGGAAGGCGGGGAGTCGGGGACGGCGGGGAAGGGGGCGGAGGCGGCGGTGGAGGCACCGGGGAAGGGGCGGCGGGGGAGCCGGGCGCGGTGGGCGTGGCGGGGGAGGTGGGGAGTCGGGGACGGCAGGGGAGGGGCGGCGGCGGGGGAAGGAGCAAGGAGGGAGGGGGACGGGCGGGGGCGGGGGAGGGGCGCGGGGGATTTTGGGCGGCGGAGGCGGGGGAAATTTCACCAACGGGAAAAAAACCGAAAAATGAGAGCCAGAGGAGGGCCCCTGGGAATGAGGGCTTGGAGGCCTCATTTGAGAGGCCTCCTATTTTTGAGAGCCAAGTAGGGCCCTGCTGGAGTTCAGTTTTTTGCTCTGGCTTTCAAATATGAGATTTGAGGGCTCAAGTAGGGGCCCTGCTGGAGTTGCTCTAAGCTCCAACCTCATGTAAAATTCCCGTTGAGAGTTCCAATGAGCCTTCTCTCTCTCTCTCTCTCTCTAATTAAGTAATGTCTAATCTCAAAGTTCATGTATTTTTCCTATGAGGCATCTATACATCTCTTTTGAGCAATTACTGAGTTTGTTTTTTGTGGGATTTAATAAGTCACGACATTTTAATGTTTTTCCCCCTATTTCAATGTTTTTTAAGGCACTATTATTGTGTTTTTAAATTCCTGTGCTTCAAAAGGCGTCAAAGTTTATCAAACGAATCACGAGGAAATGGACGGTAAGATGACACCAAAAAATAATGAACAGAAGTGACCGAACTTGTATTACTTGGAACCAGGGTGTAGGAACTAGGAAACCAGAACCAATCCTAAAACTAAACCTGCTCAGTTCATGTTTTCGCTTGGAAACTAGCCAGTTTTCACCCAAAACCCAAGTCTGGTTTGAGGTTCTCGAATTTCAACTTTGTTATTTTTTAAATCTTGATGCTTGGAATCTAACATTTTTTTTAAAAAAAATCTTGATGCTTGGAATCTAACAAGTAATAATACACATATTCCGCAAGAAGGTGTGATCAGCGGGGTCATGGCAATGAAGCGGGCTACGGCACAAAAAGCTGGAACCAGGACATTAGCTGCTTTTTAGGCACCACCACATCATCTTCTCATAGCCATAGGATGATTTTTATCCTTTTTAAACAGAAAATTTTCTCTTCTATGTCTTGGTAGCAATGTTTCTAGCCAGGAGAGGACATCAGAAAACACAACCAAGTGTTAAATTGTCTTTTGTGAACGATAAGCTAGTAACTGAAGATCATCAAATCCACTTTGTTTTGCTTGCCCCTTCCACTGACTCGTTTAATAATCCATCAAGGAGATAAGGGTGAAGAGAAAATAGAAATGTACCATAGTACTGAACAATTCTCTTGCTCCTGAACACCAGAGGAGATTTGTGCCTTTTTCCTTTTCCAGATCTGACCTCTTTTTGCCCCTGAATATCCCATCTCAGATCACAGAGAAAGAATGGCCGACTTCAGTCTCGCCCAAGCCCAAAACCTAGCCCGTTCAATCACTCAACCACAGGAATAAAGCCGGACAGGCAAAGGGAAAGGCACATTAGAAGCATAACTTACAGCTATTCTAAGTTAATGTGATGGACTTCAATAAATATCAAAAAGGCATGAACCCTTTCCAAGTTTCAACCCCTAACAGCCAGCCAAACAAAGCCAACTTTGACACATGGTTCCAGTGAACAAACCTTCTCCGGTACACTGGCCTCCATATCTACTTTTCTGGATATGCAAGGGCTAAGCCCATTCAATTTGTTAACAAACTACAAGCCACTCGAAAAGTTGGATCTCAGTGACCACCAAATAAAAGCAGCAATCGTGTCCCGTAAGAGACGAGTTTGTACTCAAATGAACAGTCAAAATGCAGGTCAAATTGTCAAAAGGAAAGAGGAATCAGGGGCATAATTCAAATGATAATGAGTTAATTTTCATCAGTTTCTAACTATATATATTTCGCAGATTTACATCATCAAGAAAGATAAGGCATATACAAAAATTGTACAGTCCAAGCAGGACTACCCACAAATGATGCATCGCAAGTACAACAAGGTTTGCTTATGTCACATTCAGTGAATGAATGGTGTACATACATCTTCCTGGGTTCAGGTGAATGTGTACTTCCGTCACCAAGTGTTCTGCCACATAACAACTTGCATGTCAGACAATCAAAGACACAAAAATTTTGCTCTCAAGCTATCTACAATCAATGTAACGCCCAGGATAGTTAATCTTTTGTAGCACAATATAATGCTACTGAAAACCTTTAGATGGCCAAAGGCATATATCTACATAGGCTAACTTTACCATTAGATAATTTTATTTGTATGCTTTAACAGTATCGAAGTCAACATGACAAACCATAGATACATTGTTAACTCATCGCCTACATGTTATTCCAATTTGATAGCTCATTGGAAACTTCAATATAACGAGGCACCATTTTGACTAAGTCAGCTTCTGTTTTTTTCAAGTCAAGAAGCCAGATCGAGCATCCCAGCTCCAAAATTTGGGTCCATTAGAGTCAACAAAAAGATGAGGCTAGGGCTAAGAAATGTGTGTATCATGGCCAAGCTTGTTGGTGGTCAAGTACTTCAGAAATTGGAGGTGGAATGATGTGGACGATGTAACTCAAAGGTTTAAAAGAACTCAATTGGATTGCCATTCCATCACTTCTCAACCCTAGCCCTATAGCCTCCCAGGAAAAATATTGTCACCTACACCCTGGAGTACAAGCTAGCTCATGAAATAAGGTCCTACCAAAATGGTCTTAGGGTTCAATGTGATGGCAGAGAAAAACAGTGGAGGAGTAAGCAGCTTTAATCCACAAACAACAGTAGCCAGTTTGTGAACACAAACAACCTGGAAATAGTAACACAGATAATAAAGAACTGAATCCTGGTAGCAGTGGTGGACTGGTGGTGGAGGCGGTGGCAGTAGAGATGGTGCTGGTGGTTGTTACATATTGCTTGCCAAATGACAAAATTATTTAATGGAAAACGTCAAAACGGGCACCAAATGAGGAGTTCACGTCAAGTTTGACAGTACTCTCAATCCAAGGGAAGAAATGCAGTCAGACAATCCAGCAAGTATGGCAATACTTCCAAATGGTTTGGTGGTCAAGTAGTGCCATTTAAACCTTCACACTTAATATTGGCTCCCCTTTTTTTTCGCTTTAACCAGAGAATTCAGAGAAACCATATGAAACATATCCACATCAAACAATGACCAAATTAACAAAAGAAACTAAGATAGATTAAGATTATTGTAACTTAGTATGACGAGTGACGACCTAATCAAATCATTCCTTCCATGTTCTACACATCAACAAATGCCCAGAATGAACATTATTGTCTTGAACTGATTAAGATATCAAATTGAATCATTAGTGGTGCTCTAGCATTTTGCATTCAAATTGAATGCCAGAGCACCACTAATTTTATGCTAGCTTCAGAAATGTAACTTGATATGTGGATTCAGCAAATCCCGGCAACGACAGGCATATAATGGAGCAGATAGAAGCATGTAGCAAACACTTTCACTTACCCCTAAAAGCAGCAGCAAACAGATAGCTCATCCTACTGGACCATGCTAGAAGCACCACCATCAGGCGCATCGTCATCCTCTTCCTTCCTCAGACGCCCACAGACATTGCATTCAAACACATGGGATAGCTCACCATTCGGCAAGGGTGGCAGTGGTGCAAGCATGCCATAGCAGTCCTCACGGTCACACAGATACCTAACAAAGAAGTAGGCATGTGGAAAATCATCTTCGCCATCGCCATCCCCCTCCTCCTGCTTCATCCCATCATCACTACCATCTCCACCATCCTCCTCCCTCTGCTCCTCTTCCATGGTGTCATCCCCATCACTGCCATCATTATCTTCATCGAACTTCCACTTGCTTTCAACCTGACACCGTTCACACTCGCATCGGAACCCATAGTCCTCCAGCAGCCTGCGTTGCCGGTCTGCATAATTCCAATTGGCTGCGAAGTAGCTGATGCACACCTCCCTCCCCTCTGTTATATCATGGAGCGCGCGCACCACAATGTCAGTGTTCCCCGGCCCCGGCCTATCGGCGTAATCAAAATGGCACGCATTGGGCAGGCAGTCATGGTTCAACAGCGACGCACGGCGGTACACCGCGTAGGCCCGCGCCTTCCGGAGCTCCTGCGGCACCTCGGGGCGGTACGGCTCCATGATGGAGAAGCTGTTGGTCCGGTCCTTGGCCAGGAGAGCCGCAGTGAGGTGCGGCGCGAAGCCCGGGGGCAGCATATGCGGCGGCGCCAGCGCCGCGACCATGCCGTGGAGGCTGGCGGCGTCCTGCTGGCTCGGGGAGGGACCCTGCGGGGCCGAGGAGAGGGAGAGGAGGGCACGGAGGGAGGGTTCTTGGAGGGAGTAGGCGGAGAGGAGGAAGAGGAGCGGTTCTTGGAGCGCCTCGGGGGCGGCGGCGAGGTTGCCGCCGGACAGCGCGGCGCAGACGAGGGGCGGGTGGGAAGCCGCGGCGCAGGCCGGGGAGCAGAAAGCGGCGGCGCGGCAGGAGGGGCAGGGGGCGTGGGGAGGCGAGGTGGAGAGGGAGCGGAAGCAAGCGGAGCAGAAGGAGGGGAGGGAGGCGAGAGAGGCCGGGTAGAGGAGGAGGGGCGGCTCGGAGAGGAGCACCTCGCCCTCGCGGACGTTGCGGGCGGCGAGGAGCGCGCGGCCGCGGCCCGGGAGGTCGGCCACGCGGAGGGCGGCGCCTGCCATGGCGGGGTTTTGCGGTGCACTCGCGGCGGCGGCGGCGGCGGCGGCGGAGAGAGGATTTGGGGGGCGTTAATGGAGTGCGTGTGCGCGAGACAAAACCCTTCGCTTTTTGTAAAGAAAATAATAAATGGGCCGAGTAATATAGTAGGCTGGGCTTGGGCTTGGACTTGAACTTGGGCTTGGTCTTGGACTTGGGCTTATGAGCGGAAGTTGACATGAAGCGGCGTGCACGACGACAATTGGTGCAATATATCAGGATATCCGATTTCATATTTGATTATTGTAATTTATTAGGAGTTGAGTTCTTCTATCAAATTGCACGTTCTCGCCCTTGGAATTCATAGGTACTGCGACTTGTCTCTTTTTTTTCTTATTTTCCACATTAATATATCCCTAAGACATAAGTATATTGTCAAATCTGTATCTTTAAAATTATGTTCCATCAAATTAAAGGTTAGATATTTTTTAAGGTTATTTTAAAATTTTATATCTCTAAGCCAACTATCATATTTAATACTATCAAATTAAAGGCTAGATGTTTTTCTTTTTTACGAATATGTAACATATTTCTCTTCTTTGTTACAAATTGTAAATTACCTAACATCAATTTTTATTATATATTTGATTATACCATCGGTCTCCATGATGGATAAATATTTTGAAACGATGCTTCCCATGAATATAGACAAATATTGTGAAATGGGGGAGTATATACTTCTGAATCAAAAATTATACAGTCCAAACACACGGAATAATTGCTTAGAGCAACACAATGAACACAAGCGTACAGAACATGAAGCATGGGCAACGCCTATCACATAAGACTACACACACGGAACAATCTTTTGGAGCAACGTAATGAATACAATGCTTGCATAAAAAACACGAAGCAAAGCCATTTTTGCACATGGGAAATAGTGTGTTAAACTATAAGTGAATTATCTGTATTTTATCATAAGCTTAAGTTTTTGGCTGAATTGATTAATGTATAAAACTCAATATAGTATTAGAGCTAAGAAATATTGAGTTCAAAATCTGGTTGGTGTAATTAAAAATAATAATTGTAGTCCACTTCTATTTCATGTCTTAGCTATGAGTGAGCCTATATGAAAGAGGAGTGTTGAATTGCCTGATTTTTCTCATCAACTTAGGTTTTTTGATGAATTAGTTGATAAATGCAACTTAATATAGTAGTGGTGAAGATATTTCAAACAACTTAATCCGTGACTTTTGAGCTGACAAAGCAACCGCACGTGGAAATGGAATGATGTTTCGTGCACGCAATATTCCATGATCATTTCGCACAAAGAAATCATAATCATTATACGCTGATACTTGTTTAGGTAAAGAGCTTATATTTCATTAATCGACAGTAGTACAATCATATTTTACCGAAACAAATGATATCTTTTTACTAATGCTAGTTCCCTTGTCTCCCACGTGGTAGCTAACACCGCCGCTAGGAATTTGTTGCCCATCTCTCGCACCCCAACCAGTCAACCACCACCGCTGACCCAATGTCCATCATTCCATGTGCCATTTATTTTAATTTATCGAATACCATGTTAAAACTCACATGTCATGATTAATAGTAAAGTGCCTCTTTATTGCAATAGAGTATAAAAAATAGGTGACACATATCATCAAATATTATTTAAAAACATGCTATGAACATTAATTTATGTATGATTGTACGATATAAAGGAGGATGATTGACAAATTCCTCCTCTGTATTAGTAGAGAGCTAGCATCGCTTGTTTCGGCTTTAGCTTATGCTTCTAAATTCTAGTTCACTATTCATTCATCTTTTTTCTAGTTTTTTGGTTTTTGGGGCTTTTTTGTCTTTTCTTTTTTTCGTATTAGTTTGTATTGTCTTTCATGGGTTAACCTGTTTTTTTTCTATTTTTTAATTTTTTAAAATTTAATTATGTTAAACAAGCCACTATCAGTTACAGTACGAAATAAACCAAGTACAATATAATTTTAATTATAAATAAATTTATTTTAGTCGAACTGAAGGTGCCTAAATCATATTGCTACACTATAATGCTTTTTTTCTCTCAGATATAAATGTGACAGTGATTTGTCACACACCTAAGGGCATCTCCAACAGTATGAGCTAGTTACTAGCTCTAAGACAACTTCTCCAATAGTACTAACTTTAGCACATAGCTCATAACATAAATAGCCTCACATGACACTCTCACATAATCTTGGAATGTGTGTATGAGACTAGCTCTTGATCAAGAGATAGCTTTTCTCTCTCTTCTATTAAAATATGAAATAATATGCTTAGAGCTAGCTCATAAGTCACTGTTGGAGATGCTCTAAGAAGTCGAGAGAATCTCGCGTTTTGCAAAGACAAGCAAAATAGATACGGGTCTTTGTAATTAGCTGGCCCACCATAGCGTGGCCACCACTGTCAGTGACACAGAGAGTTGCAACTGCACGTCTGCGAAGCCACCAGCACGAACCGCTTCAACTCTACACGGAAACAAAGCGAACGCGAAGCGAAAGGCGCAAGAAACTTCGACGAGTCCACCCATCCAAGATCCCAAGACATGGCCGGCGGCGACGAGGAGGCGACGCTGCTGCTGCCGCCGCCGGCGGGGTCGGAGGCAGCGGAGGAGCCGACGGCGCAGCCCCCGCCGGCGGACCGGCTCGGGGTGGGGTACCTTGTCTTCTTCATCCTGGGCGCCGGGTTCCTGCTCCCCTGGAACGCCTTCATCACCGCCGTCGACTACTTCTCCTATCTCTACCCGGGGACCCCCGTCGACCGCGTCTTCTCCGTCGCCTACATGCTCTCCTGCCTCCTCCCGTTGCTGCTCATCGTGCTCTGCTTCGCCAAGTCCAGCGCCCCGGCCCGCATCAACACGGGGCTCTCCCTCTTCACGCTCGCGCTCCTCGTCGTGCCCGTCATGGACGCCGTGTACGTCAAGGGGGCGCCGCGGCTGTACGGCGCGTTCGATGTCACCGTCGCCGCCACGGTCATGTGCGGCGTCGCGGATGCGCTGGTGCAGGGAGGGGTCATCGGGTTCGCCGGCGAGCTGCCCGAGCGGTACATGCAGGCCGTGGTCGCCGGAACCGCCGCCTCAGGTATATTCTTCCTTAGTTACTTCCTTCCACGGTTCCACCTGCCTCTCGGTTTCTTGTTTTCCTGTTGCACCAATTGGAGATTGTTCCCCAAAAATGATTTACTAGTTCGTTCACAAATCAGGCACCGAATTGACAATTGAATTGTTTCTTGAAAATTTCTTTCATCCACTTTTAGTCAAGATGGTCAATTATCGGTAGCAATTGGTGAGGTGAGAAATTGGAGCAGAATATGTGGTGTCGGGCCTATTTTAGTTGCATAATGTAAGGTGATTTTTCAAGTTAGTATTTGACTAACAGCTACTGGGTATATGGATTAAAGTGAAGAAATCAAGGGTAGAGCGACGTAGATGGACAACTTGTAGAACTGCAAACATTAAAGAAACTGAAAATGCAGGAACTGTCGGAACCAAATAAGAGATTTCAAGAATCAATGGGGCATGTGCTGTAATTTAATGTGCTTGAAACTTACTAGCACCTTACCAATGCATTTACTTGATGCAGTCTTTGTCGAAATGTATGATGTTATGATGATTTATTTTGATGGATAGATGCTGATGCTGGATGCATTGTCTTCATGAATTGCATTATGCAGGTGTACTTGTCTCAGCGATGAGAGTAGTTACCAAAGCAATCTACCCACAAGACGCCCATGGGCTAAGGCAAAGCGCGATCCTCTACTTCATCGTCGGTATAGTGGTCATGGTGATCTGCATAGTTTGCTACAATGTGGTGGACAGGCTTCCAGTTGTCGTATACTACAAGAATATCAAGAGGATGGCTCAGAAAGCTGAGGGCGGCGGCATGACGGGATCAGACTGGAGATCAACCTTGTGGAGCATTGTTGGGAGAGTGAAATGGTATGGGGTAGGAATGGTTCTCATCTACGCTGTCACACTCTCCATATTTCCGGGATACATCACAGAGGACGTGCACTCTGAGGCACTCAAGGACTGGTACCCCATCCTCCTCATTAGTGCCTACAATGTGTTCGATCTTGTTGGCAAGTCCCTGCCTGCCATCTACCTGCTCCAGAACGCCAATGTCGCTGTCGCTGGATCATTCGCGAGGCTCCTGTTCTACCCCCTCTTCTACGGTTGCCTGCATGGTCCCAGCTTCTTCCGCACTGAGATCCCGGTCACCGTGCTGACATGCCTTCTTGGACTCAGCAATGGGTACCTGACCGCCGTGCTGATGATCCTTGCGCCCAAGGCTGTGCCCATCCACCACTCTGAGACCGCTGGGATAGTCATAGTGCTGTTCCTTGGGATTGGGCTGGTCATTGGTTCTTTTGTTGCTTGGTTTTGGGTCATTTGATGATGGGGGTCTGTCATCCTGCGTATTCATGCGAGTGTACCATAGTGCCATGTTCAAGCTCCCTTTGCTTGTTGTTGCTTCATTTGGCCACCAAAGGGCCAAGGGTATGTAACTTGTTAGCGTAGCCCAGATGAAGACCGGTGCAAATACGCAAATGTGTGTAATTTACATTTCATGAAAGGATATCTACTGTTCATATTAATGCCCTCAGCTCCTATGAACTTTCCTCTCTCTCTCTCTCTCTCTCTCCATTTGCTTGCAACATGATACTTCTATGAAAATGTTAGCTGCTACCAGATTTTTCTGATATGTGAAATGTGATCCATATGACAAATGTACGAGGCCTTCCCATGTTGCGTCCGTGTGGGATGTCGCCAAATTTTCTAAAGAATTCTAGCCAATTTCATAATCCTATATAGCGAGGGTGATTTACTTCTAAACAACCTTTCAAATGTTTTGTATTAGCAATCTCTATTGGTTTCAAATATGCGGAAATTCATTATATGCCACCAGATATTTTCATCATCCATTGTATATCACCCATTGTTTTCCACATTTGTGTTTGACGCGAAAGTACTATTGTTGCATGGCATCGGTCATGTTATATGACCTGAGTCACACTTTTTCTATTTTGAACTTTGGTATTATGACGTGAGTCACACCTTTTCTATTTTGAGCTTGTGGCACCCCCAGAAAATTTGCTTGCTGCGATTGAGCCACGTCAATAGATCCTCCTTGCCATCCGAAGGGGCAGAAGAGGAGCCTACGGGTATAGTAGACCCTTGGGAGCCTCTTTGTTATGTTAGTGATATGCCCTAGAGACAACATAGAGATGTTATATATATATCACATACTATGTTTATGATGCATTACTTTGTTCCTTGAAATAGACATTATCATTATTGATCAATGAGTATGTGACTTATTCATGAGACTATTAATGCTAAAATGTTGTTATTTCTAAATGATCCCTGATCATATATCATATGAGGAACAAATATGATTCAAAGATCAGCATATGTATTGATTGATGATCATGTCTCATGGATCATGGCATGGTGATACCAAGTCAATAATATGGACATGTGTTAGTGAACATATGTTGGATAAGACCCGCCATGAGACATTGCAGAGATTCCATGTGTCATCAGTTGGTCTCAAGTAGTGTTTATGTAGAATCCTTAGACTTGAGATCATCATGGTTCCCAACATGCGTAGTAGCTTATTTTGGGACTATTAAACACTACTCCGTAACTGGGTAGTTATAAAAGTAGTCTTCGGGTTTGCCATGAAACATGTAGTGGGATGTGAATGATCAAGATAGAATTTGCCCCTCCTTATGGGAGAAATATCTCCGGGCCCCTCGATGTAATGGATTATGAAAGTGCATGGCCATGCCAAGGTGATTGAGGAGTCAATCACAAGTTTATAATCCATCACGAAATCGAGAGAGTGATTGAGCTATTAAGAGGATGACACAGGTCTCGCCTTGAGCTCAATCTATATCGTGAGGCAAAGGGATTCGTACATGAGAACATTACAGGTTCAGCCGATATGATCTTTACGTATACTTTGGGGTTAATATGTCTTACTAGAGGCCGCTATTAACAGGGTGACCGGAAAGACGTTTCTGGGTCGCAACCAAGTATACGTGAACCTACAGGGTCGCACGCTTAACGGGTTGGAACACTAATTCGAATATGATTCGGATGTGGGCTCAATTCGGATAGAGATCCGAATAGACTCCTATTGGGTCTCGTTCCACAAGGCCCAAGTGAGGAGGTCTATATATATATATGGTGGCGAGGGGCTGAGGGATACACGCTTCTGTTAACCTCTAGAAAACCCTAGCCGCCACCTCCCGAGCTAAACCCTAGCCGCTCACGAGTGCTAGTACACTCGCGGTCGGCGTTCCTGCCCCGGACATGTGGATACCGGTGGAGGCACTGCTCGTTGCGGTGTTGATCGGCATCAACCTACAGATTGGATCTGCTCGTGGTGTGGTTGATCGCGTGGAGGAGACGATCTGTTCGGGACGATCGGCTAATTCCACTACTACCTCGACACGCGTGGTTGGATCAGCTTCTCCAACTCTTCTTCCGCTGCGCTGCGTGTCTAGTGGTAACGATCCATGATCCCTCCTTAAGCATGATGTCCTTGTGTGCGGGGTAGAAAAGTTTTGTTTTCTGCTTTTGTAGCCTTCGCGCAATCCTTCATGTTATGGCTGTTGCTCTCTCCTTCCAGTTGTGCAAGTCACGTATCATGTCGATCGAGCCGGTTTGTCAGAGTTGTGAACTAAGCAATGATCTGGTAGAGCTTCTTGTCTGTTGAACTGGTATCGCTGCCGCCGCCGCCGGACATGGTGTCAAGGCAGCGGTTGGTTCTGATACCAAGTTATTATGGGTGAAGTTTAGGTGGCAGAGATTATATGAGTGTGTAACGGGAGGGCGAAGCTTGAATTGTCGACGGCGAGGAGGCGCCAACCAGTTGCGATTCTAGAGAGAAGAAGGGGGAAGAAAGATTAACTTTATATAAGATTGCCTCCAACATACGGTATCTAATATCATATGTAATACTAACTGAATAGGACGGCAATCAACTAACTTAGAAAGTATGGGCCCATTCATATTGGCTTTGGCTTCTGCTTAGAAAAGCTAAAGCCAATGCGAATACCCTAGGTTCTATAAGTCATTTCTATCAGTCACTACTATAAGCTACGTTGTAATGTATTATGTATTTTATTATGTCATAATTCCATAAGTCACATGACGGTCTAAATATCGTGGTGCCTTACGTTGCACCATAGTTTACTCTTTTTCTTACATAATGCACTCAACAAAAAGCCCAAAGACATAAGGTAATACAAACACTCTGGCTTCTATAAATCGCTTCTATCAACTACTACTATTGATCAGCCAAAGCTAAAAGGCATCAGGAAAAATCAATACGAAAATGCCCTAACTAATCTAGATAGCAATTAAAAAGGCAAGTATAATCTGCCTTGATACTCCAGGCACAACTGCTACACCCTGTCCTTGTCTTGGCGCGCCGACCTTGGCCCGGTTGTGGCATCTCAGGTGACGACGTCCGACCATGAGTCTCTATTCAAGAATATACATGCTTTGGACAAGACACGGACAAGCTACCGTCTCTAATAAAGAACTTTGCAATTTCCATACTAATATGTTAGGAGATAATTGGTTTTTTAGGACTCTAAACGTTGGGCTTCGTATATTTAGGACTCCAGACGTTGGCTTCGCAAAATTAGTACTTATATCATTGACACTTTGATTTCTATGGTATTATACCTTATTTATTATTTCTTAATCCCTTTTCTTAATGCTTGGCACCTAATATGATCCTTATACCCTCCACCTTAGATGCCTCCACCTTGCACGCAGCTGCCCATGCTGCTTCAAAAGCTTGTGGAGGTGGGCGGCCTGGCGGGCGGCGGCGGACGGGCGGCGTCGCGAGAGGCGTGCGGCGGAATCCCTAACGCTCGGTTTGAGGGGTATCCGGGGAAAAAAGGGCTCGCGGTGGAAGAAACACCCCAACGGGCTTGCGGTACAGGATTCTGCGGTACAGTGCAAAAACGGATCTTTTTCACCGCGGCGATTCAAAGAATCGGAAAATAATCAAAGCGTTTAGGTGGGATTCTCGCTTAATTCTACCTAGAATCGGATTTTAAGCGTATCCAAACAGGGCCATATAGACAATAACTTAAGTTTCAACCTTATTGGGAAAGGACACTGCACTGTGTCATCATAGCATATGGTGAGCCCAACTGGAATAGCTCAGAGCCTCAGATCCCAAGTGCAGTCCGAAGTTTCTTTTACTGTGCACTATGTGGTTATCATCAGCATACGTGAGAGAGATAAAGAAAACATATTTTTATTTTATAGAAACCCATGATTATGTTGCTAGTGGAATTAAAGGATAATTTCTCAGGTGATAGCAATAAATATAATTGAATTTAAATTTCCTTGGTTCTCTTAAAAAAAGGACACAGAAAGAACTGACAAAGAGAATCAATAGCTCTATACTGAATTCGAGGGTATAAGGGTCATATTAGGTGCCAAGCATTAAGAAAAGAGATGAAAAAATAATAAATAAGGTATAATACCATAGAAATCATAGTGTCAATGATATAACTACTAATTTTGCGAAGCCAACATTTGGAGTCCTAAATATGCGAAGCCTAACGTTTAGAGTTCTAAAAAACCAATTATCTCAATATGTTGGTTAAAAGTGTAAAAATGTTATTTCTCTGAAAAAGCATTTCTCTTAACAAGTCTACTATTTTTTTTACTATCAATCTAAATAGTTTTGTATATATTTAAATTCTAAAACGTCGTGTATTTCTGAATTGCGGGAATATCTGACACCTTAACGTCAGCGCTTAAGACATGTTGATGTTCCGGGAGAAGTTCTGAGTTTTCATTGGAGTTTTGTTTATCCATAGAGTGGAAAAGGCTAGAGGCCAGCTTAGGTGTCGCTTGGATAAACTAAAATAAGTTAATTTATGGCTAAAATTATACTGTGCTGGTTAAAATTACATTGTGGTTGATAGTGGTTCATTTAGCGTAATTAAATTTAAAAAATTTAAAAATAGAAAAAACAGATTAGTTCATCACAGATAATGTAAATGAATACGGAAAAAAGAACTAGCAAAAAAGCTAAAAAACCAAAAATATCAGAAAAAACGAAATTTAGAAATAATAAAAAATAAATTGAAAGTCAGAAGTTCAAGTTAAAACAAAAAAAAAAGGCTTAGAGAGCAGCATTTGGAGGCATCCTGTTCAAAATTGCAACTTCATAGAGCAAACACCCAACCGGCGAGGCGAAAGCGTAACACACACCAAACAGGGAAAATTGATTATATAGGACTGAGTTGAGAGGGTTTTAGTAAAATAGGATCAAGTTATTTGTACTCGTAAATATAGGACTGAGTTGAGCTCCTTCTTGCAAATATAGGACTTTTCCCATTTTAATTTCATTTTCATTTTCTAGCCCTTTTTCTCTACGCGAAATGACTCTTTTGCCCCTTCCTCCCTCGCCTCCGGCCGCTCCAGCGCCGCGCCGCCGCCGCCCAGCGCCGCCCCGTGCCGCGCCGCTGCTCCCCCGCGCCGCGCCGCTGCTCCCCCGCGCCGCGCCGCCGCTCCCCCGCCCCGCGCCGGAGCGAGGCGGGGCGGGGCGGGGGAGCGGCGGCGCGGCGCGGGGGAGCAGCGGCGCGGCGCGGGGCGGCGCTGGGCGGCGGCGGCGCGGCGCTGGAGCGGCCGGAGGCGAGGGAGGAAGGGGCAAAAGAGTCATTTCGCGTAGAGAAAAAGGGCTAGAAAATGAAAATGAAATTAAAATTGGAAAAGTCCTATATTTGCAAGAAGTAGCTCAACTCAGTCCTATATTTACGAGTACAAATAACTTAGTCCTATTTTGCTAAAACCCTCTGAACTCAGCCGAATTTTTTCTATTTTAGCCCTTTTTTTGAAAAATATTCACATTTAGACCCCTGGTAGTTTTAATTCCGTTTTTGGACCCGGAGCTCGGCGCCGTGACTCATGGCGCCGAGGTAAGACGTCTCGGCGCCGTGATCCACGGCGCCGAGGTGCCAGGCCCGCACCACCGTGGCGGCCAACGTGGCGCCGACGTGGCAGGACCTCGGCGCCGTAAGTCGTGGCGCCGACCTCGGCGCCGCGTAAGTCGTGGCGCCGACCTCGGCGCCATGGATCTTGGCGCCGAGCTCGGGGCACTTACCCGACCCGAGGGCATGCCTGTTCATTTCGCGTCCCCTCAGCCCCCCGCCTCCCCGGCCCGGCCACCTCCCCGCCGCCTCCCCGGCCCCCGCCGCCTCCCCTCCCCGCCCGCGTCCCCGGCCGCCCGCCTCCCCGGCCCGGCCGCCTCCCAGCCGCCTCCCGGCCGCCCGGCTCCCCGCCGCCGCCCCCTGGTGCCGCGCGCGTCCCCGGCCGCCTGCCTGCGTCCCCGGCCCCCGCCGCCTCCCCTCCCCGCCCGCGTCCCCGGCCGCCGGCGTCCCCGGCCCGGCCGCTCCCCGCCCGCGTCCCCGGCCGCCCCGGCTCCCCGCCGCCGCCCCCTGGTGCCGCGCGCGTCCCCGGTCGCCTGCGTCCCCGGCCGCCCGCCTCCCCGCTGCCGCCCCTGGCAGGTATGATATGTGTATGATATGTGTTTGATATGTGTTGATATATGAAGTAGATGCTTACTTCTTACGTAGGAGTAGCATTGTGTATGATATGTGTTGATGATGAGGAGGTTTACAATTATGGGAAATGTGATCTTTGCAGCCTTGATTTGGATTATGATGGGCTTGCATTAGGTTTTGCTTGATGCCCTTGCTTGTGTGTGCTATGTGTTCATGGTTAGATAGTGTGATTGGTCGTTGAAATGGGACAGAGGAAACGATGCTATGGCCTGTAGGATGGGCCTGTAGGACGAGGGTGGGAGACTGTGAGTATGGTAATAATATCCTAAGGCGATACCGCAATAGAAAACCTGGCATGTTTGGAATGCAGGAATTTTGAAGGAAACAATATAATTCCTACTTGCTCTGGATGCAATGTCAGATACTATACCATCATACTAATTGAATTTTTATCATGTTGAAGTTAGCTTGTTGGTAATTTTCTTTTTACAATGTTGACATTAACTTGTTGGCTTGAAGTTAGGTAGCATTTAGTTAGTGACTAGATACTTATTAGTTACTATCTAGTATCCAATTTCGATTAAAGGTATTAAGTTTGGTTTTCTGTATGAACTAGATGGACAACCTAGTGACCCTATATCATGGAGGCAGTGTGACAAGTGATGATTATGGAAATGTTCAATTTGTTGAAATGCAAAGGGTGCCTCTGATATTCGGTGATCGGCCGTCGTTTAGTGAGTTGGTTGCTAGGGCTCGGGAGAAGCTACATTGTCATGCAAACGAGGAGAGCATCACAGTTGAGGGGTTACTTCACTTCGGTTCGAAAGACCTAGTTCTCAGGCGGTTGATCTTAATTGGTTCAGAGGATGAGTGGGACCAATATGTCAAATTGGTTATGAGGAATGAGTTAAAATGTTTGGACGTTGTTGTGCGGAAGGTGTCCATTGATCCCACCCCTCACGGTTATTCACCAGAACTAGGTGATCAGGCACCCTTTGACCCTCCGTTACCGGATCTTGCGGTGGATGTGGAAGAAGTGCCTGAGGTGCCCGATGCTCTATCTTCCCCGAACGAGGTTCAGATTTCTCAACCAGTTCGAGTTGAATGTCGGACTGATGATGTCGTGGCGGCCCCTCAGGAGATGGGATTGACCCAGAATCATCCCAGTAAGTGTCGAGCAACACTTTAGCCTTTTCCCGTCATTCCTTTGTTTTGTCTCAATCCCATCGTTGTCGTGCTTATGATGCAGGAAACATTCTTGGTGCCCCCTTACAGGATGAGGCCCTCTACAGGATGAGATGCCCCCTTATCTGTTTCTATGCTGTTGAGTATCACCTGCCACATCGAGTTGCACGCCAGTTTGGTATGAGGCAGTTGTGGCCAGTAGCGCCGATCTCCACGTCTGTGGCCTTGCACAAGTAAGTGCCATGCAATTTCAATTCTAACCTTGGATTCCAATTTCACGGTGTTTCTACTAATGTTAACTTTTGGTTTACGTCATGCAGATTTGATCGTCAGCGACAGAAGAAGGTCACAGACTTCGAGCAGCACCACCACGTGTACGTTGAGGAGTGGGGACACTCCCAGGACCACGTGGACGACAACAACGAGCCGCACAGCAACGAGCAGTTCCGGCGGTACCAAGTTTGGTACCAGCGTGCGACGCGGTCCAAGCTTAAGGGCCAATGGACTCAAGATGACTACGCCGACATTGCGTCCTCCGACGACGATGACACGCCCTACGACCAGTCGACTCGCCTTGGGACGCAGGTGGAGATAGCACCAGTCCTGGACCGTGTGGTAATGTTCAATCTCATTGCTTATTTTTCAATAGACCTAAATACCCCTGACATGTAGCAAATTATCCATTCTTTTGTTTGTTTGCAGGGCAAAACCCTGAGGCAGTCCGTACAGGACATAGAGCGTATGTCCAGGACAGTCGGCGACGACGTCAGGATGCGTACCTTCCTGGAGGTAAGCTTCGACAAAGCCACTCACAAAATTAGTACATAATATCTTCGTGTCTTGTTGGTTAACAAAATGTTGGAATGCAGAGGCTCGCATGTCGGCTACGTCGTGCGGCTGCTCGTTGTGGTTGCAGCACAGGCGCGGCGAGGGACGTAGACGTGCCTTCGACACGACTTGCAGACCCGACGCGGCGAGGGTCGTACACGGGACAGAGCTCGTCCCCCACGAGGAGTGACACTTTCCCGTCCCAGGGCGGTGAGGACGAGGACGACGACGAGGTGGAGCAGACTTACGATGAGATAGGCCCGTCTCAGCTCGTAGACGCTCCTTCGACTCAGCCTACACAGCCCGTACGACGCAGACGCCGCCGCGAGCCTAGCCGTTACACTCCAGGCACCGACGCCCTTGGTAAGGGTAAGGGTAAGGCTAGGAGGCAGTGATACGGCCGTGTATGCTTGTGGTTGGGCTTAAAAGTCGTTGTATATATTTTGTAATGAGCTAGGAGGCACTTGGTAAGTGGTTGGACTGAGATGTGTTTGTAATGAGCTAGTTGTTGTATACATGTGTTTATGTTATATTCATTGTGCTTTTGTAATTTTTGTGAGGTTTTTCAAGTGCTTGATGGTTTGATGTTCACAGATGGTTTGCAGTATAAAAGGGTTGCTCTAAGTTTTTTTATTACGACGGCATACAACCAACCAACCAACACACCAACGAACAAAACAACATAGCATAAAACATTAACAACATAGCTTGACGACAACATAGCATAAAACATTACCTAAATAGCGCGACAGAAAGGGGAAACAACCACGCTACACCCAGTAGACAAGATGTAATAGACTCGGTCCACACGAGAGGTCGTACGAGCAGTTGGGTAGATTAGTCGGATATCATGCTAGCATGTAATAAAATTGTACGCGCCATGTTCGTCCCAACTTCATAAGCTTATTATCTGGGCTTTTCGCATGCAATGATTCCCACGTGTCTTATTATCACTTCCCCTCCTTTCGTCCAATTGTTCCTATCACAGTTGTCATACAAAATAATTCAAAAAAATCCTTCCAATACAACAACATAACATGATCAAAAAATGTTATTGCCAGTTCAACATATTTTTCACGGTCAGCATTGTACAAAAATCACAAATACACTAATCGTTACTTCACACATAACTCGTTCATCAATCCACAAACAGAGGGGATGGGATTGACCCAGAATCATCCCAGTAATTATTTCCCCAAGTGTGTAGTAACAACTGAACAAAAGGAAGAGGAGAGTTGCTTGTATGCCACATGTCGCCTCCCCTCTGTCTTGCCCGCAGCATCTCACGGCCCGCAGAACTTCACACAAAACTCGTTCGTCACGGCCTGCATAATTTTATTTTTCAAAAACCATTACCAACGTACCATAATGTTTTTAAAAAAATCTACACGAATTTTCCTACATGTATCATCTGCAATACATAACGAATTTTCAAAACATACGTCGTATTTTTTGCTCTCTATAAATAAATAACTAACTATATTACATAATATTACTATCATTAAATAATCCAAATGAAAAATACAACTAATAATTCATTTTGCGAAAAAAAGGCTGATCGGTGCAAACCCTAAACAGCGGCGGGGACAGAGGGAGGAGGATGCGAATGAACGAAGCCCGCGTGCTCGGTGCTGTTTCAGAAGCCACATGCTCGGCGCCACGAGTCACGGCGCCGAGGTCGGCGCCACGAGTCACGGCGCCGAGCTGCCTGCCACGTCGGCGCCACGACGGCCGCTACGCTGGCGCGGGGCTCGCACCTCGGCGCCGTGGTCCACGGCGCCGAGACGTGTTATCTCGGCGCCGTGACCCACGGCGCCGAGCTCTGGGTCCAAAAACGGAATTAAAACTACCAGAGATCTAAATGTGAATATTTTTCAAAAAAAGGGCTAAAATACAAAAAATTCGGCTGAACTCAGTCCTATATAATCAATTTTCCCCACCAAACAAAAGCACGCGTCCCCCGTCCTCCTCGCGCCCGACGCCGGCAGGGCCATGGCGGCGGCGCAGAAGCCGGCGAAGCGACTGGGCGGCATGGCGGAGGCGCTCGCCATCGCCGCCGACCTCGGCTTCCCTGCTCCTCCCGCGCAGGTCGGTCCCTCCTGGCCCCCTCTCCCCCCGCGCCTTCTTGATTTGCTTCTCTGCCCAAATCCTGCTCCAGTTTCGTTTCTTCCGCCGCCTTTTCGCTAGATCCATATCTTCCGATCAAATTGAAGTTCCTCTTGAGGTAATTGTAAGGTGTAGGTCGTGAAACTGGTGGCTCCTCTCGATGTAATTGAGACCGGGCATGTGAAATGTAGGTTTCGAACGAAGTGCTGCTGCCAAAATCGAGGCCTATCACCGCAATTCCGCACGTTTTGGGTCGGTTTAACATTTAGGTTCGTGCGAATTGCATAAGCTTGGCTAATCTTGCGAGGAACATTTCTGGGTTGTGCTCCTAACTTTGGTGACTATAGGGTTCTTGATCTCATGAAATCTGGCTGCTTGCTTGGAGTTAATTGTGAACCCATCGAAAAATGTGAGCTATGATTGCTGTGTTATGCCATCTCCAATTTTTGTTATGTCTGCTTAATTCCATGAAATTTACTGTGTTCTATGTCATGCATAGTGCTCTGATTTGGCAACTTGCAGAGATGGTGATGAAATGAATTTTTTATATTTCACAGAATAAATTTTATTTCGAAAGGCGTGCTTCTGAAATCTCTACTGTTCCTTGCTTGACTTGCCATTGCAGGAAGATCAGAGCAGCATGGACAAAAGCGATGATCTGGTGAGGGTCTTGAGGGAGCTGACTGTCGTGCAGCGGAACATTGCCAATTTGCAAGTGGAGCTACAAGGCAGAAAGGTGATGGATCGATATCCATTGTTAGACTCTATATGTTTACACCAATTCCATACCGTGCCAATGCTTTTATGCATTTTTCATTTATTGTTACTTTTTCAGATCCTGTACTACATGATATTGCTTTCACTTTAGATCACTACTTCCATATTTTATCACTTCACTTTGACATAATGAATGCCCTTTCCATTCTCTAGTTTTGGTGCTGAAATTACGAAATTTATGCAAAATATCACTCTGAATTTTGGTTGCTCATGAAAGGACATTCTAGGTAGAGATGGAAACTACTATGGTGAGCATTTCTTTTTTATAAAAGCATATAGCCCATCTCGCAATGAATCCAAATTTTCCTTTAAGTGACAAACTATGTCTTGAACTATGTATTCTTGAAGAATGAGTAAAAACGCCCAACTCTTGTTATGAGCTTAAGGCTAAAGCTTTTAACTGGTTGATGCATGAAACTTGAGACTATGTTTATGCCATGTTAATATGTGATTCAGAGCAAGCAGAAGTGCTGGCATCCAATTTATGTTAGAGTCATAAGCTTTGCTGTATGTCATTTCTGAATGCTTGCATATTCATATTGTATATTTGTATCTCCTTTCAGAGCTTGTGATTTGAATCTATGTTGTTAGTGTTGATCATGCTGATGAAGTTTCGATTTCCGCAGGATGATAAAAACATTGCTCATTTGACACATGTTAGTGAAATGGAAAAGAAATGCGAATCTTTGGCTAGAATCACTGCTATTTTGAAAGATGTTATTCAAAACAAGGTAATGGAAGTCAGAAATCGATGTTTTCTTTTACTTGCTCTCTGCCTTACTCGGGTTTACCGGTTATTCAGATTAATTGTGTTAAGAACATTATGCCTTCATTGCTGTACATACATTAGCCGCCAGTTGTACAAGATCTAACTATCTGAAGTAACGGCCCTTTTCTATCAGGATCGCATTATTGCTCGGCTGCAGCAACCTTACTCCCTTGATTGCATTCCTGTTGAAGCTGAATACCAGGTGAGGTTCTTGATCATTTTAACTTGTAAATTTTATAGCAAACATGCCATTCATTTATGGACATGCACATGCAAGCTGAAATTGGTGACACAACCTACATCCAATGTTTCGATTCTTAGCATTCTTTACAATGGTATGAGGAGATTGTTGGTTTACACCTGCTTAGGCGATTTCATTATTAAGGAAATGTGTGGTTTTCTGAGTGGATCATGCTTTTCCTGCTCATGGTGCTGGTTTCTTCTCAGAAACAATTCTCTGAGCTACTTCTGAAAGCGGCAAGTGACTACGGGGCATTGACAGCATCAGTTGGCGATTTCCAGTGGAGCCAAAACTTTAGGGAGTCACCTGCTGTTTGGGGGGTAAGTTGAAAATATCCTTCTAATTAATTAAATTAGTAATCATGACTCATAACAAATTCATCTTCTGGGAAACACCTTTCACTTGGGATGCAAATATTAGTCTTATCAATGTCAGGTTTAGAGATGACAAATGTTCTATCAAGTATTCATGTTAGTATAACAATGCGTTTAGTTGGGCATTCTCATCGTAAATGTGTTATTCTGTGTCATTACTGATTGGTTTAATGTCTATCTTCTTTCTTCTTGAAGGAAATGCTGCGTCCGATACCTGCTGCACTTGCTTCCTGCACCCGCTTCTTCGAGGCCATGTCTGCAATGAGGGAATCCTTTTCTACTCTCCAGAAATTACGTGTCGGCCATTCTTCTCTGTCAATGACCCCAGGTGGCTCTAGTGACGACTCGAAGTTCTTGACGCCACCTCAGTGGAGAGAGGGCTCAATGCTTGATAGCTGGAAACAAGTGGAGGACATCAACCCTGAGGGTGACGGATTCGATGGCATCAACCAGAGGAGGTTGTCATGGCCATCCTCCATCAAGAGGGACATGTAGGTCACACTTCGCCAGCAAATACCCCATAGTATTCCGGGTTACCTTTGATTATGTGTGTGTGTGTGTCTGATCACTAGCAAAAGCTCCGTTTGGCATGTGCTACTGAAACGAGAATTCATCGCCTGTTACACTGAATGATGTTAGAAATGCTTTATAAGTTCCCTTTTAACAGTGGGCATTTGGTGGCGATGCACAATGTTTGCTCTGATACTTCTCATGATTATCAAGGATCAGGAACAAGAATCTCCAACAGGTGTTATTAACAACCAAGTTCATTTCAGTAGCAAATGCGTATCAAAACTTGATGGCTGCTGCATGAATTATGCAAATCTTTCTGTCTAAGATCCTCTCGACATCGGTTGTTCAAGACGTTACGTGCCAATTAACATTAGTTGTTGAGGATGACGAGTGTGAATTCGATGCGGGCATCTTTAACAAAACAAACCTTTTTCCAATAATAATTGGTGCATGCCTTGATTCTGTTGGTGATTATGGGCCAGAAATTATAGGCCTGGGCCAGTTTGGTTCACAGCAGCAGCTGGGAGAAATGGTTATTAGAGCATCTCCAACAATGTCCTCTAAATCTCATCCTCTAAATCACTTTTTAGAGGACATAATCTAGAAAATAGAAAACTAAAAATATGTAACCTCCAACAAATCCCCTAAATATGGTTCCCTAAATTAAAATGTGGGTCCATAAAAACTAGCAACCAATCTTCTCATCTCCCCCCGTCCCTTCCTCCCGACTTGCTACGTGAATTCATCCGTGAAGTCTCGTCTCGCTACGTCCTGGATCTCGACTCGGAGGCGGCACGCACAGACCTTTTCTTCACCGACTCGATCTCGGGACCAGGCGCCGTGAAGATGAGAAGCTATCACATCTACTAGTAAAGACAAGAAGCTTTCACGAGAAGACTTTTCCATCCATCTCCAGGAACACGAGTGAATCAAGCTTCAAGATTTTGCCATCCAATCTCGATTTCCGTGCAAGACTTTTCCATCCAATCTTCTGACTAGAGAATTGAATCACGCGGGGAGTTGTTTTGATTTATCCATTAGGTTTCGGCGCTGCGAACTGTGAAGCTGCAGGCGACTTTCGTGCGGAAAAGATTTTGTCAGGAGATCACCGTAGCGCGGGACAAAACCGTCGAAGGCTTTTGGGGGGATGGATTGCGTCCTCCATATTTGAGGGACGAAAATTCAGGGATGGAGTCCTCTATATTTTTGGGGATCATTTAGAAGAGCTGTTGGAGCTTTTTTTTACCTCTTCTAAAATATAGGGGATATGAGTATTATAGAAGATTTGTTGGAGATGCTCTTAGTGATTAGTCCCGTACTGCTGCCTCTAGCACAGGGCTCCATGACGGAGAGTAATATAAGGATGGCTGTGGCATCCCGTCGCACCGTGCAGCTGCGTGGTGAGCACAAAGCGAACTATTCTTTCGCCTTTTACTAAAGAATACCGTGTGCTCTCTACATTAAGCAGCATACTCATTTTTGGAGGGATCTCTTTCTTTCTGATAGGAGGAATGGTCCCAACAAATCATAATAATTTCAAAGTTTTGCAAGGATTCTGTTTTGGGCTTGTGTACTGAAGAACCACGCTTAATCAAATTAAATGACGCAAAAATCCACATGTTACGTCAGGATGCTGGTGTATGGTGTCCAATTAGAGACGGGTTTTGTGAAGGTTCAGCCACGATCTCCATATCCAGTGGCCCAAGAGGGACATCGTTCTGGACCTGTTACATCGGCTCCTATGGCTCCACCTTAAGCTCCGCTTCAGAAGCCCGTCGCATCGGCTCCCATGGAGACAACACCGAAAATGTATTGCAAGCGAGGCGCTAAGACTCAACCGAAGAAGATTAAGGCACCTCTTGGGTAATGGTAGTTCATACTCGAAGTGTCATGGTCTTTGAGTCATAATTATCCAGCCTTGGGCTGGTTTGCAGGACTTTGCATACTTGGTACATGCAGAAGTCCAACATGAAGCCAAACTGGCAAAGTAGATTCACCGTGAGATACACAGAGGTGTATTTTCTTCATGACTCAGGCTACTTTGTCGTGACCATTGATAACTTATTCTTACTATTCAACCTCGACGAACTCGACACCTCACTTCTATGATACTGGACACTATAAGTGTACTGTACAATCATGTTCTATATTTATGTAATACCGATAAATATCATAACTCATTACTTATGTATAGATCCATAATCCAACAAGTCCGGCGACGGCGAGAACTAGTGGGTTTTCTCGACCCATACTTGGTCTCTGAGTAATCCATCAATGATAATGCATCCTTCGTAAAAAATTACATAATGAGGGGATTTCTTACTCATAGCGACAAGGAGTACATCATGGTTCCCTTCAATCATGGGTAAGCGCTTCACTAGTTGCCATACAAATTTCATTTGTAGTACTTTATACGCAACATGAACCTAGGATTAATCACTATGGTAGCATATATGACTAGAGATCATTGAATTCTGATCATGATTGTACCAAAGTGGAGCAAAGCAATATATCTTGAATCCTTACTTAGTGGCAACCACGATTTCATCCGTGTGTAACAAAGCAATTGACAGGTAAACTCATTTCCTCTATACATAACTCTATTGTAGTCTTTCCTTTGTTTGCAATAGCTGAGGCTAACTTTTTGGAATCATGTAGGTTGTTCAGTGTTTACGTTGCCTAGGGAGGGAGACATAAGGAATCTAGTGCCACACTACGACACATGACACGATTTTTGGTACCCTCTACAATACAACAATCCTATATCACACTTCGTTATAATACTTCTAGAACTGACAATACCTATGCATGTAATTCTCTCTCTCTCTCTCTCTCTCTCTATATATATATATATAAAATGAAGCCTCTTTTCTACTCCCAGGTGTAATTACACCCTATGTTCTCATAACGGAGGGTATATACGTGTAGTATACGAGTATTTAAAACCATCTAGGTGGTATGAACAATTTTTCAGAGGTGGCAAGTACATTTTTTCGACATACTCCTTTTTATGTGTGTATATGAAGGTATTTACAAAATACACTAAAAACTATGGACTCCCTTATAATTTTTTCATGTGGTTCACATTGGAGTATCTTATAATTAGTATATGAGTATACCTAAAGTGATAAAAGAGCATTTCAAGTTTATTTAGATGGTATGTTAGAGATGGGTGTAATTACACCTGGGAGTAAAAGGTATTTTTCCTATACACACACATACACTAATGACTTAACGCTACTCCTAGCAACAGTACGTGAAATTCGACAAAAGTGCAATCGATCTCGACAAACTCGTCGAAATTCGAGAAATGCTTTCCTAATTCTTGATAGCGGAGGTCATAAACAACATTGGAGAATTCCACCCCGATAATAGTGATTAGATGTTAAAACATTAGATACAATTGCAATCACTCAATTGTGCTTAGTCAAACAATTCATTTAATTGTACTTTATTCGGTTATTTAATTGATTTGTGAGATCTGTGTAACAATTGTCACTTGGTATATATATGATCTTCTTGCGTTGTTTAATTCATTTGTGAGATCTTTGTAATAATTATCTTGTGCTATATATATATGCGATCTTCTTGCTTGTTTTCGGAGGGCATAGCTAGCATTTTCTGAGTTGGCATCCATATCCGAGCGGGATTGACGGCGATGACGGTCCAGGCAGGCGCGGGTGTTCGGCGGAGATGCAGATGGCTGAGCAGACTAGCGCGGAGGCGGATGACCGGGTGGCTTGGCATGGGCGCACATGACCAGGAGGCGGCTCGGCATGGGCGCAGACGACTGGGAGGCCTGACACAGGCATGGATGACCTGGAGGTAGCCCGGCGCGAGTAGGCGACGACCCACTGGAAGGAAAAAAAGAGGTACTCGCCGGAGACCTCGCCGGCGATGAACTTGCTAGCTAAAGATTAGCAATGGAAGGAGGAGGAGCCAGAGCACTGTGGTTCTGATACCATGTTAGTAAAAATTGAATCCTCACAAGCCAGCACTGTATTCAATCAGACCAGGAGTATGTATACACAACCCTAACCCTATAGGGCGAGATACATGTTGGGCTAGATATATACACTTTGTATATACTTAACATCAATGACCCCAGGTGGCTCTAGTGACGATTCAAAGTTCTTGACGCCACCTCAGTGGAGAGAGGGCTCAATGCTTGGTAGCTGGAAGCAAGTAGAGGACATCATCAACCCTGAGGGTGACGGACTCGATGGCATCAACCAGAGGAGGTTGTCATGGCCATCCTCCATCAAGAGGGACATGTAGGTCACAGTTCGCCCAGCAAATACCCCATTCTGTGTGTGTTTCTGTCTGATCACTAGCAAAAGCTCCGTTTGGCATGTGCTGCTGAAACGAGAATTCATCGCCTGTTGTCCTGAATGATGATAGAAATGCTTTGTAAGTTCCCTTTTAACAGTGGGCATTTGGTGGGCAATACCTCTCATGATTACCAAGGATCAGAAACATGAATCTCCAACAGGTGTTATTCACAACCAAGTTCATTTCAGTATCAAAAGAATCGGAATATATGATTAACTTGGAAATGCGTATCAAAACTTGACATCGGTTGTTACAGACGTTACGTGCCAATTAACATTAGTTGCTAAGGATGACGAGTCTGAATTCGATGCGGGCATCTTTAACAATACAGCACTATTTCCAGTAATAATAATTTATGAATTGAGTGAATGCCTTGATTCTGTCGGTGATTATGGGCCAGAAATTATAGGCCTGGGCCAGTTTGGTTCACAGCAGCAGCTGGGAGAAATGGTTATTAGCGATTAGTCCCGTATTGCTGCTTCTAGCACAGGCTCAATGACGGAGAGTAATATAAGGATGGCTATGGCTTCCCGTCAACCCGTGCAGCTGCGTGGTGAGCACAAAGCGAACTATTCTTTCGCCTTTTACTAAAGAATACCGTGTGCTCCCCACATTAAGCAGCATACTCCTATTTTTAGAGGGATCTCTTTCTTTCTAAAAGGAAGGGTCCCAACAATTCATAACAATTTTAAAGTTTTGCAAGGATTCTCGTCAGGCTTGTGTACTGAAGAATCACGCTTTATCAAATTAAATGGTGCAAAAATCCACATTTATGTTAGATAAAGAGGAAGATGAAGTTAAATTTTAGAGAGTGATGGATCCAATAGGCCATAGCAAGTAAGCATCCTATTTTGTATTTTTCTCGGAGTCGGACAGATAATACCGGAAGCCATATATCTATTCCGTATTCGTTCCATAAGCCCTCAGATGGTCGGTCAAATAGAAATTATTCGTATCTCTTGTATTGTTACATAGAATATTGGATAGTAGAGTGCAATTAGAACGAGGACAGAGAGACAAATCGTTGAAATGTCAAAGGAAGAGTAATCAATATTTCCCGTATGTTTAGATATAGCGATCTACCTATATGTTGTTCCTAAGTGAAATCATAACAGATTTTTTTATATCACTTGATATACGGATATATACAGACGGATATTACTCATCCCGTATCCTATTTCATATTTTTCCATGGAGTCGGAATCGGACACGGATAGTACCGGATGCCCATTTACCCCTTTTGTATTCGCTCCGTTAGCCTTCGATCGGTCGGACGGACGAAAATTATCTGCTCCATTTGTACTCCTAATTAGCAAGGTTGAAGTGTAACATGCGCATTGATATCTGATATAATATTTTCTTTTTGTATTTTTGAAAGGAGCATCATATAATGTTGGTTTTCAACTAATCAGTGATACTCTTTGTGCAGCTTACACAAACAAATAAGAAATTCTTCATTTTGCTCCCAAAGCCTCCCTTGAGATTTTCTAGTTTCTTAGATACGATGATAAAAAATAATGACGAGCCTTTCAAGTGCTTGATAATCTTCGTATTCATAAACTGTGTCACATATGGTGTGTGCCCATGCCAACACAGTTGATATGTATCATCTTCGTATTCAGAAACTGTCACATATTGTGTGTGTGAACATGCCAACACAGTTGATATGTACATCGATGTAGACGAGAATATCTTGAATCTGTTTGTGAAGACTTTTGTCAAGCAGGTAACTTGAAATAATCCCATCCATTTGGAGCAAGCTCTCATCCCTCCACTTGCCATACATTTATCGGCGAAGAGATGAAATCCTGAATTTTGTATCATAAGGACAATATAAGAATTCACTAAAACATGGCCTTAAAACGCCTTATAAAGTCCAAGAAACTATAGAAAAAAGTTTTTAAGGAACTATTGAAAATGATGCAAATAATCGTGAAGGGAAAAGTCCTCTGCGGAGTCCTTTTGGAGGCATTTTTAGAAAGTATTCATAATTTTCCAAGGTGTTTTTGGGAAAGACCTTCAAACTATTTCAAGGTGTTTTCGAAAAGGAATAAGTACACTTTATCAATCTGAACTCTTACGATTGTCTAACTTTCAATCTGAAGTGTAAAATTGGATGTTTCACCCTCTCAATCATCAATATCATTTATTTTACCCCTTAGACCGATTGAAGGTGGTTTTGCGCTGAGGTAGCACTACTTGGCACTAACGTGGAAATAGTTTGACATATATAAGTTTCTTTGGGTGACATGGTAGCCCTATCAGCGTGATCGCTATGGCAGGCCCACCAATCAGCCTCCTCTCCCTATTATTCCCCTTCCTCATCTTCTCATCCTCTATCAGATCTCTTCCCCATGCCCAAGATGAGGAAGGTGGCGATGGCCTCGAGCTTGTTCGAGATGTTCGTGCAGGCGATGGGTTATCTGGATGAGCATTAGTGGTACTGGTTGGAATATCAGAAGGGACATGAATATTGGAAGAGGGAGGATCCAAAAAGACTCTACACCGATAACTGTAGTGAAAAGGAAAAAGAGATGTGTTTAATACGGACGGTATGGTAGGAGGAGTTGAAGGGCGAGAAGATGACACAATAGAAGACTTTAATTGAGAAGTTGAATCAACTGAAGCATTTGGTGGCAATACACAATGCTTGCGTTGATACTTCTCATGATTATCAAGGATCGGAAACAAGAATCTCCAACAGGTGTTATTCGCAACCAAGTTCATTTCAGTATCAAAAGAATTGGAATATATGATTAGCTGGGAAATGCGTATCAAAACTTGATGGTTGCTGCATGAATTATGCAAATCTTTCCGTCTAAGATCCTCTCAACATCGGTTGTTAAAGACGTTACTTGCCAATTAAAATGAGATGTTGAGGATGACGAGTGTGAATTCGCTGCAGACATCTTTAACAAAACAAACACCTTTACCAATAATAATTTATGGATTGAAGATAGGCCAGAGATTAGGCCTGGGCCAGTTTGGCTCACAGCAGCAGCCGGGAGAAATGGTTATTAGCGATTAGTCCCGTACTGCTGCCTCTAGCACAGGGCTCAATGACGGAGAGTAATATAAGGATGGCTGGTTTCCCGTCGAATCGTGCAGCTGCGTGGTGAGCACAACGCGAACTATTCTTTCGCCTTTTACTAAAGAATACCGTGTGCTCTCTATATTAAGCAGCATACTCTTATTTTTGGAGGGATCTCTTTCTTCCTGATAGGAAGGGTCCCAACAAATCATAATAATTTCAAAGTTTTGCAAGGATTCTGTTCTGGGCTTGTGTACTGAAGAACCACGCTTAATCAAATTAAATGACGCAAAAATCCACATGTTCTGTCAGATAAAGAGGAAGATGAAGAATTTAAATTTTAGACTAGAGTGATGGATCCATGCGCCTTAGCAATGTTGAAGTGTAACATGCACATCGATATTTGACATGATAGTTTTTGTATTTTTGAAAGGTCATATAATGTCGGTTTCCAACTAATCAGTGATACTGTAATACAGCTAAAATGCAAAGGGAAGTAAAGTGAGAACTGAAACAATCCAAGGGAGAATAAAAGAAAGAAGTAGAGTTTTACCGTCAGACCCATTGGCTTTTAGAATGCCGAATAAAAGTAGCGCTCAGTGAGGTTCCCAGACCGTCCAGGGTCGGTCGGCAGCATCTCGCGTTATGAGTTTTCGTCATCCGACGGGAAATTCCATTCTTACCTTTTATCGACTTACCTACTAGAGTAGAAAAGTCCAAGCAGTGCAGAGCCCTTTTGGACCAAAAGGCCCTTATGCCCAGTAACAACCAAAGAGAGTGTAGGAGGGCTTATATGGCAATGCACACCTTAGAGGGAGGCCAATTGTGACTTCCTTACTTAAGCCTAGCCAACACCTGGCCCTCCTTATTTCCCTTTCCCCAACTGAGAGTTCAGCCAGAGTAAGCCAACAAAAGCTGAGCAAGCACCATTTCTTTTCCCCAGCCGAGAGCACAGCTAGAGCACAAGCCAGTAAGAGGGCTCTGTCTCTCTATTGCTCAGCCAAACCAAGCCTCAGCCCACTTCTCCCAGTTTAACCTTTACCACTGAGAGCCAACCAATCGAAGCAACACAGAGAGGAGGTGAGGGAGAGAGAAACGGAGGAGAGGAACTTGGGAGATTGGGGAAGACCGACGATGTGAGGACGGCGTCCACAGTGACTGCAAGCTGCCTAGGACTGCCGGAACCACGTCGAACCTGACTGGGACAAGGAGGAGGCGAGAAGGGCCAACGGAAACACGTGGAGAGCACTGTCACCACCACGGCTATCGTCATCGCCTTCTCACCCCCACCCAACCTGAGCCAAGTAAGGCTCGTTTTCCCCAACGTTGTGTGACAAAAAGTAGAGCAAAACAAAGCTAGAAGTTAAATCAAAGTGCGTTAAAGAAGAGAGGATTAGATGGACCGTCTGGTGAGGAGTAGAGGTGCTCGGGCCAAGCTCGGGCACCTTGGCCAAAGCCATGGCCATGGGGAACACCTGGTGGCCATCCGGCGGCGCAGCCATGGCCGAGCCAGGTGTCGGCTTGGGGAGCCAACGACACCGAGGATGGCTGGACGAAGTCCGAGGCCTTGGAATGGGGGGCCGCCACGGCAGTGCGGGAAGGGCGACGGCCAAAGGCCGTGTCGATCGAGTGACGGCGCGAAGCGCCTCGCCGCCATGTGCGCACAAGGGAAGGCGGCAGATCCTGTCTTGGTCAGCCGGATCTGAGGCAAAGAGTGAGGGGGAGGATCCATAGGCGAGTGGGGTGCACGAGCGACAGCTATGACCGAGCCTCTCGGCCGGATCTAGAGGGGGGTGAGAGCAGGGAAGAAGGGGGAAGGCTGGGACGTGCGGAGGTCGGCCAGTGATGAGCTCAAGGCCAGCATGCCCGAGCTCAGCCGTGCGCCGCCGCGTCGCTTGGAGGAGTCAGGCCATTCGGCTGAGGAAAAAATGAGGAGAGGGAGAAAGTAACAAGAGAAAAAGAGATAAGGAGATGAGAGAAGAGGAGTTCGGCTGGGTGGTAGGGAAAAGAAAAGAGGAAGAAAAAAGAAAAAAGAAAAGAGAAAGAGAGAGAAAGAAGAAGAAGAGAGGAAAAAGGAAAGAAAAAAAGAAAGAAAAGAAAAGAGGAGAAAAAGAAAAGAAAAAAATGGGGGTTGGTACCAGCGCGATGGGTCCTTAAAACCAGTGTGTTTTATGCTAGAGTTGGGTTATGCACATAGAGTTGTCGTCGCTTGCTTAAGCACTGATTTTGATATGTTGTGTTGAGTCGGGTTGACATTTGTACATGTGGAGGTCCCAGGTCGGAGCCGTCCACGCATCGTCCCCGAGACTAACCAGGCAAGTGCATGGTAAAGCAGTAAATTCGGGTAGTATTTGCTGTTAGATGAATGATGGTGCATTGCTTACCATGTTGTGGTAAGTTAGCTATTTCTGGATGCATGATGAGAAATGATGAATAACAATGTTGAGATATGACATATTGATACGTATAAATGGAGAACTTGCATTGCATGCATGTCATGAAAAAAGATAGTGTTGTGGTATCATTGGTCCACTTTGTGTGGACGCTCAATGGGAGTGGAGATTGAGGTCCTTGTATGAAAATGATGGGCTACTGTAGTCCCCGTATGAAAAAGGACGGGCTTGTGATCCCCACATGGAAACAGGGCGGGCCTGGGTGAGCATCGACGGGTGCTCGCTCTACTATACCAGTATAGGCTAAAGAGATAAGAGAGAAGTACATGTGCATATGCATAATGATTGGTTGATAAGAACTGAAAGAGATTAAATGGAAATAAATGGCGATTGAAATTGTAATGGTTATGGACTGATTTGTGAACCTGTTATTTACTGTTTTGCTTTGTACTTGCTGAGTCTTTGGACTCACACTTGCGTTGTTGTTGTTTTTTAGGTGACTGTTGAGGACGTCATGCACGGGCGGGAGTAGCACATGAATAATTTCATGAACCAGTAGCACTCCTTGTACCACCTTTTATCAGTATATTTTTAGACTCTACTAGTATGCTAGAGTAATCGCTAGAAATGCTGTGATGTATCGGGTCGCTGCAACATAAATAAATTAGTGTTGGCTTAAAATTTTCTAGTAGTTGATGGAATGGTAAAGTATGCAATGTGGTAGCATTCTGGGCCCAGAGGATGGGCGAGGTGTTACAGTTTATATCAGAGCGGGCGTTAGGTTTGTGGTAAAGAAATTTGACAACTTAGCTTAATTGTTCAACTAAAATTTGATTTAGGCCTAATAATAAAAACTAAATTTGACACACTGGTGCACAATAGAATGGGGTTTGGGTCTTGCATTATATTTACGCTTTCTCTAGCTTTGATGTTGATTTGTATTGTTGAGATAGATGTTTGTGGGCTAGTTGTGTGATTAGCTATCTGTCATGAATAGAGATGCTGAGAGGTAGAGGACGCGGACGTGGCCAAGGCCGTGGAGGTCGCGGCCGAGGCCGTGGCCGAGGCCATGCCCAAGTGGAGCCACCGCTTGAGGTTCAGTAAGAGGTACCTGGTGCAGAGGTTGCTTCTGCTGAGCAGTCCATAGCTAGAGATCCGACAAGGTCTTTAGCCTTACTGTAGGAGTTCATAGAGGAGGTTCATGCACTTTGCCGACAAGCGTTGGCAACCACTGCTATGGCCATGCCCGTTGCTACCACGGTTGCCGTTCCGGTCGTACCAGAGGTAAGAATGGGCCTTCGCGAGTGTTTGGCTTTGCGACTAGATACCTTTGATGGGATGGGTACACCGGTCCAAGCTGCGGATTGGTTGTGTTACATGGAGAGGCATTTCGAAGCCCTAGAGATGAGCACCCAATTGAAATATCTCTATGTGGCTTTCCAATTGAAGGGTCAGCCGGACATCTGGTGGGAATGGGTTCTTTCAGCCAGGACCCCTGCCAAGGTCCCACTACCTGGGAAATCTTTGCTGAGCAGTTCAGGTGAATTATTACCCAGATTCTTTTGTGGAGAGCATGGAGGTTGCCTTGTCGACCTTCGTGCAGGGAAAGATGACCATAGCTAAGTGTGAGGCAGGATTCAACAACCTGATCCGCTTCATGCCATCGGTCGCGAGCCATGACCTTGAGAAGGACAAAAGGTTCCGCCGAGGGCTCAACTCTGAGTTTCGGCATGTCATGGGAGCTACGGTGCCACGTGAATTTAGGTCCGTGGTAGAGCAGACCAGAGGGATGGAGATGGAGATGCAGCTCTCTAAAGGGCTGCAACCCACTGGTGGTCCAAGCGCTTCTGATGGTGACCAGAAGAAGAGCTTCACTGAAGGGTGTTGTCTGGTTTTGTTCCTCTCGGCTGGCAGCAAAAGTAGTCGTTCTCCCTGCCATGGTAGACTTTGGCAGCGTTTGCTCTGCCGTGGCAGCCTGTTACTACTGATTTCTTGCCATAGCCAGCAGTATGCATTTTCAGCTCATTTGAGAGGTCTTCCGCGCGAGTCGTTTGATCTTGTTGATTTTCCTTGGCTTTGTATCTTCTTCTTCATAGCTTTCTATAGCTATCGGAGAACTGAGATTTTCGTGAATACTTTGGGGGCGATTTTTTAAAAGTCGACATTCACCCCCCCTCTGTCGCCGATTCCGATCCAACAGAGATCAACATTCAGGTGCAATGACTTAAATTATTTACATGTGTATATGCTAATTTCAGACTCTTACATGGTATATTTGGTGGGCTTATGTTTCAATGACTTAAATAGTTCACATGATTATATGTTGATTAAGTCATCTATATGCTTTTTATATCATGCTTGTGTCTTTATTAAATTTGCTGGAATTAAATATAAAGACATGCTTATACCGCAATCTTTACAACAGAGATCAACACCAGGGAGGCCCCCAGTGTGAACAGCGCATAGGCGCCGAGAAGCTGCATGCACAGCACCGTCACGACCATGGCAGCCGCTACCAGATGGTGATAAGGACATCTTGAAGATTCCTTTTTCTTATTCGTCTAATGCTCCAGATATACACCCTGAGCTGCCAACTAGGTCGATTACACGAGCACGAGCTAAAAAGATTTATCAACAAGTGATTTCGCTCCTGGCTGCATTTGGTTTAAATTTATGTGAGGACTGGATACTACCTCATACAAATGTTTTGTGCATTCTAAGGTTTAAAGGTTGTGAAGCTTTTGGACTTAAAACCACAGAGGAGAAGCTAATGGAGGAGAAACACATGGGGTCAAGCAAGGGAAGACATGTTCAAGTCCTCATTGCCATGTTTGATCAACCACAAGTTCAACCAAACTCACAAAGATACTTTGGAAATTCAAACAATTTCAATCGGCATCACAAACAACCCTCGGATCAGACTGATCACCCTCGGAGACGTTCAGGACCGTTCAATCAACATTGGGTGGTCGGATGGTCTTGGGAACTTTCGGACCTTGGAACTATGTCAGCTGTCTAGATCGTTCAATCCATATCAGGAGCTTGGATGATTTCAGAAATGTTCAGGCCAGTCCAAATGGCTGCGGAGCTCTAGACCGTCCGATCGACCGCGAGCCGCTCGATCGTCTCGATGACGTTTGGGCCGCCCTGAACGCTAGCATTGTCTGATTGGGTGCAGACCATCTCGATCGCTTGGTAACGTTTGGATCTCTCTGAACACTCATGCCACTGGATTAGGTTCGGAGGCGCGTGCGTTGTTCAATTGAGTTTTATGACGATCAGACCAGTCCGATCAGACTATTTGGAGTATTTTGAAGATATATCTTGTGTATAAAGGCCATAACTTTCACATACAGAATTCGATTGAGGTGATCTTGGACTCATTGGAAAGCTTATTTCAAGGACTGTGTAATAGAAGAGGATTTATCTTCAGAAGTATCATAGATTTTTATTTTTAGTTTCCTTTTATTGTGAGTTCAAATCTAACACCATCTAGGGTTGTGGATTTTCAGAAAGGCTATATAAGCCTTGTAATACAAAACTTTTTGGACAGACCACAGTTGAATCTATTATTTTTTCCAAGAGAGAGCTATATGCTTGTTCTTCCTAGGGTTTGACATATGAATGCAACCTAGAGGGGAATTTAGTGTTCTCAACACCGTTGTTCTTGTGTTTCCTTGTGGTTCTCAGGAGCAACGATACATCTACTTGTGTGGTTGGATAGTCAGGATCATGAGCATGTGGTTTGGTGAATTCTTTTATCGCCGGTTGCTGTTCTAACAATGGTTGGTGCCATCGGTTTGTCAGGTTACACGTATCCAAAATTATCATTGATCCTACGTCGTGAAGATTGGGCACCTTGTATCATCTTGGTATCAGAGGATTGTTGACACGGTAGGATTATTTACCCTAGCTTCTAGATTAGTTTCTTACTGTTCTATTTCCTAGAGTCTATAAATCGAAAATTGCCACAAAAAATATTCCAAACTCTAGTTTTTGTATCTGTAATTTTTGTGAGTTTTGTTAAGTTTTCGTCCATCAGAATTTTTGTTTAGGTGTTGATCATTGTGCTTATTTGTGTTGCTTAATCATTGTGTCGTTTCCTTTGTCTCATCTGAAAGCACTAATCACAATGAACTTCACTTATAATATTTCCTTTCATTTTTGAGACTAGCTTTTCACATTGCATTGAGGGCTGCTCTTGATAGTAATTACACTTATTGAAATCTGGGTTTCTGCATAAAGAAAGCTAAAAAACCTTAGTGCCAACTACAAGTCAAAAGAAAGAGGGAAGTAAAGAAGGCAACCGATAAAAAGAAAGAGTTTCAGCAAAAACAAAAAAACAGTGGCCAAATTTGGGTGAGTTCTTAGTCCATAAACTCAGATTGTGTAATTTAATTTATTGAGCAATCTTGTGCCCTTATATTCATATTCTTGCAATTGGCTAGCATCTCTGCTAATACTTGGTGCAAAACGAGCTATTTAATCTTCAATTTTAGTTTGCCTCTTTTCAGCTCATTCCTTTATTTGCATTGAGTCACATTGATCTTTACGTGTGTGTTCATCACTTCACTTAAACATATTGGATCAGCACTTAGGCAAAGTACTCTAGCTTGGACTATTACTTAACTTAACAACATCAAAAATTTCAGATTGCATAGGTTAATATTTTCCCTCCGAGCTCCACAAATAAGCCATTTTATAACAGTGCTTGTGCAATTGAATTTGCTTAATCTATCACCTTGTGTTGTCTACCGTCACCAAAGTGTGTGCATGTCTTCAATTCCATCAAGGACGCATAAATACTTCAGTTGGTAAGAGAAGGTGAGGTTGAGTGAATTCCACAAATAAAACTTTCCACATCCACATACATAGTTTTCCTTGTTATTTGCACTAACCATGGTAGGAAAAGAAGGAGAACAAACATATGTTACACAAGCTGACCTTGAGAAGTTCACAAATGATTTTAACACTCAGTTGAATGACAACATGAGCGTCTTGAGGAGGGAGATACTAGAGGAGCTTCGCAAAGAGTGGGCCCAATTGGCATCCATAAAGGAGGTGTTGAGCTTGACGAGACCGATGAGGAGAGGGCTACGTGGTTTTCTAGATGAGCTCAAGCAGATCGAGCCGCTTCCAACATAGTTAGACCACCCTTTCCCAGGTGTGGGCAAGGTGTTTTTGGCGCTGACCATGGTCAAGGGAGACACCATGGCCGTGGGCACAGCGGCACCACGCATATTGGGGACTTCGGTGATGACTTTTGGCTACACCGCAAGGACAACAATGAACGTCATGGCCATCGTCATGATGATCCGCACATGGAGGAGAAATTTACTCAAATCCACTATTCCTAAATTTGAAGGCGCTATCAATCTAGATGCCTATCTCACATGGGAGCTCAAGGTAGATAAGATCTTCAGGATGCACAATTATTCGGAGAAGAAAAGGCTACAAATGGCGTCACTTGAGTTTGATGGGTATGCGTTGATTTGGTGGGAGCAAGTGTTGAACCAAAGAGAAGATAATAGGGAACCTCCAATTGCATCATGGGCTGAAATAAAGTGAGAACTAAGAGCACGTTTTGTTCCTAACACTTATAAACGTGATCTTTTTAATAAATTGCAGAATTTGAGATAGGAAGTCATTCGATGGAGGAATACTACAAGGATATGGAGCAAGCTATGATTAGGGCACGTGTACACGAAGATGAAGAGCAAACACTTACATATTTTCTGTTTGGTATGAATAAATACATCAAATGCATTGTGCAATATCAGCTCTACAATACTGTCATTGAGTTGGCGCATCAAGCGACAAAGGTAGAGAGATAGTTATTAGAAGATGTAAAACCAGCACCAAGGACAACATCTTTCGACTTGAATGCTCCATCGTCCTCAACTAATTCTATCAAAGCACAATTCAATTTGGGACGAGATACATTTTTAGCTAGTACTAATTCCAATGCTAATGCTCGTCCTTCCTCAATTGCAAAATCAGCACCTACATCGAGTGAGAAGAAAACTACTCTATCTCCTACATCCTCAATTGGTGCTACCACCAAGAGTAGGAAAATTCAATACTTCAAGTGTTTGTGATGTGGTCATATTTCTAGGGAGTGTCTCAACAACTGAGTTATACTTGTGACAAAAGATGGAGACTATGAATCCGCAAGCGAAGATGAGGTTGAGCTCAGTCATGAAAAAGAGAGATATGAGGATGCATCGGATGATAATAAAGAGGTTGATATGCTGAGTTATGAAATGGGAGAGGCATTAGTAGTCACCAAACATTTGTGCATGCTTGCACAAGAAGGGGATGCACATCCACAGTGATTCAACTTGTTTCAAACCCAAACCAAGGTAAAGAACAAGATAGTCAAACTTATTATTGATAGTGGTAGTTGTCATAACTTAGCTAGTGTTGAATTATGTGAGAAACTTGGCTTAAAGATATTGAAACATTCACGTCCATATCATGTGCAATGTTTTAGCGAGTGTGGGGATGTGAAGGTTCAGTATGTGGTGCAAGTTACTTTCAGGATTGGTGATTATGAGGACACCATTGAGTGTGATGTGGTGCTTATGACAGTATGCCATTTGCTATTGGAAAGGCCATAGCAATATGATAGAAGTGTACAATATTATGGCTGTTCTAATAAATATGTCTTTAAAGGAAGCTTGCTGAAAATGAGAGTAGAACGAGAGAAAAGAGAGACTTCCACACTTCGGTGAGTAAGAGCCACAAGCCAAATATAAGAGAAAAAAGTAAGAGTGAGGGAGGATTAGTTATGTTAGCCACAAAATCAGATTTGAGAAAAGTTAGTCATGACCCATCAAAGATGCACTTTGTGATTGTGTACAAAGATGTGACTATTTTGCTTTTGACTGATGACTTAACCTCTCAACCTAGTGGCGTTTCCTCTCTTTTGCAGGCATTTGAGAATGTATTTCTGAAGGAGATACCAATGGGACTTTCACCATTGCATGAAATAGAGCATCAAATTAATCTAGTTTTTGGTGCATCACTTCCAAACCATCCACCATATCGTACCAACTCAAAGGAAACCAAAGAAATTCAGTGCCAAGTGCAAGAGCTACTTGAAAAAGGGTATGTACGCTAAAATCTTAGTCCTTGTGCTATTCCTGTAATTCTTGTTCCTAAAAAAGATGGTACATGGAGAATGCTTGTTGATTGTTGTGCCATTAACAACATCACTGTTAGATATCATCATCCTATTTCTAGGTTAGATGATATGTTAGATGAACTTAGTGGTGCTGTTATATTCACTAAAATTGATTTGAGAAGTGGATACCATCAGATTAGGATGAAACTTGGTGAAAAATGGAAGACTGCTTTTAAAACAAAATTTAGACTGTATGAGTAGTTAGTAATGTCTTTTTGTTTAACTAATGCACCTAGTACATTTATGCGATTGATGAATCATATTTTAAGAACATTCATTGGCAAATTTGTTGTAGTATACTTTGATGACATATTGATCTATAGCAAGACAGTGGATGGACACATTAAGCATATTAGACAAATGCTAGAAGTGTTTAGAAGTGAGAAATTGTATGCTAATCTTAACAAATGCAATTTTTGCACCGATAAAGTTGTGTTCTTAGGCTATATTGTTTCTGGGCAAGGCATTGAGGTCGATGAATCTAAAACTGAAGCAATTAAGAATTGACCTACATCTACGAATGTTAGTCAAATAAGAAGCTTTCATAGTCTTGCTAGCTTTTATCATCGTTTTATTAAAGATTTCAGTACCATTGCTGCACCATTAAATGAGTTAACTAAAAAGGGTATTATGTTTGAATGGGGTGCATCACATGAAAAAGCTTTTCAAGAACTAAAGAAATGATTAATTGAAGCACAATTGCTCATTTTGCCTAATTTCACTAAGACTTTTGAAATTGAATGTGATGCTAATGGAATAGATATTGGTGGTGTTTTAATGCAAGAAGAAAAACCCGTAGCATACTTTAGTGAGAAACTAGGGGGTGCTCAATTGAACAATCCTGTGTATGATAAAGAGTTGTATACTTTAGTGCGTGTGCTTGAAACTTGGCAACATTATCTTTGGCCTAAAGAATTTGTTATTCACTCGGATCATGAAGCTTTGAAATATTTGAAAAGGCAAGCTAAACTAAACTGTAGATATGTTAAGTGGGTAGATGTAACATCTCATTTTCGGGTTTGTTACTTTGCATTGTATTTTGCTGTTACTTGCTAAAAATTGGTTTCTAAAAATTCAAATATTGAGTTTAAATTTCAGTCAAAAACCTCTTTTGCTTTGCTAATTTTCTTTTTCTCTTCCAGCCCAAAGGAATTCTAAGCCCCCTTCCTTCCCGGGTGGGCTAGCCCCTCTTTTCTCCTTCTTTCGGCCTAGCCTACCTCCCCTGGCCTTTTTCTTTTTCCCAGGCTTCTTGGACCTTTCGACCGGCCTGGCTCCATCGTTTTCCTTCTCGCTCCCCTCTGCTCCATTCCATTGCTGACCGAATGCCACGCAGTGTCGCCACCCCCAGTTTTCCCTCCTTCGTAGGTGTTGAGCCTCCTCGTGGCAACTTTGCCGCCTCTCCGTGTGCCTCCTCCAGGCCCAGGCACCCACCCCCGCGCTATAGATCCTCCGCGCATCGCCCTTCCAATCTCTGTCGCGACTGACTGTCGAAACCGCCCCCAGTTTTGCAGTCACCTCCGGGCCAGTACTCGCCAACTGCAGCATTGACACCTCACCGCCTTGATGGCTGCATTGAGTTCGCATCACTTCCCGCCTAACCTTGCGACGTCTCTGGGCATAGCCTCGCCCTATGGCTTCGCTGCCATGCCGCTATACCCGAGCTGCAAATGTCAGGTCAATCTTGCCACTTCCCCACGTGCCTTCACTCCTTATAGCATCGTGAATGCGCCTGGTGCCCTCTTTCCCTCCCCTCCGCCCTAGCCCGGCGCTAGCCTAGCCACATCCGCCCCACTCGAGTGCGCTATAGGAGGGATACTGTCCACGCTTTAACTCGCCATCTCCCTCCCCCGCAACTATAAAGCTCAGCCAAACTGCCAGGAATCCCTCACCCATTCCTCACTCTGATCCTTGAACAAAAATCGCTGCCGCCAGAGGTTCCTTCGGCCGCCACCGTCGCCAGCACGCTCCAGAGGATCCTGAGTGGCATTTTCCCTTTCCCCGAGCTCCTTGTGTTCCACGGATGCTCCCAGCAAGCCTAATTGGCTTCTCCTTTCTTGCAGCTCGCTGGTGACCGTCTCTTGCCAAACTCTAGCCACCTCCAGTTGCCGCCGACCCCGAAGGTTCTCGGCCAATTCCTCACGACCGGAGCACCCTTGCCACCCTATGGAGCTGTCCGTGCCAGCAATTTGAAGCTTCTCCATCTTGTCTTCCCTGACGTTGACTGACCGCTACTGCCGTTTGAGCTCACCATTGCCAGCCCACTCTAGGCCTCCCCGAGCCCTACTCTTTGCTCCAGTGAGACTCGGACAACCCTTAGTAGCTTCCCTGTTGTTTAATCAGCCTCTTATTGTTGGAATCACTGCCGTGACCAATCCTTGTTTTCGTCGCCGCTAGCGACCCTTCGGTCTGTCTCAGTCCAATTTGGCCCACTGTTGGGTGCACACGGAGCTGAGCTTCCCATTTTGGAAGTCTCCCCACGCATTCGTGGCCTCCCTTGCCGTCGGCAGGCCTTGCCGCTACTCGGTCGGGAGGAGCTTTGCTCTCGCGTCATTAAGCATAAACCCCTAGTTAACTATTAACGGCCATGCTTAGCTGGCGTTAATGGCCTGCTGACTGGTGGGCCTAGGCCGTTTAAATCCTCTGTTAGACTGACACGTGGGCCCCATTTCAATTAAAAACCTGTTTAAAAACTAATTGTAAATCTAAGCCACTGACAGGTGGGCCCAAAGCACTGTTTGCACAGTACTGTGGTCCCACATGTCAACCTCTCGCCATTTCCAAAAAAAGGAAATGGTTTTCTTTAAATAAAATACCCATGGGCCCCACATGTCATACTCTATGCTTTTCTGGAATTAAAAGTTATTTCAAAAATAAATTTAAACTAGTGGGACCCACATGTCAGAGAGAGAACTCTCTCTCCTCTTTTTATTTTTGGAATTTTCCTGAAAATAAAACTTCGGAGAGCTCGTTCTTCCTTGTCGTAGATTCGATTTGAGTGAAACTTGCTCCTAAAATTTTCTAAATTCAAACCCTTTTTGTTGGTTCTAGTTTGATTAAATTTTGAGTTCATTTGCTTATTATTTTATGCTTATTTGTTCTCTTTGCCTGCCTCCTGTTATTTGGCTTTCTCCGTCCAGGTAGAATTTGAAGACACGACTAAGCTGCAAGACGACCTACCTCAGGACCAATAGGACCCTCTGACCTTGGGCCCAGGTGAGTCAACATTTTGATCATTCTGCTCCTATGTTTCATGCAAATTACCTTCATTTAAATTATCCAAATTGCATGCATTATTTCATGTACAAAGGTATGTTACCTATAAGTTAGTTATCACCCACTTGAAAATGTAGTGATATATGTACCTACGCCCCCTGAAGATTTGATAATCCATGTACCTTGTCACCATAGATACTATTATTATTATTCGGGATAGCTATATGTCTTAAATAAATGCCATGCTCATCTTGTCAAGTCCAGGGAACTAGTTGCCCTGATCATTACTTTCAAAATATGAAAACTGGCTTTGGAACAGTCACGGGATGTAATTAGCTGAGTATTTATGATAACTTAATTTATATCTCTCCAATCTTAAAACTGCTAAACCTGTCCGGGCAGATGGTAAGAGTGGATGGTGCCGATGGTGCACGAGAGATTTTGGGTTGTGGTATGAACAGTCTGGACAAATTAAAGACTTAATCGTGTCATGATCTCCTTGTGCAAGACAGTACAACCACAAGCTGGCAAACTGTAGACTTGGCCGAATAATTTACTAGACCCTTGAAGCCATCTTACAGGTAGGGTAAAGAAAGGATTGTGCAGGAGGTATAACAAACCGGCCTGAACGGGACACCACTTACCGGTGATGTTCGCCAGCTGCACTAGACGTTGTGGAGACAGAAGTCTAGCTGCGCTAGATGTTGTGGTGGAACTTCCCGCACAACTTATGGGACCTTTCGGTAAGAGATAAGCCCATAAGGGTGAGAGGATGATAGGGCGAGGTATCGTAAAGGCCTCGTGACGATCTCTCGATCTACATGACAAAGGAATCATGTGGGCTCATCGAGCTAATTATCTCTTGTGGGAAAGTGTACAACCTCTGCAGAGAATAAACTATTTGAATAGCCATGCCCACTGTCAAGGGCGTACATGGGAACTTCCTTGAGTTAGTTCTATTTACAAAAATTTTGGTGGGTGGGATAAAAAGCCTATTACTCCAACTTTGACTTTTCCTAGAGGGAAGTACTCCAGCGTTATTATGGTCTAATCTATCTAGAAATCTAGCATCGGTGGTTGGAGCCATGTAACTGGTGGATGGAACCAGAACCACTATATACAGACTGCACAATTAAAATCTCTAAAGCATGTTTTTATCAAAATGCCAAGTCATAGGATTTGTACTTATACTATTTTCCAACTGTCGCTTTGTGCAAATAAAAGAGCCTAAGCCACCCTTGTTTAACCCTTGCATACATATAATTATCTGCACTCTATGTGTTGGTCGCGGAGTATGGTTGTGTGTGTGCTCACCCTCGCTCTCTACCCTTTCCCTTCAGAGTTTGCAAATCAAGATCAGTATGAGTACTATCAGGACCAAAGGTGGCGAGGGCGATGAAGATGGTGGCAATTAGATTAGGACCTAGTGTCTCCTTATAGTCTAGCCGACCAAGCTAACTGATGGGTGCGTTTAACATTAGCCAGGTTTCTGGGTAATATTAACCGCACCTAGGTTGTGCTAATCGCTTGCTTGTGATGAGATGAACCCCTCTTTTTGCTTCCGCTATCGCTGTATATGTGTGATGGGCTCATTAGGCCTGTTGGCCCTTTTTGTAAAACTTATCCCTATGTGGGACATTTGAACTCTGGTATTGTAATATTATGGTCTGTACCGTGTATAAAATGATTCAGTAATGTATCTGTGAGCACTATCTACTGATCCAAGGAATGGTGCAGTGGTATCACAGAGGATTCTGGGTTTGTTAAATCTAGGGTCCGATAGTAGAATTCATTGAAACTTTTCCACATGTTGTTAAATACAAGAAAGGAAAAGAGAATGTGGTAACTGATGCTTTATCTAGAAAGAATGCGCTTTTAACTCAATTGGAAGTAAAGGTACCTAGACTAGAGAGCTTGAAAGATTTATATACTTCTAATCATGACTTTTCAGAGCCATATTCTAAATGCAAAGATGGTAAAGTATGGGGTAAGTATCATATTGATGATGGGTTCTTATTTCATGCTAACAAATTATGTGTTCCAGATTCGTCCGTGCATTTGCTTTTATTGCAAAAATCTCATGCAGCTGGAATGATAGGACACTTTGGGAGAGAAAAGACCTTTCTAATGTTGAGTGATCACTTTTATTGGCCTAAAATGTGGCATAATGTTGAAAGTTTTGTACAACGATGTGTGACATGCCACAAAGTAAAATCTAAACTTAATCCATATGGTTTATATACTCCACTTCCTGTTCCTAGTGCACCTTGGGAAGATATTGGTGTGGAATTTGTTTTAGGATTGCCTAGAACTAAGAGGGAGAGGGATTCAGTTTTTATAGTTGTGGATAGGTTCTCTAAAATGGCACATTTCATTCCCTATCACAAAAGCGACGATACGTCGCATGTAGTTGACCTATTTTTTTAGGAAAATTGTAAGACTGCATGACATGTCAAGGACGATTGTTTCATATCAAAATGTCAAGTTCATGAGTTATTTTTAGAAGACTTTGTAGGCCAAGCTTGGGACAAAGTTGTTATTCTCAACAACTTGTTACCCACAAACAGATGGACAAACGGGGGTGGTAAATAAGACACTTGCAATGCTACTACGAACAATGATCAAGAAGAATCTCAAAGAGTGGTAAGATTGTTTGCCGCAGGTAGAGTTTGCATACAATAGGGTAGTACATTCTACTACTCAATTGTACCCGTTTGAGGTGGTATATGGTTTTAAACCAATCACGCCACTTGATTTGCTGCCACTGCCGTTATATGAACATGTTAATATGGAGGTGTCAAAATGTGCTGAATATGTGAAGAAGATTCATATCAAGACTAAAGAAGAGATTGAAAAGAAGGTGTGATACTATGCTGAGAAGGCGAACAAGTCCAGGAAGAAGATGCTATTTGAACCAGGTGATCTAGTTTGGGTGCATCTACGCAAAGAACATTTTTCGGACAAGCGTAAGTCCAAACTAATGCCTTGAGGAGATGGTCCATTCAAAGTGCTTGTAAAGAACAAAGACAATGCACATAAAGTCGAGCTTCCGGGTGATGATTATGCTGTGAGTTCTACATTTAATGTTGCTGATTTGTCACTATTCTTTGGACCAGAAGAATCAGAGTCAAGGATGACTCCTTTTCAAGACGGGGATGATGATGACAACACCTTGAAATACCTTTTTCTCATTCATTTAATGCTCCAGATATACACCCTGAGCTGCCAACTGGACCGATTACACGAGCATGAGCTAAAAAGATTAATCAACAGGTGAATTCGCTCCTAGCTGCATTTGGTTTAAATTTATGTGAGGACTGGATACTACGCATACAAATATTTTGTGCATTATCAGGTTTAAAGGTTGTGAAGCTTTTGGAGTTGAAACCCTAGAGGAGAAGCTAATGGAGGAGAAACACATGGGTTCAAGCAAGGGAAGACACGTTCAAGTCCTCATTACCACGTCTAATCGACCACAAGTTCAACCGAACTCACAAAGATATTCAAAAAATTCAAATGATTTCAATTGGCATCACAAACAACCCTCGGATCGGTTACCCTCGGAGACGTTCAAGATCGTTCGATCAACATCGGGTGGTCGGATGGTCTCGGGAATGTTCAGACCTCCGAATGGTGTCAGCTGTCTAGATAGTTCGATCCATATCGGGTGCTTAGATGACTTCAAAAGCGTTTAGACTAGTCTAGATGGTTGCGGAGCTCTGGACCGTCCGATCGACTGCAAGCCGCCCGATCGTCTTGGTGAGTTTGAACCGCTCCGATGCTCACACCGTCCGATTGGGCGCGGACCACCTTGATCGCTTGGTGACACTTAGACCACTCCAAATGCTCACGCCACTGGATTAGGTTCGGAGGCGTGTGGGCCATTCGATTGAGTTTGATGACGATCGGGATTGGACCAGTCCGATCAGACTATTTGGAGTATTCCGAAGGTATACCTTGCATATAAAGGCCATAACTTTCACATATAGAATCCGATTGAGGTGATCTTGGACTCATTAGAAGTCTTATTTCAAGGACTACGTAATGAAAGGGGATTTATCTTCAGAAGCATCACATATTTTTATTCTAGTTTCCTTTTATTGTGAGTTCGAATCTAACACCATCTAGGGTTGTGGACTTTCACGAGGGCTATGTAAGCTTTGTAATACATAACTTTTTGGACAGATCACGATTGAATCTATTATTTTTCCAAGAGAGAGCTATACGTTTGTTCTTCCTAGGGTTTGACATGTGAATGCAACCTAGAGGGGAATTGAGCGTTCAATACCGTTGTTCTTGTGTTTCCTTATGGTTCTCAGGAGCAGCGACATGTCTACTTGTGTGGTCGGGTAGTCGGGATCATAAGCGTGTGGTTGGATGAATTCTTTTGCCACAAGTTGTTGTTCTAACAGTGGTTGGTGCCATCGGTTAGTCAGGTTGCACATATCCAAAGTTATCCTTGATCCTATATCATGAAGATCGGGCACCCCATATCAGTTGGGGTTGAGGAGCAAGCGGGATCCCCCCATGAAGAGCAATGCATGGAAGCCCGTCTAGCATAGCCGTGCCCCTATCACGTCGACGCGCGCCGACACTGGGGGGCTTCAACTCTTCAGTGCCGACGGTCGCCAAGGGAGAGGTGCATGTTGGTGCAACTGAGTAGTAGGAGCAATAAAGGGATGAGGATGCGCACCTTGCTGCAAGCGGCCGGTATAGCTAGGAGAGCTGACACGGCGGCCAGGACGGCGTGCACCCCGTTCCGCCGATAGGCCACGATCGCATCCTCACGGCCACCGACATTGATTTGTGCGGCAGGCTCTCCATGGTTGCCATCCCTGCTGGCTGCTTCCCAAGTTCTTTGTGTGTGTTTCCAAATCGAGTAGATTGAAGAGTTTTATGACCCGATCATGTGGGGATCGAAATCACACAAATTCAGTAGCAATAGTTGGATAAATTGGAAAGAATTAAGGTGAGCATCAAAGTAAGGGGATGGCAAAACGGAAGAACACAGATGGGAAAGCAAGTTTAATTCATTTTTTTCCTATGCCTCAATTTCATATAGGGCCCCCTCTTTTAAGCACTTTTTACAGACATTGAACGGTGGGCTATTCCACTTGACCCAACTCAACACACACCGACTCCACTCCGTCAGGCCCACTACATAGGCTCGCAACATCTCCTGCTTTCTCTTGTTTTTTTGATCTCTTTGCTAAGCTCTAGTTCAGGCGTGACACAGAGGTACCACAAATGGTAGTACTTCATGTGAGAAAGTCTATAGTTTTATTGTGATGAACCATTGTAATTTTGGAGGGGTAGAAATTTATAATTTGCAAATTTTGCTAATAGCTTGTAGAAATAGATTATTTTGCAAAATTTGAGTTATGGAATGATTTGATAACCTAGGTCAGTGGTTATAGGTTACATGAGATATGTTATTACTAATGTGGGTCAAGTTATAAAGAACTTATGTCCGAAAATAATGTCTTTGACTTCATATGTGTAGGGTCATTTGGAGTCAACCAAGATCAACGGCAAGGATCAGGGCTACACTCATAGAGAGCTAAGGCCTAAAACGATCAAGAATACCAGGTGAGATGGCTAAGCTTAAGCATGGCACAAGAAACACGAGAAATGTCAAAAGAAATTTTGAGCGACGTGTTGCACCATATAGCTTGGTCGGTCTAAGTGGGGGCATGGTCCGGTGGAACCGAAACAAGAGAGATTTTCCAACACATGGTAAGCCAGTGGTTCTCCTATACATAGCAAGCATGGTGATTACTTGCAATGAAAGGATATGACTAGGTCAAGAAAGGTCAAACTACCAAAATATTGGAAACTACCTTGGAGCAAAATCGCGACGCATGGGAGAGCAGTTTAGGTCAAGAAGAGGTGAGAAGATTAAGTTGGATCAAGGCTATGGACTTAGCGGATTCGGGTTTATGCACTTTGAAAAACGTACATAAGTGTAGTGTTTGAGTTAAAACCCGTGTGTGGGGTTATCAGGTTTTTCCATATGTGCTAAGTGGATAATATCCACTAAGGGTTAGATGGGGCTAGCTAGCTCATCTATTTAGCTCGTGGGTGAATGATGACCATCCAACCATTCTCTCTTGAGACCAAGTGTTCGTAAATTTTAGAGTTAGGATTTGAGATAAGTTGAGTGTTGTGCTCGCTTGTCCTCTAGGTGGAGTGGGTAAAATCTTTATCTTCAAGTAGCAATACATCAATCTTTGTTCATCCTCTCCCTCTCTCCTTCTTGATCTTGTTATACCAAGAATGTGTGGGAAATGGAGATAACATCTGAAAATCAATTTTAATCCATCTAGGCACTTAAATGACAAGTTCATGATGAAACCCAATTTTTACTCATTTTGGCCTCTCCGAGTGATTTCTTAATCCAACTATTTCTACCTTAATTTTTTTGGTGTTCTAGCTTGTTGTAACTTGTGGAAATACATCTAAAGCTATCTTAGTCATTATTCACCCACGAGCAAGTCATATTTACCTTTTTTACCCATTTTTGTGCAACCTTACTTCAAATGGAAAAATGTCAGAATTTTGGTAACAATTTTCTTGATTATTGATTGGAATATGTCTCTAACATTTTAGAGAAGGTGCATACTAAATTTCAAGTGATTGGAATTTTGGTTTGGGAGTTAGCTCAATTTTAGGTTTTAGCCTGATTTTGGTGCAGCAGAACTTCACAAACCAAGAGATCCTAATTCTCTCAAGTTTTTTCAAGATTTTTTTGTTAGGATGGATTCCTAAGGTCATGATCTATGAATCAAAAGTTGTATGGATTTTCATTTTTAAAATAGTGCTTGGTTTACTGTTTATATGACTGAAATTACTGTAGCACAATAATTTTCAGAATTTTGTATTCTTAATCTTCATAACTAGAGAGATGGATTAATAAATATTTAAAAGAATTTGAAGGTACTATTAACCCAATTTATTACCGTATCACTCTTACAATATTAGACAAACTACGGGTCATGTCAAAGTAACCAAGCCGGTCGAGGCGTTTACCGTATCAGTCTTACTGGCCCCGTTCGTTTTGGTTTCAGCTTCTAGTTTCTGGCTTATTTTTTACTATTCCTAAATTTCGTCTTTTCCTGATTTTTTTGGATTTTTTGAGCTTTTTTACCGGTTCTTTTTTCCCGTATTCGTTTGCATTACACATGCTGGGCTAACCCTTTTTTCTATTTTTAAATTTTTTAAAATTTAATTAAGCCAAATAAGCCACCATCAGCTATAGTATAATTTCAGCCAGCTACAGTAAAATTCAATCATAAGCCACACTAATTTAGTCCAATCGAGCACCATCTAGATAAACTACGGGTCATGTCAAAGTGACCAAGCCGGTCGAGGCGTGCTGCCAAGGTCTACTTGTCCAGCTGGCCAACTCGAACTTTGCATTCTCCTTGGTTGTCAAACCCCGATGTTGCCAAGAAAACGTGTGGTTGTCAACGTTTAAAACCTTTGACCGGCTCGCTATAAAGAAGGTTCTGGCATGCTTCGATTTGGCTTCCTTTTAAAAACTTTGATCGGCTCGCTATAAAGAAGGTTCTGGCATGCTTCAATTTACGCTCTACTTATTTCAGTTTAAACTTCTGACTTCTGAATTATTTTTATTATTAATAAATTTTATGTTTTTCTGAACTTTTGACTATTTTTAAGCTTTTTTGCTAATTCCTTTTTCTCCGTATTCGTTTGCATTGTACGTGATAAGCTAAACATATTTTTCTATTTTTAATTTTTTCTAAATTTCATTATGTTAAATAAATCACCTTCAGCTACAGTGTAATTTCAGTCAGGTACAGTGCAATTTCAGCCATAAGCCACTATTTTTTAGCCCAACTGAGCGGCACCATTAGACTGGCTTCTTTTTAGGTTTGGCATTAGCTTATTACTTCGTACTACAGTAACTAACTTTTAAATAGTACGTCTTTTTAAGACGGGGTCTGCAAGTAGATTATAGTAAAAATTATACTGAGTTTAGCTATATTGGCTAAAATCGCATGCGACTGTTTTCCTCTACGTACTGTCTCTCGCAAATAGTCAAAATAAAAATCATAAGCCAAAAGCCAAAGTCACAGCTCAAAAAAACCCACCCTTAGCCTTGCGATCCACTAATTCATCTCTTGATTTAGTATTTCACAAAGGAGGTTGATAGGGTCAGCTAGAGAAGTGGTGACAGCCGCTAACATATATAAAAGTATTTGGATTTTTCTCTTTAAAATGTGTTACTAGATTGTCATATAAAATACTCTCGTATCATTATATTTTTAAATATTTTTACTAATATATAACTAGCGAAAAACACAACTTAAGAAGAACATAGGTATTAACAAAATTACATAACGACGTGTTTGTGAACAAAATTCAAACGTCTAGAATGAGAAGAATATTTTAAGGTTCAGTTTACGTACGGTTGTTGTGCTCATTTTTAAAACTACTATGAAAAAGAAGTTGTGAGAAGTCTGTTACTCTTGTTTGGCAAATTAGAGCAGTTGTTCTCTCACATTTCATCTTGCATGTTCTGGGTCGTGATTTTTAGAGTTAAATCAATTCAAAAATGATTTAAAATTCGAAACATAACCGTGGGCTAGAAGAACAGTAACTTGAGGCTCATGTTACAAGATGAATGGGGTACGTTTTTTGAAGTTACGTGCATGGGATCCACGCGCGCAATATCCAAGTAGATAGACCACGCTCCTACGAAACAAGACATGGCGAAGCTTCCCCGATAGACGGAGGTACTACATTTCTTGAAAGTCACGTGCATGGGTTAATGTGCGGAATATCCTCGTCATATAGATAGACCACGCTCCAACCAATCAAGAAGCTTCCCCAAAGGACGGAGGTACCACGGCTCTGTTCTTTTAATTTTTAAAAGCTGTTTTTCAGCTTTTATACAGTAACTAGCTTTTAAACGAATTATCTTTTCAAGATAAGATCTACTAGTTAATTGTAGTATATGCTTTACTGACTTCATTTATATCGGCAAAAACCATATGTGAGTTTCTGTTACTCTGTAATCTATCGTATAAACAGTTCAAAAGCCACAAACCGTAGCAAAAAACCATAAGTTACAGCTGAAAACACAGACCCTACATTTCTTGAAAGTCACGTGCATGGATCAATGTGCGGAATGTCCCGCTTCCGCAATAGCTCACGTGACCTTTTCACTGGCCAGCTGCTAATCCCTAGCATGCATGCATGGTCGCCACCAAGTAGCCGCCCTGAATCTCGACCTCGCGATCCACCGTGGTCTACGCACGGCCGACAAAAATCGATACGTGGGGGCCCCTGCACGTCAGGGTTCGTCGTATTCTTGTCTTCACTGCTGGAGACAAGTTCAAGGCGGATCGAGATGCGGTGCACGAATCTAGAACCAAATGCAATAGTGGGAATACTCAAGTTGAGGCTGTTTAGCAATCCGAAAAATAAACTGAATTGCATATATAACACTATATATGCCTTAGTGACCTCGTGTACTGGGGGCTCTCTCTCCAACTCGTTACTTTGTCCTCCATATTTGTGCGCTAAAAATTTATTTATTTATTGACAAGAAAGATGTTTGGAGTATGTGTACATCTTTGAAAGAACAGATATAATGAAAACAATCCTATCAGCTTGGGAAAAAGCTTACATTTGAACGATGACCTGCAACGCAGAGATGGAAGCGGAGCGCAGCCCAGTAATTCCACAGCAATCATACTTTCAGCAATTTAGATATTTAATTTGGGCAATCACGCACGCGCGGTGCTCGTCGACAGTGAATCAGCAGTGAGAGTTACAGCAGACTAACGAAATTTCTCGCACAATTACGTGACTGACTACTTGTGACCAGCCGCAGCCCCGATAAATAAGTAAATAAATAGACATGCTCACTCCAACCTCTGCTCCTCCTCCCACCCAGTCGTTCGTTGAAGCCGGCAGCTGCCCACCAAACTGGTATACAACACATTTTACTCTTTCTATCCAAATTTATAAGATATATTTTTTAGCACATATATCAAGGAGATAATAAAAATAGCTAGATTACCCTTAATTATTATCTCTAAACACTATATTCGATATATATATATAGAGAATAGCAAAGAAAACTGTATATTTATTAAGACATATGGTAAACATCATACTAATTTTATATTAGAATATGAAATACATCATATATTTATGAGTAAGATCATTAAAAGAATACAACCTATAAACTTGGGACGAATGGAGTATTTAACACGTCCGACACCGAAACATCTATTTCTTTCTTTGCCCAGAAACTTGCTAGAACTAGTAATTTATCTAGCTACTCGATCGGATCAATCAGTACTGTTACCCTTCTTCTCTATGCTGCTAGGTTTTCCTCTCCTTGCATGGTTTTTTTTTTCTTCTTCTTCTTCCTTTTATTTGCTTAACTCATCGCGCTTGATGCACAGGAAGATCACCGGGAAGCAGCTGGCCCCGGAACCGGTGACGTCGTCGTCGGAGCCAATGAGGCCACCGGGCAAGGGCAGGATGGGACACCGGAGCACGTGACGGCCAGATTAGGGACCCCTGCGCCGCTAGATGTACTGGTATTTGCCCATCAACAACTTAGTGTTCTCAGCAGGGGCGGAGCATTGTAGAGGCCAACATGAGCCCTGGCCTCCCCTTCAATTTTGTAAACCTTTGAAGAAAGAAAGCAGTGCATAATATGTGGTTTAGCAGGTGCTTACACTAGAAATTGGGCACATCTTTCTTCTACAATTCAATCTCTATTAGGCGATGGCCCCTTTTCTATTTGGGCTCAATTTCCGTCAGCAATATATTATTGTTGCTTGATACTAGGATATATTATCGATCGAGAGGACAAACTGATCCAATCATTTGCGGGTCATATATATGGTATTTCCTAACATATTTTCTCACTGTGCTTGATTTAATTAAGGGAAATATATTGTAGTTAGTCTTTCTTCACAGTTCACCGCTCGATTTGGTTTACAGTATTTTGGGTTTGTACGTGCTGATCTAGAAAATTTTACATGACAATGTCGTTGACATCACTAGACTACTGCTGCAGCCCGTGCATCCGCCGGCCGACAACCCAGTCCCACTACTGAGCATGGTGTTCGGTAGTGAGAGTGAGACTGACAAGCAAGAGCAACTGAACCAATTCTTGAAGGAGAACATGGGATTCATACTGAGCATGGTGTTCGGCGCGTCCTTGGCGGGCGCGCCGCCGCAGGTCAGGATTCAGGAACACGCCGATCGCCAAGGCGGCCGCATTCTTCTTGTACCTTGCCTTCATCACCAGCACGGTCGCCCTTGTTAAAGATCGGTGCGTGCTCAAGCTCTCGCTCCGGTGGCTCTACGCGCTGGCCTGCATCTCCTCCGTCTCTTTGCAGGTGATGGCCTTCCTGTTCCTCATCTCTCTCACAAAGTTCTACGCCGTCGCCATGCCTGTACTCCTGCTCATCTTCGCCGTGGCCATCTGCTGCTCCGGAAAAGATGTGGGTGCGGGAGATCTTAAGGATATCTGTAACTACTCTGCGGTGATCGTCACCTGTAGTGGGCTGACCAGCTTGTTCTTCGGCAGCTACTCCCAGTCGATGACCTCGAATCGCTTTGTATGGGCAGTCACTGCCCTGTGGATCTTGCTGTTCCTCATCATGACCATCGGGCTCAATCTGATGCTGATCGTCACAGTGAAAGTTAAAGTGCTCATCGCCCATGCAATTAGCCTCTACAACATCTTGATCCTGCTGGTTGCAGTGGCCGGCACGCTCATGGCCGTCATGGCGGTTTTTGGGCAGGACAGTTAGTACGGCTTGATAGATTAGGTCCTTCTCTTCTGGGGGGAGTTCGGATTGCCACTCCATTCGTCAGCTAGTTGTTGTTGGACTAGCTAGTTGTTATAGCGAGCCGGTCGAGCTAGCAAAATCATGCATGCAATATAAGTTAACCTGCACATGTTGATTGTTGTATCTTAAATAATTAATATAGAAATACATTGCAGGCCTACAGGGTATTCTTCGGATTGTTGTCTCTTGATCATATATGTAAAGGGGAATAATTCGACTAGGGGTAAAATCTGCAAAAGAAAGAAAGAAAAAAAGTACTACTACGTACTCTTGTGATAGGCATTAATTGTGTTCTACTACGGTTGTGTGGTGGTACGTCTAGGACTATCGACACCACTAGTCCACTGCGATTCACGCGGTCTTACCGTCCGAGTCACTGAATGTTTGTTGGCTTCTATATATTTTCTCTTCAACTGTACGGTAGAATATATCTGCCACAAACTTTCATTAGTTGAATGATGCAACAGGGAAGTTAAACACGTTGAACAGCATTGTATATGTCGATATATAATGGATATCTTATTGAGGAATCGTCGCTGGCGACTAGTCCGATCGATTTCTCTGTTTAATGCGAAACGAATCAATCACAGAAGACAGAATAATAAATTGAAAACACACAGAGAGGTAGAGAGAACTCCTGGTATTTCTTTATTACTTTCCGATTCATATGTACAAAATATGCCGGTACGGCTCCCTATTTATATTCTACGATGAGGTGCCCACCATGGGCCTAGGCTGTTGGCCCAGGCCCAGGTTTCCTAACAGATCTTTCAATGATATTGGCTAGTTGTTGTTATATACACTACTACAGAAAGCCTAATACTAGACGGCCAATCACAGACGGTTTGACAAAACCGTCTGTGACCGACACTAACACAGACGGTTTTAATTTGGACACCTTCTGTGTTGGTGGCGTCAGGGAAAACGAGTATCACAGACGGTTCTTACCGATGAACCGTCAGAGAAAACGATTATCACAGACGGTTTTTTATTAAAAATCGTCTACGATAAGCTTACTATCGCAGATGGTTTTTTTAATAAAAAAACCATCTGTGATAATGACGCTAGGCATTTATTGCGCTGCTTAGAACCGCATCTGTCTTCATTTCGATCCAGATCTAGCCGGTGTTGCACTCTTTCGCTCAGGAGGCAAGCTAGGCGATTTCATGCCAATTAATTTGGTGGGAGGAGGCAGAGATTGAGCTTTGAAGATTCATACTTTTTTGGTTGCTCTAGATATGGTTAGTAATGAAATTTATTTTTCTTTGCATTACAATTTAGATCTAAGTAATTGGTGAGTGTTATTGAAGATGGTTTGCAAAATTGTTGGTTATATAATAGCTGTTGTGTTTATAATATGAATTAAGCTAGCAAATTAAGCCTCAATGCATGTGGCCGGTATATATGTAGTAATAATTAATTAATTTAATTTTTAACACTAAGTTGTTATATATATACATAACGTAGGACCAAAGCTGGATGTATGCCGCGAGCCGTGTGAGTGAAGAGTACATTAATGGCGTGTCTGCTTTTTCAAGAGCTGCCGAGGAGGATATGTTGAATAAGGGGGTGGAATATATGTGCTGTCCGTGCACTGACTGCGAGAATTTAAAGATGTTTAAGAACCAAGGGCAAATTGAAACGCACTTGATTCGGAGGGGTTTCAAAAAAGGGTTATATGTGTTGGACCAGTCATGACGAAGTCAACGATCATATGCCGCCGGATGACATCGCCGGTGAAGTGAATGATATGCCGCCGGATGACATCGCCGGTGAAGTGAATGACATGCTGCCGGATGATGTCGATTGTTGTTTGGATTCGGATAGGTTGCACGATTACAATTTGGATCAGATGCTTCGCGATGTAGAAGAGAACTATGATGAGAGAGAGTATGTTAAATTCCGGGGCTTGATGGAGGACTCGGAGAAACCTTTGTTCACATGCTGCAGGTCAAAGTACACGAGGTTATCGGCCGTGCTTGAACTGTTGAAATTGAAGGCAAGCAACGCTTGGTCCGACAAGAGTTTCACAGCGCTGCTAGGTCTTTTAGCGGACATGCTTCCGGAGGGAAATGAGTTGCCTAAAACCACGTATAAAGCCAAGAAGGTTCTTTGTCCATTGGGAATGGAAGTAGAAAGAATACATGCATGTCCGAATGACTGTATCCTCTACCGTAAAGAGTATGCAAATATGCATGTATGTCCGGTGTGCAACGCATCTCGATACAAACGTAACAATCAATCAGATGACGGCGAGGGAACAGAGGCGAAGAAAGGACCTCCTGCTAAAGTGGCTTGGTATTTTCCTATAATTTCCCGTTTGAAAAGGTTTTTTGCAAATCCAAAGGAGGCAAAACTGCTGCGTTGGCACTCGGAGGAGCGCAAGAAGGATGGAATGCTATGACACCTTACTGATTCTGCCCAGTGGAGAAACATCGATAGGAGTTTTGCAGACTTCGGTGCAGAACCAAGGAATATAAGGTTTGGACTGAGTACAGATGGAATGAATCCTTTCGGTAGCATGAGCAGCCGACATAGCACATGGCCCGTGACTCTCTGCATCTATAACCTTCCTCCTTGGTTGTGTATGCAGCGAAAATATATTTTGCTGTCGATACTTATCCAAGGGCCAAAGCAACTTGGGAGTGATATCGATGTGTACCTAGCACCGTTGGTGAAAGATCTAAAAGTACTGTGGAACGAAGGGGTACAGGTATGGGATGTATACAAACGAGAGAACTTCACTTTGCGCTCCTCATTGTTCTGCACCATAAATGATTATCCTGCCCTTGCTAACCTATCGGGCCAGAGTACAAAAGGTGCCAAAACTTGTACCCACTGTTTAGATGGTACCGAGAGTGTGTGGCTAAAACACTCACACAAAACCGTATACATGCGTCACCGCCGGTTCCTTCGGAGGGCTCACCCATACCGCAAGATGAACAAACAATTTGATGGAGAGAAGGAAGACGGTTTAGCTCCAAGGCATTTAAGGGGAAACGAGGTTTATGATATGGTTAAGGATTTAGATGTTGTTCTCGGAAAGGGACATAAATTGAGGGCTCATGAGAAGAACACCTGGAAGAAGAGATCAATATTTTGGGACTTACCTTATTGGGAGTACCTAGATGTTCGACACTACATTGACGTCATGCACGTAGAAAAGAATGTATGTGACAGCTTGATTGGTCTCTTACTGAACATTCGTGATAAAACAAAGGACGACGTCAATGCACAGCTTAACTTGGATGATATGGACATCATGTCTGATTTAGCACCGACAATAACAGATAATGGAAGAACGTACCTTCCCCCTACGTGTTACACTCTGTCCAAGGTCGAGAAAACAGAACTGTGGCAGTGCTTGCATGGTGTTAAAGTTCCGTCTTGTTACTCCGGCAACGTGAAGAAATCTCATGATTGTCATGTGCTGATGACACAGATGCTCCCTATTACAATTAGAAATATTTTGCCGATCAAAGTTCGAGAGATAATCATGAGGTTATGTTATTTCTTTAAAATAATTGCTCAGAAGGTCATCGATCCCGAAGGACTATATGCTCTGTAGGACGAGGTGGTGATGACTCTATGTCATCTTGAAATGTATTTCCCTCCTTCGTTTTTCGATATCATGATCCATCTCATTGTTCACGTTGTGTGGGAGATAAAAATGTGCGGGCCCGTATTCCTACGTAGCATGTACCCATTTGAGAGGTTCATGGGAATTCTCAAGTCCTACGTACGGAATCGATCTCGGTCGAAGGGCAGCATTGTCGAAGGTTATGCAAGCGAAGAGATCATTGAGTTTTGTGTCGATTATATGGCTCAGACTCAACCAATAGGTGTGTCTCAATCTCGTCATGAGGGGAGGCTGAAGGGTATCGGAACTATCGGAAGGAAATCAATCTCTCCAGATATGGACGCGTACATTCAAGCCCATTTCACAGTCTTGCAACACATGACTGAAGTGGCACCTTATGTCGACCAGCACAAGGATGTGTTTCGGCAATAGAATCCAGAGCGGCCGGATGTTTGGATCATGAGGCAACATAGCAGCCGGTTCAACCACTGGTTGAAGGAGCAAATCGCTAGGAGCTCGCCAAGTAAGATGCTGACATGGTTGGCAAAAGGGCTAACATTTACAGTTGTGACATGGCAAGGATATGACATAAATGGGTACACATTCTATACGCAGTCTCAAGATGTAAGGAGCACTAACCAGAACAGCGATGTCCGAATAGATGCGTTCAGTACCGATGGGTTGAGAAACTCATACTATGGGTTCATAGAAGAGATTTGGGAGCTCGACTACGTGGTTTTGTTGGACCGAAATGGCGACGGAGGGGGGGTGAATGTCGACTTAAAAATTGACCCCCAAGAACATCCCCACAAGTATCCACTTAAAAGATCCTTCTCCGATAGCAACAAATGCTATGAAGAGAGACTCAAAAAGCCTACTGGAACCTTAACCAACCAGAGAAGAGAGTAAGACACAGCCAAGACAAAACTCGCAAACGAAAAGCTTTGAAAATCAACACATTCAGCACAGGCTAGCAGGGGCAGTCTGACCGCAGCTCATGGGCCGGTTAGACCGCTTCAGTGCCGCCGGTCAGACAGCTCCAGTGAGGCCGGTCTGACCGCTGTTGCCGGGCCGGTCTGACCGGTCCCCTGATACCAGGCCATCCGAGAGCAGTCTGAAAATCTGAAATACAAGCAAAACTTCAGATCTCCACAGAACTGAGAAATTGAGGGTTTTGCTCCCAATCTTTCCACCCCAGAGAAACACAACAACAAACTAAATAGCAAGGTGGCTCTAGGAAACAAAGAAATCACCCCAAAGAGCAAGAATTTCAGATTGAGACAAAAATCTGAAACTTTGCAAGAACTGAATCAAAACCCAAATTACTTCCCATTCTTCGATCTTTTGGCCACGAAACTTTAAGGATAGCTAATTGATAGTCTCCAGACTCTAGATACCAAGTTTCATGCGATCTCATGAAGGGAAACATGATTCTCACCAAAACCCTAGAATGCAAAAGAAGAACAGAGGAGCTCAAACAGCCAAATCTGAGATTAAACTTGATTTGCTCTTGGGAAAACTCGATCAAATGACCTTAAGGCACTATCCCAACATAGAGCACTCCATTTTGTCCCTTCTCAACGAGAAACAACAAGAAATCAAAAATCTCAAGAAATCAACAGAGAAGGCATCGAAGGGAAACTGGGAGCACGGGAGATAAAACTCAGAAATTTCATTCCCAAATCAGCAAGGGTTACAGATGAGTCGTCATACGCATGGACATTAGAACAAAGGTTGATTACATGGAGTCTCAAACCATCCTCTCCTCTCCCTAAGCTCAAGAACACCAAGAACTCTACATCTTCCTGGAGAGGAGACAATGAAGGGAGCACTCACAGAGGGGACACACACCAACAAAAACTCTGTCTCTCCCACCAACTAAAGCCTAAAGCCAAAACCACCTCCCAAAGGCTGTTTTGACTAAAACAAACCCTAACTCTCTCCCAAAGCCGTGGAATACATGCAGCCACTCACTCCTATTTATAGCCCTTGGCTAACGGGTCTCCTGCCCCGTTACCCCCGCTAAATCCAACGGAACCCGCTCCCGCTTGTGCAGCCTCGCGAAATTACCAATTCACCCCTCCTGCACCTTCCGGGAAGCTTCCGCGTCTCTTGTCGTCCAAGCCTCGCAACCATCTCGAGTCTCCGCCGTCTTCGACACATCTCGACCGTTCTGACCTCGTCACGACTCCGCCTCGACGTCCTGCAGCCATCACAGACAAGAAACATATCAAATAGCACCGCTTGACACATGAAAGCATAAATAGCATTAATGAAACATACTTACGCATGAAGAAGCCCAAACCTGTCAAATCAACATAATATGCAACCTAAACCCTTTGACCAAGTTTGACCAAGTCCGACCGAAGCCGATGTCAATTACTCATCACACACATGGGGTCACCTCCACATGTTCCATCAATCTCCCCCTTGATGAGTATATTGACAAACCCAGAAAAAACGTGAAGTTGAGTTTGAGCAAGAAGTCAAACATGGTCCAAAGGAAAGAGCAAAAGAGCCTCATGACCATGTCGACAAAGGAGCACTAGAGCTACACAAGAAAGAGCAAATTTTTCTCCAAAGCTCTAAAAAAGCTTCCCAAATGGCTTTTCTCCCACTATTCTCCCCTTTTGGCAATAAACACATCAAGGAGGCAAAACAAAGAATAAGGCATGGTATTGGATGAAATGGCTGAAGTTTGATTATTTTAAGCATGTAGAGCCATGAGAATTATCCAAGATGACCATCAAGTATTACACCAAGCCATAACACATAAACATGCTATCTAGATCATGATAAGACATGTATAAGCCAGCTAAACCAATTAAGTCACAATTTGACATTTTAGTGCAAATTCTTGGCATGTCAAGTCATCCAGCTAGAGGTATCTAAGGATGATGCAAACCATGTCAATAAACTAAGCGGAACCAAGAGGCTAGTATTGAGTCAAATTAGAGTGCTACAAGCTCAAGAGTGAAACATTTTTTTAAGTACTAGTAACCTTTGAAATTTTAGCAAATTGAGCACAATTGACATATTTTTACTTTGAGAAACTCATGATTGTTTCCAACCAAGATTTTTGTTAGGTCATGTGCTAGATCTCAAGCCTTATGCGACCACTCCAAGCAATGAGCTTAAGAAGATAGTCTTGGTCATCCAAAACTCCCCCTGAGTTCATGCCTAGTGCAATGACAAGCCGTCTCATGAGAGAATTAGTGAGATCAGTTTTTTTGCACAAAAGATATCTTTTTGCTTTCTTAAATGATTGTACTAACTCATGCTACATCAAGAACCTAGCATAGCTCAATCTAACGCTCAATAAAGATTCAAGATTCAACTCAGCCTATTTGACATGGCATGAATCATAAGAGGATAACTAAAGAAAGACTAGTCCCGAGTACTATCATGATAAGTTTTAATTCAAGTTAAGCAATCTTAATCAACTTATCATGGCAAAAGCTAGTCTACACATATGAAGTCATGATAAATCTAGCAAATAAGCACAAGTCATGGCAAGATGTAATGCATTGTAAAATATGTCATAAATGGATAATAATCAAGGCTCCATGTAGTTATATTACAATGCAGAAATGCTGAAAATGCAAGAAAATCCAGCTCCCCCTCAACATGTGATGCAACTTTAGTTCAAGTAGAGTTATGACAATATTAAGATCTAGAAGCTCCCAAATGAACTCCCCCTGAACCAAAGCAGTAAATACGAGAAGCTGGCAAGAAAAACAGAAAAGGGCAGTCCTTAAAGCATAGACAAGATATAGAGGAAACTATGGCTCAGACTGACTCTCATCTATCCCATGAGACTCTAGGACTATCAACTGATCATCTAACACGCTAAGGAACAAACACGTACCCTGTCTACCTGAGGGTGGCCCGACCCTAGCTAGAACCTATAAGCAGTGAGTGAGCTCAACCTAGTGAGAAGAGAAACAGCTAATAAGCAGCATCCTAGAGTCACAAGATAAGAGTAAGAAGTCTAAACAGCTAGATAAGAGAAGCACTCTAATCTATGCTAGAAGGACTAAACCCAATGCACCCCGAATGCAATGCAACAGAAAGGAGCAAGAGCATAATCAATATAATAAAGCAGTAAAGCACAAAGCTCCCCCTCACAACAGCCCATAAGGACAAACCACCCCAAGCTCTCCCCGTAGAGCTGAAAACCTAGAGCTATCCAATGGCTTGGTAAAGATGTCAGCCAACTGGTGGTCACTCTCCACAAACTGGAGCACTATGTCACCGTTCTCTACATGGTCTCGAAGGAAGTGATATCGGATATCAATGTGCTTGGTCCGAGAATGCTGCACTGGGTTCTTAGCAATGTTAATCGCAGAAGTGTTATCACAAAAGAGTGGAACACTGTCGATAACTAACCCAAAGTCCCGCAGGGTCGAGACCATCCAAAGCACCTGGCTGCAGCAACTGGCGGCAGCAACGTACTCGGCCCCTGCGGTGGACTGTGCAACACCGGACTGCTTCCTCGAAGACCAGGAAACAAGAGAAGTGCCAATGAATTGGCAGGTGCCAGAAGTGCTCTTCCTATCTATCCTACAGCCAGCAAAGTCTGCGTCCGAAAAGGCTCTCAAGGAAAGACAGGACGAGGAAGAGTACCAGATACCATAATCAATGGTAGCTCGAAGGTACCGAAGAATGCGCTTCACCGCCTGACGGTGAGATACGCGAGGAGAAGCCTGAAAGTGAGCACATAGACACACAGCAAAGTGTATGTCCGGTCTCGAGCCAGTGAGGTACAAGAGGGAGCCAATCATGCTACGATACTCCTTCTGATCAACTGGTTCACCGTCCTCATATGGGTCAAGTGTGGCGGATGATGCCATGGGAGTTGACACAGGCTTACCATCACTCATGTCAAAGCGTCTCAGGAGGTCGCGAGTGTACTTACCCTGATGCAAGAAGGTACCCTCTTGAGTCTGCTTGATTTGGAAGCCAAGAAAGAAGGTCAACTCACCCATCATGCTCTTCTCAAACTCGGTGCTCATGACATCCGAGAACTGTGAAACGAGAGCATGAGAAGAGCCGCCAAAGATAATGTCATCCACGTAAATCTGGACGAGCAGAAGGTCGGTGCCATGCCAACGAATGAACAAGGTCTTGTCTACCTTACCCATCTCAAAACCATGACTCAACAAATAGGACTTAAGCCTCTAATACCAAGCTCTGGGGGTCTGCTTAAGTCCATACAAGGCTTTGGAAAGCTTGTAGACATGGTTTGGGTATTTGGGGTTCTCGAAACCTGGAGGCTGTCTCACATAGACTTCTTCCTCAATGAAGCCATTAAGGAAGGCATTCTTGACATCCATCTGGTAAAGCTTGAAACCCTTCGAAGCCGCAAAAGCAAGCAGGATTCTAATGGCCTCAAGTCTAGCTACAGGAGCAAAGGTCTCCTCAAAATCTAGATCCTCAACCTGGGAAAAGCCCTGAGCTACCAGTCTAGCCTTGTTTCGAACAACCACCCCATCCTTACTCTGCTTGTTCTTGAACTCCCACTTTGTCCCAATGACATTGTGACCTCGAGGGGGCTCAACAAGCGACCAGACCTTGTTTCTCTCGAAATTCTCTAACTCCTCATGCATGGCATTGACCCAAGACTCATCAGAAAGTACATGACACACATCCTTGGGCTCGAAGGTGGCAACAAAGGCAGAATGGAGATAGAAAAGTGACGTACCAGACTTTGAGCGTGTGACTCGCTCAAAGAGGTCTCCAATCATCTGCTCGGAAGGATGATCTTTCTGGATATGTCGAGGAGGTCCAGGATGAGATGAGGAAGTGGCCTCTACCTCATGAGCTGACGAGGTAGGAACAGAGCCACTAGCTACAAAGGAAGCAGAAGGCATGGGCTGATCTCCTCGAGGTGCGGTGGAAGAAGGCACCTCAAGGGGTGGATGAGTGTCGGGACCCCGGATTTTCAAACCCGGACCCTCTGTGTATTACAGCACTAGTCCCAGATCAAAGCTAGTGCACACAGTTAAACAGAAATGATTCATAACCAACAACGCATTATTACAATTATAAAAAGTACTGACCAACAGGTCTCATTATTACATTTGAGGTTTCAAGACCTCGCACAATCATAAAACACAGCGGAAACAAGATAAATTCGGTGGAGACCCATCAATACGCCACAGGTAATTGACTGGGGAAGCGCGACCTAGAACTCCTGGAATCCTTCGTCGAATCCTCCCGCGAAGTAGTCGTAATCTCCTTCTTGGGCTTCGTATTCCTCTGAATATTATTTTTTGAGTGCAGCATGTGAGTACATAAAGTACTCCGCAAGTCTTGGGAAAAAATGCAATAGATACCAGGCTTGACAAAGGAATGCTATATGGTTCTTTTGCACAAAGCAATGTTTTAAATCCAATTACCACTAATTATTTTCGAAGGCATCAATTTAATAAAGTAACTGTTTTAACAGAACTATCATTAACTTTATAGTGAAGGTTCCATCTACCAACACTAGCTAACCAATTACAATTGATCAAGTTTAAAACTGCGGGTTCCATCCACCCTCTCTGGCTCCAACTGCCAGGACACCCTTCCGAGAGTTCCCTCCACTCCCGGAATACAAAAACTTTGATTTTAAAACCAAACCAAAAATCTACCATGTGAATGCATTCCTTGCCCGCCCTTGACCGTGGGCACGGCTATTCAAATAGTTTGACACTCTGCAGAGGTTGTACAACTTTAACCCCAAGAGATAAATTATCTTAACAATCATCACGCTTCCTTTGGCATGAGACACAGATAAAGTATCACAAAGCCTTTACCTCACTCTAGACTAGCTAGACACCACTCGCTGAGGTTTCACCGCAGAAGGGTTAAATCTGCCCAATCCGAAGCCCCCTCTTGCACCATATGAGTACAGTAAATCCCTGTCCCTCACTGTGAATAACCAGTAAATCCCTAGCACCCACTTTCCACTGGTGGCACCTAAACTAGACTATCATGAGTTAATCAGCTAAGTCGTACCCATATAGACTTGGGGTTGTACGGTAGTGCTCAGTCTGGACAAACACAAGCGTCGGTCCTTAGTTGACTAGGGTGGAACATACACTTTACAAGATCTCGTGCTTGCCGCACCAACCCAAACCAACCATCCACCCTAATCTAAACCAATTTCCACATTTTTATTTTATTTTAAAAGATCAGTGGCAACTCCAATCACCACTAGACTTATAAACACAAGGTTATTACAACAAATCATAAGTTCCCATTTTCAAGATTTCAAAGGTATTAAATAGCGTGACTAAGCATTATACTACCATTCTATTATTCCCAAATAATTATAATACTCTCATTATTGAGACAAAGGAATTCTAGGGTTACAAAGGTACATGGCATTCAACTTCAATTGATGGCATAACAAAGTTGGATTAACTAATACCTTAAGATTTGAACTAATGTTTTATGTAAATAGCAATGCACATAATTTAAAATAATTAAAACATTTCAAAATCATATGTTCAAGATGATCAAAGGAGACTTGCCTTCTTGCACGCTCTCGGGGTCGTCTTGCTGAGGGGTGGAGAGGTCTTCGACAACGTTGGACTCTACGCGAGAAAAGACAGAGCAACAAAACAAATAAATACAAACAAAAATTCAAATAAACTCAAAAATTCAAATAGAGGCCATATTTGGATAGATTATGATTTTAGATGAATTTAGAAATTTTAATGGTTGAATTTGGAGTTAAAATGAGAAAGTTATGCTCATTTGAAATTCTCAGTTTGAATAAATCCAGAAATTATGAAATTTCTGACAGGTGGGGCCCACTGGCAGGAATTAATTTTTAACCCTTTATTTTATTCTTTTATTCTGAGTCTATGACAGGTGGGATCCACTGGGCAGTGAGCCCACTGGCCCTGCCTATGACATGTGGGACCCTCCTGGGCTCTGGGCCCAGATGTCAGTGGAGAGCACAGACGGGTGGGGCCCAGGCGGCAATGGCCAGCGTAGACGGGCGGCCGCTGACGGGTGGGGCCCATCTGTCAGCGCGGAAAATAAAGAAATGGCTCAACCTCAGCGTGCGGAGCCGGGGGCTCGAACACGCGCCGAGGGAGCCAAGGAGGAGAAGGGAGAGTGGTGGTAACCAGTCGGGCGGGGAGGCGTTGCCTACCCATAAAGGGTAGGTAACCCTTTTGAGGGGTACCTGCTGGAGGGGCCGGGCAGCAGTAGACGGAGGCAGTGGCGCCGACGGCGAGGGGTGGCCGGGGAGGTTCGGGTGAAGCCCGAAATGGGGTCCTGGTGCGAAGGCGGTTCTGGCGGTGGGGTCAGCGGGGTCCGGCGACGAGCGAGGACGGCCGGCGACGAGGAGGAGCGGTGGCGCAGCACGGGTTCTCCGGGGCGACGGTGCTCCGGCGGCGGGGAGGGGCGGCCGAGGTGTCTGGGAGGTTCGCACGGCCATGGGGGTGCTCGGAGTGGCGGTGGCGGGCTCCGGGGAAGACTGGGGCGGCGGCGATTGCTCCCCGGAGCGTGGCAGAGCTCGGAGGGGGAGGGAGCACGGTGGCAGGGCGCTACGGGGCTCGGGAAGGGAGGTGGAGGGCAGTGGGTGGTGGTGCGGAGGGAGGCGGAGCTGATGGGGCTATTTATAGGGGCGGAGGGGGAGCAGGGGCGCGGCGTTAGGGGGATTTGATTCCCGGCGGTGCGCGCGGATTCCAAACCGGGAGCGGACAGCGGGGAAGACCGGATTCGGCGTGGACTCGATCGTCCGACGAAGAAAGGAAAGGGGAGGAGAGAAAGAAGGAAGGAGGCGCGCGGGAGGACGATGGGCCTGACAGGCGGGGCCCGCGTGTGCAGTGAGAGAGGATAGGGAAGGAGCGGGCGGTGCAGATGGAGCCGCATGGCAGGGGAGGCGGATCGGGCGGCGGGTGCGGGCGCGAGCGGTTGACAGCCGGGGCCCAGGGGCAAAGAGAGAAGGAGAGAGGGGGCGCAGGGTGACCGACGGGCCGGGCCCGCCTGGCGGAGGAAGAGAGGAGGGGGCGGCCTGGATTGGGCCGAGCGGCGACGTGCGTGGTCTTGGGCCATCCACGCGTCGGCTGGAGGGAGGGTTTGGAATTTAATTTTAGAATTTTGATTTTTATTTTCAGAAAAGGCTAGGAAATTATTTAGGCCTCAGAAAAATATGAAAATACCTCCAACAATTCCAGAAAAATTCACAGAAGCTCCTGGAGATATTTTGGACTAAATAAAATTATTTCCAACTAATGTTGATATTAAATTTTCATATTTTAAAATACCTTTTAAATTTTAAAAATAGGTTTTTAAACTCCAGAAAATCCAGAAAATCAAATAAAAGCCAAATAAAATCCAACTACTTTAAAATAATTAATTTGAATTTAAATTTTCTAGAAAGCAAATTTTGGGATGTTACAATGAGGGATTGGATCGGGTAGACAACCCTCATCTCCATCGTCCTCATTATCCACAAAGATGGGCTCGGACTGCTCTAAAGAACCTGAAATATCGGGCCTAGTCCCCGGACTGGCCTCGTCGAAGGTCACCTCACAGGTCTCTACCATCTTACTAGACTCGCAGTCCCAAACCCGATAAGCGCGCAAAGAAGTCGAGTAACCTAGAAAAATAGCATCAGAAGAACGTGACTCGAACTTGTCTAGGTTCCCAGACTTCAGAATAAAGCACTTGCAACCAAACACACGAAAATGAGATACACTGGGCTTTCGCCCATATCTCAACTCATAAGAAGTGCGGTGCAAGTGTGCCCGAAGAAAAACTCGATTTGAAACATGGCACGCCTGAAGCATCGCTCGATCGAGTGTCCATCCTTCTGACAGAAGGTGCAGTGGTACTTCACCTTCTGAGAGATAGAAGTAACACGGTGAGGCTTCGCCTTCTGAGAGGCCGAAGCAGCAGGTGGACTCACCTTGCTGTCAGAAATCCCTTGGAGAAAGCCCGCTGACTTAAATTGGACTTTCTCGGTCCTGGGCTCAACCTCGATCACACCTGCGACTATGGGTCTAAGCACGACAGGTGGATGCTTCCTCATGTCCTCATAGAAATCGTATCCTAGACCCTGATTAAATCTGCAAATCTTGGATTAGTCTAGAATAAGATTAAGCTTCTTCTTGCCGCCTACAAATCTCTCGAGAGTGTTCATAAGATACTAACACTCCCGAAAAAGAGAGGTGCAAGAAGAGCAGGGAGAAGAAGAGACAGCAGGAGGTAAGGGAGTAGATGAAGAACCAATAGCAGAAGAGTGAATGGCTTGTGCACGCACAGCCGACTCGGAAGGGACAGTCCTACTGCTAGCAGTTTGGTTCACGTCGTTAAGCGTCTCAACCTTACCCTTGGGCTTCTCCCCCACACCAGCAATCACATCACAATCAGTTGATGGCTTCACTAGTTGATCCTTAGTTAGCTTCACACACTTTTAATTCAAAGCAACGAGTTCAAGTTTTAGTTTATCACAACTAATGCATGGTGAGCTAACAGGGTCCTTAGTCGCGAACTGAGCCATTTTCTTATTAGTGTCAATCATTTCTTGAAACTGTTTTGAGACAGATTCAAGTTCAGCAATTAGCTTAGGACAGTTCAAACATGAAGTAATGGGTTCAAGTAGTGAAGCTTGCAGTTCAGCAATTTTATGGTCTGCTCGTTTTAGATTCATCTTCAATTTATTACAATTTTCACAAGACTCGGGCAGATCCAGAAGCATGGTATAAAGACCTCTAAATGCATTGTCCTTATCCTCACATGAGGTGCATGCAATAGTCTTGACAGTAGTAGATGAAATAGAAGCAACCCTACTCATCTCTAGTTCAGCTAAGAGACTAATATTCTCCACCTTAATCGAATCCAGCTCAGAGGACAGACTATCATGCGAGGTCCTTAATTTCTCCATGTCATCCAACAGCGCACAGCATGTATCACAATCATCACGGGAGGAAGCAGATGTAAGTGAAGTAAGCTCTCATGATAGTCTATCTACTTCCTTCTCCAACTCGCTACATCTAGCTCTAGATCTAGCATGGAATCTACCTAGCTTAAGAAAAGCATAATTAAGCTGGTCGTAGGTGGGGGATACCTCGTCGGAGTCGGAGTATAGCTCGCTGTTGCTCAATTCACCCTCAAGGGCCATGAAGCACATGCCGGAGAAGTCGTCGCCGTCCTTGGGGTCTTGATCACCCGTCCCATCGTCGTCGCTCCATCCCTCTACCTCGCTGAGTTTGAGGTCGTCGAAGGCGGTGAGGACGCGGTGGAAGAGCTTCTTGGCTTTGCCAAGGTCGCGGAACTTCTTCTTCCCTTGGGCATGGACTGGAGGCTTCTTGTTGCGGTTCTTGTCAGTGTAGTCGTTCTTACCCGAACCGCCGTAGTCGTTCTTGCCCTTCTCCAGCTTGGGGCAGTTTGCCCGAATGTGGTCGGGGCCACCACACTCGAAGCAAATCACGGGTCCTCCTCTCTTTCTGTCCCTCCTCTTGTAAGCATGAGAAAATTTTCTGGCTAGGAGGGCCAACTACTCATCTCTAAGCTGCTCTAACTGATCATCGGTGACGTCACAGAGAGCAGCAAGAGAGAAACCATAGAGCGAATCAGAAGAAGAACCGGAAGCCAGACTGGGATTGGTGACTAGGGCCATCGACTGCGATTTCGACTTACGAGAGACAATGTCAATCTCGTGAGTCTTGAGGCGTAAGTACAACGCGTCAAGAGTCAAAGTCGAGAGGTCGGTGGTGTCCTTGATGGTAGTCACCTCCATCTCCCAAACACGCAAGTTGAGAGTAGCGAGCATCTGTCGAACGTTATCCCAGTCGGGGTATGTGAGACCGACCGCTCGGAGGTTGCTCAGAATCTTGTGAAAACGCGCACAACACTCATCAAGGGACTCGCCAGTGAGCATTTCAAACTTGTTGTAATCTCGCTTGAACTGGTCCTGTCGCACCGTCTTTATTTGGGTGGTGCCCTCATGGTAAGCATCGAGGGTCTCCCAAATATCGAAGGCGGACGAAAGATGAGATATGCGGTCAAACTCGCTACGACTCAACCCCTGGATAATGATGTTCCTTGCCTTTGCATTCACCTTAACATCAGCCATATTCCCGGCATTGATGTTCTCATCGGCAGGAACAGCATAACGTACTTTGACCTTACGCTAGATGGCGTAGCCCTGAGCCTGCATGTAGGTCTCCATTCGGCTCTTCCAGATGGGATAGTCGATCCCATCAAAGACCGGGGGCTTGGTCGAGTACTTATCCGTCGTCATGGCTCTCGAGACCGGTTAAGATCTATGAAGAAGAGCTAACCGGCTCTGAAACCAATTGTTGGACCGAAATGGCGACAGAGGGGGGTGAATGTCGACTTTTTTTTAAATCGCCCCCAAGGTGTCCACAAAATTCTCTACTCTCCAATAGCTATTGAAGCTATGAAGACAGAGAACAAAAGCCGACTGGAAACTGGCAAGGAAACTGCAAAAGATCAGCTCAACACAATTCCACGGCAAGAAACTGCAGACATATGTTGCCACGGCAGAGAAATCGCAACAATATGCTTCCACGGCAGAGAAAAGACAAGAGATTTCTGCCAACCGGTCTGACCACCCATTACAAGCCGGTCAGACCACCCAATGAACTCCGGTCAGACCGCCCATCAAAATTCAAAACAGACAGGGGCTGAAATTTTTAGGCAAAAGAGAGAACTCCAAATGGCAAGGAAATTTGAGGCTTCCCTTTGGATTTCTCTGCCTAGAAATACAAGAGTACAACCTAAATACCCAGAGGGGCCTTGAGGGCCAAGAAATTTCAACTCAAACAAGAATTTGGGATTTAACCCAAAATCTGAAAATATTCAGTGAGCTGCACCAAATCTCAAATTACTCCCCAATCTCAAGACTTTTGCTCATGAGACTTTGCAGACACAAAAGCAATAGCCTAAGGGCTAAGAAAATCAAGTCAGGACACTTTCTTTTGGAGAGAAGAAGAAATCTTGCCAAACCCTAGATCTCAGAGATGAGACAAACATCTGAAGGCTTACAGAAACTCCACCAAAAACCAAATTACTCTTCAACCGTTGATCCTTTGGTCATGAAACTTTGAGGATAGCTACTTAATAGCCTCTGGACTCAACATGCCAAGTTTCATGCCATCTCAACAAGGAAATCGCGATTCTCACCAAAACCCTAGAAATTGCAAAAGAAGAACAGAGGAGCTCAAAAACCCAAATATGATATTAAACTTGATTTGCTCTTGGGAAAACTCGATCAAATGATCTTGAGACCTATTCCCATCACTGAGCAACCCATTTTACCACTCCTTAGCAAGAATCAACAAGAAAAAGAAAATATCAAGAATCCAACACAGAGAGCATCGAAGAGAAAAAGAGTGCACGGGAGATAAACTTCAGATTTTCATTCCAATCAAACGAGGAATACAGAGGAGTCCCCATACGCATGGACATTAGAACAAGAGGAATGATTACAAGACTCTCAATCCATCCTCTCCCTCTCCCCAACTCAAGAACACACCCACACTACATGCTTTCCTGGAGAGGAGACAACACAGAGAGTAGATGCTACGAAGGGGACATACCCAGTTGTATACACCAACTCCCCAACCACTAAAGCCTAAAGGCAAAACAAACTCTCAAAGCCTCTTTTGACTCTAGCAAACCCTAACTCTCTCCCAAAGCCATAGAACCCATGCAGCCCTCAAGGAGACACCCTCTCCTTATATAGGCCTTGGCTAACGGGTCTCCAACCCGTTACGCCCGCCAACTCGAACGGAACCCGCTTCCACATATGCAGCTTTGCATTTTTACCGAAACGCCCCTCCTGCATCTTCCTGGAAGCTTCCGCGTTCCTTGTCATCCAAGCCTCGCAACCACCTCGAGTCTCCGCCGTCTTCGACACCTCCAACCGTTCTGACCTCAACGCCACCTGCGTCTAGTCCGGTCACCTCGTGTCTCACCACAACTCCACCTCGACGTCCTGCAGCCAACACAAACAAGAAACACGTCAAATAGCACCGCTCGATACATGAAAGCATAAATAGCATCAACATTTCATACTTACGCATGATAGAGGCAAAACCTGTCAAATCATCATGATATGCAACCTAAACCCTTTGACTAGGTTTGACCAAGTCCGACCGAGTCCATTGCACCACGCAACGACATGGTCCGACCTACTCAAACCAAACTCGACTCTCCTAAACCGATGTCAATTACTCATCACAAACATGGGATCATAACCACATGGTCTCTCAAGAACACCAAGAACTCTACATCTTCCTGGAGAGGAGACAACGAAGGGAGCACTCACAGAGGGGACACACACCAACAGAAACTTTGTCTCTCCCACCAACTAAAGCCTAAAGCCAAAACCACCTCCCAAAGACTCTTTTGACTAAAGCAAACCCTAACTCTCTCCCAAAGGCATGGAATACATGCAGCCACTCACTCCTATTTATAGCCCTTGGCTAACGGGTCTCCTGCCCGTTACCCCCGCTAAATCCAACGGAACCAGCTCCCGCTTGTGCAGCCTCGCGAAATTACCAATTTGCCCCTCCTGCACCTTCTGGGAAGCTTCTGCGTCTCTTGTCGTCCAAGCCTCGCAACCACCTCGAGTCTCCGTCGTCTTCGACACATCTCGACCGTTCTGACCTCGACACCGCCTGTGTCTAGTCCGGTCACCTCGTGTCTCGCCACGACTCCACCTTGACGTCCTGCAGCCATCACAGACAAGAAACACATCAAATAGCACCGCCCAACACATGAAAGCATAAATAGCATTAATGAAACATACTTACGCATGAAGAAGCCCAAACCTATCAAATCAACATAATATGCAACCTAAACCCTTTGACCAGGTTTGACCAAGTCCGACTGAAGCCGATCGCACCACGCAACGACATGGTCCGAACCACTCAAACCAAACTCGACTTTCCTAAACCAATGTCAATTACTCATCACACACATGGGGTCACCTCCACATGGTCCATCAGGTTTTCAAGATCCCCTTATTTTGCTGTCGTTGGGTGCATCTCCCACAGGTGAGGGTTGACAAGTACGGTGTCATTACCGTAGACCTCCAACGTGTCGGGTACAAAGACGAACCATTCGTACTCGCCAATCAAGTTGTTTAAGTTTTCTATGTAACCGACCCGGCAAATAAGAAACGCCATGTAGTTCTTCATGGAAAAAGGAGAATTATCAGAGTAGAGAATTTAGTGGACGAGGAAGAATACAATCAATTTGATGAGTTACCTCCTTTTGGAAATGGCATAAGGGTCGATGACGAACAACCTGATGAAACTAGTTACGTACGCATTGATCATCATGAAGGGCTAATTTTTAAAGGAAATAAGCAAGTGGAATGAGACTGTGTGACATATATGTGGGCATTTCCATTTATGTATATAACAATGCATGTATGTGATGTATATGTGAAAATGTGTGATATATAGGTGAATTTTGAGAATGAGTCATACAAATGTATTTCTATGTTCATTGAAGAAATACACCCAGCTGTTGTAAAGAAATACACCCAGCTGTTGTAAAGAAATACACTGTGTGAGGTCTTATTGAATGTTGGTTGGTGTTTATATTATTGAATGCTAGTTGGTGTGTTTATATTAATAACTACGGCTAGGGAAGGGGCTTATTACAGACGGTTCTTAGTTTAGAACCGTCTGTGATATTTATTATCACAGATGGTTCTAAGTTTAGAACCGTTGGTGATAGTATAACTATCACAGACGGTTCTATGTTAAGAACCGTCTGTGATAGTATAACTATTACAGACGGTTCTATGTTAAGAACCGTCTGTGATATTTATTATCACAGATGGTTCTAAAATAGAATCGTCTGTAATAAGCCTCCCTATAAATACCCTCTGGCTAGGGTTTTGCGTGTATGCTGCAGTTATAGATCTATATCTCGCCGCTCTCCTGATCTGTCTCCTCAGACCTCCGTCCACGTCGCCATCGCCGCTGCCTCCTCGCACCTCCGTCGCCGCCACTGTCCCCTGAGGTCGTCGCCACCGCCGTCCCCCGAGGCCGTCGCCCTCCTCCTCCCTCAGGCCCGTCGCCGGCCACCTCCTCCCCCAGAGGCCGTCGCCCTCCTCCTCCCTCGGGCCTATCGCCGGCCACCTCCGCCCCCCCAAGCCCATCGCCCTCCTCCTCCCTCGGGCCCGTCGTCGGCTGCCTCCGTCCCCCCGAGCCCGTCGGTGTCCTCCATCACCGTCGCTCGCCTCGCCGTACCTGCGCCTAAGGTACCAAGCCCTCCTCCGTACTCTAGCACTACATGTTTTACAAGATTCTCCTCTTGCGGTAGTCGATGCCATGTTTGGCTTTAGCATATGCTGTAGTTGTTTTGAAGAATTACTTAGGTTGTTGCCATTTGGGCTAAACCCTATGGTGTGATTGCATTCAAAATACGAGTGAAAATTTCTGCTTTAGGTGTCATCACTGCCATGTGTAGTATTTTTTTATGTCCTTACTAGTCTATTTTGGTTCTTGGGCAAAAGCATGTGAGAATTAATGTGTTAGTACTTTGTGAAATAGTGAGAGGGAGCTTCTTGCTGCAGATATGGCTGTCACCCTTGCTCCAATTTCTGTAGTTAGCTATGTGCTTGATATCAAGAAAATCTGGTGTTTACACTGATCTATACACTGCAATGGTAGTATCCAGTGGACATTGTTTATAATCATTAGTGTGTCTTGATGAAGATTTTTTATTACTGTTAAAATGGAGCCTCGGTTGAAGCACTGATTTGTTGAACTTGAACTTGCCTGTATGTTTTACGGTCAATCATCTTACGGTGACATCACTTTCTGCTCAGACATGTTTTATGTATATGTATATGTATGTTGCTAATGAACATAGATATGTATATGTATACTTGAATATTGTTGTTGTATACATATACTTGAATATTGCAAGGCAAACTTATTGTTGTTGATGCATTGGAGGATAGTACATAGCAGATTCTTTCACAGCCTCCTAGTTTTGATTGCTGGAGTTCGCTCTCGAATCCAACTTACCGATTATTTGCTCTATCCTCCGTAATGATGGTTTGGTCCACTAATTATTGAAGCTGTATCATTCTTCTCAACAAGACAAAGGTTAACTGGTATTGATAAAGTATGATTTGAATTTATCGTTATGTCTATATCTAACTCTGATTTAGTTTCTTTGTCTGTTAAGGACTCTAATCCCTAAACTATAAATATATCTTAAATTTAAGTATGTGCTTATACCGCACTATTTATGTATATGCTACATTGTGCTTACTTTTCATATATGAGAAGGCCAACATGTCATCCGCGCATTCTTCAACATCATCGCCGGAGGCGTCCGCTCCAAAATCAAAATTCCAAGGAAAAGGGCTATCGAAGAAGCCTGAGGGCCGATTTACCATCACAGAGGTCAATGGATCTGGGGTCCCTCTCCTTCCTCCCAAAGCAGTATGTGCATTCCGAAGAATGATCAGAATAGTTTCACGAGAACGAATTGAGATCACATTCGATTCATGGAAGAGCGTACCTGGGACTTGGAAACGTGAGCTACTGACAGAAATTTTGACATCGTTCGAGATCCCAGAAGAACACCAAGACATCGTGCAATGACAAGCCTTGCTAGCGGCGTGCAAAGCATGTAAGAACTTCAAGACCACGCTTATCAAGGACTACGTGGAGAAGGACAAAATGCCCTTTCATAAATACCCATTCCTGGAACCACAACGGGAAGAGTTCAAGGCGATGAAGATGACCGAAGATTTCAAAAGTACAAGTGCGGCGCACAAGGCCCTCCAGGCAAAAAAACACACACCTCCACAGACTTGGCACAGCTGAGTATGCGGGTAAAATCCCGCAGTGGACGAGGGAGGACGAACAGGCAATCCTGCAGGACACCGCCCCGCCATTTGCCAATATCCCGGATGACCGCGCTCAAAATTGGATTAGAGCAAGGTCATCTACAATGACATCGGGGGACGTCTCCTTTCGAAACCCTGCAGACCAGCAAGTATCCCAGCACCTGGTAAGATATTGATCAAACTACGTAACTTGTAATTCCTCCACAACTTCGTACGAAGTGAAATGACATGTCGTGCTCTTTGCAGGAAGCGCTAAGTGTTGAATCTTCCCAGGGATCATTCCAGGGAACAAGGGAGAAAGATATACTCTCCGCGACCCTGGGAAACAAGGAGCACCTAGGTCGTACGAGAGGCCTTGGGCTTTACGTTCCTTGGAAACATGGTTTCCAAGATGACTCCGAAATGTGTCGGCGTAGGAAGAGAACCAAAGCCGAGCGTGCGACACGGCTATGAGAAGAGATCAAGGCATCTCTTAGAGAGGAGCTGGTGGATTATGTCAGAGATGAGGTGCAGAGATATACAGAAAATCAGCAGGTCGCCACCGCTGCCACTCCTATGCTAGCTAGCCCACACAACCGTCCGAGTAGTTGCGCGTCCAATACGATGGAAAGCGAGGCCAGATTTCCTGTGGACGACATCCTGATAATAATTATTATCTCTCGAATGCTTGCTCCATTGATAGGCCTATTGGAGTAGCTAATTTTGTATCGTTATGTAGGAGCCTACGAAGTGCAGGTTTTAAGTGAGATATGCCTCTGTTCCCTTGTACGCTGCTTGGGGCCAGGCATATCCGTCTAGTATCGGGGCTATGGTGCACCGTCAAGCTTTAGAGCCAGGCTTCGCAAAAGTTAATGTGGATGGTGTGCATGTCAATTTTGAGGTCGTCCCGCTACCGAAGCCCCCCAACGACGAGATCGTGACTCTAGGGCAGGCCATTGGAACATTCATTCAGTGGCTAAAAAGCGACATCTCCCTGGAGGTTTCTTCACCGGTGGTAGGACCACAAGGGCAGTGCAAACCAGAGCTACATGCACTGGTGCCATCTTCACAAGACTTATCTCCACCACCGCTACCTGCACCGGTGCTATCTCTACGGGTGCTATTCTCGCCAAAGCAACTTGCAAAGGTGCTACCTTTACAGTCAACTACCATAAAGTCGACCTACAGCCGAGGCAGCAAGGGCAGCAAGGGCAAAGCAAAGAAGACCGATGATGATATTTTGTACCTGCCATTTGGCCTGCAAATTCGTGCTTGGCGAGCCACTGGTCGAACCGGTAACGCGCCTCCAAACCCTAGCAATTTGTTGCCAGCAATTGCACAAGTGGTATATGGAACTGTCCAATAAGCCAGAGGGAGAACGGCGCTCAGGTATCACTATCAAATTCGCGCCGGTTCATTTAGAGCACAATATTCAAGAGTGTGTCTTCGTGGTCACCTTTGAGGATTTATTCAATCTTTTCACGCTCAACGCTCTCAACGCCTCACTCATTCAATGCTGGACGCTGTAAGTGCATACAATCATAGTCTCCGTTCATGTCATACCGATAAATGTCATATATATAACTTGTTGCTTTCGTGTGTGTATATATATGGACACATGCTGACTAATGCTAGATCATCCAAATCATCATCGGTTGGTTTCTTAGACCCACACTTGGTCGCCAAGCATACCATCGACAAGGGTACGCCCTTCGTCGAGAGGTACATTGCAGTAGGACTGCTGGCTTACCGCAATAAGGAATATGTGCTTATGCCCTACAATCAGAACTATCATTGGATTTTAATAGTAATTGTACCAAAATGGGACAAGGTATATTACCTTGATTCCCTAAGTAAGAATAAAATGGACTTCACAGTTGTTAGCCAAGTAATCGATAGGTAAGTACATTTTCTCCATACATACCTATATTGTACTCTTTCTTTCCTTCCGAATGACTAAGGTCAACCTTTTCGAATCACGTAGGGCATTCGCGATGTACGTTGCAAAGGCAGGTGTCTCGACGCAAGGGGCCAAAGGCCTGACACATGCTCAAAATTTTAAGGTATTCGCTATTACACATTAATTAATCCTATGCAACAGTTGGTAGTAATGCCTCTTGAATTAACACATTCCATTTTTTGTAGTGCCACCAGCAGCCGCCGAGCAACACATGTGGATTCTACGTTTGCCACCATATGGAACTACTCCTCGATTCCTCGAGGATCACCAATCCAATGTTTGTCAATCTTCCCATAATTACTTCATACTTATCACGTTATATATATACGAACATTGATATTCCTATCGACAGGCTGCGTCCATCCCGTCAACTGCATTGAAACAGCCCGACCTTTCATGAATTCGAGGAGAGTTGGCGTACTTTTTGGTGGCTGGAGTCATTAAACCAGATGGAGAGGTCCATTGCGGACAATGATTTTTTATTGCTCTTATCACTCCGGAATCGAGGTCTCGCGAAAGAAATAGTCCATAATCAATGAACTTTGTCAGGCTTCTCAAGCAATACTTGGATGGACTGCCATCCAAGTATTGCTTGTGCAGCCTGACAAAGTTCGTTGATTATGGATCTGTTCCTTTCGCGAGACCTCGATTCCGGAGTGATTGAGCAATAAAAAATGCAATGTTACCATCTAAGTGCAAATGCAACGTACATCTTTTGTAATTGTATATTTGTTAATGGATATTTTATTTCATTTCAATTAATTGATTTGTGAAATGGATGTTTAATGTTTGTGAGATGAAGTGCGATGTGAATTGGATGTTTTATGTTTGTAAAATGAATTGAGATGTGAATTGGATGTTTTATGTTTGTGAAATGAATTGAGATGTGAATTGTATGTATACATGTACATGTTGATCTGCTTGTTTAGAGGGCATGGCTAGCATTTCCTGAGGCTAGCTGTCAGACCCAGATTTTATAATCCGGAATCCTCTATGATTATGTTGCACTATTCCCTGGATCAGTAGATAGTGCTCACAAATACAGTAATGGATATCAAATTTCATATCATGCGGAAGCAACAATAAAATAATAGACTTACTCATGGGCCGTTTAGGCTGATATCAATAAAATGTAGCAGCGGAACGAAGCACATAGGTGAGACCTTCAGGACATGCCCACAGGCAGCCAACTGGAGGTTCGCGACCTAGTTCTCGTTATCTTCATCTTCTTCACAATCTTGCCCAGTCGCATTGCTGAAGCGTAGTGATTGGACTCCTGATTCTGGTTTATTTATGAGAGCGAGGGTGACCACAAACCACCGTGCTCCACGAGCCAATACACAGAATGCAAATAGATAATATGCATGGCTTATCAAAGGAAGGCTCGGGTTATTTTATTTGCCATAAATCGCATTTGAAATATAATACATAGAAACATCCTGAGACCTAGCAGTTTGAACTAAATCATATTGTGTAAAAGATTGCAATATCCATAATAGTGATCCTGATTTCCATCCACCGTTACATGGTATCTGCACCATATGCTTATCTTTCAGCGTTATAACCGCTTAACTTATCACTGGGGCGACACCCAGGGCAACACAAATTAGGGCCTTTCTCTGCCCTCCACTTCACCAATTCCACCCACAAAGATTTTAAAACAGAACTATGTCTAGTTAAGTTCCCATGTCCGCCCTTAACCGTGGGCACGGCTATTCGAATAGTTTTTGACTCTGCAGAGTTTGCACACTTTACCCACAAGAGATAAATCTACTTGTTGCCCCACATGATTCCTTAGCCATGTGGTTGAATAGACTATCACAGGATCGTTACATTGCATAGTCCTACTGTGGTTACGCCCGCTAAGGTCTATCTTCCGTAGGATGCGCACATCCCTCGGGAAGGGTCCCTCGTGAGCCATCACGGGCAAAGGCGGGGATGAGACCATCCATCCCTTTGCTCGTGGTCATACCTTCATGTAACCACCTTAGATCCACACAAATTAGTAAACCCTGCCTACACTTTGCCAACTTGTGGTTGTACTATTGTACCTTGGGAGGTTATGACAAGGTTCAGTCCTTAGTGGTATCTGGGCGGTTCTACCACTAACCCTTTTGTGCTTCCACTGCACCACACACACACACCCTCGAACCATCCGTCCAGATAATTAAGCAACTTGGGGTTTTTGGGAGCATAAAATATCCATAACCAAATATACCAGTCATTTCCACCATGACTGCCCAAACCAATTTCTCATGATTCAAAGTGATGCTTTGGGGCAATTTTGGTGCCCCGATTATCTAAGCAGTACTAAGCATGGCGTATAGTTATGGACTTATTTTCGAAAGGTTACCATTATAATTTTTCCACTAGGGTGACAAGGCTCACATATGCAATATTCCAAAGAGGGGTGTAATACTAATCAAGTTGAACAATTGGCATATAACTAAAATTCTTAAATCCAACATATATTTGCACATAAAATAATAGCATGCAATTTGATAATTTAAACAAAAGTAATTTGCATAAAATGTAGGTTCAACATGATCAAAGTATTGACTCGCCTAGCGCGGGTTACCGCGGTCTTGAGCTCACACAAAGTTGTCTCATGCGATGATCTTTAATTCCTGGTCTTCATCGATCTCAGCCTCGCTTGATCCATAGAATCTTTTGGACTTTAATTTCTACTTACGCGACAAACGACTGAATCCAAATAAAAGCAAATAACTCAAAAGATCCAAATAAATCCAAATAAACTAAATTTTAAATTTACTATAAGTTAATGGGCAATTCGAGTGATTTGAGGCGAGGTTGGTAATAGCATACGGTAACTTGATCTTTCTATTATGATCTTCTTCTACTATTTTCATATTTATTAAGAAAGTTCCATGAGTTAGGTTAAACCTATGAATTGGCGTACTTTGTTGAGTGCTAATACTTAGGGCATACATTATATACACGATGTATAAAATCTTTAGTTTACCAATTTAGCCTTAGAGTCTGAGTTTATAGCATCATGTGGTGTGATATTTTATGTACACTTAACTGTCGCCAGTCATAATTTAGTCTGGATTAGGATCCGTTTGTTCAAGTCCTAACTTGCTATATTCAATTATGTCCATCATTATTACCAAATCTACATTAAAATCTAATTAATAGTACCACTGGTATTTTGTCTATACTCTGGTTATCATTAGGCTTAATTTTAATTACTTTAAATTCATTTATCTAGGCAGAGTTTATTGTACAATGTGATATGTCATTAGTGCTATTTAATAAGATATATCACTGAGATTTGTTTAATGGTGGCTCGATAAATATTGGAGCATATATGTTTTCATTATCATTAGGTGTAATCTTTATTAGGTTGGGATATTTAACCATAATCATATTTCCTTACCATTGCTAGGGCTTAGGGTTATTATTTTATGTTTTAGCTAAATGGTGGCTAGTTCTCTCTCTTTTACTAAAATACATGGGTGTATGAGTTGCTCCTCAGAAAGTTTCCATTTGCTAAATCGTTTTTCCATGAAAGCATAACCTAAACGAGATTTTACTCAATTTCTTAATATGCCCCTGATTAATAGTTAAGCTTTTAAAACAAATATTTAGAGCACATCAGTTACTAACATATGTTGTTTGATCTAGGATTAAACATTTTTGGATGTTCATAAACTTGGGTTCTAAAGGTACAATTAATATTGCACCTTGCTTTAGGTATTACTAATTTATTTTGCCTTAGCCACTTGATTATTTACATATAACTTTATGCGCGGATGTGTATTTAAATGCTATTTGTGCATAGTTCTATTATCTTTGGCTTCCCTAAATTATTTAACTTCAACTTGGTTATACTTTTAATTAGGGCCCTTATTAAATTTGGATATTTACGCAAAATTATATTTTATTAATGCCTTTGATTGTAACTAGGCCTCATATAATTATTAAACCATATTACTTACTTATGTAGCAATTAATCAGGTATTAAGTCTTAATTAACCTTATTTTATATACTACTTAAATTTATTAACTTCCATGGATTTTTCTAAGTGTTCCTTTAATTTTTCCTTAATTGAAATGGTCACTAAAAATAGAATAAAAAGGGAGGAAGAAATGCGCTGAGGTGGGGGATCGAGCTCAGGCCTCTGTGTTAAGCGTTGGCTCGGCTAGCTGGTTGGGCTTTGGGTGTTTTGTGACTATAAAGGGGAAGTGGTGCTAATTAAATGAGCGGGGCTAGGAACCAGCTGAGGAGCCATCGCTGGCCGAACAGAGAAAACGGCAGCGCACGGTGCTGGGCTCGCCGCCGACGGGGTTGACCAGACTGATGGTAGAGGTGGTCAAAAATGGAATATAGGTGGCTAAGGGAGACGAGGGGAAGTTGCGGCTGTTGCTGAGAGGCTTCGTAGGCGGCGGGCATCGACGTGCGGCGACCGGAGGTGGGGACGACGCCGGAGAGGGCAGGGAGGGAAACGGAAGAAGGCATAAGCTGAAGGAGGTCGAGGGTGAACTTACCGATGAATGGGCAGGGCAGGGAAAGGACCGGGGTGAGCCGGCGGCGGAGACCACGAGCGGCGCCGGTGTGCTCACGGCGCCGGCGAGTTGGGAGGGATGGCAGCTACGGACGGTGGTGGGGGTGAGTTCAGGGCACTGAGGGGGTGTTCCTATGGCGAGGAATTGGCTGGAGGAGCTCCAGAAGCAATGGCGGCGGTGGTGGCACAACCGGCTGGCGGTAAGGAAAATGGGCATTCCGGCGAGACCGACGCTCGTTTTTCCAATCAGGCGGGAGGGAAAGGAGGTGGGGAGTGGGGGAACGTCGAGAAGCGATCGGAAAGGTGGGGCTTCGTCGGTGCGGCCGGGGCGGCGTGGATGCACGGTGGTCGGTGCGGGCTCCGCCAAGCTTCGGCTCGGGGAGAAGATGGAGACAAGCGTTGGGGCTTCGGGCTTCTTATAGCCGGATAGAGGGGAAGCGCAGCTGGCGGAGTACCGGGCGGCAGCGGCGGATCGGGCGGCGAGGATGGACTGCGGGGCAAGGACCAGCGCGAGGCTCGGTGGCGATATGACCAGGCGAGCGGCGCATGCAGAGCAAAGGAGGCAACGCGTGGAGGGGACTTGACAGGCGGCGTGGTGATGGCTCACGGGCGCGCGCAGAAGGACTGGCGCAGCAGCGCACGCGCGGAGAAAAAGGGAAAGAGGAGAAAGAAGAGGGCGCAGGCGCACGGGAGGTGGAGAAAGAAAGGAGAAGGGCGTACAGGGATGGGGCCCAGTGGCAGAGGGAGAGTGAAGAGCTGGCGCGGGGGCCCTGCTGGTCAGCTGGGAGAGGCGCGGGGTGGAGGCGAGCTGGGCCACGCGGGGAAAGGGATTTAACAGCACAGTAGAGTGAGGCACATTTGGCAAGTCATGTCTGTGAGCGCACCAATTATTCATCCTCAAGTACGGTGTAAACTTAACACAGAGCAGTGAATAGAAGAATAGCAGGATTGAAGTTCCTTGTAAGATGCTAATAGTACATTTTCATATCGAGTAATCTGCTGATAAGGGAAATCAACAGCACCCAAGAACGAGCAAAGAAAGGCCTGAAGGGCATACTGCATGCAGGTGATGCGCAGGGTCACTGATGAGATCTAACAATAACCAGGGACTAATCTGAAATTCAGGAACCAACACAAGTCAGGAAAAAGTGTACATATTATGGATTCTTAACGAAAATTGGTTTCACTAGGGAACAAGGGAATTTGGAAACGAAGATAGATTAGGGAATTTGTGGGTCTAGACAAACCTGGCAGCCAATCTATTGGGCCACGAAGAGAATGAAATCATGGAAGGGATTGTGTTGGAAGCCAGCGTGGGCGCCGGTGCAGCTGTGGTGCAGGGGAAATGGCGGCCGTAGTGGAAGTGTCAGATCCCAAATTTATCACCCGAAACTCTTTGTGATTTCACTGTGCTATTCTAGATCAATAGATAGTGTTTGTAGATAAATTACTGAATATCAAATCACTACTACAGAGAAGGTTATTACAGATGGTTTGTAACCCTCATCAGAGATGGTTTCTGAACCGTCTGATTTATTGCATCTGTGATAAAATGTGGTTATGACAAACGACTTTCAAACCAACTATGATAAGTCACAATACAGATGGTTTGTCAAAAAACCATCTATGATATGTCAGATATCACAGATGGTTCTTAAACATAATCATTGTAATATCTAACATATCACAACAGCTAAAACAAAAAACCGTTTGTGAAGTCTATATATCACAGACGGTTTTGTATTACAAACCGTCTGTGATAGCTCTTTGAATAGCTAAAATATTTTATGTTTTTCGGCTAGCCTTATAAAATGCTAACCATACCATCTGAAAACAAGTAAACAAATCATAGATAATTGTAAATCTTATCGCACACAACAATCATTACATAAATCTCACAAATAAACTATAACTGAATGACTTATAATTGAATATATTGTTAGATGAAGTTCAATTGAATGAATTACAATAAAATCAAATGTTTGAACATCTATTAATTGTTATCATCGGGGTTAAACTCTCTCTTCAGGTCAATGACCTCTACCATCAGTTGTCCTTGAACTTCGGAGAGTTCGTTAAGATTGAATATACTTGAGTCGATTCTTATTGCTAGGAGGAGTAAAGTCGTGTATATATATATTGATAATCATGAAATAATTATTGCTAGATTGATAAACCTTTAGATCATTTGTATTAGCGCCCATGATTTCTTACGTATGATGACAAACGTAGACTGCACACATGTTGCCCCGTGGCCATGCACGCACCTCGCACCAAAGTCCTTGCTGATGTCCATTGTCGTGACCCCGCCCCCTGCTGCACCCACGGCCCCTTCGACCATGGCAGTGACCCCTAGGGGCGTTGCTTTCCTCGGTTCCTTCAATGCCAAAGATGTACTTGGAGCGAGCCACACTTCGCTGCCTATGGCTCTAGTCCTCCTTGAAGGCCACGAGCGCGGTCTTCACCCCAGGGGTAGTCAGTGCGGCCTCTGCCTCGTGCCGTATCACGTCTTCCGCTGCTCTACCATACTCTTCCATCTTGTCAAAGAGCTTGGCAATTGATTTAATGGGTTCTCACACGTTGTACTATGTGAGTGGGCCCTTCTGAAGACCTTGGATGGCCACATTGATTATAGTCATGTCTTTGATGTCCTTCACTTGGCAATGAACCTTCGCGAAGCCCGGAAGTAGGCCTGTAGCTTCTCTCCTAGGTCCTGCCTTACCACGAAGAGCTGGTCGACGTCAACCCACTCCATGTAGTTGCTTTAAAAATTATTGTGCATACCATTCTAGATCTGTTTCCATGCGTATACAGCGCTAGGGTGGTGGCGAAAAACTAGGAGAGCACCCCCCTAGAGAGTGAGGGGGAAACCCTTTTGCCTTTGTCGTCTCATCCCCCTGCTGCTTCGATTGGAGTCTGGAGTCTCGTAGATGCACAAAAATTTACGGGTGTCCGTGTCACCCTTGTACGACTCCACTATAGGAATTTTGAAATCCTTCAACTAGGTGCTCTACTGCAGTCCTGCAGAGAGGGGCGACTCTGGGTCCACCCACCGAGAGATTCCAGTGCGGGTTCGACAACCCTCCGCGTGTGCCGCGGTAGCCTCCACTGCTACCACAGTGGGTGTTGGCTGGCTCCGGCTTTCTCGCATCTTGCACATGGCTCTTCACAGGTCCGCTAACTCTTGCTGTAGTTTTCCGTAGGTCGCCTCCACTCATACTTGTTGTTGGAGGGTGGACGCCCTCCATTCCTCACATGATGATGGTGACGACACCGATGCCAGTGCTGGTCCCAGTGTTCCCGCTGGTCGCCACCTCCTACATTTGTAGTGCTTCCCGCCCCTCCATCGGTGTAGTCACCGAGTGACCTCCTTCATCACTCGTCACTGCCTCTGTTGTCGCTGCACTGGTGCACCGCTGTGACAAGTGTGGGGGTCCTTCATTGGCCACCTCCATTGCCCTCGCCACGGTGACCTCAAAGACTATGCTTCTTTTTCACTTGGTGGTCGACGCCACCGCCTTTGTTGGGGTTGATGTTCCCTCTGGGGTTGATGTTGTCGCATTCTTTGGGGTTGACATCGTCACCTTCTTTGGGGTCCATGGCGCCGCCTTCATCGGGTGACAGACTCAATAGCATCAACCAGAGGAGGTTGTCATGGCCATCCTCCATCAACTCGCCCAGCAAATACCCCATATCTTTGCTTGTTGTATAAAATAGTTTCTGTTTGATCACTAGCAAAAGCTCCGTTTGGCTGCTGCGTATCAAAACTTGATGGTTGTTGTAACACCCTGGCTCCTCCTTGAGCCCAAAGTGCTACCACCTACTCTATAATGTTACCAACTCCAGCTTTTTCCGGTCTTGCGAAGAAATTACTTTATTTAAATATCAACTAAATGACAAAAGCTGGTACACTTGACTCTAAGCGCAGCAGAGGTATAAATTTGCTAATTACCAGAAATGTACTCAGACTATCCAAGGCTAAATATGTCAACTGTAGATGGTATGTGAATTACTATTTCATGTGAACAACTGTGCTACTCCCGCCCATGAATGTCGCCTTCAACAGATCCCTAAAAAACAACAGCAAAGCAAGGGTGAGTCCGAAGACTCATCAAGCACACGATAAAATAGTGACATCCCTTTAACACTCAATCAATTTCACGAATTGTAAGCTGTGAATCAACTCTATGACTATAAACTGTAATTCAACTCGGTAACTGTAAACTGTAAATCAATCTGTAACTGTAAACTGTAGAGCAACACTATAACTGTAATCATCAAATCACATTTATGAACTGTAACCCCGAATCTCTGGGTTTCTTCCCAGTCACCTGTTCATTTCCTGTAAATGCCACGCCATGCAATGCAATGCACCTCTATATGCAGCTTATACGGGTATAGTGGAGTGCTTCACCCGTCGATGAAACCCCTCTGCCTCCATCCCGTGGAGGTGCCTTGTCGAAGGGAGCTCCTCATAGAAGCTATAGTTCGCCCTTTCGATAGGACTTTCTGTAGGTGCCTTGCCGAAGGGAGCTCCTCGTAGAAGCCATAGTTCACCCTTTCGGTAGGACTTTCTTTATACACATGCTTCTCGCCTACCTTTGTAGGACTTTTATGATGCTCATGGTGCAATGCAAATGCATGTCTCATTAAGCATCAAAATTCATGAATAACATCTCATGAATACTGTAAATCATAGCATAGAATACGAGTACCAAACATTCAGCTCAATTCACAATTCTACCATGCACTTGCCTGTTAACCGGGCGGACGGTGCGTGGATGGCACCAAACTCGAACCGCCACCTGAACAAGCATTAACTATTTCAATTCATCACTCATGTAATACATTCAAGTATGAGCAAATGACATCGCTGTAACACCCAATTCGACATAACCCACTCCTATCCCACTAGGCAACATCCCATTGTCCCGGTGCTTAATCAATTCGAACATTTAGCGATTTCACCATTTATACTCCTAGATCGAATTTTACCCACTTAATCTCTCTCGTCAATCGACCACATGCATCAATTCTAACTTTCGGTATATTAACTTATGCCTGACTCGGCAAATAAACAGGGAGAAGGGTTTTCGAGGCGTTACCCTAGCCCCGAGCGACCGAATCAGGACACTGGCCTCCTTTTTCCCAGCCGGATCGGGCAGATCTGGCCGCAAATCAGCCTCCTCTCTTCTCCTTCCTTTCTTTTTTTCTCTTTTATTCCTCTTTTCTTTTTTTTTTTCTTTCTTTTCCTCTCTTCCCCCTCTCTCTCCTTTTCTTTTCCCTTCCTTTCCCTTCGGCCGGCACTCTCTTCTTTCTTTGCTTTTCACGCCAGCACTCTTCCTTCTCTCCCCTTTTTCTTCACCGTCGGCTCTCCTCCCTCTGCCTCACTCCCACTCTCGGGCGCCTCGACCTCTTTTTCCCTCCATCGGCTAGCTCCTCCCGCTCACCTCCATTCCCGTGGACTGGCGGCGATAGCGAGAGCGGGGAGGCGGGGCGACCACCGCGATGGCAACGCACGGCTAGGGGAAACAAGGACGGTGACGAGCGGCAGCAGGAGGATGGCGACGGCAAGGCACAGCGGTAGGGGATAGAGACGGCGGCGCGCGCGAGCGACAGTGGCTCGCACGAGTAGGGGCGGCAGCGAGCAGCAGCAGGAGCGGCAGCTCGGCGACTGGTCGATGACGGCGCAGCAACGGTGGTGTCGGGGGCTGGCGAGTGGCGGCGCCGGCGGGCTAGCGGCCGAGGGCTAGCGAGCGGCGATAGCAACGCCCGAGGGAGAGCGTGGTGGAGGCGAGGTGAACACGGGGAGGAATTAAAATCGGCTTTGTGCTTCTTCTCTCCAGATCCCTCTTTTATAAGGCTACGGGTGAGCTGGCCTGGGCCAGGTTGAGCCCAATCTGGCCCAGGTATTACATTCTACCCCACTTAATAGAATTCGACCCCGAATTCTGAAATTCAGTAATCTGTATGAAAAATTAATAACTGAGTCACACAGAAATCAACTGTAACTTGTACCCGTGGAGAACAACTCTGGGCACATCTCGCGCATGCGAGATTCCAATTCCCACGTCACTTCTCGTTCAGTCTGATGCGACCATAGGACTTTAACATACTTTAGCGTTCTGTGCCTCAACTCTCTCTCCGATTCCTCCAGAATCCGAACTGGACGGGACTCAAAGGTGAGGTCTTGCTTAAGGAGCAATGGTTCTAGAACAATCTCATATTCTCGATCCCTTAAGTACTTTCTGTCGGGCCCCGGATTACCAAACCCGGACCCTCTGTGTAATACAGCACTAGTCCCAGATCAAAGCTAGTGCACACAGTCAAACAGAATGGGAAACATCACCATCAACGATTTATTACAATAGATAAGAGTACTGACCACAGGGTCACATTATTACATTGGAGGTCTCAAGACCCCGCACAATCAAAACACAGCGGAAGCAAAGTGAAATCAAAGCAGACCCATCAAGATGCCACAGGCAGTTGACTGGGGAAGCGCGACCTAGTCCTCCGGGAAGAATCCATCGCAGCCACAAGCGAAGCAGTAGTCGTAGCCACCTTCTTGAGCTTCAACTTCCTCTGAGATTTTTATTTTTAAGTGTAGCATGTGAGTACATAAAGTACTCCGCAAGTCTTGGGAAAAATGCATAGATGCAATGCTTAACAAAGGAAGGCCATATGGTTCTTTTGCACAAAGCAATATTTGAAATCTCAATTACTACTAATTATTTTCGAAGGCATCAATTTAATGAAGTAAATGTTTTTACCGAATTAACTTTCTAGTGAAGGTTCCAACTACCAACACTAGCTAACCAATTACCATTGGTCAAGTTTTAAACTGCGGGTTCCATCCACCCTCTCTGGCTCCAACCGCCAGGATTCCCTTCTGAGAGTTCCCTCCACTCTCGGAATACAAATCTTTTGTTTTTAAAACCAAAACCAGAAATCTACCATGTGAATGCATTCCTTGCCCGCCCTTGACCGTGGGCACGGCTATTCGAATAGTTTTACACTCTGCAGAGGTTGTACAACTTTACCCACAAGAGATAAATTATCCTAAAAGTCAACACGCTTCCTTTGGCATGAGACCCAGATAAAATATCACAAAGCCTTTACCTCACTCTAGTCTAGCCAGACACCACCCGCTGAGGTTTCACCGCAGAAGGGTTAAATCCGCCCAATCTGAAGCCCCCTCTTGCGCCATATGAGTACAGTAAATCCCTGTCCCTCACTGTGAATAACCAGTCCATCCCTGGCACCCACTTTCCACTGGTGGCACCTAAACTAGACTATCATAAGTTAGTCAGCTAAGTCGTACCCATATAGACTTGTGGTTGTACGGTTAATGCTCAGTCTGGACAAACACAAGCGTCGGTCCTTAATTGACTAGGGTGGAACATACACTTTACAAGATCTTGTGCTTCCTGCACCAAACCAAACCAACCATCCACCCTAATCTAAACCAACTTTCACATTTTAGTTTATTTTAAAAGAACAGGGGTGACTCCAATCACCACAACTTTATAAACACAAGGCTCAACAATAAATCTTAATTTCCCATTTTCAAGAGTTTCTAAAGATATTAGATAGCATGATTAAGCATTATTCTACCATTCTAATATTCACAAAGATTAATAGTAATCTCATTATTGAGACAAAGGAAGTTCTAGGGTGACAAGGTACATGGCAATCAATGTCAAATGAGGGCATAACAAAGTTGGAATAACTAATTCCTAAAGATTTGAACTAGTGATTTTATGTAAATAGCAATGCACATAATTTAAAATATTTAAAACATTTCAAAAGCATAGGTTCAAGATGATCAAAGGAGACTTGCCTTCTTGCAGGGTTTCTGGATCTTCTTGTTGCTGTGAAGACGGATCGTCGACAACGTTGGAATCTACGTGAGAAAAGACGAAGCAAACCAAGCAAATAAATACAAACAAAATTCAAATAAAGTCAAAAATTCAAATACAGGCCATACTGGGATAGATTCTGATTTTAGACGAATTTAGGAGAAATGTTCGGCGGATTTGGGGTTCACACGAGGGAGAACGAATATCTGGAAGATCGGTTGGGAAAAGAGATTACTGAGACAATATTTGGACCAAGGAAATTAGAATGGATTTTATGGAGATTTGGCAAGATTTTATTTTGAATTTTGAAAGTGCACAGGAAATTTGGAATGGAATTGAGGATTTGAAAATAAACTAGGCCTTGGAATTTGAAATTTAAATATTTGAAATATCAAATAATTTTAAATATTTGAAAGGATGGAAGAAATGGATAGTTTGGGATTTTTGATGAATTTAGAAATTTGAATGGGCTCAAACGGAGTTAAAACGAGGGAGAACGGGCTCTGGGAAGTTTAAATTCAGAGAAAATGAAAAAGATTGATTTTCTGGAATTATTTTCCTAAAGGAAATTGGAATTATTGCGTCAGCACTGAATTTAATTTCGGCCGATTTATTTTCCAACGGGAAATATGAATTTATTGCGTCAGCAGACGTCAACCAGGCGGTAGGCCGACTGACAGTGGGCCCCGGGTCTATGGACCGGGCGCATGGACCCAACCAAGCGCTGAGGTGGCACGGCCGCCCGTGTGGCGCTGACGGGGACGGGACGGCCCGAGGTGGCGCTGGCGTGGCGCCACGTCAGCCGCCAAGGGGGAGTCGACGTGGGAGGCCGACCGGAGGGGAGCTCGGGGACGGCACGCCCGCCGGAGCTCCGGTGGCCGGCGGCGGACGGCGACGGCCGGGGAAGGAAGAGGACCACGCGGGGATCGCAGGGGTGGGTGCGGGCCTTACCGAGCACGGCCGGAGGTGGGCCGGCGGCGAGAACGGCGGCGGGGCGCTCGGGTCTACAGGCGCGGCGGCGCTCCGGCGATGGAGAGGTCCGGCCGAGGGGCGCACGGGCTTTGCAGCGAGGAGAGGAAGGTGATGGCGGCGTCGTCCGGGCGCTAGGGTGCCGGAGGCGGCGGCGATTTCTCGCCGATGTTGGTGGCGGCGGCGGCAGGGGGAGCACGGCGCGGGGTCTCCCCGATGCTCGGGAGGGGATGGGAAGAGGAGGGGGAGGAAGTGCGAGGGGAGGCGAAGCTCGGGCAGCTTTTATAGGGGCCGGAGAGGGGGCAATCGGCGAGGATTGCTCGCCGATGATTGCGGGCGGCGGCGATTGCGGAGGGGGAAAAAGGAAGGTGCGGGGGCGGCGGAATTCGGGCGCAGGGATGGCGGGGCTGGCGCGGCTTGCGGGGAAAGAAAGGAGGTGGTGGCGGTGCGCACGGAAAGGGAGGGGCGGGCGCGAGGTGGCCGGGAGACGCGGGAGTGGCCGTTGCGGGTGGCGGCGGCGCACGCGGGGAAGAAGGGGCGCGGGGAAAGGGACGATGCTGACAGGCGGGCCCGGCCTGTCAGCGGGGCTGAGAGGGGGAAGGAGTGGACGGTTCCGATGGCGCCACGCAGAGAGGCACGGATCGGACGGTCGAGCGGGGAGAGGGGGCGGACGGGTGGATGGGCCGAGCGAGTGGGGTGCGGCCGATCTGGGCCGGCCACCTGTCGGCCCGGGAGGAGGGGGAGGCGGGATCCGGGCGGCGGCGTGGGCGGCATCTGGCCGTCCTCGTGGCGGCCGGAGGGGAGGGGAGGGATTTTTAATTTTTAATTTTATTTTCCTGATTTTCAGAAATGGCCCGAAAATTCAATAAAGCTCAGAAAAATATGAAATAAATTCCAAAAATTCCAGAAAAATTCACAGAAGTTCCTGGATAAGTTTTGGACTTAATAAAAATACTTCCAACTAATGTTAGTATTTAATTTTTATACTTGAAATACTTTTTATTTTCCAAAAATAGGTTTTAAACTCCAGAAAATCCAGGAAACCAAATAAAAGCCAAACAACTCCAAATAATTAATTTGAATTAGGATTTTCATAGAAATTCAAAATATCTTTTTATTTAATATTTTTAGGTTTTACTTAAAATACTTTTCAAACCTAGTTTTTCAACACAGAAATTCAGGGCAAATCCAAATAAAACTCAAATACTTTAAAATAATTAATTTAAATTTAAATTTTTCAGAAAGCAAATTTTTGGGATGTTACACTTTCTCAGTATAGAAACATGAAACACATTATAAACTCCTCTCATAGACTCGGGAAGATCCAAATGATATGCCGACTTTCCAATTCGTGCCAGAATCGGAATCGACCCAATATACTATGGGCTAAACTTCCCTTTGATATCAAATCTCACAATTCCTTTAGTGGGAGACACTCTTAAAAGCACATGATCTTCCACTTCGAACTCTAAGTGTCGCCTTCTAATATCCGCATAGCTTTTCTGCCTACTTTGGGCAGCTAGCAGATTCTGTTTAATCTCCGCCACTCGTTCCACTATCAGTTGGACCCAATTCGGACCCAGAACTACCTTTTCGCTTATGGCATCCCAACAAAGTGGCGATCTACATTTCCGCCCATACAGAACCTCAAATGTCGCGGTCCGAACACTAGAGTGGTAGCTGTTGTTCTAGGCAAACTCCGCGAGTTCCAATTGATCCTCCCAGCTACCTTTCCACGACAAAACACAGGACCTCAACTTGTCCTCTAGTGTTTGAATGGTGCGTTCGGACTGCCCATCCGTCTGTGGGTGGAAAGCGGTACTAAATTGGAGTTTTGTGCCCAAAGCGCTTTGCAAGCTTTCCCAAAACTTAGAGACAAACTTGGCATCTCTGTCCGAAACTATCGTTTTGGGCACACCATGCAATCTCACTATCTCACGCACATAAACTCAACTCTCATGTTATACTATGTTTGGTCTAACATGACCAATACCTTAGCAACCTTTAAGGTCTCATGCCCCGACATGAGGAAATCATCAATCCTCCAAGAAAATCACTCTCATTGTTTGCACAAAAGAGACAAAGCTACTTTTGTTCGCAACAAAGAGCGCTCTTCTCTTTCACGAGAGAAGTATCAATTAACACTCATAGACCCGACTCGCTTTTACAAAGCAAAGTCTTTTATAAAGGTAATCCAATCATAGGATCAATCCCTTCATCCACAAATAACAACCTTTCTTCTAAAATAGTTGAGAATTCACTTCCCCACAAAATATCACTTCATCACAACCAATCCTCTCAAAAGAGAACAAACTAGACAGGAAACCAATCCTCGTCCTAACAAACAACTTTATGTCGTATATACCATGCGAAATATTTCTATTCCCCAGATCAGTTAAGAAAGCATATTCTTTTAGGCCTATTGATAACGCCTTAGCAAAAACCACATAGACCACAAGTGAAATGCGGAAATCCCACAACTTTACACTTAACTCCACTATCCCTCAAAGTGGCCCTGAACGAATTCCCAAATCAAGGGAACCCAAAATAATCCTTTGACTATCGATCAATCATTTCAATCGATAACACGAAAGATATATTACTTCGTATCCCTTAAAAAATCAATATCGATTACACATCCATGTGACTAAACTCGCAAAGATAGTTCTCACCAACTCTCTTAGCAAGAATAATCGAATCTCAATGTTCAACCTATCAAAATGTTCCAAAAAAACACATTAGATTGCCATGCGACAATTCATTCTTGTAACACCAACCTATGAGTTACAAAACCAATTCAATCTTGGGGCAATATTCACACGAATCTGGGGATGCTTTAGTACCCATCTCACAAAGTACTCAAGCAAACCCCCTACACCAGTGACATATTGTCGACAGGTAACCTCACCTGCCCTATCAAAATCCGTATTCGATTCCATTAATTCAATCCCTCCAATACCCTTATTCTCTAGGGTTTCAACTCATGTTCTATTTGCACCACGATGAACTCCATCAATGGTTGACTTCAGCTCATGAAATGAATCATTACTCTAGTTATTTCCTCAGTCAATGATCACCGAACACGGTGAACATAAAAATCACCCATCTGTATTCAATTCCTCATATCCACAAGATGAGGTAAGCTCTATTCAAGATCTCAGTTAACATCTGACAACTAAATCCTCTAATAGCTCTACTTCACCTTTTTTTCAATCTTCCAGCCTCTACTAACTATCAACAAAGATGAGGCTCATAAATCAAGGTTCCCAATACTCCTCCGATAACTCTGATAATATTATCATCCTCGATATATGCTATGGGAATCGAGCAATCTAAAACATTAACACCTAGTGAGGATTACCTCAAAACATAATTCAGGGAAGCTCTTTCACCAAAATCTCATACTCTCGTCGCTACCCATGATTTACCAACTTAAATGTGACATCAGTCACCATTATTTCCCATAGACACTACTAGTTGTGACAACACAATCGACAATCAGTTTTGCCTTTAAGGTCGATTTTAACCCTAATCAATTTCTCACTAGGATTATGGCATAAGATTAACGTGTTCTCTATTAGCCATATACATTAGACAAATAACACCAAGGAACAAGGAGATGCAACAAAATCCAAATCTTACATTACCCTAGTTGACGCGCCCAGGCCCACTTTAGACTCCCAATTCAAGACAACCAAAATTACGTGTTTGGAAAACGCTCAGGACTCATTCCTAAGTATGCCTAGGACTTCGTTCCTAGGTACGCCCGAAACTTACGCGTTCGGGAGCGCCACGGACCATTCGTCCGGGAAATCTCATATGCAGAAGTGAGAGAAGTCATATAGCACTCATGACACATGCACATAAATCAATCTGTGAGTCATGCAGATCTCCTACCGTACCTCCAAGCATTCATCATTATTAGAAACTGAACATGACCTCCTTCGAAGTCATGAACTCCAAATGATAATGCACGCCAAAACACAAAGCATTCCTTCCAAATACCAACATAGAAATCAATTAAAATTCTTTTCTCCATAACCACGACAAGCCAGTACCTCTTGTACTGCTTACACAGATTAGCAAATGTCAATTCGCTAATACATAAGTCATTGACTTTTAGTATCCCATCTTGAACCTTTCCACGGCTCACCAGATACTTTATTCCTCCATATTTACTCTATAATTCATCAAACACTGCCACCTTACTGTATTAAACAACACAATCATAACGACTATCAAGTGCGCATACTACAATATGCGGCCAAGGCTCTTTGATCAAAAGATCCACTATCAATAAATAATCCCATGAGCACCTAATCCCAAGGCGCTAACTGATCTCCACCAGGTCGACTTTAAGGATGATCAATCATCCGGATTTTTAGCACACATCATATGTACTTCCGTAAACCACAATTACATTTAAGCATAGAATCTGTCTGTTCTACCTTCATAGGCGTGCTCATAATTTCCCACTAACCCATGCCTTAGAGATTGCTGCCAAATCTCACAAGGACTTTATTAGGTTCATCCCTCAAAGTTTGAGTCTTACTTAGCTCTACAACAATTCTCCTCCATTCCATTTAGCTGGGAGATTCATCCGACATCAAGATCCCCGTTCTTATTTTCCCAACTAATCCCAATAGAATTCTGACATTACAACTATTAGAACCCTCCAAAACGTTGGTCGTGATTATAACAATCAATCACAGTGTGAAATTGGTAAACTTAGGTTTAGGGTCACTCGCCTATTGCCGATTGAAAGGATAACTCCATGAGGGATTTTCCACCAAGACAATAGATTACCACCCTTTTTAGCATGCCTAGATCGCATGTCTAGGTTTATTGATTGGGACCATAGTAAAACCAATCATTCAATGTGATTCAATAGTCTAGGCAGCCTTAATAACCTACTGATCCATCAATATTTCAAGTCTAACTATTAAACAAGAATGAATCTGCCTTACGCCGCTACTTCTCATGTAACTACTAAATCCCCATTGGATTCGAATCAACTTTGATCCCACAACCATAACTAAAGTTAATTACTCTCCTGGGTTCTCACAATTTAGAATTCCATGCTCTATCAGCCTGTTACTTTAACCACCATATCCCACATACGCCTAACTAATTATTTCAACCACTATTGGTTATTGCCTTCTCCCAAAACATTAGTCTCACCACGCAAGTCACTCCAATCACTCATATAATCAAAATTCCCCTGAATACCAGGCTTGCATGGAGCACTCCCCACTATTAGGTACTTCCAAACAACTCAACGAGTTGCTAACCAAAGGGAACTAATTTCCCAAAACTGAGACTAAGCATTACTACCTCATTGTCACAAATGGCAACATGACCAAGTCTCTCTCATGGCCACGGTCTCAGTCTCTATTGCATCGGTACGTGACACAATCACAGCAAGGTCCCATCGGACACACAAGCAACAAAGTCAAATGCTTGGCATCAACTCGCAAGCATCAGCCTCAAAGCATTGCAAATCAACATGACTAATGGAAACAAAAATGCAATAATTGACCCAATCCCATCCTACTGTGCATCAGTGTGTGTCAAAATTTAGCCATTGCATAACCTAAGCCAAGTCTTAATTTAATAACCCATCCTGAGTCAAATTCTTGATTAAGACAACCTAGGTTACCAAATTATCCACCACGGACCTAACGCCCGCTCTGATACCAACTGTAACACCCTGGCTCCTCCCTGAGCCCAAAGTGCTACCACCTACTCTATAATGTTACCAACTCTAGCTTTTGCCGGTCTTGCGAAGCAATTACTTTATTTAAATATCAACCAAACGACAAAAGCTGGTACACTTGACACTAAGCGCAGCAGAGGTATAAATTTGCTAATTACCAGAAATGTACTCAAACTACCCAAGTCTAAATATGTCAACTGTAGATGGTATGTGAATTACTGTTGCATGTGAACAACTGTGCTACTCTTGCCCATGCATGTCGCCTTCAACAGATCCCTAAAAAACAACATCAAAGCAAGGGTGAGTCCGAAGACTCAGCAAGCACACGATAAAACAGTGACATCACTTTAGCACTCAATCAATTTCACGAATTGTAAGCTGTGAATCAACTCTATGACTGTAAACTATAATTCAACTCAATAATTGTAAACTATAAATCAACTCTGTAACCGTAAACTGCAGAGCAACATTGTAACTGTAATCATGAAATCACATTTATGAACTATAACCCCGAATCTCTGGGTTTCTTCCCTGTCACCTGTTCATTTCCTGTAAATGCCACGCCATGCAATGCACCTCTGTATGCAGCTTATACCGATATAGTTGAGTGTTTCACCCGTCGATGAAACCCCTCTGCCTCCATCCCGTGGAGGTGCCTTGTCGAAGGGAGCTCCTCGTAGAAGCTATAGTTCACCCTTTCGATAGGACTTTCTGTAGGTGCCTTGCTGAAGGGAACTCATCGTAGAAGCTATAGTTCACCCTTTCGATAAGACTTTCTGTAGGTGCCTTGCCGAAGGGAGCTCCTCGTAGAAACTATAGTTCACCCTTTCGGTAGGACTTTTTTATGCACATGCTTCCCGCCTACCTCTGTAGGACTTTTATGATGCTCATGGTGCAATGCAAATGCATGTCTCATTAAGCATTAAAATTCATGAATAACATCTCATTAATATTGTAAATCATAGCATAGAATACGAGTACCAAACATTCAACTCAATTCACTATTCTACCATGCACTTGCCTGTTAACCTGGCAGACGGTGCGTGGACGACACCAAACTCGAACCGCCACCTGAACAAGCATTAACTATTTCAATTCATCACTCATGCAATACATTCAAGTACGAGCAAATGACATCGCTCTAATGCCCAATTCGACATAACCCACTCCTGCCCCACCAGGCAACATCCCATTGTCCCGGTGCTTAATCAATTCGAACATTTAGCGATTTCACCATTTATACTCGTAGATTGAATTTTACCCACTTAATCTCTCTCGTCAATCGACCACATGCATCAATTCTAACTATCGGTATATTAATTTATGCCTGACTCGGCAAATAAACAGGGAGAAGGGTTTTCGAGGCGTTACCCTAGCCCCGAGCGACCGAATCAGGACACTGCCCTCCTTTTTCCCAGCCGGATCGGGCAGACCTGGCCGCAGATCAGCCTCCCCTCTTCTCCTTCCTTTCTTTTTTTTGTCTTTTCTTTTTTCTTCTTTCTTTCTTTTCCTCTCTTCCCTCTCTCTCTCTCCTTTTCTTTTCCCTTCCTTTCCCTTCGGCCTCTTTGCTTTTCACGCCGGCGCTCTTCCTTCTCTCCCCTTTTCTTTGCCATCGGTTCTCCTCCCTCCGCCTCACTCCCACTCCTGGGCGCCTCCGTCTCTTTTTCCCTCCGTCGGCTAGCTCCTCCCGCTCACCTCTCAGCTGACCGGCTCGCCTCCATTCCCGTGGAGTGGCGGCGACAGCGAGAGCGGGGAGGCGGGGGCGGCCACCACTATGGCAACACACGGCTAGGGGAAACAAGGATGGCGACGAGCGGAAGCAAGAGGATGGCGACAGTGAGGCACGGCGGTAGGGGACAGAGATAGCGGCGCGCGTGAGCGGCAGCGGCTCGCACGAGTAGGGGCGGCGGTGAGCAGCAGCAGGAGCGGCGGCCTTGCGACTGGTTGACGACGGCGCAACAACGGTGGTGCGGGGGGCTGGTGAGCGGCGGCAGCGGCGGGCTAGCGAGCAGCGACAGCAACGCCCGAGGGAGAGCGCGGTGGAGGCGAGGTGAACTCGGGGAGGAAGCAAAATCGGCTTTGTGCTTCTCCTCTCCAGACCCCTCTTTTATAAAGCTACGGGTGAGCTGGCCTGGGCCGGGCTGAGCCCAATCCGGCCCAGGTATGGCATCAACCAGAGGAGGTTGTCATGGCCATCCTCCATCAAGAGGGACATGTAGGTCACAGTTCGCCAGCAAATACCCCATAGTATTCCGGGTTACCTTTGATTATGTGTGTATGTGTGTGTGTCTGATCACTCGCAAAAGCTTCGTTTGGCATGTGCTACTGAAATGAAAATTCATCGCCTGTTACACTGAATGATGTTAGAAATGCTTTCAGTGCCAGCCCTAAGGGGGGGGGGGGCGAGAGGGGCGGTCGCCCCGGGCCCCCAAAATCCAGGGGCCCCCATATACTATGTAGAGTATATACATGCAACAAATAGAAGGCATGGTTAAATACTTTAATACTTATAGAAATGAAGGGTTTGCTTTGAGTATGATCATTGCCAAAGATATTGCAGCTCAAATGAATGTAGAGCCATCATTTCCAGTTAAGTGGCGTGTTCTTAGGAAGAAACATTTTGATGAAATTGATTGTGATGAAGCAGTTTTGCAAGCTGAGAAGGAATTTGAAGTTAATTATTTTTTTTTGTTATGGTTGATATGGCAATCAATTCATTGAAAAGTAGATTTCAAGAACTCCAAACATTCGGAAGTATATTTGGATTTTTAATGAGTTCAACAACATTGAAGTCATTGGATCGAACTGAATTAAAACAATGTTGTACAAAATTTGCAGAAACTTTCTCTCTAGATGGTTCCTCTGATGTTGAGTTAAATGATCTAATTTCTGAGTTAAGTGTTATGCAATTGACTTTATCAGATAAACCAATGTCTGCTATGGAGATCTTTGAGTTTGTCAGAGAAGCGGATTGTTATCCTAATATTTCTATTGCTTATCGGGTTTTATTTACTATGCCTGTGACCGTGGCATCAGCTGAAAGAAGCTTTTCAAAGTTGAAATTGTTGAAGAATCATTTAAGGTCAACAATGTCTCAAGAGAGGTTAAACGGTTTGGCAACTTTATGTATTGAGAAGAAATTATTGGATGAGATTGATATCAATACCATCATCAATGACTTCGCATCTAGAAATGTTAGAAGAAATTTTAAGGTAATATCTATGAACTCTTTGATGTGAATTTTTCTTTAATTAAGTGTTTGTTGGTAAAATTTTTTATATATATATATATATGTGTGTGTGTGTGTGTGTGTGTGTATGTAGATTTATATTTAGATATTTATACTAAGGCCCCTGTCGTAGGGGTGGCCCCCACCTAAACCCAGCAGGCCTGGTAAGAGATTATAAGGCCCAGAATAGGCCATGTGTAATGACATAACTACCCCCAAGAGGGATAACCAGATGTAAGGGTATAACTGTAAAAGCACTCCTCATGTGTATATATATATGAGCACAAGCCATGGGGAGGACCCAGGCCATTACACTCATCTTCATCACTCTCCACTACCATCTCTCTCTCTGTTTGGTCTGTAGCCACAACAGTTGGCGCCGTCCGTGGGGAGGACGGAGACAAGCCTGAAGACCGAAGAAAAAGATGGCACCGAAAAAAGCTTCCTCAGCCGCGGCGCGGGGAAAGAAGCCGGCCGGGCCGGAGCGCTGTATGAGTACCAGGGCCTCGCCATCGACAGCGGCGGACGCGGGTGGCGATGCAGTCGCGGTGGCCGATGACGTCGACGTTCGTGGGGCGACGACCAACCCCACTGCTGGCGCTACGAGGACGGGCCCGGCGGTCCAAGACGTCGACACGGGTGCGGCAACAACCGACCCCGCCGACGCAACGACAGCCGACCCCGCCGCCGCCACCGCACCGGGGATGGAAAGCGCCCTGCGGGCGACCCTCAACGCGTTCCAGCGGGAGCTGGGGGACCTTCGCGGAGCCGTCAGAGATATACAAGAGGCTCGGAGTCAGCCGGCTGCGCCAGCAACCGCGTCCGAGCCCGCGCCGGAAAGGGCGGACAGTCGGCGGAGGAGGATGCGCGAAGACGCAGCATCACCGCTCCCGGCCTCGCCCGAGAGGAGCGGCCCCCGCGCGAGGTCGGGGCGGGTGGTCTCTCCTTGCCGCCGGCCCGTAGCCGAAAGCCCCGAGGCAGTGAGGACGGAGTACAGGAAGGCTCGTCACGGTGTAGGCCCAAGCCTCGGCGTCACCAGCGCCGGTCGCAGACGGCCCATCGCGTCCTCACCACCGAGAGCACCCGCCAAGGACCCGACCCCGCCTCGTGGAGGGGAGTCCGGGGATCGGAGGGTGGATTTGACTACACCAGCCAACCCCGCGCAGAGCAGGAGCTTCTGCGCTATGGTAAGTGGTGCGAGGTACACGGCTACGGCGATCATTACACAAGGGCATGCATCGCGGTGATGGAGCTGCGGAGGGTGACGGCCGGATCTCGGTCTCCGCCTTCTCGGCCCCCCGCCGAAGCCCATGTGGGGCACCCAAGGGATAGCCCCACACGGGCCACCGCAGCGGAAGGCGCACAGCATCACACCGTCAACGTCATCACCGGAGGCTCTTCCTCAAAAACCCCTGGGGAGCAGCCGCAGATGTGGATGCCGCCCCGCAACATCACCTTCGACTTGAACGACGCTAGGGGCGTGGCGTACCCTCATCAAGACCCTCAGTCATCCAGGCCCACATAGCAGGCTGCGAAGTCAAACGCGTCCTTGTCGACGGGGGAAGCTCCGCGAACATCTTACTCGCAGACGCCCTCGACCGCATGGCAATCCCCCAAAGCCAGCTGGAGCAGCCGGGAGCTCCACTTCAAGGCTTCGGGGGTCAACTGCTGCAGGCCCTGGGGCACATTTCCCTTCCTGTCACCTTCCGTCAGGAGGGCAACAAAGGTAACATCCGGACTGAACATGTCACCTTTGATGTTGTAGATATCCAGCACCCCTACAACATCATACTGGGGCGATCCGCCATCAACTCTTTCGAGGCAATCCTGCACCACGCCTTCTTGTGTGTAAAGCTCCCGGGCCCAGAGGGTGTCATCACCATCTTCGGCGACCAGGACCTGGCAAGGCGTGCCGAAGGCGGCAGCCGCGTCTCGCATCGCCCGGTGCATGCCCTCTCCGGCGCGCCCGGCGCTGGGCCCTCCGCCCCCGGATGGACGCCCAAGCCTCGGCCCGAAGGCGGCGTTAAGAAGGTGCCGCTCCAGGCGGAGGGGCAGTTTGTCTCCATTGGCGAGGGGCTCCCATCGGGGGTCGAACGGGAGCTGCTCCGGGTGCTTCAGAACAACGTGGACGTCTTCGCATGGTCCCCGGAGGACATCAAGGGCGTGGATCGCGCGGTAATCCAGCATCGTTTGGCGGTCCGCCCCGACGCCAAGCCGGTCAAGCAAAGGCTCCGGCGTATGTCGATGGATCGGCAGCAGGCGGCCAAAGCGGAGGTGGCGAAGCTTCTTCGCGCCGGGGTCATCCACGAGGTCCACCATCCAGAATGGCTCGCTAACCCGGTGCTAGTCAAAAAGGCCAGCGGGGCCTGGCGCATGTGCATCGACTTCACGGCACTCAACAAGGCGTGCCCGAAGGACAACTACCCCTTGCCGCGCATCGATCAGCTGGTTGACGCCACTGCTGGGTGCGAACTCATCAGTTTCCTGGACGCCTATTCTGGCTACCACCAGGTATACATGGCCGAAGACGATGAGGAGAAGACCAGTTTCATCACACCACTTGGGACGTTCTGCTTTGTCAGAATGCCCTTTGGCTTGAAGAACGCAGGCGCTACCTTCACCCGCCTCGTCGCCATTGCCCTGGCCGCCCAGCTCGGGAGGAACGTCGAGGCATATGTCGATGACGTGGTGGTCAAAACTCGGCAACTCGCTCTGCACGGTCGGGACCTCTAGGAGACCTTTGACAACCTCCGGAAGGCGGGCATCAAGCTCAACCCCGACAAATGTGTCTTCGGGGTACAGGCGGGCAAACTCCTCGGTTTCCTCGTGTCCGGGCGGGGCATCCAGGCAAACCCCGACAAAGTAGACGCTATTCTGGGTATGGAGCCGCCCAAGACAACGAGGGAGGTCCAGAGGCTGGCGGGCCGCATGGCAGCATTAAGCCGCTTCCTATCCAGGGCGGCGGAGCGGGGCCTGCCGTTTTTCAAGACACTCCGCGGGTGTGATGGGTTTCGTTGGGACGGAGACTGCGAGAAGGCCTTCAACGAGCTCAAGCAGCACCTGGCAAGCCTCCCCACTTTGGTCGCCCCAGCACCAGAGGCTCCCCTCCTGCTCTATCTGGCTGCGTCGGCCACCGCGGTCAGTGCTGTCCTCATCCTGGAGGAAGGCGCCATGCAGCGGCCTATCTACTTTGTCTCCGAAGCCCTTCAAGGCGCCAAGACAAGATACACGGAGCTGGAGAAGCTCGCCTATGCGCTGGTCATGGCCTCCCGGAAGCTTCGGCATTATTTTCTGGCTCACCCGATCACAGTGCCTTCCTCATTCCCCCTGGCCGAGATGCTACACAACAAGGAGTCCACAGGGCGTATCGGTAAATGGGCCGCCGAGCTCGCTCCCTTCTCCTTGACGTATGCTTCGCGAACGGCAATTAAATCCCAAGTCCTGGCGGACTTCCTCGCCGAATGGACCCCGCCGGCCCAACCCGGCCGGGCGCACGATGACCCCGTCTGGACGCTTACAATCGACGGAGCTTACAGCGTCGCCGGTGCAGGCGTAGGGGCGGTGATCGTCACGCCTGAGGGACAATCTTTGCTGTACTCGGCGCGCCTTGCCTTCCCCGCTACCAACAACACGGCCGAATACGAGGCGCTGCTCTTCGGCCTGGCGAAGCTCAAGGCAGCCGGCGCGAGACGGGTGTTGGTCCGCACCGACTCGCGCTTGGTGGCCGGCCATGTGGACAAGTCATATCAAGCCAAGGACCCTGAGTTGGCCAAGTACCTCGCGGCGGTACGGGCGAGGGAAAGGCACTTTTTGGGTGTCACCGTCAAGGCCATCCCTCGGGCGGAGAATGAGCAAGCAGATGCCCTCGCCAAGGCGGCCAGCCAACAACTGCCCCCCCCGGAGGGGGCATTCTACGAGGTGTTAGCAAAGGCGGCCATCGCGCAGGACAACCGGGACGCGGCACTTGTCCACCGCATTGATCGGCCAGGAGATTGGCGGGAGCCCATTTTCAAATTTTTACAAGGCCTCGCCGAGCCGGAGGACCCTGCCGAGCTGCGACGATTGCAGCACCGCGCACGGTCCTTCCAAGTGTTTGAAGGGGCGCTTTACAAGAAGGGGGTTTGCGCGCCGCTCCTGCGATGCCTCTCCACGGAGGAAGGAAAGGAACTCCTGACGGAAATCCACGCGGGCGTATGCGGATCCCATCTGGCGCCGAGGTCATTAGTCGACAAGGCGTTCAGACAGGGCTTCTACTGGCCGACTGCCATCGCCGACGCCCAGGACCTCATCCGCCGGTGCCAAGGGTGCCAATGGATGGCGCGCATCATCCGCAGGCCCCCGACAAGCCTCAACCCAATTCCCCCGGTCTGGCCACTGGCGCGCTGGGGTCTCGACATAGTAGGACCACTTGCTCGAGCACCGGGGGACCTCCGGTTTGTGGTGGTCGCGCTGGAGTATTTCTCCAGGTGGCCGGAGGCGATCGCTCTGGCCAAAGTAACTTCTGCGGCCATACATCGCTTCCTATGGCAAAACATCGTATGTCGCTTCGGGGTACCTCGGGAGCTCACGGTCGACAATGGCCTGCAGTTCGACGCCGCCCTCTTCAAGGATTATTGTGACAGCATGGGCATCACCCTCCGATTCGCCTCGGTAGGGCATCCCCAGTCCAACGGGGCGGTCGAACGGGCGAATGGCGCCATCTCTGCCGCCATCAAAAAGCGCCTGGTGGGATTGCCGAAGGGCAAGTGGCCAGACGAGCTTCACAGCGTTTTGTGGTCGCTTCGCACAACGGTAACGCGCCCAACAGGATTCACGCCGTTCAAGCTCCTCTTCGGCGACGAAGCAATGACGCCTGAGGAAATTAAGGCCGGCTCGCGAAGGGTCCTCGTCCAAGCACCCGAAGAGGAGCGCCGTGTGTCCTTGGACCTCCTCGACGGGACACGGGCAGACGCAGCCCACCACGTCGAGAAGTACGCGCGGCAGACAATGCGTACTCGGGACCGCTCTATATGCCCGCGGGGGTTCAAGCCTGGGACCTCGTCCTCAAAGTGGCACTTCAGGCAGAAACCGTCGGCAAGCTGGAATCCAAGTGGGAAGGCCCGTACATCGTAACGGAGGCATTGCCAAAGGGGGCGTACCGCCTCGCCACGCTTGAAGGACAAGCCTTCCGGCACACATGGAACGCGGACAGGTTGCGGCGATACTACGCCTAGAAGCAGCACAGTAGGCGTAGGGTCACCGGCCTGTTCATTAGGCGATACTCGCCCGCACAAACGGGAGTTCAATAAAGATTGCTGTTCCAAGAGCATCCCCTGTCCGCGCTAAGCAGCGAGAGTCTCCGGACTATAAAGAAGACGTAGCGTCGAGCCTAGCTCCGCACGCAATAGTCCACGAACTCTAAATAAGACGTAGCGTCGAGCCTAGCTCCGCACGCGAGAGTCTCTGGACTATAAAGAAGACGTAGCGTCGAGCCTAGCTCCGCACGCAATAGTCCACGAACTCTAAATAAGACGTAGCGTCGAGCCTAGCTCCGCACGCGCGAGTCTCCGGACTATAAAGAAGACGTAGCGTCGAGCCTAGCTCCGCACGCAATAGTCCACGGACTCTAAATAAGACGTAGCGTCGAGCCTAGCTCCGCACGCGCGAGTCTCCGGACTATAAAGAAGATGTAGCGTCGAGCCTAGCTCCGCACGCAATAGTCCACGGACTCTAAATAAGACGTAGCGTCGAGCCTAGCTCCGCACGCGCGAGTCTCCGGACTATAAAGAAGACGTAGCGTCGAGCCTAGCTCCGCACGCAATAGTCCACGGACTCTAAATAAGACGTAGCGTCGAGCCTAGCTCCGCACGCGCGAGTCTCCAGACTATAAAGAAGACGTAGCGTCGAGCCTAGCTCCGCACGCAATAGTCCACGGACTCTAAATAAGACGTAGCGTCGAGCCTAGCTCCGCACGCGCGAGTCTCCGGACTATAAAGAAGACGTAGCGTCGAGCCTAGCTCCGCACGCAATAGTCCACAGACTCTAAATAAGACGTAGCGTCGAGCCTAGCTCCGCACGCGCGAGTCTCCGGACTATAAAGAAGACGTAGCGTCGAGCCTAGCTCCGCACGCAATAGTCCACGGACTCTAAATAAGACGTAGCGTCGAGCCTAGCTCCGCACGCGCGAGTCTCCGGACTATAAAGAAGACGTAGCGTCGAGCCTAGCTCCGCACGCAATAGTCCACGGACTCTAAATAAGACGTAGCGTCGAGCCTAGCTCCGCACGCGCGAGTCTCCGGACTATAAAGAAGACGTAGCGTCGAGCCTAGCTCTGCACGCAATAGTCCACAGACTCTAAATAAGACGTAGCGTCGAGCCTAGCTCCGCACGCGCGAGTCTCCGGACTATAAAGAAGACGTAGCGTCGAGCCTAGCTCCGCACGCAATAGTCCACGGACTCTAAATAAGACGTAGCGTCGAGCCTAGCTCCGCACGCGCGAGTCTCCGGACTATAAAGAAGACGTAGCGTCGAGCCTAGCTCCGCGCGCAATAGTCCGCGGACTCTAAATAAGACGTAGCGACGAGCCTAGCTCCGCACGCGCGAGTCTCCGGACTATAAAGGAAAGCGTAGCGTCGAGCAGGGCATCCGCACGCGCCGCTCCACGGAGTACAAATGAGATGCATACACCTGTCCTTCACGCCCAGCGACAGGTAACACCAAGCATAAAGTACTACTTGGTTCCATTGCAAAAGCAGAGGGGTTACATGGTCACATGCGTAAGAACCAGTACATCATCCCCCGGCACCACCCGACCAACCGCTCAGCCTTGGCGCGGTGCGGACGAGCCCGCGCCGTCGTCGCCACGGCGCTGGAGGACCCCTTCAAGCCATCGGAGGAGGTCCGCCTCCCCATGCAACGTCTGCTGCACGGCGACTCTCGCTGCACCTTCCCCGAAGCGGCTCCAGATCCGTTGGTGGAAGTTCTGCAGGCCAGCCCCGACGGAGCGAATGGCGTCCGACATAACCTCCGGTCGGTCGGGAAGATCCAGTTGAGGATTCGTTAGCTCATGGGTATGCCTACACCCACGAGTATGAAGCAGGGCGAGGGCGAAGCACGCACCAACATAGCTGCAGTGCTCGCCAAAGGTCCTGGCGCCACGAAGAGCAACGCCGGCCCCCTCCTCGATCAGCCCGAGCGTCTCCGACAGGGCCTCCGGCCTGTGCGTAGTATCCGGCACTCGGACGCACAGATCCCGAAGGGCCTGGTTCAGAGACTCCATGGCCCGCCACGCCGACACAGACGCATTTTCCAAGGCAAGGCGGTTCTCAGCAGCAGCCTCCGCCAGCTGGGCATTCTCCCCTTCTAGGACGGAGATCTGCTGCACGAAGGCGGCGCGTTCCCCAGCCGCGGCGTCTCGCGCTTCCGTGGCTGCAACCTGTGCGGCCACCAGGGCGTCCTCCAGCGCGCGAAGTTCTTCATCCTTCGCGGCGATAGCAATATTTGCTTCGTGGAGGTGGGCTTCCATAGCCCTTTGCTCCCGAACGCGGGCCTCGTCAAAGGACCGGCTGAGGGCAAGCGTCTGACAGGAACAACGAATCAGCAGGCGGTTAACAGTACCGTACAAGCAGAAGTGCACGTACTTACCCTCATCTCGGAGGCCTGCAACGCGAGCGCCAGGAGGTCCCCAGCGCATGACGACAGCACCTCTCGGTTGAGGCCGTTGTCGGCACGCTCGGCGCCGGCGGTGAGGTCGCAAAATATCTCCGGGCGAGGGAGGAAGTCCGAGCGAGCGAGCCCCGGCCCCAGCACGCCAGGATTTACCGCGGCCACAGCCACGTCACCAGCAAGGGGCACCGCCGGCGCATCCTGCACACGGCTCCTGACTTCGCGCACACCTCCGCTGCTCGATCCTTCGCCGCGCACGGGAGACGTCGTCTCGCCTGATGTCGGCAGAATGAGCGAGCAGATCGGAGAAAGTCTCGCGAAGTCTAGGGAGGAAAGGGACTCACACCTACCTCCTGTGCCCCTCGCCACGGCAGGAAGTGGCACCGGGTCGGCAGCCCAGGGGGACGCAGGGGCCTCGACGGTTGGGGAGAAAGTCGTCTCGGTTGCGCCAGCCGCCGTAATCCCGCGGCAAGGCCACGCAACAGTGAACCGACCCCTTGTTGACGGGGGGGACTGCGTCCGAGGACGCTTCGCCTGCGGTGGCGCAGGCGATCCTTCTACGGCAGAACCAGCTCCAGTCATTGCCGCCCCCGCGGCTTCCTCCGCAGGGGGCACGCCCTCGTCGGGCGCTACGGTTGATAGCGCACCGCCCCCCGTGGTTTGTTCGCCGGGGACGGCGCTACCCCCCGGGTCGATGGGTTCCAATTCAGCGGTGGCCGCGAGCCCGAGCACGGGCTCGTGGGCAGCGGCAGAAAGTGTCGGCGGATCCGCAGCGGCGCGCCCCTCCGAAGCAGTGTGGCCAGGCCCACCGCCGGTCGCACGATCCGCCTCAGCCGAGCTAGCCGCCGGGGGGACTGCCGGGTTGCATACGACAGCCGGGGAACGCGCCCGGCGTCGCGAAGACAGCCCCCCTGCGGGGCTATCACCTTCCTGGGCACCGGGGGTCCCGGCGGGGAGCTCTTCCGGCACCATGCGCTCGGGCACCGCAATGCCTATAGCCTCACAGGTGCGGTTTATCCGCCCCTGTTTAGCCGCCTGGACCGCGGTCTCGCGAGCCCGGTGCTCCTTAAGTGTGTACGGGCCGAGAAGCGCCGCAGCCGCGCGCTCCGCATCTTCTAGCCGAGCCACTGCGCAGGAAATCACGTCAGGTAGGCGAAACACAAGCAGATGCAAGGGCGCGCAGGGCAACTTACAAGGTGCGGAGGGCGGAAGCAGCCGAGACACGGGTGGATCGAACCCGTCCCCGCGGGGGCCATTTGGCACAACATATTTCCCCCGGGAGGACAGTGGCGCCGCCCCATGCATCGTGAACTCCTCGACCAGGTCGCGCACGCTCATGCGACGAGCCACACCGACGAGGCTCTGTAGCTTCCGCGTGTCGTCAATCTCCGCCTTCAGACTCGGCGTGCTGTTGAACGAGATTGGCCCACCTCGGCACTGCAGTCTGCTCTTGTCGGTCACGGTGTAGTAGAACCACCACCGCGTCCAGCCAGACGCCCACTGCCCTGCCAAGGCTAGCACAGGGAACAACGTCGCGCAGGACGCCCGAAGCACGAAGTCCACACCACCGAAGTTGGACACCGCATCGCCAACCTTCCTGGGTCGACAGTGTGCATCGTGCAGGGTGGCAAATAGGCTCGCACTAGGGCGCCACCCCTCGGTCCGCATCGCCCACGTGAAGACAGCTAGGCGGAGTATCGCGTGGGGCATCAGCTGGGCTAGCTCCAACTGGTAGGCCCGCAGGACCTCGCCCACAAACAACGTACAGGGCATCCGAAGGCCGGCATCGAAGAAGGCGACAAAAACAATTGCCTCTAGGGGCCCGGGCTTCGGCTCCGTCTCGTCCCGGCGGGGTATGCGCGCCCCGTCGCGATACACGATCTTCCCCTCGTCCACGAGCCGTTGCAGCGTCCCCTCCGTCACGCGGCTCTTCCCCAGCACACGGGAGCAGGAGCCTCCCGAATGCTCCATCGCTTTCCACAATTTATTGGCGCGCGAGCTCCCCCGCGGCACCAGCTTGTACCCTGACGAAGGGTGGGTCCCCTCGCCCGGGCTAGGCGAGGAACCGCTGCGGGGGTGGTAGCTACCATCGTCGTGGCTAGCCATTGCTCTTCACGACAGGGGAAGGAGAAGAAGCAGGCAAGGGAGCAACTGGCGTGACAATTCGCACGGGCGCGAGCGAAGCGGCAGATCAAAAAGCAAAACGAGAAAGGGCGCCTCCACCTCAACACTACCACCTTATAAAGGCCGCTCGCCTGCCCTAGGGCTCAACGCACAGACGGATCAAATTCCCGGCGATTCGGCTGTCCAAGATTTGGAAAGAAGAACCGCCCGGACCTAGAAGGCCGCGCCTGGTAGGTGGCCAGGCAGCGCACAACGCCCTTACCCCTTCAAACATGCGTCCAACTTCTTGGGGCACGAGGCGAACAGCCGCGGTCACGCAACCGCTCACATCCCACGACGCACCAGTCGTGAGGCGCCACGTGCCCCACCCGCAGCATGGTAGACTGCACGACGCGACAGCCTGACTTCTGCCAGGCCAGGCGTCGGCGTAATTCCAGCCGCCATTAAAAGCGCACTACAAGGCTACGAGATCACATAGGGGACGGAGCGCGCGCCTCTACTTCGGCTTGGGCGCCAGCTTCGCTGCCACCCGTTCGAAGGGTAGGGGACGGAGCGCGCGCCTCTACTTCGGCTTGCGCGCCAGCTTCGCCGCCACCCGTTCGAAGGGTAGGGGACGGAGCGCGCGCCTCTACTTCGGCTTGCGCGCCAGCTTCGCCGCCACCCGTTCGAAGGGTAGTGGACGGAGCGCGCGCCTCTGCTTCGACTTGGCGCCACCCTCTGCTGCCACCATCCCAAATTTCAGGCTCCCCAACCACGAACTTGGAGGAATTCACAGGCCGCAGGGGACGGAGGGGGCCAAAGGACTCGACGACATGGCTTCGGCCCTGTGAAGCCCTTCAGCATGAGAGGCTCCTGTCGTAGGGGTGGCCCCCACCTAAACCCAGCAGGCCTGGTAAGAGATTATAAGGCCCAGAATAGGCCATGTGTAATGACATAACTACCCCCAAGAGGGATAACCAGATGTAAGGGTATAACTGTAAAAGCACTCCTCATGTGTATATATATATGAGCACAAGCCATGGGGAGGACCCAGGCCATTACACTCATCTTCATCACTCTCCACTACCATCTCTCTCTGTTTGGTCTGTAGCCACAACAGCCCCTATTTCTAGTTTCGCCCCGGACCCCTAAAATCCTAGGACCGGCCCTGAATGCTTTGTAAGTTCCCTTTTAACAGTGGGCATTTGGTGGCGATACACAATGTTTGCTCTGATACTTCTCATGATTACCAAGGATCAGGAACAAGAATCTCCAACAGGTGTTATTCACAACCAAGTTCATTTCAGTAGCAAATGCGTATCAAAACTTGATGGCTGCTGCATGAATTATGCAAATCTTTCTGTCTAAGATCCTCTCGACATCGGTTGTTAAAGACGTTACGTGCCAATTAACATTAGTTGTTGAGGATGACGAGTGTGAATTCGATGCGGGCATCTTTAACAAAACAACCCCTTTTCCAATAATAATAATTTATGGATTGGTGCATGCCATGTTCTGTTGGTGATAATGGGCCAGAAATTATAGGCCTGGCCAGTTTGGTTCACAGCAGCAGCTGGGAGAAATGGTTATTAGCGATTAGTCCCGTACTGCTGCCTCTAGCACAGGGCTCCATGACGGAGAGTAATATAACGATGGCTACGGCTTCCCGTCGCACCGTGCAGCTGCGTGGTAAGCACAAAGCGAAGTATTCTTTCGCCTTTTATTAAAGAATACCGTGTGCTCTCTACATTAAGCAGTATACTAATTTTAGAGGGATCACTTTCTAATAGGAAGGGTTCCAACAATTCATAGTATCCAAGTCTTGTTCATATATGTTTCTTGTGGCGTTGCAGTCCAAATTATACAACGTAAACTCTGCACTTTTAGATGACACTCCGGAAGTCTCGAATCGATATGAGCATCATATGTGCACTAGCAATCGATATCAGACCATGTTTCAACTAATCAGCGGTACTCATCTCCGTACATAGCTCACACAAACAACCAATTATGAATTCTCCGTACTCTGCTCGAGGCAAGCCACGGGGCTGCTGAGCTCTCCTAACATCGAGGACAGGGGGAGCCTACACATAGGGGTGAGTCCTCTAAGGCCCCACGAGGGTGCTTCCCCCCTCACCTTGACCCACCATCTTGTTGAAGGGTGGGTGAGCGGGCACGGACACCCCAAGCATCTCGTACATATGGTTGTGATTAGGGGTGAAAACGGATCGGATAGTTTCCGCCGGATCCGGACGGATACGGATACGGATTGTGTCGGATCGGATTTTTTTCGGATAGTTCTCGGATCGGATACGGATACGAATTTTTTTATCGGATACGGATACGAATACAGTAAGCCTAGTATCCGTCGAATACGGATACGGATACGGATTATCCGGATAATACGAAAACGGATATCCGAGGGGAGGGGAGGGACTTTAATTTTTATTTTTGATTTTTGGATTTCAGAAAAGCCTGGGAAATTCATTTAAGCTCAGAAAAATATGAAATAAACTCCAAAAATTCCAGGAAAATTCACAGAAATTCCTGGTGTCATTTTGGACTTAATAAAAATATTTCCAACTAATGTTGGTATTTAATTTTCATACTTAAAAATACTTTTTAATTTCGAAAGTAGACCTTTAAACTCCAGAAAATCCAGGAAACCAAATAAAAGCCAAATAACTCCAAATAATTAATTTAAAGTAGGATTTTTTTTATAGAAAATCAAATTATCATTTTATTTAATGTCTATTTTTTGGTTTTCACTTAATTTACTTTTCAAATCAGGCTTTTTCAAAAACAGAAAATCCAAGGCAAACCCAAAAATAAAATTTAGGCAACAAAAATACTTATTTTAATTTTAATTTTATTTTAATTAATTAATTTTTATTTATTTATTTTTATTTTAATAAAAACCTGGGATGTTACAACTTGATGGATGAAATGGAGGAATGTTTGTTCAAATTGCTATCATGTCATCATTTGTATTCCATGAATTGCACGTTGTTGTTACTTATGTAGTTATGTTATGATCGACTATTGGGTATATTGCTTGTTTAGATTTCATGAATGTTTTGACAAGATGAACTATTTACGTATTTTCGTTAATTTTGGATGTATAGTTTAAGAGATTTTCATGTTCCGATAAATATTCGTAACCGTATTCGTTTCGATTCGTGTTCGATCCGTATCTGTATTCGATATTATTCGTATTTGTATTCGTATTCGAGTTATCCGTATTCGTATCCGTATCCGATAAAAAATATGAAAACAAATATGGTAGAGGCATTATCCGTCCGTATCCGATCCGTTTTCACCCCTAGTTGTGATGAACTCTTCTGTGACTAGGTCCTCCTTTGTGCCACACTCGACTCTTGTCTTACACCCAAGTCGGACCACACCTGCCATCTTCGCTTGAGGGAGCATCAGGCCTGCAAGTCCAAGTTAGGGGAAGGTCGAGGATCGGGCAGACAAGTAAAAAGTGCCAGATGGAGGATGGCACTAATGCATTTTTATTTTATTCCAAATTTCAATTATTTTTTGTTACAATTCGTATGGAAAAAGAGACTATTTATTGATGAAATTAATGAAAGGTATAATAGGAATAAAAGGGGCAAAAGTGTCTCAAAATTGTAAAACGACTTATATTTTGAGAAAGGTCGAGAAAGCTAACACGTGTATTGTGACAAGGAAGGAGTAACTCCTAAGGTGGTCAAAGAAAGAGAAGAAACAAAGCATGCATAGTTTGGCCCGAGATTGTTCGGGGCCGGCCTGCTTTTGTTGGCACAGCAGCGGGCAGACGGGAAACTTGCAGTTACTAATTAGTCCCATACGGCTGCTTCTAGCGGACACAGAACATCGAGGAAGTGGTATATAAGGATGGCTATGGTTCCTTGTTGATTTGTGTAGCTGCGTGGTGAGCACAAAGCGAACTATTCTTTCGCCTTTTACTAAAGAATACCGTGTGCTCTCTACATTAAGCAGCATACTCCTATTTTTGGAGGGATCTCTTACTTTCTGATAGGAAGGGTCCCAACAAATCATAATAATTTCAAAGTTTTGCAAGGATTCTATAACCTGTTACATCGGCTCCTATGGCTCAACCTTAAACTTCACTTTAGAAGCCTGTTGCATCGGCTCTCATAGAGATGACACCGAAAATGTATTGCAAGCGAGACACTAAGGCCCAATCGAAAAAGATTAAGGCACCTCTTGGGTAATGGTAGTTCATACTCGGAGTGTCATTGGTCTTCGAGTCACAATTACCCAGCCTTGGTATTCCATACGTTGCCTTGGGAGGGAGACATAAGGAATCTAGTGCTACACTACGACACATGACACGATTTTCGGTACCCTCTACAACACAACAATCCTATATCATACTTCGTTATAATACCTCTAGAACTGACAATACCTATGTATGTAATTCTATTTTTCTAGTGCCACCAGCAGCTACAAGGCAACGTATGTGGATTTTACGTTTGCCGGCATATGTAGGAAATCATGGGCGCTAAGACGAATGATCCAAATGTTTGTCAAACCGCCAATATACATACATACATACATACATACATATATATATATATATATATATATATATATATATATATATATATATATATATAAATATATAAGCCTCTTTTCTATTCCCGGGTGTAATTACACCCTATGTCGTATCTCATGACGTAGGAAGTATCTCGTATAACGGAGGGTATGTACGTGTAGTATACGAGTATTTAAAACCATCTAGGTGGTATGAACAATTTTTTAGAGGTGGTATATACATGTTTTTCGTCATACTCCTTTTTATATGTGTATATGAAGGTATTTACAAAATACACTAAAAACCATGGACTCCCTTATAATTTTTTCATGTAGTTCACATTGGAGTATCTTATAATTAGTATACGAGTATACCTAAAGTGATAAAAGAGTATTACAAGTTTGTTTAGATGGTATATTAGAGGTGGGTGTAATTACACATGGGAGTAAAAGGTATTTTTCCTATACACACACTAATGACTTAATGCTACTCCTAGCGACAGTACGTGAAATTCGACAAAAGTGTAATCGATCTTGATAAACTCATCGAAATTCGAGAAATGCTTTCCTAATTCTTGATAGCGGAGGTCATAAACAACATTGGAGAGTTCCACCCCGGTAATAGTGATTAGATGTTGAAACATTGGATACAATTGCAATCACTCAATTGTACTTAGTCAAACAATTCATTTAATTGTATTTTATTCGGTTGTTGAATTCATTTGTGATATCTGTGTAACAATTGTCACTTGGTATATATATGATCTGCTTGTGTTGTTTAATTCATTTGTGAGATCTTTGTAATAATTATCCTGTGCTATATATATGTGATCTTCTTGTTTGTTTTTGGAGGGCATGGCTAGCATATCCTGAGGTGGCATCCATATCCGAGCGGGATTGACGGCGATGACGGTCCAGGCAGGCGCGGGTGTTCGGCGGAGATGCAGATGGCTGAGCAGACTAGCGCGGAGGCGGACGACTGGGTGGCCTGGCACGGGCGCAGATGACCAGGAGGCGGCTCGGCATGGGCGCAGTCGACTGGGAGGCTTGACACAGGCGTGGATGACCTGGAGGTAGCCCGGCGTGAGCAGGCGACGACCCACTGGAAGGAAAAAAAGAGGTACTCGCCGGAGACCTCGCCGGCGATGATCTTGCTAGCGAAAGATTAGCGATGGAAGGAGGATGAGCCAGAGCACTGTGGCTCTGATACCATGTTAGTAAAAATTGAATCCTCACAAGCCAGCACTGTATTCAATCAGAACAGGAGTATGTATACACAACCCTAACCCTATAGGGTGCAGCTCTCTCACAGCTCAGCGGGTTCTGCTAGTCTAGCTCAGACGTCTCCCCCAGGAAACTCTATCTCTAATACCCTTATCTCTAATACCCTTAACAAGATACATGTTGGGCTAGATATATACACTTTGTATATACTTAACATCAATGACCCCAGGTGGCTCTAGTGACGATTCAAAGTTCTTGACGCCACCTCAGTGGAGAAAGGGCTCAATGCTTGGTAGCTGGAAGCAAGTGGAGGACATCATGAGGGTGACGGACTCGATGGCATCAACCAGAGGAGGTTGTCAAGGCCATCCTCCATCAAGAGGGACATGCAGGTCACAGTTCGCCCAGCAAATACCCCATATGTTTGCTTGTTGTATAAATAGTATTCCGGCAATCTTTGATTCTGTGTGTGTTTCTGTCTGATCACTAGCAAAAGCTCCGTTTGGCATGTGCCACTGAAACGAGAATTCATCGCCTGTTGCACTGAATGATGTTAGAAATGCTTTGTAAGTTCCCTTTTAACAGTGGGCATTTGGTGGGCAATACACAATGTTTGCGCTGATGCCTCTCATGATTACCAAGGATCAGAAACAAGAATCTCCAACAGGTGTTATTCACAACCAAGTTCATTTCAGTAGCAGAACAATCGGAATATATGATTAACCGGGAAATGCGTATCAAAACTTGACATTGGTTGTTAAAGACACGTTACGTGCCAATTAACATTAGTTGCTAAGGATGACGAGTGTGAATTTGATGCGGGCATCTTTAACAATACAACTTCTTTCCAATAATAATAATTTATGGATTGATGCATGCCTTGATTCTGTTGGTGATAATGGGCCAGAAATTATAGGCCTGGCCAGTTTGGTTCACAGCAGCAGCTGGGAGAAATGGTTATTAGCGATTAGTCCCGTACTGCTGCCTCTAGCACAGGGCTCAATGACGGAGAGTAATATAAGGATGGCTATGGCTTCCCGTCCAACCATGCAGCTGCGTGGTGAGCACAACGCGAACTATTCTTTCGCCTTTTACTAAAGAACTAGCTGCATAAGCGCGGCGTGCAGCTACCGTGTGGACCAAAGTAAAAGAGACGACAATTCGCAGGGAGTTTAATAAAAAAAAATTGAGGACACATGCGTAATTTTGGAAAAACCAAAGGTCTTTTTCGTAAAAAACTGTGGACTTGCAAGGACTTGTACGTAAGTAAATAAGAACCTATACGTAATTTTGGAAACCTGCGGGGCGCCATCCAAAAATTTCTTTTAAAAAAACTGGTCGCAGGGGCTTTTTTGCGAGAAAAAAGACCTTTACGTAATTTTCGGAAAACACAGGGAAAGTGCCTCCCCCGGCCGTACGAAAAAACCCCCGCCACGCGCCGGCCGGAGCGCGCGGGCGGGGCGACGTGGCTCGCCTCCTCGCGCGGGGAACCCCCGGGGCGTAATACAGGATGATACCGTGTGCTCTCTACATTAAGCAGCATACTCCTATTTTTCGAGGGATCTCTTTCTTTCTGATAGGAAGGGTCCCAATAAATCATAATAATTTCAAAGTTTTGTACTGAAGAACCACGCTTAATCAAATTAAATGACGCAAAAATCCACATGTTATGTCAGATCAAGAGGAAGATGAAGAATTTAAATTTTAGACAAGAGTGATAGATCCAATAGGCCAATGCAATGTTGAAGTGCAACATGCGCATTGATTTTTGACATGATAGTATGTTTTTTTTTGTATTTTTGAAAGGAGCATAATATAATGTTGGTTTTCAACTAATCAGTGATACTCTTTGTGCAGCTGACACAAAGAAGAAATTCTTCTTTTTGCTCCCAAAGCCTCCTTTGAGAGTTTCTAGTTCCAAAGCCTCCTTTGAGAGTTTCTAGTTTCTTAGATAAGATGATAAAAAACAATGACGAGCCTGCTGCACTTGCTTCCTGCACCCGCTTCTTTGAGGCCTTGTTTGCAATGAGGGAATCGTTTTGTACTCTCCAGAAATTACGTGTCGCCCATTTCTTCTCCGTGAATTGTTAGTAAATATTGAATCCTTTGTTAGTAAATATTGAATCCTCACAAGCTAGCACTTTATGCAATCAGAACATGAGTATACATACACAACCCTAGTTTTATTGGCCTATTGGGCCAGATACATGTTAGGCTAGATATATACACTAAGTATATATTTAACATCCTCTTAAACTCAAGGTGGATCAGAAGGATAAGAAACATGGAGTTTGAGTAAATATAGATGATGATGCTATCGGGTTTAGGGCTTGGTGAAGAAGTCAGCAACTTGGAGCTCAAAGGCACATATTAAAGAGCAATAGTTGACCGCTAGCAGTGAGACCGTGTAAACAATATGTCTACACCAATATGTTTAGTCAATTCATGCTTCACTGGATCCTTAGCAATTTGTATGGCACTAGTGTTGTCACAGAGAAGAGGTGTAGGGGCATCACATGAGACACCATGATCAGCTAGTAGCCAACGAAGCCAAATGATCTCCGATGTACTTGTAGCAAGAGCCCGTAGCTCAGCCTCAGCACTAGAGCATGACACTATAGTCTATTTTCTGGACTTCCGTGCTATCAGAGATGTCCTAAGAAAGATGCAATAACTAGTGATAGATCGTCGATCAATTGGATCACTCGCCTAGGTCGAGTCAGAGTAAGCATGAAGCTGAATCTGACTTGACCACGTATAGAAGAGTCGATGAGAAGCAGTTCCTCTCAAGTAACGTAAAACACGAAGCAGATAACCATAGTGAGTCAAAGTGGGAGCACTGACAAACTGATTGAGCACATGAACAACATGAGCAATATCTGGTCTTGTAACTATAAGATAAACAAGACTGCGAATAATATGATGATAGTAAGAAGGATCATCAACACTGCCAATAATATGAGCATCCTATTTTGTATTTTTCTGAGAGTTAGACGGATAAATACTGGATACCCATATCTTCGTTCTATATTCGTTCCATAAGCCTTCGGATGGTCGGTCGAACAGAAATTATTCGTATCTCTTGTATTGTTACATAGAACATTGGACAGTAGAGTGCAATTAGAACGAGCACAGAGAGACAAATAGCTGAAATGTCGAAGGAAGAGCAATCAATAGTTCCCGCATGTTTAGATATAGCGATCTGCCTATATGTTGTTCCTAAGTGAAGTCACAACAGACTTCTTTATATCACTTGATATACGGATATATACAGATGGATATCGCTCATCCCGTATCCTATTCCATATTTTTTCCACGGAGTCTCAATCATCAATATCATTTATTTTACCCCCTAGACCGATTGGAGGCAGTTTTGCGTTGAGATAGCACTACTTGGTGCTAACGTGGAAATAGTTTGACATATATAAGCTTCTTTGGGTGACATGGCAGCCCTATCAGCGTGATCGCCATGGCGACCCCACTAATCAGCCTCCTCTCCCTATTATTCCCCTTCCCTATCTTCTCTTCCTCCATCAGATCTCTTCCCCCATGCATGCACAGGATGAGGAAGGTGGCAATGGCTCGAGCTTGTCCGACGTAGAGGCCTTCTTGGCGACCCCAAACTGCTTGAGTTGTTTATGTTGTCAATCCTCACCAACCTCGAGCACCAACACGCTCTCCCCCATATACCTCCTACCCATTTATCGGCTAAGCATGGGTGTGTGTGCTGGCAATGCTGCTACGGTGGAGTCATTGCCTCATCGGAGCTGAAGCCACCACCACCATCACCATTTCTGGTCTTCAAAGCTCAGACATGGTGCAAGCGAAAGCAGTAGTGCCATAATAATTAAAGTGCGAATTGTGGCCATGTGAGCCACAGGAGCAAAAATTTCATCATAATCATGTCCATGTGTCTGCTGAAAACCACGAGCAACAAGACGAGCCTTATAGCACTCCACTGAACCATCGAACTTTGTCTTAACCTTGTATACCCACTTACATATGATAAAAACAGCTTGTGCAGGTAATGGAATAAGATCCCAAGTGCCAGTGTGCTTCAAAGCTGCAATCTCCTCAAACATGGCTAACTACCACTCAGGAATACAACTGCCTCCTGATATATATTATGCTCATGTACAACACAAGTAGTGGGAAAACCAAAACAATTAGGAGCAGTAATAGTGGTACGATCGTAGAGGTCATACCAAGATGTTTGTGCAAGTGGTGGATCATCAAGATGAACATTAGTGGTATTGGCTGGAATATCAGAAGGGACATGAATATTGGAAGAGAGAGGATCCAAAAAGACTCTAGACTGATAACTGTAGTGAAAAGGAAAAAGAGATGTGTTTAATACAGATGGTATGGTAGGAGGAGTTGAAGGGGGAGAAGATGACACAATAAAAGACTCTAATTGACGAGTTGAATCAACTGAAGCATTTGGGTGGCAATACACAATGCTTGCGTTGATACTTCTCATGATTATCAAGGATCAGAAATAAGAATCTCCAACAGGTGTTATTCACAACCAAGTTCATTTCAGTATTAAAAGAATTGGAATATATGATTAACTGGGAAATGCGCATCAAAACTTGACATCTAATCGACCACAAGTTCAATCGAACTCACAAAGATACTCCAAAATTCAAACAATTTCAATCAGCATCACAAACAACCCTCAGATCAGACCGATCGCCCTTGGAGACATTCAGGACCGTTCGATCAACATCGGGTGGTTGGATGGTCTCGGGAACGTTTGGACCTATGAACAGTGTCGGTTATCTAGACCGTTTGATCCATATCATGTGCTTGCATGACTTCAAAAATGTTCAGACCAGTCCAAATGACTGTGGAGCTCTGGACCATCCGATCGACCGCGAGCCGCCCGATCGTCTCGATGTTGTTCGGACTGCTTCGAATGCTCGCACAGTTTGATTGGGTGCAGACCGCCTCGATCGCTTGGTGACGTTTAGACCACTCCAAACACTCACGATGCTAGATTAGGTTCAGAGGCGCGTGGGCTGTTCGATTGAGTTTGATGACAATCGGACCAGTCCGATTAGACTATTTGGAGTATTCTAAAGGCATACTTTATGTATAAAGGCCATAACTTTTACATACGGAATCCGATTGTGGTGATCTTGGACTCATTGGAAAGCTTATTTCAAGGACTACATAATGATAGAGGATTTATCTTTATAAGAATCATGGATTTTTATTTTAGTTTCCTTTTATTGTGAGTTCAAATCTAACACCATATAAGTTTGTGGATTTTCACAAGGGCTATATAAGCTTGAATTTTTTGTACGGATAATCCATTTTTTATTCGAAATTACATAAATATACCCGCGGAAATTTTTTTTTGCAAAAATAGGCTCCAGTCGCCTAATGGTTGGGCGACTAGAGACTTTCGCCCAACCAGACCGCGACAGCTGGAGAGTCTACCAACCGTTGGGCGATTAATTGCAGTCGCCCAACCGTTGAGCGCCTTCAATGCAGTCGCCGAATGGTTCGGCGACTGCGATTCAGTCGCCCAACGGTTGGGCGACTGAAGGTGGGATATAAGGCCGCGCTCGGCGACGACGAAGTTTGTTCTTCCGTTCGGCCGGCGCAGAGAAGAGAGGGGAAAGAAGGAGAGGGAGAGGAGGAGAAGAGAAGGGGGAAGAGGAGAAGGAGTGCGCGTTTTTCAGGTAAGTTTTTGGTGTTATATTTTTTGTTAGTGTAGAAGATTAGTTTAGAAAATGTAGTCTAGAAAATTAGTTTAGAAAATGTAGTGTAGAAAATTAGTTTAGAAAATGATGTAGTGTAGAAAATTAGTTTAGAAATATAGTTTAGAAAATTAGTTTAGAAAATGTAGTGTAGAAAATTAGTTTAGAAATATAGTTTAGAAAATTAGTTTAGAAAATGTAGTCTAGAAAATTAGTTTAGAAAATTAGTTTAGAAAATGTAGTGTAGAAAATTAGTTTAGAAAATGTAGTGTAGAAAATTAGTTTAGAAATATAGTTTAGAAAATTAGTTTAGAAAATGTAGTGTAGAAAATTAGTTTAGAAATATAGTTTAGAAAATTAGTTTAGAAAATGTAGTCTAGAAAATTAGTTTAGAAAATGTAGTTTACAAATTTAGTTTACAAATTTAATTTTCAAATTTTGTTTAGTAAATATAGTTTAGAAATTTAGTTTACAAAATTTATAAACTAAATTTTGTATACCATTTATAATGCATTATTGTACAAAATATAGTATTTAAATGTACATGTAAAAAATTTAATGTTGCAATTATTATACAAATTTAGATGTAGAAAATTTAGTGTTGAAATTTACATGTAGAAAATGTAATGTTGAAATTATTGTACAAATTTAGATGTAGAAAATTTAGTGTTGAAATTTAGATGTAGAAAATTTAATGTTGCAATTATTGTACAAATTTAGATGTAGAACATTGAATGTTGAAATTATTGTACAAATTTTCCAGGTATGACTCGTGCTGGACGTGACTCGGAGTGGCGGTTCGCGCTGTTGGACGAGCACGTGGACCGCTCTCATCGCGCTTCCCATCTAGTCCCACCACCGGGGAGCACGGACGACCCGCCTCAGCTGGGAGTGGTCCGGACACGCACACCTCGCGTGGCCTGGGGACTCGACCCTCGTTGGACCGCCAGGTTTGCACTACTCCAGCGTTTAGTGCGACCGTAAGTTCGTTCCGTGCTGACCTTCACTTTGTTTGCAGGCTGCAGGATGCCGGGTTACTCCCTCTTGCCCGGATGGTGCAGGCCACGGACGAGGATGGAGGCGCTGGCGCCGCTGGCGGGGACGAGGGCGGGGACGAGGCGGGCGGGGAGCGATCACGACGCTTTCCGTTCGACCATTCCCTGCTGACGGCTTTGGTGGACCGTTGGCGGCCCGAGACGCACACTTTCCACCTCCCATTCGGGGAGATGACGCCGACCTTGCAGGATGTGTCCCTGCTCCTTGGGCTTCCGATCGCGGGAGACGCTGCCTTCCTACCGGAGGCCCCGGCCCACTAGCGCGCTGACCTGCTCACCAGATTCCAGGGTGTCGTTCCACCGGCCGATGACCACCACGTGTTCGGAGAGGAGCAGACCCATGGGCCGACACTGAGGTGGCTCAGACAGTACCGGGTACGTGGTATATAAAATCGATCGTGTCTTCGAAGCTCTTATTTGTGGTATTACGTACTAATAACAACTTTTTTGCATTCAGGTGGAGCGCATGGTTCCGCAGGCAGACGATCACCAGGTCTCGCGGCACCTGGAGGCGTACGTGCTGTGGTTGTTTGGTTGGGTGCTTTTCACCACTAGCCACGGCAACTCGGTGGATGCGCGCCTCATCGCTTATGCGAGGGCGATCGCTGACGGCGAGCCCCACCAGGTCAGCTGGGGATCGGCCGTACTTGCCGCGACGTACCGCGCGCTGTGCGATGCGTGCACGAGGATCAAGGCAAACTCGATCCTCACGGGCTGTCCCCTTCTACTGCAGTTGTGGTCGTTCGAGCGCTTAAGCGTGGGACGACCTGTGCTGGACGACATGCGTCCGTACGGGCCCGAGATGTATCCAGGGGGAGGGGGAGACGTCGACCGGCCGACGATGGGTTCTATCTGGTGCCGTCGTCGAGTAAGTGTTATCACAGTGTACTATTTCTTTCTTACTGACGATCGGCAATCTAAACAACTTGTCTTTCTTGCAGGTACAGTTCACGCACGTGCAGGTCACGCGGGCGTACCGGGTCTTTGTGGAGCAGCTCGATCGCATCACATCCAACGACGTGCGCTGGGAGCCGTACGCTGATACGGCAGTGCAGGCCCGTGCTCCTGGCGGTCTGTCCTCACTTTGCTGGCGTGACAGGGCTTTCTGGCTCACCCGCCGGAAGCTCGTGTACCTTATCTACGTGGAGGACTACGCACCCCAGCGGGTGATGCGGCAGTTCGGGCTACGACAGCCGGTTCCTGTACCAGTCAGACCATCGCTTCCGCGGCACGTGCACGGGTGAGTGATCGTTTGTGGTAAATATGTACATACTTACTACTGCGTTCGCAAGTATCTCACATTACGTAATGGTTCTATACGCAGGCACAGCGCGAAGGGAGTGAAAAGAGGCACGGACTGGTCGTTGAAGATGCAGCCCTGGGTCGAGCTTTGCGTGTCGGATGCACGAGGGGTGTAGACGTATTGTTAGCCTACTGTCCTGCACGAGGCTATCGGCGGTCTCCACGCCCACCGCTCCGCCTGCTCGTCCACCAGTGCCACCCCGACCAGCGTGGCACTACTCTGGTGCACCGACGTGGACACGTCCTCCACCGCCTCACCCGGAGCAGCCAGGGGGTTCAGCCTGGGCAGGGCCTCCTACACCGGTTCACTTCACGCCTCCTACGCACACCCCTGTCTTCCCCACGCAGGGGGTGTACGCCAGCTACGGGTACGCAGAGGGTCTTATATCGTGTTTATCCGAAGATGACATGCAACGAACTAACGATATTAATATTGCAGGTACTTACCAGCAGCACGACGTCTCCCCAGGCCCGGACGATGTGGACTAGTTTTTCGCGGAGTGGCCCGGGCAGTTCTCCGACGCAGCACAGGAGGTTCTCTCTGGCAGTGCCCTCCCCGGTGCACCGGAGGGCACACAGCCAGAGGTGCAGCTGACTCCACCAGCGCAGGGGCGGGATAGACACCCTCCTGCTCATTTTACTTTTTCGGATCGTCCTAACCCATTGCACCGGAGGAGGGCCAAGCGAGGCTGTATGGGAGGACGCGGGCGCGGTGACGGGGCACACCAGGGTGACCAGTGAGGCGTGTTGCAGATGCTATATATGTTATGCATGTAATGAAAAAACATGCGGCATGTTACTCTCAGTTATATTATGAAGTTTATTTAAATTTACATAGTCTATCATCTCTCCCCGCACATAAACTATCTCACTTAACAGTGTATGTATCGATCGTTCTCTACTCAATCTTTCATAAAAAAAATTTTAAAAACTTTTTACACACCTACAATATACAATGAACATAAACTTTTATTACAACTTCACCGTATTTTTTACCGGTTCAACGTTACAAAATTCACAAAATTTAAAACAATCACGGGGGCTACATGCAGTCGCCTAACGGGATGGCGACTGCATGCTAGTCGCCTAACGGGATGGCGACTACCCTTAAGTCGCCGAACGAAAAAGCGACTTAATGCAGTCGCTCTACTGTGCAGCGAGATATATTGTGTCGCGGTCTGGTTGGGCGAAAGTCTCCAGTCGCCCAACCATTAGGCGACTGGAGCCTATTTTTGCAAAAAAATTTCCCGCGGGTATATTTATGTAATTTCGAATAAAAAATGGATTATCCGTACAAAAAATTCATATAAGCTTCGTAATACATAACTTTTTGGATAGACCATGATTGAATCTATTATTTTTTCCAAGAGAGAGCTATACGCTTATTCTTCCTAGGGTTTGACATATGAATGCAACCTAGAGGGGAATTGAGCATTCTCAACACTGTTGTTCTTGTGTTTCCTTGTGGTTCTCAGGAGCAGTGACATATCTACTTGTGTGGTCGAGTAGTTGCGATCACGAGCATGTGGTTGGGTTCATTCATTTGTCACTGGTTGCTGTTCTAACAGTGGTTGGCGCCATCAGTTCGTCAGGTTGCACGGATCCAAAGTTATCCTTGATCCTACGTCGTGAAGATCGAACACCCTGTATCATCTTGGTATCAGAGCCTCATTGACATGGTAGGATTATTTATCCTAACTTCTAGATCAATTTCTTACTATTTTATTACCAAGTGTCCATAAACAAAAAATTGCGACAACAAAATATTCCAAACCCTAGTTTTTGTATATGTTATTTTCATTAGTTTTGTTAAGTTTTCAACCATCAGAATTTTTGTTTAGGTGCTGATCATTGTGTTCCTTTGTGTCTCTTAATCATTGTATCGTTTACTTTGTCTCATCCAAATGCACTAATCGCAGTGAACTTCACTTATAATATTTCCTTCCATCTTTGAGACTAGCTTTTGACATTGCATTAAGGGCTGCTCTTGATAATAATTACACTTACTGAAATATGTGTTTCTGCATGAAGAAAGCTAAAAAAACCTTAGTGCCAGCTACAAGTCAAAAGAAAGAGGGAAGCAAAGAAGGCAGCCAATAAAAAGAGAGCCTCGGTAGAAAGAAAAAAAGTAGTGACCGAATTTGGGTGAGTTCTTAGTCCATAAACTCAGATTCTATAATTTAATTCCTTGAGCAATCTTGTGCCCTTATATTCATATTCTTACAATCGGCTAGCACCTCTCCTAGTACTTGGTGCAAAATGAGCTATTTAATTTTCATTTTTAGTTTGCCTCTTTTCAGCTCATTCCTTTGTTTGCATTGAGTCACATTGATCATTGTGTATACGTTCATAAACTTTACTTAAATCTATTGGATTAGCACTTATGCAAAGTATTCTAACTTGGACTATTACTTAACAATATCAAGAATTTCAGATTGCGTAGGTTAATATTTTCCTTCCAAGCTCCACAAATAAGCCATTGTTATAATAGTACTTGTGCAATTGAATTCATTTAATCATCACCTTGTGTTGTCTACCATCACCAAAGGATGTGTGGCTCTTTAATTCCATCAAGGACGCATAAAAACTTCGGTTGGTAAGTGTTGTGGCTACTGACCAAACAGTAAAGTAGGAGAGTAGTGTAGTGGAGATAATAGATGGACAGTGCTTGCCCCTTCCCTATGTCCAGGGCCTGTATATATATTTCCATCCATGTGCCCTCCATAAGGGGTATCTATGTCATTACACATCCCATTTTAGGCTTTGCGACCCTTTAACAGGTCGGATGGGCTTAGGTGGGGCCACCCCTACAACAGTAAGAGAAGGTGAGGTTGAGTGAATTCCACAAATAAAACTTTTCACATCCATATACATAGTTTTTCTTGTTATTTGCACTAACCATGGCAGGAAAAGGAGAACAAGCATATATTATACAAGCTAACCTTGAGAAGCTCACAAATGATTTCAACACTCAGTTGAATGACAATATGAGCGTTCTGAAGAGGGAGATACTAGAGGAGCTTTGCAGAGAGTGGTACTAGAGGAGCTTCCCAGAGAGCAGGGCTTAGTTAGTGTCCATAAAGGAGGTGTTGAGCTTGATGAGACCGATGAGGAGAGAGCTGCATGGTTCACTAGAGAAGCTCAAGCAAATTGAGCTGCTGCCAATGCAGTTTGACCACTCTTTCCCGGGCGTGGGGGAGGCGTTTTCGGCACTGACCGTGGTTAAGGGAGAGGACGTGGCCATGGGCACAGCGGAACCATGCATATTGGGGATTTCGACGATGACTTTTGGCTACACCGCAATGACAACTATCAGTGTTATGGTCGCCACCATGATGATCCGTATATGGAGGAGAAATTTAGAAAACTCAAATTCATTATTCCCTAATTTGAAGGTGCTTCTGATCTAGATGCCTATCTCACGTGGGAGCTCATGTTAGATAAGATCTTTAGACGCACAATTATTCGGAGGAGAAGAAGCTACACACGGCGTTACTTGAGTTTGATGGGTATGCGTTGATTTGGTGGGAGCAAGTGTTGAACCAAAGAGAAGGTAATGGGGAACCTCCAATTACATCATGGGCTAAAATGAAGCGAGAACAAAGAGCACATTTTATTCCTAACACTTATAAATGTGATCTTTTTGATAAATTACAGAATTTGAGACAGAGAAGACATTCAATGGAGGAATACTACAAGGATATGGTCTCTGCACCATATGCTAGACCTTCATCGTTATAGCTGCTTACATTATCACTGGGATGACACCCAGGGAAACTCAAATCAGGGCTTTCCACTGCCCTCCATTTTTCCCATTACACCCACCAAGATTTTGAAATAGAACTATATCTAGTTAAGTTCCCATGTTCGCCCTTGACTATGGGCACGGCTATTCGAATAGTTTTGACTCTACAGAGTTTGCACACTTTACCCACAAGAGACAGCCCGGTCGTTGCCCCACATGATTCCTTAGTCATGTGGTTGAGCAAACCATCACAGTAACCGTTCAAAGTACCTCGCCCCTTCCATCATCTCACCCTATGGGCCGCTCCCACTTGCGGTGGGTCCCATACGTTGTGCGGGATGTTTCCCTTCTATGTGCCTAGCAGCTGACTACCCACACTACTAGCATGCCGCAGAAGAACTTCACCCTCGACGAGTGTCCCATTCAAGCCCGCCACACAGACAGCCACTTGCACTACCTCACCTCCTCCATCGATGATGATGACTTTCAGGGTCCGGTAAATTTACTAAGCCAAGTTGTATTTTATAGACTTGTGGTTGTACTTGTTTACATAGGAGGTCATGACAAGATTCAGTCCTTAGCGTTATTTGGGCGGTTCTACCACTAACCACACTCTCGTGCACCACTGCACCATACCCTCGAACCATCCGCCCAGATAGATAAGCAATTTGAGGTTTTTGGGAGTATAAAATAATCATATCCAACATATACTAGTCATTACCACCATGACTGCCTAACCAAATTTTCTCATGAGTAAAAGTGAAGCTTGGGCGTTCTTGCGCCCACGAGTATCTAAGCAATACTAAGCATGACATATAATTACGGACTTATTTTTGAAAGTTTACTATTATAATCTTGCTAGGGCGACAAGGTTCACATATTCAAATATTCTAAAGGAGGTGTAACATTAATCAAGTTAAATAATGGGCATATAACTAAAATCTTAAATTAAACATGTATTTTCATATAAAATAACAGCATGCAATTTGATAATTTAAACAAAAGTAATTTGCAAAAAATTTAGGTTCAACATGATCAAAGTATTGACTCGCCTTGGTCACATTGAGTTTGGTCCTGGTGGTCTAGAGTGGCTTCTGCTTCAGCTTCTTCTTCTTCTTCTTGAGCCTCGTACGCTATTGTTACGTGCGAGAAAATTTGGATAAAAAACAAATCAGCAAGCTAAATAAACATTCGCAAGAAAATCCAAATAACTCCAAAATTCATGATTTCAGTTCCAATGGGCAGACTTTGATTTTTGGGTGAGCTTAGAAATGTCTTTTATTCAATTTGGAGTTAGAATGGTTTAATTACAATTATTTGAAGTTTAGCCATAAGTCAAGTATATAAAATATAGCTCCTAATTCAATTTGAACATCATGGCCTAAAGGTTAGTGGCTTATGGTTAATCCTATTTCATTTACTAATATGTGTGGGTTCATGATTTATTGTTTTGGGCAATCTTTATTTACTAGATCATCATGAGAGCATAAATTTACACAATATTTCTAATCAATGTCTCACTATGCCTTAGTTAAGAATTAAGCTTTAATATAAAGGTTAAAGGCACATTAGCTACTAACATGTAATGTTTAATCCATGATTAAATATTTATTAAGCTCATTTATACCCTAAATAAATTTTAGCATCTTTTCTGGACCATTTCCTGATTTTTACTAAATTTTTCTTCACTGAAATCACTTAGCAAAAATGTTAAAAACCTTTTTCTAAATGTTGTGGGCTGGGGATTCGAACGCGGGCGGCCGAGGCGAGCGTGTGTGCTGCTAGCAACTGAGCTCTCTGTGTTACCTGAAATAAAGGGGGAAGAAGTTGTAGAAGAGCCGAGCTACCGGGTCCCGAAACAGAGGAAGTGGGGGGGGCGTACGGGTGGCGAGGTTGTCGGCGAGGGGCGGCTGGGAAGGTGCCGGCGGTGGGCAAAAAGGACTCCTGGCGGTGCGTGGAAGCTGATGGAGGTGTCGGTGGGGGCTGAGGATAGCCGAAGGTGGGTCGGGGACGTGCGGTGGCGGCCCGGGAAGAAGCTCGACGCCGGCAACGAAGAGGCGGAAAGGAGCTCGGCCGAAGGCGGGGTTAGCTTCACCGGGTTCCTAGGAGACTCTGGGAGGGAGGAATCGGACTGGCGTAGTGTTGTGCAGAGGTGCGCTCGGCGGCTGGCCGTGGGGAAGAAAGGGGGCACCGGCAAAGAGGAGGGCGAGGGAAGCCGCTTGCTTGCTAAGGCCTAAGGGAGGGGGGATGGGGTGTGGCGGTGTGTTGGGAGCTTCGGTCGGGGCTTTATAGAGGGAAAAAGCGCGGTAGCGAGGGGCAGGTGGAGATGAGCTCGGCGGTGGCATGGGGACTGTGGAGGCGACAGGATGAGCTGTCAATTCGCGACGCGGGCTGGCGTAGGGGGGTGACGCGCGCAGTAGGGCTGTGGTCCAGTGACCCTGTGGCCGACGCGAGCTGCTGACCGGCGCGGCACCTCCGGTCTTCGACATGGGCGGCGACAGGCGATTTAATGGCAGTCCTTGGATGACGCCGGCGTAGGAGCTAGATGAGACGGGAGTAGACACCGATGGGACTACGGTGAGCCAAGGTGACGCACGTGCTGTGGTGCCGGAGACCGGCGGTCCGAAGGGAGCTTCAGGGAGAGCCGGCTGCGGCTTGGGCTGTCCGAACGGGTGGGTCGGCCCTGTCGGGATGCCACGAAGGAGAGGGCTAGGGAGGAAGAAAGGAAATGCGGGTAGGCTGGCTGGGCTGGCTGGGCCGTCTGGCCGGCAGCAAGTTCTAACATTTATATATATATGTATGTATGTATTTCCTTATGCCTATTCTTATGCACATCTCTATATGAAAAATTTCCTTTGCCTCTATTTCTTTATTATTAATATTCTTATATCTTTTTATGTTTATATTTTCTTTTTATTTTTATACGTGTCTACTGATTATTAATATATAGGTATTTATATATTTATTTACCCAAAGTAGAAATTCAGGTTTTACTTCAATTTCTAAATTCCTATCATTTCCACATTTCCTCCTTGGCTTTCCTTAGTTTTTATTTTTCATAATTTCTTCAACTGCTGGAACATTAACCAAAAATTCAAGGAAATTCAACAAAATCCAAATATCAAGACAAATATATTCCAAATAATTCAAGGGTTACACATTTTTGAAAACTCAAAATTTCAGGGTGTTACAGTTAATTTTGCAGAAAGCAACAATTTAAAGTAAATATAATAAATAGATTGAAAAGTGAACTTTGAAAGTGATAATAAATAGGGGCTTCAGCGTCCATGCCCTCGTTTTCAAGCGAAATGGTGATTTTGCCCTCATTTTTTAAACTTTGTGATTTTACCCCTGTGTTTTTGAACTAAAGGGAGACTCTGCCCCTATTCCGTTAAAGCCAGTTAACGGTGTTAACTTTTGCACGAATAGGCAAGTTTGCCCATGTGATTTTACCCCTGTTTTGTTAGAGAACTTTGTGATTTTACCCCTATTTCGAAATTGAAGTTTTGACATATTTGGTAGGGATGTTGTCAACAGAATTAGACACAAATTTATGCATTCGTTTTATTAATATAAATCTGGACAAAATTTGTCAAAATTTGCAAACATCACATTCAACCATTAAATGTAGAACCATTAAATGTTCTTTTTTTTATTGAAAAGGCTACATTTTGGTGGTTCGGCAGACAGCAGATGACTGCTCCAAAAACCAGATAGGCAACCCAGGAGAGCATCCATATCACATTTAAAAAATGAAAACAAAGGAGGATCTGGAGCTGTTGAGGATTCTCAAGAAAAAAGTATGTGATTCTATCTTGAGATTTTGACATACACAATTTAGATAGATTATTAAGTCCAAAAGATATGATACAAAATGAAGCAGCACTAGGCATAGGCATTGCAACAGAAATTACTTACGCATAATCAAATTGACAGTTTCACATTTTTGTTCTGGGATGACAAACTTTTGGTAAACCTTGCTCTTAACAAGTTCACTTGGTATAATTCTAACAAGCCAAATGGACATATTTAACGTAGATAAACCACAATGTTATAGCATGTGCTCCAGACCTTGGAGCATTAAACTGCAATACAATAATGTGGATGATGGAAATTTCACAAGTCACAAGTAACCATTGCTACCATTACCAACAGAGCTCTGTTATTGCTAATTGATTGCATAAGCTAGACAGAAATTACCAACAAAAATTACTTGATTGCTGGATCTGGAGGATGGCGGCTGGATCCGGTGTCTCGGCGGGTGGGGGCGACGGCTCGATCTGGAGGACGGTGGCGGCAGGGCGGCGGCTCGGCCGGGGCGCTGTCGTCGGCCAGGAGCAGAGAGGGAGTCCAGCCCTGGCGCGGGCGCGGGACTTCACGGGCAGAGCCGCGGCCGGAGGGGGCACGCGGCGGCGGCAGCGGCGGGAGCGGAAGGGCGGGGCGAAGATGGAGGCGGCGGCGTCCCAGTGCAGGGTGGAGCAGTGAAGGGCGGAGGTGCTGAGGGCTGAGGCGGATGAAGGAGGAGAAGGAGGCTGGCAGACGGGTGGGGCGGAGGAGGAGGCCGACGGCCGGGTGGGGGGCGGAAGAGGAGGCGACGGATCTAGGGGCAGAGAAGGAGGCCGGCGGCCTGGTGGGGGCGGAGGAGGAAGAGGAGGCGGCGGATCTGGGGGCGGAGGAGGAGGCCGGCGGCCTGGTGGGGGCGGAGGAGGAGGAAGAGGAGGCGGCGGATCTGGGGGCGGAGGAGGAGGCCGGCGGCCTGGTGGGGGCGGAGGAGGAGGAAGAGGAGGCGGCGGATCTGGGGGCGGAGGAGGAGGTCGGTGGCCTGGTGGGGGCGGAGGAGGAGGCCGGCAGCCTGGTGGGGGACGGAGGGGCGTGGCGAAGGAGACGGCGGCGTCCCAGTGCAGGGTGGAGCGACAGAGGGGCCGAGGGGGGCGGAGACGCGAGAGGGAGTGGGGGCATTCTTGTCTTTTCGCGTGGGCATCTTTTTTTTACCATTTAATCCTCCAGTCTTAACGGTCTCACAAAACAGGGGTAAACGGAGTCTTCATTTCAAAATCGCGAGGGCAAAATCACAAAGTTAAAAAAGTAGGGGTAAAATCACATTTGCAGTCGAGAACAGGGGCAGAAACACCAAATCCCCTAATAAATAAGTATTCCAAGAAATTAAGACCAACCTCAATTGAACTGACCATCACCCCATTGAAGCACCCATGAACCAAAATTCATGAAATGAACCATCAGTGAACTAACCATTCACTACCCCACTTAACCCAACCAGAATTTTGTGAAAACTCTACCCCTCGTGTGAAATCACCGAGCAATGTCCATGACCGAGGACACGGCTATTCGAATAGTTTTACACTCTATAGAGGTTGCACAACTATACCCACACGATGTGATAATCCTCACGTGAAAGAAAATCACAGCAAGGCTTTTACAATGCTCCATCTCAACCTGATTCCACTCGCTAAGGTTTTGCTGTAGAGTAGGCTGACCACCTAGTCGATAATTGCCCCCCTTGCGCCATAACAACATCAGTAGCGAAACCAAAGTTGAGACTATTATGCCAGGTCTATCCCATACTAGACATGTGGTTTGTGCGGTAAAGCTCAGATCAATGGCGCACAAAGTTAAATTCTTAGATTTACCCAGGCGAAGCATCTACATCCCATGTGCAAATTGCACCCCCTTTACTGCACGATCATTCGCCCGAGTGAAAACCAGTTTTGTATAATCAGTACCAATGAAACTACCCATGTCATGGTAAAACAATTTTATAGCTGTGGCTGACCACCACGTTCCAGTATATCAGTAAGTCAAAGCTAATTAATACATGTGATGATAGACCCAACGTACTACAAGCATGGCTAAGCAACTCTAAACGTACAACCCATGTGACAACTAGTATTACATCACTAAATAATTTCCCATCCTATGGTGACAATAGAATCATGGTATTCAAATTATCAAGGAGAAATTAACCAATTTGGACATTAGCTACTAGGTACAAAGGTTTATAACAAACTAGTGATGCATGATAATTTAAAACTAAATAATAAATAATAGATTTGAAAACTAGGTTCAATATGATCAAAGAATGTGACGTGCCTTGGCCTTGCTCAGTTGATAGCTCTAGATTTTCGAATCCTGCTTCAGATCCTTTGAAAGCGTGATATGGCTCAATTTTAGATGAATTTAGGAAAAAGAATCGGGTCAATCGGAGTTCGGACGAAGGAGAACAAGCTCTTGGAAAATCTAATCTAGAGAAAAAGGCTGAAAATCAGAAATTCTACTGTGCTGTGAACCCAGTGCACGGAGAAGTTTAGTCTACGGTGGACTCGGCTCGTGGAATAGTGTACTAGTGGACTGGGCTTGCTGATGCGGCGGCTGACTGGGTGGACATGTGTGCACTAGGGTTGAGGTGGCATGTTGACATGGCATGTCACGTGGCTGATGACGTGGCACCTGGGATGGTTCGGTTGTTGATGTGGCACACACGTGGATGACACATGCAGACACGTCGGCCTATGGCTGATGTGGTTGACACGTGGTGGCTGACTCGGCTCGGTCGGCTCATGGGTCTACGGCACAGTGCATCTAGTCAGTGGACCCCACTTGCCAGAGGCACGGTACACGGTGGACTCAGTCCATGGAGGAGACGAATCGACAAGCAGGCATGGGGTGGCTGAGCTGGCGAGTGCGTGGTGTGAAGCGATGGCACAGGAACCGATGAAATAGTGACGACGAGGATGGGCGACGGCGAACGGCAAAGACTCACCGGCGAGAAGTGAGAACGGCGATCGACAATGGCCGGAGACGAAGACAGGAACGATGGCAAGCTTCGATGATGACCTTCGACAGCGGCGCACAAAGAACTCGATGAGAGAGACGGGGACTGCGGGATGCGGGAAAACGAGGGGGTCGCATCCCTTTTATCCCCGGACACCGAGGATGGCCGACTCAAGCATGGCTTGGAGGCAGCGGCGGAGACGGCGGCAGCGTTCGGCTCGAGCACGGAAACCGAGGCCACGGCAGAGACGGAGACTGGCTCAGAGATGACGACGTGCAAAGTGACATGCGGACGGCCGGGATGTGGGGCGTGGGTGAGGAGAGACGACTGATTGCCGACACTTGTCAGCATCCGGCGAGCGGGTGCGACGCGGATGGGCGATGTGTGGCTAGGAGTGGGGCAGGCCAGGCCGAGCAAAGCGGGCCAAAAGGGAATGGGTTTCGGCCCAATAGGCTTAGGGGTTTTGGGAATTTTCTAATTTCAGAAATTAAATAAATCCTTTTGAGCTCTAGAAAATAGCAAATAACTCCAAAACAATCCAAAAAAAATTCCTTGAGACTCAAGGAACCTAAATAAAATACTTTTGATAATTATTAATGTTTAATATAGTCATATTAAATCTTTTTAATTAATAAAAATTTCAATTAAGCTTTAATTAATTCCAGAAAAATCCAAATGTGAATTTTATTTTAAAAGCTTCAAAAAGGCTCTGAAAATCAGGATGTTACAATAGGACACTTGCAATGCTACTACAAACAATGATCAAGAAGAATCTCAAAGAGTGGTAGGATTGTTTACCGCATGTGGATTGCATACAATAGGATGGTACATTCTACTACTCAATTGTGCCCGTTGGAGGTGGTGTATGGTTATAAACCAATCACGCCACTTGATTTGCTACCACTGCCATTACATGAACATGTTAATATGGAGGTGTCAAAACGTGCTGAATATGTGAAGAAGATTCATATCAAGACTAAAGAAGAGATTGAAAAGAAGGCGCGATACTATGCTGAGAAGGCGAACAAGTCCAGAAAGAAGATGCTATTTGAACCAGGTGATTTAGTTTGGGTGCATCTACGCAAAGAACATTTTTTGGACAAGCGCAAGTCCAAGCTAATGCCTCGAGGAGATGGTCCATTCAAGGTGCTTGAAAAGATCAATGTCAATGCATATAAAGTCGAGCTTTCGGGTTATGATTATGCTGCGAGTTCTACATTCAATATTGCTGATTTTTCACTATTCTTTGGACCAGAAGAATCAGAGTCGAGGATGATTCCTTTTCAAGAGGGGGAGGATGATGAGGACATCCTGAAGATACCTTTTTCTCATTCGTCTAATGCTCTAGATATACACCCTGAGTTGCCAACTGGACCGATTATACAAGCATGAGCTAAGAAGATTAATCAATAGGTGAATTCGCTCCTAGTTGCATTTGGTTTAAATTTACATGAGGACTGGATACTACCTCATACAAATATTCTGTGCATTCTCTAGTTTAAAGGATGTGAAGCTTTTGAAGTTGAAACCATGGAGGAGAAGCTAATGGAATAGAAACACATGGGGTCAAACAAGGGAAGACACGTTCAAGTCCTCATTACCACGTCTGATCGACCACAAGTTCAACTAAACTCACAAAGATTCTTCAAAAATTCAAACAATTTCAATCAGCATCACAAACAACCCTCGGATTAGACTGATCGCCCGCAGAGACGTTCAAGACCGTTCGATCAACATCGGGTGGTCAGATGGTCTCAGGAATGTTCGAACCTCCGAACGGTGTCAATTGTTTGGACCGTTCGATCATATCGGGTGCTTAGATGACTTTGGAAACATTTAGACCAGTTTGAATGGCTGTAGAGCTCTGGACTGTCGGATCGACCGCAAGCTGCGTGATCATCTTGGTGACGTTCGGACTACTCCGAATGCTCACATCGTCTGATTGGACGCGGACCGCCTCGATCGCTTGGTGATGTTTAGACAACTCCGAATGCTCACACCGTTGGATTAGGTTTGAAGGCACGTGGGCCGTTTAATTGAGTTTGATGACAATCAGACCAGTCCGATTAGACTATTTGGAGTATTTCGAAGGTATACCTTGCATATAAAGGCCATAACTTTCATATACGGAATCCAATTAAGGTGATCTTGGACTCGTTGGAAAGCTTATTTCAAGGACTACGTAATGAAAGAGGATTTATCTTTAGAAACATCACGGAATTTTATTTTAGTTTCCTTTTATTGTGAGTTCAAATCTAACACCATCTAGGGTTGTGGATTTTTCACAAGGGCTATATAAGCCTTGTAATACGTAACTTTTTGGACAGATCATGATTGAATGTATTATTTTTCTAAGAGAGAGCTATACACTTATTTTTCCTTGGGTTTGACATATGAATGCAACCTAGAGGGGAATTTGGCGTTCTCCACACTGTTTTTCTTGTGTTTCCTTGTGGTTCTCAGGAGAAGCGACACATCTACTTATGTGGTCGGGTAGTCGGGATCACGAGCATGTGGTTGGGTGAATTATTTTGTCGTAGGTTGCTGTTCTAATAGTGGTTGGTGCCATTGGTTAGTTAGGTTGCACGGATCCAAAGTTATCCTTGATCCTACGTCGTGAAGATCGAGCACCCTGCATCAGTTGAGGTCGAGGAGTAGGTGGGGGCCCCCACGACGAGCAGCACGTGGAGGCCCGTCTAGCGCAGTCGCGTCCCTGTGCAGTCGACGTGCGTCGGCCCTGGGGGGCTTCAACTCTTCAGCGTCTGCGGTCGCCCAGGGAGAGGTGCATGTTGGTGCAACTGAGTATTAGGAGCAATAAGGGGATGAGGATGCACGCCTTCTTGTAAGCAGCTAGGATAGCTAGGAGAGTTGATGCGGTGGCCAGGATGCACCGGTAGGCCACGACCGTGTCCTCATGGCCGCCAACGTCGGTTTGTGCGGTAGGCTCCATGGTCGCCATCCCTACTGGCTGCTTCCCAAGTTCTTTGTGTGTTTCTAGTCAAGTAGTTTGAAGAGTTTTGTGATCTGATCGTGTGGGGATCAAAATCACACAAATTCAGTAGCAATAGTTGGATAAATTGGAAAGAATTAAGGTGAGAATCAAAGTAAGGGGATGGGAAAATGGAAGAACACATATGGGAATGGAAGTTTAATTAATTTTTTCTAATGCCTCAATTTCATACAGGGCCCCTCTTTTAAGCCCTTTTTACAGACACTGAGTGGTGGGCTATTCCACTTGACCCAACTCAACACACACCGACTCCACTCCGTCAAGCCCACTACACAGGCTCACAACATCTCCTGCTTTCTCTTGTTTTTTCATCTCCTTGCTAAGCTCCAGTTCAAGCGTGACACAAAGGTACCACAAATGGTAGTCCTCCATGTGAGAAAGTCTATAGTTTTATCGTGACGAACCATTGTAATTTTGGAGGGGTAAAAATTTATAAATTGCAAATTTTCTTGTAGCTTATACAAATAGATTATTTTGTGAAATTTGAGTCATGGGATGATTTGATAACCTAGGTTAGTGGTTACAGGTTACATCAGACATGTTATTGCTAATGTGGGTTAAGTTGTGAAGAACTTATGCTAGAAAATGATTTCTTTGATTTCGGATATGCAAGGTTGGTTGGAGTCAACCAAGGTCAATGACGAAGATCAGGGCTATGCTCATAGAGAGCTAAAGCCCCAAACAATCAAGAATGCCAGGTGAGATGATTGAGCTTAAGCATGGCACGAGAAAGGCAAGAAATATCGAAAGGAAGTTCGAGCGATGTGTTGCACCATATAGCTTGGTCAGCCTAAATGGGGCATGGTCCGGTGACACTAGAACAGGAGAGATTTTTCAACGTGTGGTAAGCCAGTGGTGCTCCTATACATAACAAGTATGGCGATTTCTTGCATTGGAAGGATGCGATTGGGTCAAGAAAGGTATTTTGGTAGTTTGACCAAAATATCAGAAACTATTTTAGAGCAAAACCGCGGCGCATGGGAGAACGGTTTAGGTCAAAAAGAAGGTGAGAAGATCAAGGCTAAAGATTTAGCGGATTCGAGCTTATGCGCTTTGAAAAGCATACATAAGTGTAGTGTTTGAGTTGAAACCCGTGTGTGGGGTTATCGGGTTTTTCCATATGTGCTAAGTGAATAGTATCTACTAAGGGTTAGATGGGGCTAGCTAGCTCATCTATTCAGTTTGTGGGTGAATGATGACCATCCAACCATCCTCTCTTGTGACCAAGTGTTCATAGGTTTTAGGGTTAGGATTTAAGAGAAGTTGAGTGTTGTGCTCTCTTATCCTCTAGGTGGAGTGGCTGAAAAATCTTTATCTTCAAGTAGCAATACATCAATCTTTATTCATCTCTATGAATCTCTCTTGTGTTGATTGATTTACTCTTGATTTGTTTGGTTTTCCTCGTCTTCCTCTCTCCTTCTTCATCTTGTAGCAAGAAGTGTAAGAGCTGGAGATAACATCTAAAAATCAATTTTCATCTATCTAGGCACTTACATGACAAGTTCATGATGAAACCAGGTTTTTACTCATTTTGGCCTCTTTGAGTGATTTTTTTAATTCAGCTATTTCTACCTTAATATCTTTGGCATTCTAGCTTGTTGTAACTTGTAGAAATATATCTAATAGCATCTTAATCATCATTCACCTACGAGCAAGTCATATTTATCATTTTTTGACTCATTTTTGTGCAACCTTGCTTCAAATGGAAAAATATTAGAACTTTGGTAACAATTTTCTTGATTGTTGATTGGAATAGGCCCCTAACATTCTAGAGAAGGTGCATACTAAATTTCAAGTGATTGGAGTTTAGGTTTAGAAGTTAGCTCAATTTTAGGTTTTAGCCTGGTTTTGGTGTAATAGAGTTTCACAAACCAAAAGATTCCTAAGGTCATGATCTACGTATCAAAAATTTCATGAATTTTTGTTTTTGAAATAGTGCTTGGTTATTGTTTACATGATTGAAATTACTGTAGTACAACGATTTTTAGAATTTTGTATTCTTAATTTTCACAGCCTTTTATAGCTATTGGACACTACTACAGAAAGCCTAATAGTAGACGGCCAATCACAGACGGTTTGACAAAACCGTCTGTGACCAACACTAACACAGACGGTTTTAATTTGGACACCGTCTATGTTGGCGACGTCGGGGAAAACGCATATCACAGACGGTTCTTAACTATGAACCGTCTGTGATAATTTAGTATCACAGACGGTCTGTATTAAAAACCGTCTGTGATGATCCCAGATTATCACAGACGGTTTTTAATAAAAAACCGTCTGTGATAATGGTAGTGGGCATTTATTGCGCTGCTCAGACCGCATCTGACTTCATTTCGATCCAGATCTAGCTGGTGCTTTACTCTTTCGCTGAGGAGGCAAGCTTGGCGATTTCAGGCCACTTAATTTGGTGGGAGGAGGCAGATATTGAGCTTTGAAGATTTATACTTTCCTGGTTGCTCTAGATAAGGCTAGTAATGAATTTTATTTTTTCTTTGCATGCACTACAATTTAGGTCTAAGTAATTGTGAGTGTTATTAATTGAAGATGGTTTGCAAAATTGTTGGTTATATAATAGCTGTTGTGTTTATAATATGAATTGAGCTAGCAAATTAAGCCTCATTATAATACATGTGGCCGGTATATATGTAGTAATAATTAGTTAATTTAATTTTTAATACTAAGTTGTTATATATGTATGTAACGTAGGACCGAAGCTGGATGTATGCCGCGAGCCGTGTGAGTGAAGAGTACATTAATGGCGTGTCTACTTTTACAAGAGCTGCCGAGGAGGATATGTTGAATAAGGGGGTGGAATATATGTACTGTCCATGCACTGACTGCGAGAATTTAAAGATGTTTAAGAACTGAGGGCAAATTGAAGCGCACTTGATTCAGAGGGGTTTCAAAAAGGGTTATACGTGTTGGACCAGTCATGGCGAAGTGAATGATCAAATGCCGTCGGATGACATCGCCGGTGAAGTGAATGATATGCCGCCGGATGACATCGCCGGTGAAGTGAATGGCATGCCGCCGGCTGATGTCGATTGTGGCTCGGATTCGGATAGGTTGCACGATGATAATCTGGATCAGATGCTTCGCGATGTCGAAGAGAACTATGATGAGAGAGAGTATGTTAAATTCTGAGGCTTGATGGAGGACTCGGAGAAACCTTTGTACACGTGCTGCAAGTACACGAGGTTGTCGGCCGTACTTGAACTCTTGAAATTGAAGGCAAGCAACGGTTGGTCCGACAAGAGTTTCACGGCGCTGCTAGGTCTTTTAGCGGACATGCTTTCGGAGTGAAATGAGTTGCCTAAAACCACGTATAAAGCCAAGAAGGTTCTTTGTCCATTGGGAATGGAAGTAGAAAGAATACATGCATGTCTGAATGACTGTATCCTCTACCGTAAAGATATGCAAACATGCATGTATGTCCGGTGTGCAACTCATCCCGATACAAACGTAACAATCAATCAGATGATGGCGAGGGAACAGAGGCGAAGAAAGGACCTCCTGCTAAGGTAGCATGGTATTTTCCTATAATTCCCCGTTTGAAAAGGTTTTTTGCAAATCCAAAGGAGGCAAAACTGATGCGTTGGCACTCGGAGGAGCGCAAGAAGGATGGAATGCTAAGACACCTTGCTGATTCCGTGCAGTGGAGAAACATCGATAGGAGTTTTGCAGAGTTCGGTGCAGAACCAAGGAATATAAGATTTGGACTGAGTACAGATGGAATGAATCCTTTCAGTAGCATGAGCAGCCGACATAGCACATGGCCCGTGACTCTCTACATCTATAACCTTCCTCCTTGGTTGTGTATGAAGCGAAAGTACATTTTGCTGTCGATACTTATCCAAGGGCCAAAACAACCTGGGAATGATATCGATGTGTTCCTATCACCGTTGGTGGAAGATCTAAAAGTACTGTGGAACGAAGGGGTACAGGTATGGGATGCATACAACCGAGAGAACTTCACTCTGCGCTCCTTATTGTTCTGCACCATAAATGATTATCCTGCCCTTGGTAACCTATCGGGCCATAGTACAAAAGGTGCCAAAGTTTGTACTCACTGTTTAGATGGTACCGAGAGTGTGTGGCTGAGACACTCACGCAAAACCGTCTACATGCGTCACCGCCGGTTCCTTCGGAGGGCTTACCCATACCGCAAGATGAAGAAACAATTTGACAGAGAGAAGGAAGACGGTTCAGCTCCAAGGCATTTAAGGGGACACGAGGTTTATGATATGGTTAAGAATTTAGATGTTGTCCTCGGAAAGGGACATAAATTGAGGGCTCATGAGAAGAACACCTGGAAGAAGAGATCAATATTTTGGGACTTACCTTATTGGGAGTACCTAGATGTTCGACACTGCATCGACATCATGCACGTAGAAAAGAATGTATGCGACAGCTTGATTGGTCTCTTGCTGAACATTCGTGATAAAACAAAGGACGGCGTCAACGCACGGCTTGACTTGGCTGATATGGACATCAGGCCTGAGTTAGCACCGACACGCACTGATAATGGACGAACGTACCTTCCCCCTGCGTGTTACACTCTGTCCAAGGCTGAGAAAACAGAACTGTGCCAGTGCTTGCATGGTGTCAAAGTTCCGTCTGGATACTCCGGCAACGTGAAGAAACTTGTTTCGATGCAAGATTTGAAGTTAAATGGCATGAAGTCTCATGATTGTCATGTGCTGATGACACAGATGCTCCCTATTGCAATTAGAAATATTTTGCCGATTAAAGTCCAAGAGACAATCATGAGGCTATGTTATTTCTTTAACACAATTGCTCAGAAGGTCATCAATCCCGAAGGACTAGATGTTATTTCTTGAAATGTATTTCCCTCCTTCGTTTTTTGATATCATGGTCCATCTCATTGTTCACGTTGTGTGGGAGATAAAAATGTGCGGGCCCGTATTCCTACGTAGCATGTACCCATTTGAGAGGTTCATGGGAATTCTCAAGTCCTACGTACGGAATCGATCTCGGCCGGAGGGCAGCATCGTCGAAGGTTATGCAAGCGAAAAGGTCATTGAGTTTTGTGTCGATTATATGGCTCAGACTCAACCGATAGGTGTGCCTCAATCTCGTCATGAAGGGAGGTTGAAGGGTATTGGAACTATCGGAAGGAAAGCAATCACTGCAGATATTGACACATATACTCAAGCCCATTTCACGGCCTTGCGACGCATGACTGAAGTGGCGCCTTATGTCGACCAGCACAAGGATGTGCTTCGGCAACAGAATCTGGAGCGGCCGGATGTTTGGATCATGAGGCAACACAACAGTCAGTTCAACCAATGGTTGAAGGAGCAAATCGCTAGGAGCTCGCCAAGTGAGATGCTGACATGGTTGGCAAAAGGGTCAACATTTACAGTTGTGACATGGCAAGGATATGACATAAATGGGTACACATTCTATACGCGGTCTCAGGATGTAAAGAGCACTAACCAGAACAGCGGTGTCCGCATAGATGCGTTCAGTACTGATGGGTCGAGAAACTCATACTATGGGTTCATAGAAGAGATATGGGAGCTCGACTACGTGCTTTTCAAGATCCCCTTATTTCGCTGCCATTGGGTGCATCTCCCACAGGTGAAGGTTGACAAGTACGGTGTCACTACCGTGGGCCTCCAACGTGTCGGGTACAAAGACGAACCATTCGTACTCGCCAACTAAGTTGTTCAAGTTTTCTATGTAACCGACCCGGCAAATAAGAAACGCCATGTAGTTCTTCATGGAAAAAGGAGAATTATTGGAGTAGAGAATGTAGTGGATGAGGAAGAATACAATCAATTTGACGAGTTACCGTCTTTTGGAAAAGGCATAAGTGTCGACGACGTCGAACAACATGACGAAACTAGTTATGTACGCATTGATCATCATGAAGGGCTAGTTTTTAAAGGAAATAAGCAAGTAGAATGAGAAATATGCATGTGTGTGATGTATTTGTGAATTTACATTTATGTATACAACACTGCATGTGTGTGATGTATTTGTGAATTTACATTTATGTATATTTGAAAATGTGTGAAGAAATACATTGTGTATATGTGAATTTGCATTTATGCTGGTTGGTGTTGTATATGAATGCAGCTGGTTAATTTGTGTTGTGTATATGAATGCGCAGCAGCTGGTTGGTGTTGTCTTAATTACTACAGTCGGGGGGCTTATCACAGACGGTTCTAAAGTAAGAACCGTCTGTGATAGTATGACTATCACAGACGATTATAAATGTAGAACCGTCTGTGATAGTCATACTATCACAGACGGTTCTAAACGTATAACCGTCTGTGATATTGATATCACAGACGGTTCTTACTTTAGAATCGTCTGTAATAAACCTCCTACATATACCCCCTGTCTAGGGTTTTCTGCGTATCCTGCACTTACTAAATCTCGTCGCCTCCTCGCTCCTCCGTCGCCTCCCCCGAGCCCGTAGCCGCCTCCCCGAGCGCGTAGCCGCCTCCCCGAGCGCGGCACCGCCTCCTCGAGCCCGTCGCCGCCTCCCTCGAGCCCGTCGCCGCCTCCCCCGAGCCCGTCGTCGCCTCCCTCGAGCCTGTCGCTTCCCCGAGTCGCCTCCCCTGAGCGCGTCGCCACCTCCCCGAGCGCGGCACCGCCTCCTCGAGCCCGTCGCCGCCTCCTCGAGCCCGTCGCCGCCTCCCCCGAGCGCGTCGCCGCCTCCCCCGAGCCCGTCGCCTCCCCGAGCCCGTCGCCTCCCCGAGCGCGTCACCGCCTCCTCGAGCCCGTCGCCGCCTCCCCGTGTCGCCTCCCTCGAGCGCGGCACCGCCTCCCTCGAGCCCGTCGCCGCCTCCCTCGAGCCCGTCGCAGCCTCCCCCGAGCCCGTCGCCGCCTCCCCGAGCGCGGCACCGCCTCCCTCGAGCCCGTCACCGCCTCCCTCGAGCCCGTCGCCGATTCTCCTGAGCCCTCGCCGGCCACCTCCCCTGTGCAAGTTTGTTAATCTTCCATATACTGAGATTGCCTGTGGGATTTACAGTTGCTCGATGATGATAAATTCATATACTGAGATTGCCTGTGGGATTTACAGTTGCTCGATGATGATAAATTCATATACTGAGATTGGTTCATTCGGTCTTTGAGCTCTAATAGCTGTCGGTTCATGCAGTTTTCAGGTTATAGACTGAATTATTGGGCAAAGATATTAAATTGATCTGTTAGGATTTAATCTTGACAAGTTAAAAGACTGAATTATTGGGTAAAGATAACTTGTATGGTCTTGATCTGTATGAATACTGCTGTCTGAATATATGCATGCTGAATATATCTTGATCTTGAGATTGTAGAGTTTGTATCTAGAGCTCAAAAGACTGAATTCATTATTTGACATAACCAATCAAGGAAGAGTATATGATTTAGTAGCGGGACGGCCAAGATTAATCTTGTGCAACCCTACAATTTGAGAGCACAAATTAATCAATTAAAACTTGAGCTTGTTGCTAGTCTTAATTGATACATGCCTTTTACATTGTCATACATATTCATGTTTAGACTGTTATTGATTCTATTATTGATGCTTGTTGCTTCATATATATGCCACATAGACCTTCAAAGGGCATGAAGCAAGTAACACATTCTAGTGTATCTTGTTCAATGAACCTGATACACTAGTTTGTGTCATTTGCTTCATAGAACTTTGTTTAGAGACCTTGTAGTAATAGTATATGCCACATAGACCTTCAAGGGACATGAAGCAAGTGACACACTCTAGTGTTCCCTGTTCAATGTACCGGGTACACTAGTTTGCATCATTTGCTTCATAGAACTTTGTTTAGAGACCTTGTAGTAATAGTATATGCCACATAGACCTTCAAGGGGTATGAAGCAAGTGACACACTCTAGTGTATCCTGTTCAATGAACCGGATACACTAGTTTGTGTCATTTGCTTCATAGAACTTTGTTTAGAGACCTTGTAGTAATATTATATGCCACATAGACCTTCAAGGGGCATGAAGCAAGTGACACACTCTAGCGTTCCCTGTTCAATGTACCGGGTACACTAGTTTGTGTCATTTACTTCATAGAACTTTGTTTAGAGACCTTGTAGTAATAGTATATGCCACATAGACCTTCAAGGGGCATGAAGCAAGTGACACACTCTAGTGTATCCTGTTCAATGAACCGGATACACTAGTTTGTGTCATTTACTTCATAGAACTTTGTTTAGAGACCTTGTAGTAATAATATATGCCACATAGACCTTCAAGGGGCATGAAGCAAGTGACACACTCTAGTGTACCTGTTCAATGAACCAGATACACTAGTTTGTGTCATTTGCTTCATAGAACTTTGCTTAGAGACCTTGTAGTAATAATAGATAGATATTGATTCTATATATGTATATATGTAGGTATATATATATATGTATATGTATGTATGTATATACACATATATATGTATTGTAATCGCCTATATTGAGCGAAATAGATAGATATTGCACTTTCTTATCTTATGGTATGGCACTTTCTTATCTTATTCTAATAGACCTACAAATTGAGCAAAATGTCATCCGCGCATTCTTCAACACCATTGCCAGAGGCGTCCGCTTCAAAATCAAGACGCCAAGGAAGAGGGCTATCGAAGAAGCCTGAGGGCCGATTTACCATCACACATGTCGATGTATCTAGGGTCCCTCTCCTTCCTCGCAAAGAAACAAGCGCATGGAAGACCATGATTGGAATCGTTACATGAGAACGAATTGAGATCACATTCAATTCGTGGAAGGACGTGCCTGCGACTCGGAAAAGAGAGTTGTGGACAGAAATTTTGGCATCGTTCGAGATCCCAGAAGAACACCAAGATGCCGTGCAACGACAAGCCTTCCTAGGGGTGTGCAAAGCATGGAAGAACTTCAAGAGCAAGCTTGTCAAGGACTACGTGGAGAAAGACAAAACGCCCTTTCATAAATACCCATTCCTGGAACCACAATGGGAAGAGTTCAAGGCTTCGAAGACGACCGAAGATTTCAAAAGTACAAGTGCGGCGCACAAGGCCCTCCAGGCAAAAAACACACACCCCCATAGACTTGGCACAGCTGGGTATGCGGGTAAAATCCCGCAGTGGAGGAGCGAGGATGACCAGGCAGCCCTGCAGGACACCGCCCCGCCATTTGCCAATATCCCGGATGACCGCACTCGAAATTGGATTAGAGCAAGGACATCCACAACGACATCGGGGGACGTATCCTTTCGAAACCCTGTAGACCAGCAAGTGTCCGAGCGCCTGGTAAGATATCGATCGAACTACGTAGCTTGTAATTACTCCACAACTTCGTACGAAGTGAAATGACATGTCGTACTCTTGCAGGAAGAGCTGAGTTTTGAAACTACCCTGGGATCATTCCAGAGAACAAGGGAGAATGATATGCTCTCCGCAGCCCTGGGAAACAAGGAGCACCCGGGCCGTACGAGAGGCCTTGGGCTTTACGTTCCTTGGAAACATGGTTTGCAAGATGACTCCGACATGTATCGGCGCAGGAAGAGAAACAAAGCCGAGCGTGCCGCACGGCTATGAGAAGAGATCAAGGCATCTCTTAGAGAGGAGCTAATGGATGAGCTGGCTGGTGTAGTCAGAGATGAGGTGTGGAAACAGACAGAAAGTCAGCAGGCCGCCGCCACCGCTCCTGTGCTAGCTAGCCCGCACAACTGTCCGAGTAGTTGCGCATCCAATCTGACGCAAACCGATGCCAGATTTTCTGTGGACGACATCCTGGTAATAATTATTATCTCTCGAATGCTTGCTCTATTGATAGGCCTATTCGACTAGCTAATTCTGTATCGTTATGTAGGAGCCTACGAAGTGCAGGCTCCAAGTGAGATATGCCTCCGTTCCCTTGCACGCTGCTTGGGGCCAGGCATATCCGTCTGGTATCGGGGCCATGCTGAACGGTCAAGCTTTAACGCCAGGCTTCATAAAAGTTAATGTGGATGGTGTGCATGTCAATTTTGAGGTCGTCCCGCTACCGAAGCCCCCCAACGACGAGATCGTGACTCTAGGGCAGGCCATTGGAACATTCATCCAGTGGCCCAAAAGCGACATCTCCCTGGAGGCTTCTTCACTAGTGGCAGGACCAGAAGGGCAGTGCGAATCAGAGCAACATGCACTGGTGCCATCTCCAAAAGGGCAGTGCGAACCAGAGCAACATGCATTGGTGTCATCTCTAAAAGGCAGTGCGAAGTAGAGCTACTTGCACCGGTGATATCTCCACGGGTGCTATTCTCGGCAAAGCAACTTGCACCGTCTGTATTATTACAGTCGACTACCACAAAGTCGACCTACAGTCGAGGCAGTGGCCATGGCAAATCAAAGACGAAGGATGATGACGATATCCCGTATCTGCCATTGGCCCGCAAATTCGTGCTAGGCGAGCCGATGATATTCCTGGAAGAGCACCTCTTAAAATTAGGACTTGGTTGCCAAAGATTCCATGCTTGGTATATGGAACAGTCCAATAGGCCAGAGACAGAACGGCGCTCAGGTATCACTGTCAAATTCAAGCCGGAACATTTCGTGCACGAAGCTCACGAATGTGTCTTCGCGGTAACCTTTGACGATATATTTGAACTTTTCACGCTCAACGCTCTCGACGCCTCACTCGTTCAATGCTGGACACTGTAAGTCTGTACAATCACAGTTTCTGTTCACGTAATACCGATATATGTCACAATTTGTTGTTTTTCTGTGTGTATATATAGATTCATGCTGACCGAAGCTAGATCATCGAAATCACCAATTGGTTTCCTGGACCCACGCTTGGTCGCCATTGATACCATCAACGAGGATGCATCCTTCGTCGAGAACTATATTACACAAGCACTGCTGGCTCACCAAGATAAGGAATTTGTTCTTATGCCATACAATGAGCACTTCCATTGGATTTTAATTGTAATTATACCAAAATGGAACAAGGCTATATAACTTGATTCTCTAAGTAAGAACAAATCCAAGTACACAGCTATCGCCCAAATACTCGATAGGTAAGTACATTGTACATTGTACTCTTTCTTTCCTTCCGAATGACTAATCTAACTTTTTCGAATAACGAAGGTCGTTCGTCACATACGTTGAACAAACATGTGGCTCGACGACAGGGGCCAAGCCCTTGAAACATACTCGCAATTTTCGGGTATTCGCTAGCTACACATTAATTAATCATATACAACACTTAGTAGTAATGCCTCTTGATTTAACACATTCTATTTTTTGCAGTGCCACCAACAGCAGCCGGGCAACACGTGTGGATACTACGTGTGCCACCATATGAGACTACTCCTCGATTCCACCAAGATCACCAATTCTAAGGTTTGTCAATCTTCCCACATTTATTTCATACATGTCAGGTTTTATATGTACGCGCGTTGATATTCCTATCGACAGGCTACGCCCATCTCTACATCTGCATTGACACAGCCGGACTTTGCAAAAATTCGAGGAGAGTTAGTTTGGTTTTTGTGGACTAAAGTCATAAGATCAGATGAAGAGTTCCACTGCGCAGAATGATTTTTTATTGTAATTCTAAGTGCAAATGCAGTGTAGATCTTTTGTAATTGTGTATTTGTTAATGGATATTTTATTTCAATTCAATTAATTGGTTTGCGAAATGGATGCTTTATGTTTGTGAAATGAAGTGCGTTGTCAATTGGATGTTTTATGTCTGTGAAATGAATTGAAATGTGAAATGTATCTGAAATGAAATGAGATGTGTGAATTGTATATGTTTTATGTCTGTGATTATTTGCTTGTTTCAGAGGGTACGGCTAGCATTTCCTGAGGCTAGCCAAAAACAGAATTATATTTAGGGGTTGAAGGGAATATCACAGACGGTTTTTGAGTAAAAACCGTCTGTGATAGCTGATAATCACAGACGATTCGAAAACCATCTGTGATGACCTTCGATTATCACTGACCCATAAATACAGACGGTTCACAAAACCGTCTATGATGACGTTTTCGAACCGTCTATGATGACCTTTTCTGTAGTAGTGGGAGAGAATGCTTGGCGAATTCTTAGAAAAATTTAAAAAATACTATTTACTCAGTCTGTTGCTCCATGTTAGTCCTATAATATTAGGCAAACTATAGCGTCATGTCAAAGTGGCCAAGCCGGTCGAGGCGTGCATGGGATCCATGCGTGGAATATCCTCGTCATGGATAGACCACGCTCCGACGAAACAAGACATGACGAAGCTTCCCCGAAAGACGGGGGTACTACATTTCTCGGAAGTCACGTGCATGCATGGGATCAATGTGCGGAGTATCCTGCTTCCGCGATAGCTCACGTGACCTTTTCACTCACTAGCTAGCAGCGGTCATGCATGCATGCAAGGTCGCCACCAAGTCGTTAGCCGCCCACCGTGGTGCATGCATGCACGGCCGACAAAATCCATTCGTGGGGGCCACTACACGTCAGGGTTCATCGTATTATTGTCTTCACTTTGCTGGACACAAGTTAAAGGCGGATCGTGATGCGGTGCACGAATCTAGAACCAAATCCAATAGTGAGAAAATTCAAGTTGAGGCTGTTTAGCAATCCGAAAAATAAACTGAATTGCATATATAACACTATGCCTTAGTGACACATAGTGTACCTGGGGCTCTCTCTCTAACTCGTTACTACTTTGTCCTCCATATTTGAGCGCTACAAATTTATTTATTTTTTTGACAAGAAAGATGTTTGGAGTATGTGTACATCTTTGAAAGAATAGATATCATGAAAACAATCCTATCAGCTTGGGAAAAAGCTTACATTTGAGCGATGACCTGCAACGCAGAGATGGAAGCGGAGCGCAGCCCAGTCATCCCACACCATACAATCTTTCGGCAATCACGCACGCGCGGTGCTCGTCGACGCTTGGCAAGGATCAGACTGGCCAGGGGATCTGGACGCTGGGCGTCAGCAGTGAGAGTTACAGCAAACTAACAAAATTTCTCGCACAATTACGTGGCTGAATACTTGCGACCAGCCGTAGCCTCGATAAATAAGTAAATAAATAGACTGCTCACTCCAACCTCTGCTCCTCCTCCCATCCCAGTCGTTCGTTGAAGCCGGCAGCTGCCCAACAATCTGGTATACAACACATATTTACTCTTTTATAAGATATAATTTTTTTTAGCACATAAAATAAAGAGACAGTGAAAATAGCTAGATTATTCTTAATTATTATCTCTAAACACTATATTCAATACATGTATATAAAAATAGCAAATAAAGCTATATATTTATTAGGATAGAGAGTAAACATTTATTAATTTTATATTACAATATGAAATACGTTATATATTTATGTATAAAATTATTAAAAAAAATAAAACTATAAACTTTGGACGAATGGAGTACTTAACACGCCCGACGACCGAAACATTTCTTTCTTTCTTTGCCTAGAAACTAGCTAGCGCTAGTAATTTATAAGCTAGCTAGCTACTCGATCGGATCAATCAGTACTGTTACCCTTCTCCTCCTCTATGCTGCTAGGTTTTCCTCTCCTTGCATGGTTTCTTCTTCTTTTATTTGCTTAACTCATCGCGCTTGATGCACAGGAAGATCACCGGGAAGCAGCTGGCCCCGGAACCGGTGACGTCGTCGTCGGAGCCAATGGGGCCACCGGGCAAGGGCAGGATGGGACACCGGAGCACGTGACCAGATTAGGGACCCCTGCGCCGCTAGATGTACTGGTATTTGCCCATCAACAACTTAGTGTTCTCAGCAGAGGCGGAGCTTTGTAGGGGCCAACATGAGCCCTGGCCTCCCCTTCAATTTTGCAAACCTTTGAAGAAAGAAAGCAGTGCATAATATGTGGTTTAGCAGGTGGTTTGACTAGAAATTGGGCACATCTTTCTTCTACAATTCAATCTCTATTAGCAGATGGCCCCTTTTCTGTTTGGGCTCAAGCTCCGCCAGCAATATATTATTGTTGCTTGATAGTAGGATATATTATCGATCGAGAGGACAAACTGATCCAATCATTTGCGGGCCATATATATGGTCTTTCTTAATTGATTTTCTCACTGCGCTTGATTTAATTATGGGAAATATATTGTAGTTAGTCTTTCCTCACAGTTCAATATCGCTCGATTTGGTTTACAGTATTTTGGGTTTGTACGCGCTGATCTAGAAAATGTTACATGACAATGTCGTTGACATCTCTAGACTACTGCTGCAGCTGCAGCCTGTGCAGCCGCCGGCCGACAACCCAGTCCCACTCCCAGCCGGCCGTGAGAGTGAGACTGATGAGCAAGAGCAGCTGAAACAATTCTTGAAGGAGAACCTGGGATTCATACTGAGCATGGTGTTCGGCGCGTCCTTGGCGGGCGCGCCGCCGCAGGTCAGGAACACGCCGATCGCCAAGGCGGCCGCTTTCTTCTTGTACCTTGCCTTCATCACCAGCACGGTCGCCCTTTTTAAAGATCGGTGCGTGCTCAAGCTCTCGCTCAGGTGGCTCTACGCGCTGGCCTGCATCTCCTCCGTCTCTTTGCAGGTGATGGCCTTCCTGTTCCTCATCTCTCTCACAAAGTTCTACGCCGTTGCCATGCCTGTACTCCTGCTCATCTTCGCCGTGGCCATCTGCTGCTCCGGAAAAGATGTGGGTGCGGGAGATCTTAAGGATATCTGTAACTACTCTGCGGTGATCGTCAACTGTAGTGGGCTGACCAGCTTGTTCTTCGGCAGCTACTCCAACTCGATGAGCTCGAATCGCTTTGTATGGGCGGTCACTGCCCTCTGGATCTTGCTGTTCCTCATCATGACCATCGGGCTTAATCTGATGCTGATCGTCACAATGAAAGTTAAAGTGCTCATCGCCCATGCAAGCAGCCTCTACAACATCTTGATCCTGCTGGTTGCAGTGGCCGGCACGCTCATGGCCGTCATGGCGGTTTTTGGGCAGGACAGTTAGTACGGCTTGATAGATTAGGTCTCTCTCTTCTGAGAGGAATTCGGATTGTTGTGTTTTGATCATATATGTAAAGGAGAATAATTCGACTAGGGGAAAAAATCTCTGCAAAAGAAAGAAAGAAAATAAGTACTACTACTCTTGTGATGGGCATTAATTGTGATCTACTACTGTTGTGTGGTGGTACGTCTAGGACTATCGACACCACTAGTCGACTGCGATTCACGCGGTCTTACCGTCCAAGTCACTGAATGTTTTACACTCATATCCATTGATCTGGACGACTATTCCAATGAAATTTGTGCTCTACTTAATAATAACGACATACACATATCCATATAAGTCATCGAAATAAAAAATGGCGCAGAACGACAAATTTTATTCTTCTCAGCAGCCACTTGATGCGCTTAGCTCATAAACAGACCTTATATATGCCGTCCTAAATCATTGAGGATGTGTTCAGAAGTGCAGTGCTCCAACCATGTTCAATGAAGACCACACTTAATTACTAAAAAATGAGATCACTACTACAGAAAAGGTCATCACAGACGGTTCGAAAACGTCATCACAGACGGTTTTGTGAACCGTCTGTATTTATGGGTCAGTGATAATCGAAGGTCATCACAGACGGTTTTCGAACCGTCTGTGATTGTCAGCTGATAGCTGATAATCACAGACGGTTTTTAGTTACAAACCGTCTGTGATATTCCCTTCAACCCTACATATATTTCTTTTTATTGGCTAGCCTCAGGAAATGCTAGCCATACCCTCTGAAACAAACAGATAAACAAGTATATGTATACATACAATTCACATCTCAATTCATTTGACAAACATCCAATTCACATCACATTTCATTCACAGACATAAGGCATCCATTTCGCAAATGAATTAATTGAAATGAAATAAAATATCCATTTACAAATTCACAATTACAGAGTGATAAGAGCAATAAAAAATCAATCTGCACAGTGAAACTCTCCATCTGATTTTATGACTTTAGACCACAAAAACCAAATGAACTCTCCTCGAATTTTTGCTAAGTCCGCCTGTTCCAATGCAGATTTAGAGATGGGCGCAACCTGTAGATAGGAATATCAACGCGCGCACATATAAAACCTGACATGTATGAAATAAATGTGGGAAGATTGACAAACCTTAGAATTAGTGTTCTTGCTGGAATCGAGTAGTCTCATATGGTGGCACACGTAGTATCCACACGTGTTGCCCAGCTGCTGCTGGTGGCACTGCAAAAAATAGAATGTGTTAAATCAAGTGGCATTACTACTAAGTGTTGTATATGATTAATTAATGTGTAGCTAGCCAATACCCGAAAATTGCGATCATGTTTCAAGGGCTTGGCAGCTGTCGTCGAGCCACTGTTTTGTTGAACGTATGTGACGAACGACCTTCGTTATTCGAAAAAGTTAGATTAGTCATTCGGAAGGAAAGAAAGAGTACAATGTACAATGTACTTACCTATCGAGTATTTCGGCGATAGCTGTGTACTTGGATTTGTTCTTACTTAGAGAATCAAGGTATATAGCCTTGTTCTATTTTGGTATAATTACAATTAAAATCCAATGGAAGTTCTCATTGTATGGCATAAGAACAAATTCCTTATCGCGGTGAGCCAGCAGTGCTTTTGTAATATAGTTCTCGACGAAGGATGCATCCTCGTTGATGGTATCAATGGCGACCAAGCGTGGGTCTAGGAAACCAATTGGTGATTTCGATGATCTAGCTTCGGTCAGCATGAATCTATATATATATATACACAGACAAGCAACAAATTGTGACATATATCGGTATTACGTGAACAGAGACTGTGATTGTACGGACTTACAATGTCCAGCATCGAACGAGTGAGGCGTCGAGAGCGTTGAGCGCGAAAAGACCAAATATATCGTCAAAGGTCAACGGGAAGACACATTCCTGAACTTCGTGCAAGAAATGTTCCGGCTTGAATTTGACAATGATACCTGAGCGCCGTTCTGCCTCTGGTCTATTGGACTGTTCCATATACCAAACGTGGAATCTTTGGCAACCAAGTCCTAGCTTTGTGAGGTGCTCTTGCGGGAATATCATCGGCTCGCCTAGCACGAATTTGTGGGCCAATGGCAGGTACGGAATATCGTCATCATCCTTCGTCTTTGATTTGCCATGGCCACTGCCTCGACTGCAGGTCGACTTCATGGTAGTCGACTGTAAGGTATAGACGGTGCAAGTTGCTTTGGCGAGAATAGCACCCGTGGAGATAACACCGGTGCAGGTAGCTCTGCTTCGCACTGCCCGTGTGGAGATGGCACTAGTGCATGTTGTTGTGGTTCGCACTGCACTTCTGGTCCTGCCACCGGTGAAGAAGCCTTCAGGGAGATGTCGCTTTTGGGCCACTGGATGAATGTTCCAATGGCCTGTCCTAGAGTCACGATCTCGTCGTTGGGGGGCTTCGGTAGCGGGACCACCTCAAAATTGACATATACACCATCCACATTAACTTTTGCAAAGCCTGACGCTAAAGCTTGACCGTGCACCATGGCCTCGATACCAGACGAATATGCCTGGCCCCAAGCAGCGTACAAGGGAATGGAGCCATATCTCACTTGGAGCCTGCACTTCGTAGGCTCCTACAAAACGATACAAAATTAGCTACTCGAATAGGCCTATCAATGGAGCAAGCATTCGAGAGGTAATAATTATTACCAGGATGTCGTCCACAGGAAATTTGGACTGGGTTTGCGTCGGATTGGACGCACAGCTACTCGGACGGTTGTGCGGGCTAGCTAGCACAGGAGCGGCGGTAGCAGCCTGCTGACTTTCAGTTTGTTTCCGCACTTCATCTCTGATTACACCAGCCAGCTCACCCATTAGCTCCTCTCTAAGAGATTCCTTGATCTCTTCTTGTAGCTGTGCGTCACGCTCGCCTTTGTTTCTCTTCCTACGCCGATACATTCCGGAGTCATCTTGGAAACCATGTTTCCAAGGAACGTAAAGCCCAAGGCCTCTCGTACGACCCGGGTGCTCCTTGTTTCCCAGGGCCACGGAGAGCATATCATTCTCCCTTGTTCCCTGGAATGATCCCAGGGTAGATTCAAAACTCAGCTCTTCCTGCACGAGCACAACATGTCATTTCAATTCGTATGAAGTTGTGGAGTAATTAGATGCTACGTAGTTCGATCGATATCTTACCAGGCGCTGGGACACTTGCTGGTCTGCAGGGTTTCGAAAGGAGACGTCCCCCGATGTCGTTGTAGATGACCTTGCTCTAATCCAATTTCGAGCGCGCTCATCCGGGATATTGGAAAACGGCGGGGCGATGTCCTGTGCAACTGCCAGGTCATCCTCCTTCCTCCACTGCGGGATTTTACCCGCATACCCAGATGTGCCAAGTCTGTGGGGTGTGTGTTTTTTGCCTGGAGGGCCTTGTGCACCACACTTGTACTTTTGAAATCTTCGGTCGTTTTCATCGCCTTGGACTCTTCCCATTGTGGTTCCAGGAATGGGTATTTATGAGCAGGCGTTTCGTCCGTCTCTACGTATTTCCTGACAAGCGTGCTCTTGAAGTTCTTCCATGCTTTGCACACCGCTTGGTAGGTTTGTCGTTGCACAGCGTGTAGGTGTTCTTCTGGGAACTCGAACGATGCCAAAATTTCGGTCCACAGCTCACATTTCCGAGTGTCAGGCACGTTCTTCCACGAATTGTATGTGATCTCAATTCGTTCTCGTGCAACTATTCCGACCATGGTTCGGAATGCGTTTACCGCTTTTTTAGGAAGGATAGGGACCCAGATGCGTTTATCGCTGTGATGGTCCGTCGGCCCTCAAGCTTCTTTGATAGCCCTCTTCCTTGGTGTCTTGATGTTGGAGCGGACGCCTCCGGCGATGATGTTGAAGAATGCGCGGGTGACATGTTGCTCATTTTGTGGGTCTATTAAGATAAGATGAGAAAGTGATCATATTGAATTGGAAGAAAGGAGAGGAGTAGAGGGGAGGGGGAGAAGGGAGGGGGTGATGTGCCTATCTTAGCACCTACTTTAGTTGCTAATACTATAAACCAAATAGCAAAGTCCCTAAACAAAGTTCTATGAAGCAAATGACACAAACCAATGTATCAAGTTCATTGAACAGGATACACTAGAGTGTGTCACTTGCTTCATGCCCCTTGAAGGCCTATGTGGCATATACTATTACTACAAGGTCTCTAAACAAAGGTCTATGAAGCAAATGACACAAACTAGTGTATCCGGTTCATTGAACGGGAACACTAGAGTATGTCACTTGCTTCATTTGCTGTTTTTTGGCTAGATACATGGAGCATTTGGGTGGAAAGATGAACTATTTCGTCAGGCGCATGACTGCCAATTCGAAGCATAGCATAGCATCCAAGGCACATCCGATGCCTGCTGCTGTGTCTTGAGGAATGCCAAGAGCTGGTCTTCAGATGTGGCATTCCTCAAGACACAACAGCAGGCCTCGGATGTGCCTCGGATGCTATGCTATGCTTCGAATCGGCAGTCATGCGCCTGACGAGACAATTCATCTTTTCACCCAAATGGCCAATGTATCTTTTGCAACAATCGCAAGATTTCTTTATGCGCAGGTGACATGTTGCTCATTTTGTGGGTCTATTAAGATAAGATGAGAAAGTGATCATATTGAATTGGAAGAGAGGAGAGTAGAGGGGAGGGGGAGAAGGGAGGGGGTGATGTGCCTATCTTAGCACCTACTTTAGTTGCTAATACTATAAACCAAATAGCAAAGTCCCTAAACAAAGTTCTATGAAGCAAATGACACAAACCAATGTATCAAGTCCTTCTTTTTCCCGCAAAATTCAAGGCAATTTTATTACAACAGTGCAAAAAAAAGACATTCCCAGATTCTTCGGTGAGCAGCCGACATAGCCGACTTCTTCGCTGAGCGACTATCCATCTGCTTCTTCCCACTTCTTTTCTTCATCTCTGGTCTCTGGATCACGTACGCCAGTAGCGATGATTCATCTAACTGAAATGCACCCAACGGCAGCGAAATAAGGGGACATAGTCGAGCTCCCAAATCTCTTCTATGAGGTCATAGTACGAGTTTCTCGACCCATCGGTACTGAATGCATCTATACGGACACCGCTGTTCTGGTTAGTGCTCTTGACATCCTGAGACTGCGTATAGAATGTGTACCCATTTATGTCATATCCTTGCCATGTCACAACTGTAAATATCGGCCCTTTTGCCAACCATGTCAGCGTCTCAGTCGGCGAGCTCCTAGTGATTTGCTCCTTCAACCATTGGTTGAACCAACGGTTGTGTTGCCTCATGATCCAAACATCCGGCCGCTCTGGATTCTGTTGCCGAAGCACATCCTTGTGCTGGTCCACATAAGGCGCCACTTCAGTCATGTGTTGCAACACCGTGAAATGGGCTTGAGTATACGTGTCCATATCTGGAGTGATTGCTTTCCTTCCGATAGTTCCAAGACCCTTCAGCCTCCCCTCATGACGAGATTGAGGGACACCTATCGGTTGAATCTGAGCCATATAATCGACACAAAACTTAATGACCTCTTCGCTTGCATAACCTTCGACGATGCTGCCCTCCGGCCGAGAACGATTCCGTACGTAGGACTTGAGAATTCCCATGAACCTCTCAAATGGGTACATGCTACGTAGGAATGCGGGCCCGCACATTTTTATCTCCCACACAACGTGAACAATGAGATGGACCATGATATCGAAAAACGAAGGAGGGAAATATATTTCAAGGTGACATAGAGTCATCACCATCTCGTCCTGCAGAGCATCTAGTCCTTTGGGATCGATGACCTTCTGAGCAATTATGTTAAAGAAATAACATAGCCTCATGATTGTCTCTCGGACTTTGATCGGCAAAATATTTCTAATTGCAATAGGGAGCATCTGTGTCATCAGCACATGACAATCATGAGACTTCATGCCATTTAACTTCAAATCTTGCATCGAAACAAGTTTCTTCACGTTGCCGGAGTAACCAGACGGAACTTTGACACCATGCAAGCACTGGCACAGTTCTGTTTTCTCAGCCTTGGACAGAGTGTAACACGCAGGGGGAAGGTACATTCATCCATTATCAATGCATGTCGGTGCTAACTCAGGCCTGATGTCCATGTCAGCCAAGTCAAGTCGTGCGTTGACACCGTCCTTTGTTTTATCACGGATGTTCAGTAAGAGACCAATCAAGCTGTCGCACACATTCTTTTCTACGTGCATGACGTCGATGCAGTGCCGAACATTTAGGTACTCCCAATAAGGTAAGTCCCAAAATATTGATCTCTTCTTCCAGGTCTACTTCTCATGAGCCCTCAATTTACGTCCCTTTCCGAGGACAACATCTAAATTCTTAACCATATCATAAACCTCGTGTCCCCTTAAATGCCTTGGAGCTGAACCGTCTTCCTTCTCTCCGTCAAATTGTTTCTTCATCTTGCGGTATGGGTGAGCCCTCCGAAGGAACCGGCGGTGACGCATGTAGACGGTTTTGCGTGAGTGTCGCAGCCACACACTCTCGGTACCATCTAAACAGTGAGTACAAGCTTTGGCACCTTTTGTACTATGGCCCGATAGGTTACCAAGGGCAGGATAATCATTTATGGTGCAGAACAATAAGGAGCGCAGAGTGAAGTTCTCTCATTTGTATGCATCCCATACCTGTACCCCTTCGTTCCACAGTACTTTTAGATCTTCCACCAACGGTGCTAGGAACACATCGATATCATTCCCAGGTTGTTTTGGCCCTTGGATAAGTATCGACAGCAAAATGTACTTTCGCTTCATACACAACCAAGGAGGAAGGTTATAGATGCAGAGAGTCACGGGCCATGTGCTATGTCAGCTGCTCATGCTACTGAAAGGATTCATTCCATCTGTACTCAGTCCAAACCTTATATTCCTTGGTTCTGCACCGAACTCTGCAAAACTCCTATCGATGTTTCTCCACTACGCGGAATCAGCAAGGTGTCTTATCATTCCATCCTTCTTGCGCTCCTCCGAGTGCCAACGCAGCAGTTTTGCCTCCTTTGGATTTGCAAAAAACCTTTTCAAATAGGGAATTGCCAGAACGCTTCGTGTTTCGATCGTCTAATTAACGTCTCTCGATCGTTATACGAAGCGTCTATATCATTAATGTTTGGGTATACGAACCGTCTGTGCTAAAGGTTAAATATGCGCGCCTAATCCAGGTCTCTTCTACGTACGTATAATATGGCTTCTACTATTCTTGTGATCATCTCCTTCCTCTCATCTATTCATCAAGAATTGTTCGGCCGGAACCTTACACAGGCGGCCAGCAATTTGCATCTGGAGCAGCTTCTCCGCACACGCCCTGCTCTCCTTCCCCGACTTTCTTGCATCCGTCAGCTAGACCTGATCATCCGCCGTCGACGGAGGCGTCTCGCTGCCGCTCAAGAAAGGGAAACAGCCCTTACCCTGGTTCTTCTCCACAATGTGCGCAAAGCGGAAGAAGCTCTTCACGCATTGGAGAGACTGATGGATAGCCTTGCCGATCAAGCAGAAACGGCAGATTCTGAGGAATCTTTTCATGCTATCCTCTACGACATTATGGGCTATGCTACTGATTATTTGCCCAGGCTGGAGGAGGAAGTGCTGAGGACAAGGACAATCTTAACGGCGTTCGAGAAGTCAGTGGCTGATCCTCCAAGTCCCAAAGTCGAAGAAGAAGCGTACGAAGCCCAAAAGATTACAATCTGGGAAACTCTTTACCTGCGACTTTTGTAGTAAATTTGCCTCTAATTAAAACTAATAAATTTGCCTTTAATTTGTTATTTCTTGTGTCAGTAGTTCTGTAGTTAAGTTATTAGAAGCAATGTGTACTTATATATTAACCTCTGATCATGAACAGAATATGACAGACAAAGGGACATCACAGACGGTTCTTGTTAAAAACCGTCTGTGAACATTAACAGACGGTTCTTAACAACAACTGTCTGTGATAGTCTACACAACACAGACGGTTTTTAATAAAAAACTGTCTGTGATAATCCTGGATTATCACAACCGTCTGTGATACTTTAGTATCACAGACGGTCCATCGGTAAGAACCGTCTGTGATACTCGTTTTATCCGACGCCACTAACACAGACGGTGTCCAAATTAAAACCGTCTGTGTTAGTGTCAATCACAGACGGTTTGACAAAACCGTCTGTGATTGACCGTCTAGTATTAGGCTTTCTGTAGTAGTGGATGGCCTTTAAGTACAGGAAAATCTCACCACTTGAATACACAAATATGGCTCTTCTTCTCACATTAACTAATATTTAGTATTTACCACTGAACATAAGTTCATATGATAAAAAAGAACCCAACATATATATCGCTGTAGAAATTAAGCATTGAGAAGTATCAATCTTCCTGCCAGTATCTGCAGTCAGCTATACACGTATTATGTAATTCACAACATTACTGATCATGGAGTCAAGAAAGGAACAGAACTACAGGTATTCACAACAAAAACTAGTCCCACCTGTATAGCTCACCATGTAGATTAGATTAAAGGATGCATCTGCCAATGGTCAAGTGTGGTTCTAATAATTGTCTACCTGTGTACCTTCATCAATCCAGCAGACACCAATATTTTGTGAGTATCTGAAACTTCAGTGACAGGAACTAATCTGCATTACCAAATTTTCCTCGTCTCTCAGTCTACAATTATTTTGTAGCATTTACCAGCTCCTTCCCCAATGAACAGTGAGAAACATGCACTTCACTACGGTAGAACTTCTATAATCATATCTTGGAAGCAACGTTGTAGCAATGGATATAGTAATTTTGCAACTTCATTAAATTGGCGACAGGCACCATACGTCTATATATTGAAATTAATAATGAAATCAGGGGTAATCCTCCTTGCTTGAAAAATATATTGAAATTAATAGGCTCTCATCACAGAGTGAATTGATTTTTGTTGATATGTCCTGGTGCTTGTGCTCATCCTTTGCTCCAGGATCAAAATAAAAAGATTACCTTACAACATGAAAAGATGTAAAAAAAATGTCATAGTTTCAATGAGCCCAAAAAAGCTTATCTGGTACAAGCAAGAACATGGCAGCAACCTTTCTATCATGTACAGTTGGAATGTGGATAAGCAATTGCTTTGATATATTGTACCTCTATGGTTTCATTTGACATTGTGAAACCTTCGGCACCTGCAAACTGCAAATCTGCGATACTTGTTCGCAGATTTAACAGCACAGTAGAGTGAGGCACATTTGGCAAGTTGAGCGCACCAATTATTCATCCTCAAGTACGGTGTAAACTTAACACAGAGCAGTGAATAGAAGAATAGCAGGATTGAAGTTCCTTGTAAGATGTTAATAGTACATTTTCATATCGAGTAATCTGCTGATAAGGGAAATCAAGAGCACCCAAGAACGAGCAAAGCAAGGCCTGAAGGGCATACTGCATACAGGTGATGAGCAGGGTCACTGATGAGATCTAACAATAACCAGGGACTAATCTGAAATTCAGGAACTAACACAAGTCAGGGAAAAGTGTACGTATTATGGATTCTTAACGAAAATTGGTTTCACTAGGGAACAAGGGAATTTGGAAAAGAAGATAGATTAGGGAATTTGTGGGTCTAGACAAACCTGGCAGCCAATCTATTGGGCCACGACGAGAATGAAATCATGGAAGGGGTTGTGTTGGAAGCTGGCGTGGGCGCTGGTGCAGCTGTGGTGTAGGGGAAATGGCGGCGGTAGTGGGAGCGTCAGATCCCGAATTTACCATCTGAAATTCTCTGTAATTTCACCGTACTATTCTCTAGATCAATAGATAGTGTTTGTACATAAATTACTGAATATCAAATCACTAATACATAGAAGGTCATCACAGGCGGTTCGTAACCCTCATCAGAGATGGTTTCTGAACCGTCTGATTTATTGTGTCTGTGATAAAAGGTGGTTATCACAAACGGCTCTCAAACCATCTGTGATAAGTCACAACACAGATGATTTGTCAAAAGAACCATCCATGATATATCAGATATCACAGATGGTTCTTAAACATAATCATTGTGATATCTAACATATCACAATAGCTAATACAAAAAACTGTTTCTGATAGTCTATGTATCACAGACGGTTTTGTGTTACAAACCGTCTGTGATAGCTCTTTGAATATGTTGGACCAAAATGGCGATAGAGGGGGGTGAATGTCGCTCTCTAAAATTCGTCCCCCACAAAATACCCACGAGGCAATCTCCTTAAATAGCTATGAAGAAAAGCTATGAAGTGATTGAAACAGGTTCTCTGGAAGAAATGCTAACCAAGGAGAAAAACACAGAGAAGAACCAGAGGGAAAACCAAGAAGAACCACTTGGAAGACAAACCACACAAAAATACAGCAAAAAGAACTGGAGCTGAAGGGGGCGGTCTAACCGCAGTTCACAGGCCAGTCAGACCGCTCCAATCAAGGCGGTCAGACCGCCATTGATAGCTCGGTCAGACCGCAGGCACATGAGCGGTCTGACCGCCCCTCCTCTTCCGGTCAGACCGGCCATCGATTTCAGGCAGCAGCAGAGGCTGATTTTCAGACTAAAAACCCAAAGACTTCACTCCACAAGAAAATTGAGAGTACTCTCTGGAAATTTCAGTCCAGAACTGTGATATAACCTCTTAAATACCAAGGAGAGCACAAGGAACTAAACAAATTCAACTCTAAGCCAAGGATTTCAGATTTGCTCCAAATGACTGAAAAGAACAGAGAGCTAGACAAAAATCCAAATTCCCACTCAATCCTTGAATCTTTGGTCATGAAACCTTGCAGAACTATGAGCAATAGCCAAAGGACTCTCCAGACCCAAATTTATGCCATCACACGAGGGGAATCAAGAACTCGCACAAAACCCTAGAAATGGAGAAGAAGAACAGGGACAACTCAAAAATCCCAAAATACTCAAGATTCACAAGTCCTTTGCACATGAGATTTTGCAATTGAGTTAGCAATAATCTATGAGCATCCCAGCAAGAATCTTAGGCCATTTTCTCAAGGGAAACAAGAAACACTCCAAAACCCTAGAAAATCCAAAAGAAGAACAGAGGAGCACAAAGACCCAAATCTGATATTGAACTTGCTTTGCTCTTGGGAAACTCGATCAAATGACCTTGAGGCACTATCCCATCATAGAGCAACCCATGCATTTTGGGCCTTCCCAACAAGAAACAACAAGAAAACGAAAAACTCACAAATCCATCACAGAGAGCATCGAAGGTAAAAGAACAGAGAGACTGAAGAATTGAAACAAGCTCCATTTCATATTGAAAAAGAGGAAAGGAGATACATGATTGATACAAGAGGAATGATTACAAGACTCTCAATCCATCTCCAACCTTTCCCCCACTCAAGAACACAAGAACTCTCTACATGCTTGGGAGGAGACTCACTCAGGAACACATCGAAGGAGACAGAACCTCTGCCCTCTTCAACTACCCTCCACTACCAAAGCCTCACTAACTAAAGCCTAAAGCCAAAGCAAACCCCTAAAGCTCATTTTGACTAAAGGAAACCTTAGAAACCCTTGGAGTGCATCAGTGGGCATGCAGCCACTCCCTCATATTTATAGCCCTTGGCTAACGGGTCTCCAACCTGTTACGCCCGCTAAACCCGAACGGAGCCCACTCCCGCTTTTGCAGCCTCGCGAAATTACCATTTCGCCCCTCCTGCACCTTTCGAGAAGCTTCTGCGTCCCTTGTCGTCCAAGCCTCGCAACCACCTCGAGTCTCTGCCATCTTCGACACATCCGACCGTTCTGACCTCGACACCGCCTGTGTCTAGTCCGGTCACCTCGTGTTTCGCCACGACTCCGCCTCGACGTCCTGCAGCCATCACAGACAAGAAACACATCAAATAGCACCGCTCGATACATGAAAGCATAAATGTATTAATGAGATAGCCCAAACCTGACAAGTCGGCATAATATGCATCCTAACCACTTTGACCAGGTTTGACCAAGTCCGACCGAGTCCATTGCACCAACGCGACGACATGGTCTGAACCAACCAAATCAAACTCGACTTCCCTAAACCGATGTCAATTACTCATCACACATACGGGATGACCTCCACATAGTCTCTCAGAATAACTAAAATATTTTATGTTTTTTTGGCTAGCCTTAGAAAATGCTAACCATGCCCTCTTAAAACAATTAAGTAGATCATAGATAATTGTAGATCTTATAGCATATAAAAATCATTACACAGATCTCACAAATAAATTAGAACTGAATGAATTACAATTGAATGAATTATAATTGAATATATTGTTAAATGAAGTACAATTGAATGAATTACAATCGAATCAAATGTTTGAACATCTATTATTTGTTATCACCGGGGGTTAAACTCTCCCTTTATGTCAATGACCTCTACCATCAAGAATGTGGAGAGTTGTCCTTGAACTTCGGAGAGTTCGTTAAGATCGAATATACTTGAGTCGATTCTCATTGCTAGGAGTAAAGTCATAAGTGTGTGTGTATTGATAATTATGATATAATTATTACTAGATTGATAAACCTTTAGATCATTTGTCTTAGCGCCCATAATTTCTTACATATGTCGGCAAACGTACAATGCACACATGTTGCCCCATGGCCATGCAGGCACCTCGCATCAAAGTCCTTGCTGACATCCATCATCATGACCCTGCCCCTTGCCGCGCCCACAGCCCCTTCGACCATGGCCACAACCCCAAGGGCCGTTGCTTTCCTCGGTTCCTTCGATGCCAAATATGTACTTGGATCAAACCGCCCTTCGCTGCCTAAGGCTCTAGTCCTCCTTCAAGGGGCAGTCACTGCAGCCTCTGCCTTGTGTCGTATCACATCTTCCTCCGCTCTACCATACTCTTCCATCTTGTCAAAGAGCTTGGCAATTGATTTAATGGGTTCTCGCGCGTTGTACTCTGCAAGCGGGCCCTTCTGGAGATCTTGGATGGCCATGTTGATTATAGTCGTGTCGTTGATGTCCTTCACTTGGTAGCGAATATTTGCAAAGCGTCGGAAGTAGGCCTATAGCTTCTCTCCTGGGTCCTGCCTTACCACGAAGAGCTGGTCGACGTCAACCCACTCCACGTAGTTGCTTTGAAAATTATTGTGCATGTGATTCTAGATCTGTTTCCATGCGTATATAGGGCTAGGGGCTATGGCGAAAAACTAGGAGAGCACCCCCCCAAGAGAGCGAGGGGGCAACCCTTTTGCCTTTGTCGTGTCATCCCCCCTACTGCTTTGATTGGAGTCTGGAGTCTCGTAGATGCACAAAAACTTATGGGTGTCCATGCCGCCTTTATATGACTCCACTATAGGAATTTTGAAATCCTTCAGCCAGGCGCTCTACTGCAGTCCTGCAGAGAGGGGCGACTCTGGGTGCACCAACCGAGAGGTTCCAGCACGGGTTCGGCGACCCTCCGTGTGTGCCGTAGTAGCCTCCACTGCTACCACAGTGGGTGTCAGCTGGCTTCGGCTTTCCCGCATCTTGCACATGGCTCTTCGCAGGTTTGCTAACTCTTGCTGCAGCGTTCTGTAGGTCGCCTCAAGGGTGCCTCTACTCATACTTGTTGTTGGAGGGTGGACGCCCTCCATTCCTCACGTGGTGATGGCGATGACACTGATGCTAGTGCTAGTCCCGAGGTTCCTGCTGGCCGCCACCTCCTCCATTTGTAGTGCTTCCCACCCCCCATCGGTGTAGTTGCCAAAGGGCCTCCTTCGTCACTCGTCACTGCCTCTGTTGTCGCTGCATTGGCCACCTCCATTGCCCTCACGGTGGTGACCTCAAAGACAGTGCTTCTTTTTCACTTGGTGGTCGACGCCGCCGTCTTTGTTGGGGTTGATTTTCACTTTGGGGTCGATGTCGCTGCTTTCTTTGAGGTTGACGTCGTCACCTTCTTCGAGGTCGATGGCGCTGCCTTCTTCGGGTGACAGATGGCATCAGCTAGAGGAGGTTGTCATGGGCCATACTCCATCTATTCGCCCAGCAAATACCCATATATTTGCTTGTTGTATAAAATAGTTTATGTCTGATCACTAGCAAAAGCTCCGTTTGGCTGCTGCGTATCAAAACTTGATGGTTGCTGCCTAAGACCCTCGCAACATCTGTTGTTAAAGGCGTTAAGTGCCAATTAACATCGATTGCTGAGGATGAGCGTGAATTCGATGCGGACATCTTTAACAATACAACGCCTTTTCCAATAATAACATCAGTTGCTGAGAATGACAATTGACAAGTGTGAATTCGATGCAGACATCTTTAACATGGAGTGATGCATGCCTTGATTCTGTTGGCGATTAGTCCCGTACTGCTGTCTCTAGCACAGGGCTCCATGATGGAGAGTAATATAAGGATGGCTATGGCTTCCCGTCGAACTGTGCAGCTGCGTGCACTACTACAGAAAACCGTATTACAAACGGTTCAGAAACATTATCACAGACGGTTTTCTGAACCGTCTGAATTTATGGGTCAGTGATAATCGAAGGTTATCACAGACGGTTTTCGAACCATCTGTGGTGTAAATATCACAGACGGTTTGTAAGTAAAAAATCATCTGTGATATATCAATATCACAGATGGTTTTTAGCGAAAAACCGTATGTGATATTGATATATCATAGACGGGTTTTACTTACAAACCGTCTGTGATATTCTCTTCTACCTCTAAATCTATTTCTGTTTATTGGCTAGCCTCAGGAAATGCTAGTCATGCCCTCTGAAACAAGCAGATCAACATGTACATGTATACATCCAATTCACATCTCAATTTATTTTACAAACATAAAACATTCATTTCGCAAATCAATTAATTAAAATGAAAACAAGCAAATATAGTATGAAACACAATACACATTTTATTTTTATTAAGATTAGAGTCTACCATTACAATATCCCAAAATAACAAACAGATTGCTCATCTAGCTAACACAACAAGAACAGAGAAAAGCAAAGATTCCCTGATGCAGCGCACAAGCCGGATGTCTTTGACGCCCACCATCGTTAGTGTTGATTGAGCGCTACCTTGTGCATCGTCTGCTTCGTGGGGCTATTATGGTATGGGTCAAGGAGGAGGAGGAGAACAGCAAGGAGGAGGAGAACAGCAAAGAGGAGGAGAACAACAAGGAGGAGGAGAACAGCAAGGAGGAGAATAGAAATAAGGCTGGGTTCTGGTGATCATTTATAGGGGAGGGAGTGCGAAATTTTTTGGCGCGGGGACGGAGAGGCGGAGCTACAATCCATGGGGTGAGGATTGGTGGATTTCTATTGGCTAGGATTGGGTTGAGGAGGATGGACGGGCCAAGCGGTCAGATTATCACAGATGGTTGGTAGCTAGAACCGTCTGTGATGAATGAATATCACAGACAGTTCTATATGCCAACCGTCTGTGAATTAGAGCACAAAATTTTATATACCGATGCAATATAAACAACTAGTATAAAAATATAAAATAGCAAAGTTTTATATGGCTTATATATACTCATTTGAAATGTTTCGATGAGATCTACAACTTTTCAGTTGAAGCAAAATCCAAATTCCGAAAGGAAGACCAAGAAATAGGGCAAAAACAGAAACCAAAAACTTGCGACGCAGGTTTAGGTCCAAAGATGGCCGATTTTTGGGATCTTGGAGGGTGACGGGTGCAAGCCGATCATTTTTTTGGATTGGGCTCATCGTTAGCTTTCCAACGAGTACAGGAACATCGAAAACGGACACCGTATGCAAACGTTATGCCCGTTTTGCTGAAGGTGTCTCAAAACTGAATCCTACTCGGACTCAGGCGGGAAATTATAAAATTTTGGGGAATTGCAAGGCGGGAAACATATCACAGATGGCTTTAAATAAAAACCGTCTGTGATACTGGAATATCACAGACGGTTCATCGGTAAGAACCGTCTGTGATACTCGTTTTCTCCAACGCCATCAACACAGACGGTGTCCAAATTAAAACCGCCTGTGTTAGTGTCGGTCACAGACGGTTTTGTCAAACCGTCTGTGATTTGGCGTCTAGTATTAGGCTTTCTGTAGTAGTGGTGGTGAGCACACAACGAGCTATTCTTTCGCCTTTTACTAAAGAATACCGTGTGCTCTCTATATTAAGCAGCATACTCCTATTTTGGGAGGGATCTCTAGTCTTTTTGATAGGAAGGGTACTAACAAATCATAATAATTTCAGGGGTAATGTTTCTATGTTTTCTACTCTAATAAAAAATGGTATTAATTTTAAAGCATATGAAGAGATAAGTAATTATTATTTATTATTTAGATTTGCTGTAAAAGTTGTGCAAATTATATAGTGGAAAATATGGAAGCACCTTTCTAATTTCAAAGTTTTGCAAGGATTCTGTTCTGGGCTTGTGTACTTAAGAGCCACGCTTAATCAAATCAAATGACACAAAAATCCACATGTTATGTGAAATCAAGAGGAAGATGAAGAATATAAATTTTAGACGAGTGATGGATCCAATAGGCCATAGTAAGGTTGAAGTGCAACATGCGCATTGATATTTGACATGATATTGTTTGTTTGTATGTTTGAAAGGAGCATCATATAATGTTGGTTTTCGACTAATCAGTGATCCTCTTTGTGCAGCTGACACAAGTTAATAAGAAATTCTTCTTTTTACTCCCAAAGCCTCCTTTGAGAGTCTCTAGTTTCTTAGATACGATGATAAAAAACAATGACGAGCCTTTCAAGTGCTTATCATCTTCGTATTCAGAAACTGTCACATATGGTGCGTGCCATGCCAACACAGTTGATATGTGCATGGATGTAGATGATAATATATCTTGAATCTGTTTTGTGAAGACATTTGTCAAGCAGGTAGCTTGAAATAATCCCATCCATTTGGAACAAGCTCAGCCCTACACTTCCATACATTTAGATTTTTTTTGAAAAATAATCTATTTTTTATTTTGAATTACAATAATATACATGTGTTTTATTTTTTGCAGTTTTGACCATCTGTCACTCAACCATTGAGCAACTTGAACTAGTCGCCCAATTGCAGTCTTCATTCCAATATCTTCATCAGTTATGATGAGCCTAGGTGCAACTCCTCCCATTGCTTTCAAAAATGTATGAAACAACCATATATATATCTCAGTCTTCTCATTACTTAGTAGTGCAGCCCCAAGTAAGACACATGCCTTATGGTGATTTACTCCAGTGAATGGTGTGAAGATCATGTTATAATGGTTGGTGTTATATGTAGAATCAAACGACACAAGATCTCCAAAATGGATATAATTCTTCCGACATGTACTATCCGCCTAAAATGCATGTATCAATCTGCCCTTGTCATCAACAACATAATCAAAGTAGAATGAAGTATTTATATCATTCTTCTTACTCAGGTTGTCAATAAACATCTGAGCATCCGATGACTTAATACAACTTCTCAACTCTTTATAGTAATTCTGCAAGTCTCTCCTCGTGCATCCTACATTCTCAAATCCACCCTCACTAATACGGAGATATCTATATGCCCCGCTTGTGCCGATGCCTCCTTTATGACATGTGATTAATGTACGCTTGGCCTTCTCATTTACTTTCCTATTAGACCTTATCAGCTGTTGTTTGCTAGGTGATACCAATTTATGTGTATGAGATTCAATAAATGTTTCCACCCTAAACTTATTCTCAACAGTGCGTTTGACAGCTAGAATTGCCTCATATCCACACCTACTTAGCTTCCTAACATATTTCCTTTTTTTTGACTCCGTGTTATTGTCCTTACATTTCTCAGATCGGAAGTCTTGTCTAGAACACATCCATCGCTTCCATCTTATGACACCATTCACAACCGTATGTGGACCAACACGGACTCCAAATCCGGCTGAATGTGCATATGTCTTGTAGAATTCCTCTGCAGCTTCCAAGTCATCAAAAACCATCCCTTCAAATGGCTTGATAGTTGCGTCAACACAAGGTGTATAAGAAGAACCCTACAATGCAAAGATTAAGTGTGAAGCATGATGGATTGACATATGCAGTAAAACACATGCATACAACATGGTACTTACTACGAATGGAGTGCTGCCGCTCTTTTTCAGGGTACCACAATGAATTAACTGGTGGGGAGGTGAACTAATTTGAGCGATAGATTGTGTATCAAGATTTTCTTCTCTTGGCAATTCCAATGCCACGCTCTCATCGGCCACAGATTCCATGCCTCCTACAACGCTCTCATCGGCCATATATTATATGCCTCCTACAAGAAAAATGCTGCTTTAGGTTATGTAGGAAATAACAGAACTATCAAACAAAAAGACCATGATATTAAATTGATTCATGTTTCACTCTTAAAACACATTGAGGTGAATCAAAGGCTAGCAATATCATAGAGCACTGTTCTAACTTATTCAACCACTAATTTCCATTAGAGCTGGCTTCACCCAATTGCTCATATTCATGCTTACATTGGCCCAATAAACAATGTCATATTCTTAAGTCTTAACATGTCTAAAGGATTAAAAAGCACTAGTAAATCTTTCAATTGTAACTAGAGAATGCCATGCAGATGCCAATTGTAACTAGTAAATCTTTCAAATTCTACAACATGAATTAGAGAAGCATAAACCTTGATTTTGATCATGGGGAGGGTAGAACGGCGCGCGCGGGGACGATGGTGTGCGCGGGAAGACGTCGCCGGACAACGGCGTGGCGGGGAGATGTCGCGGGATGACGGCGCGCACGGGGAGACGTCGCCAGACGACGGCGTACGCGGGGAGGCGTCACGGGATGACGGCGCGGCGGGGAGACGTCGCCGAATGATCACCCGGGAGAAGAACCCGCCGACTCGTAAGTGGTTTTGAGGGGAAATAAATTGATCGCCAACTTGTAACCCGGGAGATGATCGCCGGATGATCGCGCGGGGGAGGGAAAAATTGAGGGGAAGGCGGGGGGGGGGGGGGGTTGGCAAATTGGCGTAAGTGGTTTGGTGCTTCCACCCTCAAGAATCTGGGCCGTTGGGGGGCAGATCTAACGATCCTGGGCAGCATTAGCACCCAAATACCCATTAGCACTAGATACGTTCCCATATATATATATATATATATATATATATATATATATATATATATATATATATATATATATATATGTATGTATGTATGTATGTATGTATGTATGTATGTATATGTATATATATATATATATATATGCAATGGTATATAATATATCATGCATGCTAAATCAATCATGGATGGAAAGTCTTAATCATAGATGGAAAGTCTCAATCACATTAACACGCATCTAAAAGCAATCCAAAGGCAGGGAGGCTCGGTGCCCAGACACCATGGTGCCCTTGTTATTTATACTGTGTATAGTATACAATATAAATAACAGGGGCACCATGGTGTCTGGGCACCTAGCCTCCCTGCCTTTGGATTGCTTTTAGATGCGTGCTAGTGCAATGGTATGGAAAGGAAGTCATTGACATGGATGGAAAGTCTTAATCATAGATAAAAAGTCTCACTCATGGAGCCTGGGCACCATGGTGCCCCTGTTATTTATACTATATATATGTATATGTGTGTGTGTGTATATATAGTATAAATAACAGGGGCACCTTGGTGCCCAGGCTCCATGATTAAGACTTTCCATCCTGATATTATATATCATTGCACTTGCACGTATCTAAAAGCAATCTAAAGGCAGGGAGGCTTGGTGCCGGGGCACCCTGGTGTCTCATTTTAGCGTCCTATATATATGTATGTATATATGTGTGTGTGTGTATATATATATATATATATATATATATATATATATATATATATATATATATATATATATATAATGGGTAGCCCATGTAGTGATATTTAATTGCAATATGCTTGGTTCTATCATGACTAACCAGATTCTCACTTATTGTAGTCGTTGATTTGCTATCACAATAAACTATAGTTAGCCCATGTTGTTTTTTTGCTGATATCTTCAATTATTCTTCGCAACCAGACTGCTTGTGAGATAGCTTGGGTTGCTACCACATAATCCGTTTGGCTGAAGACAAAGCTACTATATTCTATTTCTTTATTGACAAGTGCATATACCTGAACTAAGCAAAAAAGCATATCCTGACATACTTTTCATGTTGTCAAGACATCCTACCCAATTACTATCTATGTATCATATTAGCCTTGAATCTTCTACTAGCTTGTACCAAATGCCATAATTTGATGTTACTTTGACATATCGCAAAACTCTTATTGCAGCGAAAACTTTTAATTGACTTAAGCTACTCATGTACCTTGATTACAAACTGACGGCAAACATAATATCTGATCGTGTCATAGTCAAGTATTACAAGTTTCCGACTAAACTTCTGTAAACTTGTAACACCCCAACTCCACAAGAGCCAAGAATGCTACTAAAGTAACCTTACACAAAACTAAACTAAGATACTTTACTAAAATTCGGCAGAGTCTCCTTTGTATTCCTAACATCACATGGGTTTCAACAGTTAAAAGGGAGTTATAACGGAGTACTGCAATATTCAAGATCAACAAGAAGTACTCATGAACTTACTAATCGACTGAACAAATCCTCAAACTTCCAACTAGACTACCCATCATTATTACAAATAATCTGATACGATAACATAAACAGGTCAAATCTTTGATCAGTAGCTTAATTAATAAGGCATGGTCCGAGAATTAAAGTTCATGACAGTGTGCGTGCAAAGCATAACGCTACTCCCTCCCTTGCATACTGCGCTTGAACTGGGTACCTAAAAACAACAAGAAAGCAAGAGTGAGTCCACAGACTCAACAAGTACATAAATAAACAGACGCATAATTCAATCCATAGCGTCAGCATCCATATTCAGGAGCACATCACTAAATCATTCCACATGCAAATGCAATGCTCAAGGATTCCTTTTCTCTATCTCTTTGTGCATTACACTGGTAATGCAAAGTATGCAACCGTCGCTGCATACCCATGCCTGTGCGCGCACGCACAGGGACCAATTGCCCAATACTCTGCAAGTATTGGGGACCTCATGCCCACACTCCACGAGTGTGGGGATCTCAAGCTCGTCACATTCATGACGGGGACCTCAAAGATGTGCATACTTGGTCATCACAAGACCAGGCCTCAACATGATATCAAAATGCATATGCACCATCTCTTTTCAACATCAAGCACCAATGGCGGTAACAACATTCATGAATAAAGGCAACAACAACAATCGTGAATTAAGGCGATAACAACATTCATGAATAAAGGCAATAACGACATTCGTGAATTAAGGCGATAACAACATTCATGAATAAAGGCAATAACAACATTCATGAATAAAGCATATCCATAGTTTGAACATTCACCACTCTGATTATGCACACTTATCAATAGCCACACGACATTAACAAGCATCAAACCCGCATTCATATCCAAGCAATCACAAACAAGGATCAAACAATGCACTTGCCTCAACCGAGCGGGAACGAAGGACGAGAAGAGGGTGCCGCCTCCGGAACCAGTCCCCCACCTAAACATTCAATTAAGAAATGCTAAGACAGCAATAGAGGACCACTCAAACCATAAAAGTAAACACGGACTCACGAAAGTTCCTTTAGCGCGAACCCAACCCCAATTTCTAGATGTCGCTTTGTCCCCTCTGTGGACAGTCAACTTCTAAAATACATAACTTTCTGCTCAGGAGTCCAATGAGGTGTTCTTAGACTTTCTGGAAAGGTAATTAAATTACCTAAATAAACTTATTTGGGGAGCCCTTTTGATTAAGCCATCCACTGCCCCTACCAAGCCAAACTACAGAACAACAATTTCCACGTCGGCTTCTCTGGACAGTACACTAAAACCACCATAACTTTTGCTACGAAAGTCCAAATCTTGCGTTTTATATCTCTCTGAAAAGGTATGGAAATTACCTACAATATTCGTTATATTGAGATCCTCTGATTTCGTCTTTAACTAATAGATTAACTCAGTTTTCTACAGACTGTCAGGATGTTGACAGATTAACCAGACAGCGGCACTAAACAATTCATAACTTTCTAACCGTTAATCGGATTTTGGCGTTCTTGGCGGCCACTGAAAGCTAAGAACATTATCTACATAACTCTAGGAAACCAAAACTCCTAATTCGGCCTCTAAACACACGAAACTGACCGTGCAATAATCTGGACAGAACGCGATCTATTAAACCGACGCAAATCAATCTACCAAACGACATCAACCGCAACTACTACGCATCAAACAACGAAGAACACGCGACGTTACCCTTGTAGAATCGCAGCAAGATGATGAACTCTCCCCACGAAGTTGATCTCCTCTCCTTTCTTCACTTGATCGGCAGCAGAGAGCACCGACGGCGAGGAAGGGGGGCACCACCATGGAGGAGAGGTGTGCTACAGTAACCGTGCTACAGTGCGGTGGCACTGTAGCTACAGTGCACCTAGGGTTTTCCCCTTTCTTTTATTGGTGGCCGACCCCTCATGGGCCTCCTGGGCCAAGGCCCAAGTTGCCGAAAAACTGCAGAAACCCCCCCTTTTTTTTGTCTAATTTCTCTTTTGAACGCTTTCTTTCGTAGAATAAATTGGAGTATTACATTAAAACCCCTCTTTCTCCTGTTCAATCGCTTTGCTAAAAGAAATATTCTCCCGATTTTAATTATTCTCTCCCGATTTAATTTTTGGGGTATTACAAAACTATCAAATCTGCTTTATTTGCTCCATCTTCTATCTTTTGTTTCTCATTTGGCATCAAGGGGGTTGCAACTGATTTGCAGTCATGAATTTTGAATTTCTTTAAAAATACTTTCTGCGTACTTGTTCTGTGATATGAAAATGTCGTTATCATTTTGCCAAATTTCTATTCCTAGAAAATAATGTAATAAGCCGAGGTCACTCATTTCATATGTCTCTAACATATCCTTCTTAAATTCTTGCATCATCTTTTCACAATTGCGTGTATATATCAAGTCATCAATATATAATGAGACAACTAATATATCCATACCTCTTTTTCTTGATATATAAGGTAGGCTCGCTCTAGCTTTTCTCAAATCCTTTTAGCATGAAATACTTACTGATTTGACTGTACCACGCTCTCGATGCCTGCTTGAAGCCATACAATGCATATGTCTCATAGCAGTCAACATCGGGCTTTTGCTTAAAGCCTTTCTCCACAAGTCTTGCTTTATATTTTTGAATTGAGTCATCTGGATTTAACATAGACTTATAAACCCATTTGACTCCAATAACTTCTCGATTCTTGGGTTGATCAACCATCTCCCAATTGTTATTCTTCTTAATCATATAAAGCTCATCTTCCATGGCTTTTACCCAATTCTAATGCTTTCTTGCTTCTTCGAAGCTTTGTGGTTCAAAAACAGAGAAACCACATGACCCATATATTTCTGCGAGGCTCCTTACTCATCATGGAGATGATTCTAGTGTACTCAACTACTCGGCAGCACTCGGGTTTGTAACATCCTGAAAAAAATTCAAATCTAAAATATGGTGTTTCTAAATTATTTTGCAATATGTTCTGTTGAAATTTGGAGTTTATGGCGATTTTTTTCGAATTTTGGGGGAGGATCCAAACACTTAAGAAAAGATTCAAAAAATAAAATTAATAATAATAATGACATAAAAAGGAAAGATGCACATTATGGGAAAACAAAAAAAACTCTAGATTCAAATCTAAAAGGGAGGTAGAAACTTAAAACTAGAATATAAAATTTCATTTTAAAAATAATAGTATAAAAGAGCAACAAAATAAATATATAAATTATATGCAAATAGGTATACAAAAGGCCTAGAAAAATGAACAAGACATAAAATGAATTAATACAAAAAATAGGCATGAAGGAAATATATTCATAAAATGAAGGTACAAATAAATAAAAATATGTACATGCATGTATATACCTATAAATAAAATAAGTATAAACACATAGGCAAAAATATGAGAAATAAATAAAGATATATATACATACATACCTGTATATAAATACATATGCAAATATATGAAATAAATAAAAAAAAGAAGAGAAGAGAAGAGAGAGGTCAGGCCGGCCGGAGGCCTGGCCCAACCCCTCTCCCGCTCTTTCCCGCTTCGGCCGTACGGCCCAATTCCTCTCCCGCTCCCCTCCCTCGCGCGGCCTAGATGCCCACCCTCCTTATCCCTCTGACCAGCCGGGCCCCCGCGCCAGCTCCTCTCTCTCTACCGCTGGCCCCATTCCTGTGCGCCCTTCTTCTTTCTTTCCCCCCGAACGCCCGCGTCTCCTCCTTCTCATTTCTGTGGCCAAGCAGCTTCCGCGTCGCCTTCCCCCTCTCAGCTCTGCGCCAAATCTCACCGAATCCTTGCCGTGCTGTCTCCTCCCTGCTCTGCACGCGCCGCTCGCTCAGTCGCGTCGCCACGGAGCCCCGCGCTGGTCTCTACCTGGTGGATCCTTTCCCCGCCGCCCGGTCCTCCGTCGTCGCTCAACTCTGCCCGGTCCGCCATCAACCGCGCCTTCCCTCCCCTCTATGCCTACAAAAGCTTCGCATCCTTTCCCCTTTGCCCCCGCGCCAATCTCCCCTCCTCCCCCACCTTTCCCTTCTTTCCCCAATCTCCAGCCGCCGCCGCCCATCTCATCACCGCCGCCTCCTCAGCGGGTCCCCCTCCAATTCCCCGCCGATGGAGCCCCACGACACCGCCCCGGACCTCTTTCCACTGCCGTCGGCATCTTCCCTCCTCCCTATCCGCCGGCAACGCGAGCCATCTCGCACCACCGCCGATCCGCCGTAGAGCCCCCCCCGGCCCGACTGACAGCACGGTAAGCCTCCTCCGGTCCCCCTCAAGCTCGCGCACCCGCCAATTTCGGCCGTCTCCTCGACAACGCCGGTGCCCCCGATTCAACCCCGTCACCGGCCGCTCGCGCCGATGCCGGCCACCCCCGGCGCCACCACAACCCACGACGACACCTCCCAAGCCTTCCTTGCACGTAGGGCAACCCATTTTGCCGACTAACACCACCTCACCGGCCACCGTACGCCGCCGGCGACACCAACACCGATCACCGCCGGATTTCCCCTGCTTGGTCCTGCTCATGTGTCACTATTACTACCTCACTCCCCCTCCTCCAGACAAGAAACACTTGATGCCCAGATGGTTAACGGAGCCTGCGTTAGACAGCAGATCACCCGAGAGGTCCCGAGTTCGAGTGGAGCTTCGGCCATATTAGGCCATATTTTTTCTGTTTTGCTTCTTTAGCCATTTTAAATAGGAATCAATTAAGAAATAGCCCCAATAAGCTAGGAAAATTAAGTCAAGATCAAATAAAATTTATATATATACCTTAGAAAATAAAATAAGGTTAATTAGGACTTAATACTTGATTAATTGCTGCAAAAGTAATTAAAATAGTTTAAATATTTGCTTGAGGGCTAATTAGCAATTAAAGGCATTAATCAAATGTGGATTAGTTATGATATATGAATAATTAATACTAATTGGATGATTAACTCAAAGACCAAATATTAATTAAAGGTATTATGATTTTGATTAACTGTTCAAATGTAATAAAGGCTACCATTAATATATGCCCAATGTTCAACATGCCTTCGTTAAATAAATTTTTGCCGTAGGTTTTGCTAAAATAGCAAATATTGAAATATAACCTCATACCAAGTTTTGCCCAGATAACTGAGTTTGCACTGAAATTAGGGATAAAGGTAAGCCTGATGGTAGCTAAAGTAAATAAAAGTGGCATTAATTAACTTTTAATGTTAGTTTCAAATGAATAACGATACTGAACATAACTTTATATAGCAAGTTAGGACCTGTATAGATAAACCCTAGTTTAAATTAAACTTAACCTAGCGATAAAAGGAGGTACATAAAATATCACACCACAGGATGCTATAGACTCACTCTAAGACTAAATTGATAAGTTGAAGATTTTATATATCGCGCATATAATGTATACCCTGAATGTTAGCACTCGACAAAATACATCAATGTATAGGATTAACCTAACTCATGGAACTTCCTTAATAAAAATAACAATAGTAGAAGAAGTTTATAACAAAAAGATCAAGTTATCATATGCTATTACCAACCTTGCCTCAAATCATCGAATCACCCATTAACTCGTAATAGAACAAAAATAAGTTTATTCGGGTGTGTTTGGATCCTTTGAGTTATTTGCTTTTTTTGGATTCAGTCGTTTATCGCGTAATTAGAAATTGGAAGTCGTGAAGACTCATTGGATCAAGTGAGGTCAAGCTCGAAGGGAAGATAAACGCCAAAAACTGAAGAGAAAGCATCGTGTGAGCTCAAGACCGCGGTAAACCGCGCCAAGCGAGTCAATACTTTGATCATGTTGAACCTACATTTTATGCAAATTACTTTTGTTTAAATTATCAAATTGCATGCTGTTATCTTATGTGTAAGTATATGTTTGATTTAAGAATTTTAGTTATATGCCCATCGATCAACTTGATTAGTATTACATCCCTCTTTGGAATATTGCATATGCGAGCCTTGTCACCCTAGTGGAAAAATTATAATGGTTAGCTTTCAAAAATAAGTCCTTAATTATATGCCATGCTTAGCACTGCTTAGAAACTCGGGGCAATAAAATGCCCCAAGCATCACTTCTAAAAATGAGAAACTGATTTGGACAGTCATGGTGGGAATGACTAGTATATTTTGACCTGGTTATTTTATGCTCTCAAAAACTCTAGCTTGCTTAAATATCTGGGCAGATGGTTCGATGGTGTGAGTGCGTGGTGCAGTGGAAGCACAAAATGGTTAGTGGTAGAACCGCCCAGATACCACTAAGGACTGAATCTTGTCTTGACCTCCTGTGTAAAACAGTGCAACCACAAGTCTGCAAAGTGCAACTTGGCTAAGTAAATTTATCGAAACTCCCGGACTCATCTCACTGGTAGTGGATAGAAGTGGCGCAAGGGCAAGGCGAGGCCTAAAGGGACACCAAGTGGAGGGTGAAGTTTCTCAGCTATTCTAGCATTGCGGGAAGTAGAGCCTGGCTGCATTAGGAACTGTGGGGAACATCCCGTGCATAGATGGGACCCACCGCAAGTGGGAGAAGCCCATAAGGTGAGATGACAAAAGGGGTTATATACTTTGAAAAGTCACTATGATGGTCTGCTCAACCACATGGCTAAGGAATCATGTGGGGCAACAAGTTGATTGTCTCTTGTGGTGAAAGTGTACAAACTCTGCAGAGTCAAAACTATTCGAATAGCCGTGCCCATGGTCAAGGGCGGACATGGGAACTTAACTAGATATAGTTCTATTTCGAAAAACCTTTGTGGGTGGGATTGGAAATGTGAAGGGCCGCGGAAAGCCCTAATTTGTATTGTCCTGGGTGTCGCCCCAGTGGTAATGTAAGCGGTTATAACGCTGAAAGATAAGCATATGGTGCAGATGCCATGTAACGGTGGATGGAAATCTGGATCACTATTATAGATATTACATTCTTTCACACAACATGATTTAGTTCAAACTGCTAGGTCCCAGGATATTTTTAAGTAATTGTATTCAAAAGCACTCTACGCAAATAAAATAACCTGAGCCTTCCTTTGATAATCCATGCATATTATTTATTTGCATTCTGTGTGTTGGCCCACGGAGCACGGTGGTTTGTGCTCACACTCGCTCTCACAACAAATCCAGAATCAGGAATCAGATCGCTACGCTTCGGCAATAATCTCGGTCATGAAGACAGAGAAGATGAAGATGTAAAGGGCTAGGTCGCGAACCTCCAGTTGGTTGCCTGTGGGCATGTCCTGAAGGTCCCACCTGTGTGTTTCGTTCCGCTACTGCCATTTATTGATTTCGGCTTGATCGGCTCGTGAGTAAGTCTACAATTTTATTTATGCTTCCGCATGATATGTATTTTGATGTCCATTACTGTAACTGTGAGCACTATCTGCTGATCCAGGGAATAGTGCATTTAATCACAGAGGATTCCGGATTATAAAATCTGGGTCTGACAGGGTTTGAGCTAGAACTCGAGTTCGAACTTGAACTTGATTCATCTTGACATAGAGTATCACCTTCTTCCTGTTGCTCAACTAAAACTTGTGGTTGGCCAAGTGAGATAACCATTGTCGGTACCAACAGATTCTTTTGAACCTTAGCTGCTTCCCAATCCCAGGAAGCCTTTCTCATCAAAGATCACATCTTTACTGATTATGGTCTTCTTTCTTTTCTAAGTGGTTAAGCTGTAGTGCCGTTAGAATAGCCAACAAAAATACAATGAACACTCTAATCATCAAATTTAACACGTCTTTGAGCTGATACTTGGGCATAACAAATAGAAGCAAATACCTTCATATGACTAATTACTGGTTTCTGACCATACCATACTTCAAATAGTGTGCGATTTAGAACTGTCTTCATTGGACTTCTATTCAAAATATAAACTGTTGTACTTACAGCTTCTACCCCAAAATGATTTAGGCATACCTTCATCTTTTAGCATAAAATTTGCCATATCATTAATTGTTTCATTTTTTCTTTCAGCAACACTATTTTGCTGAGAACTATAGGCTACAGTCAGTTGCTTCGAATACCAGTATCATCACTTTCTGAAGTAACGGCCCTTTTCTATCAGGATCGCATTTTTGCTGGGCTGCAGCAACCTTACTCCCTTGATTGCATTCCTGTTGAAGCTGAATACCAGATGAGGTTCTCTATCATTTTAACTTGTAAATTTTATAGCGAACATGCCATTCATTACCTAATTATTATTTCTAAGCATTATATTCAATATATACATGTAGAGAACATAAAGTAAAGTTGAATATTTATTAGGGATAGAAAATCTTGCATTAATTTTACATTGGAATATAAAATACGTCCTACATTTATAAATAAGTTTAATTAAAAATATATCTATAAATTTGGACGAAAAGAGTAACATTAGTTGCTGAGGAAGACAAGTGTGAATTCGATGCGGACATCTTTAACAAGACAACACATTTTCCTATAATAATAATTTATGGATTGATGCATATCTTGATTCTGTTGGTGATGATGGGCCAGAAATTGTAGGCCTGGGCCAGTTTGGTTTACAGCTGCAGCTAGGAGAAATGGTTATTACCGATTAGTCCCGCACTGCGGTCTCTAGCACAGGGCTCAATAACGGAGAGTAATATAAGGATGGATATCACTTCCCGTCCAACCGTGCAGCTGCGTGGTGAGCACAAAGCGAACTATTCTTTCGCCTTTTACTAAAGAATACCGTGTGCTCTCTACATTAAGCAGCATACTCCTATTTTTGGGGGGATCTCTTTCTTTCTGTTAGGAAGAGTCCCAACAAACCATAATAATTTCAAAGTTATGCAAGGGTTCTATTCCGGGAAAGTGTACTGAAGAACATTGCTTAATCAAATTAAATGACGCAAAAATCCAATATTTGACATGGTAGTATGTTTTTTTTTTTTGTATTTTTGAAAGAAACATCATATAATGTTGGTTTTCGACTAATCAGTGATACTCTTTGTGCAGCTGAAGCAAACAAATAAGACATTCTTCTTTTTGCTCCCAAAGCCCCCTTTGAAAGTTTCTAGTTTCTTAGATACGATGATAGAAAACAATGACGAACCTTTCATGTGCTTGATCATCTTCGTATTCAGAAACTGTCACATATGGTGTGTGCCCATGCCAACACAGTTGATGCCAACTCTGTCTGTGAAGAGTCTTGTCAAGTAGGTAACTTGAAATAATCCCATCCATTTGGAACAAGCTCAGCCCTACACTTCCATACATTTATGGGTGGAGAGATGAAATCCTGAATTTTGTATCAGAAGGACAATATAGGAATATATTCACTACAACGTGGCCTTAAAACGCCTTCTAAAGTCCAAGAAACTCTAGAAAAAAGTTTGTAAGGCACTATTGAAAACGATGCAAATAATCATGGAGGGAAAAGTCCTTTGCGGAGTCCTTTCGGAGGCATTTTCGAAAGTATTCATAATTTTCCGAGGCGTTTTGGGGGAAGACCTTCAAACTTTTTCAAGGTGTTCCCCAAAAGGAATGCCTTAATAGCCTTAAAAGGCAAATAAAAAAAACACCCAAACTATTGAGTTTCATGAACCAGCCAGTTCACCCAAAAGCTTTAGCTGATGAGGAACTCCCCCTCACGTGTAGGCTCCCTTAAGCCTAATAAGTGGAATAAAAGTGGACTGCAATTAATATTTTTTAATTGTGTCAGCCAGGTCTTAAACTCGGGACCTTTTGGCTCTGATACAATATTGAGTTTCATGCACTAACCAGTTCACCCAAAAGCTTAAGTTGATAAGGAAAGATGGGCAATTCTCTTATATTTCAATACAAACAAGATAATTGCATTAGCATCCACACCAAACACGAACCAAATTGGAAAACAGTCGGCACATGATAGAACAAGGTTTCATGTGAATAGAGTTAACAATAGAATCAACGCAGCGGTGTGGCAACACGCCAACAACTAGCAAAGCACATGATCAGAGCAAGGTTCAGAGGCCTCTGGTTTGTGAGTTCCTAAGACTGCTCATTCCACATCTGGAGCTAGTAGAATAAATTTTCACAATTTGGAGCCAAAACATAAAAACTTACAACAAAAGGTTATTTTGCTTGTTATTTACAAACTGACTGTTAAGTACATGGAAAAAACAACAGAATATCTGCAGAATACAAGGTTATGCTAACCAAGAGTCTGCTTTAAAGAACTAAAACTCAGAATGATTGCAGTCATGAAAATCTTCTGGAGGAACTACAGGACATATGTATATTCCAAAAAACAATCTTGTTGTAGTAAAATATCACCTACTGATAAAAAATACTAGTATATGTATGCCGATTTTGTCCATGAAAACCTAACATAGAAAGTCAGCTCTAACAGAAGAAGAAATGGGTCACAAGATCTTAAGGGGAATGAAGGAAAATCAGAGGTAAAGGAATCATTCATCAAAAGGCAACTTTTAGGACAAACCAAGAGACTAATCAATCCCTAACAAACCAAGAACCAATCAGAAGGTATTAGCATCCATGTTAATATTAGTGAGTGCAAGTATTTATGTGCATACTACAACTACTATCACTAACTATATAATATCGTCTGATCAGCCTACAGAATCTTTTAAGAACCAGAAACAGGTTATAAGAGCACCGATTTTACTAATCTGTACTAATTAAAAGAGGGAGTTGGTGGTGGTGGTTCATCTGCCCCTCCCAGCTCTCCTTTGCACATACCTAAAAAATATCTAACCAAAACAAAAAATAAATTAATCTACCAAAAAATAAATTCCACCACACTACAAATTCTCTTAACAAAAAAAAGTTTACTGGGTACGTGGAGGCAAAACCGATGGCGTGGGTCGGACAGGCCAATTCCGACAATATCATCTTGACGTGCTGGGATAATATGATTTTTTTTATCCATAGCAAATCACAGACATTAAAATATGTAAACTCTTGGTAGCACTTGATGGCAGTTGCACAGGACGATACATATCAAAGTGGACTCGAACTGAACACTAAAAATTAGCCAGTTGCAGGCAAGTGCTAACCATGTCAAATGGTAAAGCTGGTTACACATTTATGATACATGTTAGGATTTTACTTTAAAATAAATGCAAGAAGTAGAAATAAATGAAATAATATTTACATAACCACCACCTACAATATTCATGTTAGGATTGCAAACCACGATTCTAAATTGCATGGACACTGGGCTACTTCTAAAAAGTACAGTTTAGTGCTTGCAAGAGAATAAACTTTCTTTTCTAAATTTCTAGGGGGCGAAATGCCATAACCACATATTGCACCTAGAGATGTATGAAGACCTTTCAATTAGCAAGCAAGATCATATGAGAAACATAGTCACATATGAAGTTGTGAACTGGTAAAACATATTGCAAACTGCAAAAGTACTTAATCCAGACATGCAGGCCAGCTACAGCCGGCCACCCAGCCGAGACATGAAGAACACGAGCCGGTTGATCTCGTAGGGCACAACTGTCATATAGTTGAACCACCGTTTCCAATCTGCTACCTCAGTCATCGACCCAGATTGGAGGTCAAGCACATACGCACGGTTAGGGTCCGAATAGTAGAGGGCAAGCACGGTCCCGCTCTTCTCTGCTATGCACACACTGGACAAGGACTCCACTCGGATGACAGGGGGGAGCTCGTCAAGGGGGAGCTTGGTCGCGCCGATGTGTCGACGCTTACATCAACGTGTGCAAACTTGGTTCATTCCCATGAAAGAGCCAGTGTGCGGTGCCCAGACATGTTCCAGGATTCGGTGTTGACTAATTCTTGTTTGCTCAGTCTAGGAGAGACATGGTTATCAGGATGAAATGCGTAAGAGTAGGAACATGTAGACTGAGGTAGTTCAGTTCAGTAGAATAGGCCAAACTGAGTTTTTCCGATTCAGTAGCGTAGACCGAGTTCTTTGGATCATAAGCATCAAAATAGATGCATGCTTGTAGTTGGTTATCTTTGCTTTATAAAAAGGGAAGAAGACCCTGAATAAAATGTGCTCATTCACTATTTCTCATTGCTCTAGCAGTCCAATACAAAACCTTGGTTTCTCTGAAGTTTCCTATATTCTTCAGTTACTGTTCATTTCCCGAAAACACAAAGTGTAGTCTGCAGTCCGAGTTTTTGTTCTCTGTGTGCATCAGTGAGGACTTTCGGCTAACATTTGGTATCAGAGCTTGTGTAGTGCTCGATCCTAGATGGCCGGAAGTCGCTCCCTTTCACCACAACGCTCTCTCACACCTTTCCACTCTGGAGCGCATCAAGACGGCACCGGCGGTAGCGGTAGCGGCAGTCAGACCCTGGTGGTACAGAAGGTGGTGAGGGAGGTTGGTGGAGGCACGGTGTATCCGATGCTAACACGAACCAACTACGGCGACTGGTCTGCACTCATGAAGGTGATGCTTCAGGCAAGGGGACTGTGGAGCATTGTTGAGTCCGGCGAGGCTGAACCGCAGGAGGATATGATGGCGCTGGAGGCCATTTGTCATGCGGTGCCGTCGGAGATGATCTCTGTGATCGCCAACAAACCCAGCGCGAAGGATGCGTGGGACACCATCAAGACGATGCGTGTTGGCGTTGACAGAGTCCGAAGAGCCAAGGAGCAGTAACTCCGGCGAGAATTCGAGGACTTCTCAGTTCGCAACGGCGAAACAGTGGACGATTTCACTATGCGTCTCACAGGTCTCGTCAGCGCACTGAAGATACTCGACGTCGACATTGAGGAGCCCAGGGTGGTTCAGAAGATGCTGCGTGTTGTTCCTCCCCAATTCAACCAGCTCGCTCTCTCTATTGAAACCTTACTCGATCTGGAGACGCTGTCAGTTGAAGAAGTGGCAGGACATCTCAAGGCGGCTGAAGATCGGTTGAACGAAGGAGCACGTCCAAGCGCGGGAGGCAAACTCTACCTCACTGAGGAGGAATGGGTTGCCCGGTACAAGGATCGCCTACCGGGAAGTGGATCTTCGAAGAATTTTCGCACAGGCGGCGGAAATTGACGTCGTGGGCGCGGAGATCACAGGCGTGCCGATGATGATGGGCGTGGTGATCACAGGGGCACTGATGATGATGGGCGCGGCAGCACAGGCGATCGAAGCGTCAACACTGGACGCGGTAACCCTAGTGGACGTGAAAGCAGGAGTCGGCCGCGCCGCGATGACAAGTGCCGGAATTGTGGCAAACACGGTCATTGGGCCAGAGAATGCCGCCAACCGAGACGCGACGACAAACAACTACTGACGCAGAATGAAGACGATGAGCCAACAGTTCTCATGGCACAAGTTTGTGGCATGACGACGCGGACCGTGCTGCGCAGGGAGAAGACATCATTGGAGGTGCACTCACCGACCAGTGGAAGCGATGGGTCACCCATCAAGGCTCGAGTGGAGGCATCAACGCGGGTGCATGACCAGATGTTACTCGGCATGGATGGAGCCGACAATGACCACACCTGGTTCGTGGACACGGGAGCTACAAACCTGTAGGACCAAAATGGCGACAGAGGGGGGGTGAATGTCGCTTTCTAAAAATCGCCCCCAACACGTATCTTCTTCTCCAATAGCTATGGGAGCTATGAAGGTAGAAGACCAGTGCTCACAAGACACCCCAGCAGCAGGAAAAACACAAATACAGAGGCCAGCAAGCGAGAAAAATCAAATCGGAAAAATTCTGGCCTCAAGCGGTAGTACCGCTGAGACGGGCGGTAGTACCGCTGAGCGGTAGTACCGCTGGTCCGAGCGGTAGTACCTTTGAGCGGTAGTACCTCTCCAGGAGCGGTAGTACCTCTCGAGAAAAACAGCAAACGAGATTTTATGAAAACTGAGAGATTCACAATGATTCTTGGATTCTTGGCTTGGGAAACTTTGAGGATAGCTAGGGAACACTCCCAGAAGACTAAGCCAAGAGCCAATTTCAAGAAAACCCCCTCCAAGAAACAAGAATTTCAGATTTGGGTAAAAATCTGAAATCTTGCAAGAACCGAGCCAAAAACCAAATTACTCCCCAACCGTTGATCCTTTGGCTATGAAATTTTGAGGGTAGCTAATTAATAGCCTCTGGACTCTTCATACCAAATTTCAAGCCATCTCAACAAGGGAATCAAGAACAGCACCAAAACCTAGGAAGGCAACACATGAACAGGGGAGGCTCAAAAACGAAATATGAAATTAAAATGAAGTTTGCTCTTGGGAAACTTGATCAAATGATCTTGAGGCATCATCCCAACATAGAGCAACCCATTTTGGGCCTTCCCAGCAAGAAAGAACAAGAACCTCAAAAAGGTCAAAAAGCAAGCCTAGAAACCATCGAAGGGCAAAAACCACAGAGGGCCTGAGACTTGATCAAATTCAGCCAAAACCATCTCATATTGATAGAGAGGAAAGGAGATACATGATTGATACAAGAGGAATGATTACAAGATCCTCAACTCATCCTCTCCCTCTCCCTAGACCTCAAGAACACAACCCATACATGCTTAGGAAGGGAGAAGAACACTCTGTTCAATCTCGAACCCATCGAAGGGGACAGAGGGAGCACACTCTGCCTCTCCAACCACTCTCACCCACTAAAGCCTAAAGCCAAAACAAACTCCCAAAGCCTCTTTTGACTCTAGCAAACCCTAATTCTCCTCAAGTGCTCAAGTGGGCATGCAGCCCCTCCTCTCCTTTTATAGCGCTTGGCTAACGGGTCTCCGCCCCGTTACGCCCGCTACGTCCAACGGAGCCCGCTCCCGCTTGTGCAGCCTTGCGAAATTCCCGTTTCGCCCCTCCTGCACCTTCCGGGAAGCTTCCGCGCTCATTGCCTCGCACGCCTCGCAACCACCTCGAGTCCACGTCGTCTTCGACACATCCCGACCGTTCTGACCTCAGCGCCACCTACGCCTAGTCCGGTCCACCGTGTCTCGCCACGACTCCAACTCGACGTCCTGCAGTCACACAGACAAGAAACACGTCAAATAGCACCGCTCGATACATGAATATCACACTTACCACAGATAAAGTCCAAACCTGTCGAAACCAAGAATAGGCGTCCTAAACCCATACGACCAAGTTTGACCAAAGTCCGACCTAGCCCATTGCACCCTGCAACGACATGGTCCGACCACACAATCCAAACTCGACTATCCTAAACCTTTGTCAATTACTCATCATTCACATGGAGTCACGACCACATGGTCTCTCAATCTCCCCCTTGATGAGTATATTGACAAACTCAGAAAAAGCATTAAGATGAGTTTGATTTTGAAGAATCCAACATGGTCTAGAGAAGGGAATGAAGCTAATGACCATGCCGACAGAAGGAACACTAGAGCAACAAGAAAGAGCAAATTGATCTCCAAAGCTCTAAACTGTTCCCAACAGACTTTTTCTTCTCTATCCTCCCCCTTTTGGCAATAAACACATCAAGATGCAATAGAGAGAATATGACATAATGGATGAATATGGCTGAAGTTTGTTTATTCAAGCATTTAGAGCCATGAGAATTATCCATAATGACCATAATGTAATACACCAAGCCATAACTCAATAAAACGCTATCTAGATCATGACAACATATATGTAAGTCAGCTAGAGCACATAGATGACAATATGAAATGTAATGCATTTTAGTGAGCAAGTCAAGTCATCAATGAGCAAAGTCTAACTAGAGATATCCAAGGATGATGCAGGCCATGTCAATGAGCTAAGTGGAACAAGGAAGCTAACATTGAGTCCAAATAGAGTGCTATAAGCTCAAGATTGAAACTTTGGTTAAAGTACTTGGTTCTTTTTGAAGCTTAAGCAAATGGAGCACAAATGACATATTTTCTTTTGAAATTCATGGTTGTTGCCAACCAGATTTTTGTTTTATCATGTGCTAGATCTCAAGCCTTATGCGACTACTCCAAGCAAGCAGCTTAAGAAGATACTCTAGGTCATCCAAAACTTCCCCTAAGTTCGTGCCAAGTGCAATGGCAAGCCGTCTCATAGGAAAGAATTGGTGAAATCAGTTTTTTCGCACAAAAGAGATCTTTTTGTTTTTTAACATTTTGTACTAACTCATGTATCATCAAGAGACTAAAACAACTCAAACTATGGCTCAATAGAGATTCAACGCTCAACTTGGCCTACTTGACATGGCATGAATCATAAAGGGATAGCTCAAGAGAGACTAGACTCAAATGCTAGCATGACAAGTTTTAATTCAAGTTGAGCAATTTTAATTAACTTATCATGGCAAAGAGCTAGTCTATACATATGAGGTCATGATAAATCTAGCAAGCTAAGCACAAGTCATGGCAAGGTGTAAAGCATTGAAGCATGTCATAACAGGATAATAATCAAGGCTCAATGCAGATTGATTACAATGCTAGAATGCTGAAAATGCAAGAAAGTCCAGCTCCCCCTCAACATTAGATGCAACTTTTAGTTCAAGTTGAGTTAAGTCAATATTAAGCTCCAGAAGCTTCCAAAAGAACTCCCCCTGAACCAAAGCAATAAAATCGAGAAGCTGGGAAAGAAAACACCAAACAGGCAGTCCTTAAAGCATAGATAAGATATAAAGGATACTATGGCTCAGACTGACTCTCATCTACCCCATATGACACTAGGACTATTAGACGGTAATCTACCTCACTAGGGAGCAAACACGTACCCCGTCTACCCAAGGGTGGCCCGACCCTTGCTAGAACCTGAAAGCAGTGAGTGGGCTCAACCTAGTAAGAGAAGAGAAGCGGCTAATAGAGCAGAACCCTAGGTCACAAGATGAGAAGAAGACAGCTAAGCAACTAGACTAGAGAAACACTCTAACCTATGCTAGAAGGACTAACCCAATGCACCCGTATGCAATGCAATCAGAAAAGGAGTTAGAGCATAATAAAAATAGTAAAGCAGTAAAGTACAAACTCCCCCTCACAACAGTCCATAAGGACAGACCACCCCAAGCTCTCCCCGCAGAGCTGAAAACCTCGAACTATCCAAAGGCTTGGTGAAGATATCAGCCAACTGGTGGTCACTCTCCACAAAATGGAGCACGATGTCACCCTTCTCTACATGGTCTCTAAGGAAGTGATAACGGATATCGATATGCTTGGTCCGAGAGTGCTGCACTGGGTTCTTAGCGATGTTAATCGCAGAAGTGTTATCACAAAAGAGTGGAACACTGTCTATGGCTAACCCAAAGTCCCGCAGGGTCGAGGCCATCCAAAGCACTTGGCTACAGCAACTAGCTGCAGCAACGTACTCGGCCTCTGCGGTGGACTGTGCAACACCGGACTGCTTCCTTGAAGACCAGGAAACGAGAGAAGTGCCAATGAACTGGCAGGTGCCCGAAGTGCTCTTCCTATCTATCCTACAGCCAGCAAAGTCTGCGTCCGAATAGGCTCTCAAGGAAAGACAGGATGAGGAAGAGTACCAGATACCATAGTCAATGGTAGCTCGAAGGTACCGAAGGATGCGCTTCACCGCCTGGCGGTGAGATACGCGAGGAGAAGCCTGAAACCGGGCACAAAGACACACGGAGAAGTGTATGTCCGGTCTCGAGGCAGTGAGGTACATGTAACATCCTAGATTTCGAGAATTCAAAAATGTGGACTTTTTAAAATTTTTCTTGCATTTTGCTAGCACACCAATTTCTTTTGAATGTTCATTTGAAATCTTTTGAGTTTTATACCGTACAAGTTAATGACCAGGATTACTCCCAAATGCAAATAATAATATTGTAAATTATAAAACGGAAAGTGTCACTACAGATCATGGAATTAAAATGCCCACACCTTGAATACAAATTCTAGTCAATAAGATAATATCCAAACTAAAAACTTAGGTATTACATAATGGACATTAAAATTCGAAATCCAGTTCAAGAAGTAATGACTAAGGGAATATTAACAACTCACATTTTAATTGGTTGGAAAATTTAAACCTAAATTTATGCAAGAACTGAAACTAATAATCTTGAATGTGAAATAAAAATTCAACTTCCCAGTTTATCATCCATATTTCCCCTATTTTCCAAAATCATGGCTGCAGCCTTTTTTTCTACTCTTACCCTTACCCTCTCTTCCTCTTACATGCGGGCCCCACCCCTTCCTTCTCTCCTCTCTTTTCCCTACGCACGGGACCGCCCCCTCCCTCTTTCCTCTCTTCCTTCTCCCCCCTGGTGCGCCAGCGCCATTTCTTTTCCTCTCTGTCGCGCTCTGCCTCGCCTCCCCGTGGCGCTCATGCAGCGCGAGCGGCGCCCCTTTTTCTCTGTCGCACGGCACGGCCCTGCTATGCCATCACGCCCGAACGCCCCCTCTTTTCCTCCTCTACGCTGACCCTTCTCCCTCCTCATTGCCTCTGCTCTGCTTTCACTTCGCTCCTGACCTGCTCCCGTCGCCCTCTGGCATCAGCCACAGCGCCTCTGTCGCGTCGCCAACTCCTCCCCTGCAGCCGCAGTGTGTGCCCGTGCCCTGTCCGTTGGGTCACCTCGTCGTCACCTTATCAGGAGCCATGCCCTGGGCGCGCCCGTCGCCCGCCCATGCCACGCCTCGCTTCAGTCGTTGACCATAACGGATCCCCTCCTCTATGCTATAAGAAACCTCGGACCCCCTCTAGGCCTCCTGGCGCCTCCTCCTCATTTCCCTGCTCGCCCATCACTAGTTTGGCTGCACGCCCGCCCAGCGCCGTGAAACGCCTCGCCGGCGCCCTGCCATTCCGGCTCTCCGACGAATCCCCGGCCAAGAAAACCACGTCATTCCGCGTCCCTGCTCCCCATCTACCCCCTATCCAAATTAATTGGATTGCGGTGCACCCGGCTCGCCGCACGGCCGGTTTTCCTCACCGCTGGTCTAACGTGCCGCCACCGCCGCCGTTCCCTCCACGAACGAGCTCCCTTCGATTCTTCGCGGTTGGAGTGGCTCCTCGGCGTCCCGGACCTCCTCCGACCATCGCCGGCGCTCCTCCTCCACCCGAGCTCGTCGGCACCGAGCAGCTCCTCCACGCCGCCATGGCTCCCGTCGCCGGCCGGCCTGGGACCTCCCCCAACTCAATGGACAGCACGGTAAGCCCCCACCTACCCGTCTCCAGCTCACGCATGCCCAAATCCCCTCCTCCTCCCCTCCGGCGCCGCCGACCCCGTTCCCACCTCACCGCCGGCCGCCCCGCGCCGTCACACGCCCGCCTCGCCGCCGCTCCGGCCAACTCACCGCCACCACTAGCTTCTCCGTCTCTAGCACAACCCATTTTGCCGGGTACTAACGCCTCCCCGGCCACCGTTCGCCGCCGGCGAGCTCGGCGCCAAAGGCCGCCGGGTTCCTCTGTTTGGCCCCTCCCCTTTGCATGGCTCACTTTATTTCCTACTCCCCTCTTGTCAGCCCAGGCCTTCGGCCCACTTGGCTCACTCAGCGCATTTAAGAATCACAGCCTCAGCTCCCCTGATCGAACTCGGCCGGCCGCACCCTTTTCTCCCATTTGTGATTTAAATTTTTGTAGTCCCTTCCAATTAAGAAAAATCAGTGAAAGTTAGGGAGTAATGTAGAGAAGCTAATATTATTTAATTAGAAGGTAAATAAGATTATTAGAGATTTTAAATCTAGGATTAATCCATGGAAGCCAATAAATTACATTAGGATGTGAATAAGGTTATTTAGGATTTAATATTTAGTTAAATACCACATATGAAAAGGTAATGAACCTTTATTGTCTATATTAAATCTAATTATTAATTAAAGGTATTAATATAGAAAGAGCGGCTTTGATTAAATATTCAACCTTAATAAAGATTAACCTTAATTATGATATATGCCCTAATGTTCATCATGCCATCATCAAATAAATATCAATGGTAAATTTAATTAAATAGCAAGCCAGGCTATCACTTAAATATAGGCATATATAATCTTTTCCTTTAATACTTGATCTGCACTACCCAACAACTAAAGGTACATAAAATGATAACCACCTTGTCCTTAAGTAGAAATGTCATATTAGAAATATATATATATATATATATATATATATATATATATATATATATATGTGGTAGTTATAAAGAAGCCCTTAGGTCATCGGGAGATTAAAAGTAAGCTATCTAATGCAGTTACGTAAATAGTAGTTATCAGTAGCATGCCATCGCTAAATAAATTTTAGGGTTAGACCTTGTGAAGATAGAAAATTCTAAAATACAATCTTATAAAACAAGCCTTGTTAGATAGGTAAATAAAGTCAAGGGAATAAAGTGGGTTATCTTGATTTGTCGGAAATTATGATTTAAAAGACTTAAGTTCTAATATAAGAAATTCCTAGACCTAACTTTTGGGACAAGTGTTATAATATTTTTGACTAAAAAAATTTTATAGAATAAGTACAGATCTCATCCATCAGTCCAGTTTGCCTTTATCATAACCTGAGTTGCAAGGAATGCATACCCTAGAGATAAAATTTGTACACTAAGCTCCTGCACCAACTCATATGTTTAACCTAACTCATGGAACTTCCTTGATAAATACAAAAATAATAAAAGAGATTATTAATAAAAAGATCAAGTCATCGTATTATATCACCGGCCTTGCCTCAAATAACCCAAATCACCCATTAACTCATAATAAAACTAAATTGAGTTTATTCGGATTTATTTGGACCTTTTGAGTTAATTGCTTTTATTTGTATTCAGTCGTTTAGCACGTAATTAGATATTGGAGTCCTGAAGAATCAAAGGATCACGCAAGATCAAGAGCGAAGTGAAGAAAAAGACCAGAAGCTCAAGAGAAAGCGTTATGTGAACTCAAGACCGCGGTAAACCGCGCCAGGCGAGTCAATACTTTGATCATGTTGAACCTACATTTTCTGCAAATTATTTTGTTTTAAATTATCAAATTGCATGCTGTTATTTCATATACAAATACATGTTTAATTGAGATTCTAGTTATATGCCCATTGTTACCTTTGCTAATATTACACCTCTTTTGGAATATTTGATTACGTGAACCTTGTCACCCTAGTAAAATTATAGTAGTAACTTTTGGAAATAAGTCCGTAATTATACGCCATGCTTAGTACTGCATAAATACTCAGGGGCACTGAAATGTCCAAACATCATTGTCATTTGAAATCATGAGAAACTGGTTTGGGCAGTCGTGGTGGGAATGACTGGTATATTTTGACATGGTTATTTTATGCTCCCAAAACTCTCAATTTGCTTTAATATCTGAGCGGATGGCTTGGGGGCTGGTATGTGGTGCGGTGGGAGCACAAATTATGGAGTGTGGTAGAACCGCTCAGATAATACTAAGGACTGAATCTTGTGATGACCTCCTGATGTAAAACAGTACAACCACAAGTCTATAATGGGTACGACCTAGCTGAATAACTTGCAAGGGTTTAGTTCAGATATCACCGAGGAAAGTGGGTGCCAGGGTGTACTGGTTTACTCACAGTGAGGCACAGGGTGTACTGTACTCGCACGGCGCAAGAGGGGGCTTCTGACTGTGGTGGTGTAACCCTTCAGCGGTGAAACCTCAGCGTGGGTGGTGTCTAGCTAGATCGGAGTAAGGTAAAGGCTTTGTGATAAATTATCTAGGTCTCATGCCTAAGGAAGCATGTTGGCAACAAAGATAATTCATCTCTTGTGGTGAAAGTGTACAAACTCTGCAGAGTCAAAACTATTCGAATAGCCGTGCCCACGGTCAAGGGCGGACATGGGAACTTACTCGAGTTAGTTCTATTTAAAAATGTTTGGAAAATGGGAATGGAAAAGTGGAGGGCAGCGGAAAGCCCTGATTTGAGTTGTCCTGGGTGTCGCCCCAGTGGTAAGTTAAGCGACTATAACGCTGAAAGATGTTATACGGTGTGATGCCGTATATATGGAAAAATTATGGTGATATTAGGCATATGGTGTGATGCCATATGTATGGAAATTCATGTTAATATTCCTTGAACATTATGTTTTGTTCCAAAGCTGCTAGGTCTCAGGAAATTTTATGTATTGTATTTCGAATAGTGGCATTACTAATCTTACAACCTAAAATATGGGTGGAATAAACAGGGTTGTGGGTAAAGGAGATGGATGTTTGTAGTATGCACTTAAAGGTATTGGTGGATTCAGGTCGATCAGGAATGGGAAATGATAGTGTGCATTCTGCGAGAAATAAATTAGTGGGGTCCAGTTGAATGGATCGGCTAGATAAATGATCTAATTGAATTTTCGGGAATTTAGAGGAATAATACGAGTCTTGGATTATAATTCTTGATTAGTGATATTCTTGGTGCATATATATAATAGTGAATCGTATACTTGGTCAATGATATTCTTGGTGGAAGTATGCTCAATGATTTTGGAGAATTAGGGAGTGCAAAGGTAAATTGCTGGATTACTACACTAATGATTAATATAAATTCTTGGAAGATATTAGTGATAATGGGAGTCAATAGGAGATGATCAATTACTAGAGGGATGAATTGAATTTCTGAGAAGATTGGGGGATTCATATCAATTAGTGGATTATAATCTTGGTAAATTAAATTTTCGATGGAGGTATATTTGTGGATTAGCTAGTGATAGATAATGGAAAATGAGATTGATTATTGGATTATGGTTTTGAATCAATGATGAAAAGGATTGAATGCGAATGATATCGGTGGATTTGAAAGTAATTATGTTAGAGAATTATTAGAATTCAGAGGGGAGGAGCTGATGAATAGTAATGGCAGGATTGGATTATTAGTAATTCAAAATACAAAGTATGATCGGTGGATTAAATAAATGATGACACTTGCTGTTTGGAGTTTTAGACAGCAGTCAATAAAGAAATTGCATTTTCGGTGGATTAAGTCAATTTTGGCAATAGTAGTGTGGAGTCAGGTAGCAATAATAACACTTTGATTAAATAAGAGTAATAATGCTACTGAAAGCGATTTTTGGCAAATAAAATAACCCAAGCCTCTCCTTTGTTAAGCCATGCATACTATTTATTTGCATTCTGTGTATTGGCTCGCGGAGCACGGGGTCGGAGTGCTCACGCTCGCTTTTGCGACAAAATTCAGGATCAGGAATCAGATCACCTTGCCTCAGCAACACGACTGGACATGCTGGCGAAGAAGATGAAGATGTCAAGGGCTAGGTCGTGAACCTCCAGTTGGCTGCCTGTGGGCATGTCCTGAAGGTCCCACCTGTGTGCTTCGTTCTTCCGCTGCTGCAATTTATTGATTTCGGCCTAATCGGCCCATGAGTAAGTTTACTATTACATTTACGCTTCCGCATGACATGTATTTTGATATTCAGAACTGTAAACTGTGAGCACTATCTACTGATCCAGGGAATAGTGCAGTAAAATCACAGAGGAATCCGGATGGTATAATCTGGGCTTCTACAGTACAAGAGGGAACCAATCATGCTGCGATACTCCTTCTGATCAACGGACTCGCCATCCTCATCTGGGTCAAGATAGGCTGTAGAAGCCATGGGAGTCGACACAGGCTTACCATCACTCATGTCGAAGCGTCTCAGAAGGTCACGAGTGTACTTTCCTTGATGAAGAAATGTACCCTCCCGAGTCTGCTTGATTTGGAAGCCAAGGAAGAAGGTCAACTCCCCCATCATACTCATCTCAAACTCGGTGCTCATGACATCCGAGAACTGTGAAACCAGAGCATGGGAGGAGCCGCCAAAGATAATGTCATCGACATAGATCTGGACGAGCAGAAGGTCATTGCCAGGCCTACGGATAAACAAGGTCTTATCTACTTTACCCATTTCAAACCCATGACTCAACAAGTAGGACTTAAGCCTCTCATACCAAGCCCTGGGGGCCTGCTTAAGTCCATACAACGCTTTGGAAAGCTTGAAGACATGGTTTGGGTATTTGGGGTTTTCGAAACCTGGAGGCTGTCTGACGTAGACTTCTTCCTCAATGACTCCATTAAGGAAGGCACTCTTGACGTCCATCTGGTAAAGCTTGAAACCCTTAGAAACTGCAAAGGCAAGCAGGATTCTAATGGCCTCAAGTCGAGCTACAGGGGCAAAGGTCTCCTCGAAATCTAGACCCTCAACCTGGGAGAACCCCTGAGCTACCAGTCTAGCCTTGTTCCGAATAACCACTCCATCCTCGCTCTGCTTGTTCTTGAACACCCACTTAGTCCCAATAATATTGTGACCTCGCGGGGGCTCGACAAGCGACCAGACCTTGTTCCTCTCAAAATTTTCTAGCTCCTCATGCATGGCAATGACCCAAGACTCATCAGATAAAGCATGAGAAACATCTTTGGGCTCAAAGGAGGCAATGAAAGCAGAATGGAGACAGAATTGAGACAAGCCAGATTTTGAGCGGGTAACACGCTCGAAGAGGTCTCCAATGATCTGCTCTGAAGGATGAGCTTTCTGGATATGTCTAGGAGGTCCAGGATGAGATGAAGAAGTGGCCTCTACCTCATGAGCTGATGAGGTAGGGACAGAGCCACTAGCTCCAGAGGAAGCAGAAGGCAAGGGCTGATCGCCTCGAGGTGCGGTGGAAGAAGGCACCTCAAGGGGTGGATGAGGGATAGGATCAGGTAGACAACCGTCGTCTCCATCGTCCTCGTCATCCACGAAGATGGTCTCGGACTGCTCTAACGAACCTGAGATATCAGGCCTAGTCCCCGGACTGGCCTCGTCAAAGGTCACCTCACAGGTCTCTACCATTTTGCTAGACTCGCAGTTCCAGACCCTATAAGCCCGCGAAGAAGTCGAGTAGCCTAGAAAGATCCCATCACAGGAACGTGACTCGAACTTATCTAGGTTCCCAGACTTCAAGATAAAACACTTGCAACCAAAAACACGAAAATGAGAGACGCTGGGCTTTCGCCCATATCTCAACTCATAAGAAGTGCGGTGCAAGTGTGCCCTCAGAAAAACTCGATTTGAGACATGGCACGCGGTGGGTATAGCCTCAGCCCAAAACTTCCGCGGTGTAGAGTATTCATCAAGCATCGTCCTGGCCATCTCGACCAAGGTACGGTTCTTTCTCTCCACAACGCCATTTTGCTGTAGGACGTGCGGAGAGGAGAACTGATGCTCTACACCTGTCTCATCGCAGAACCTCTCAAAGTAGGAGTTCTTGAACTCCATGCCATTGTCACTGCGGATCGCTCGTAAGGCACCTGGGAGCTCAACAGAAAACCTACTGAAAAGACCTCGGAAATGTGAAAACGTCTCATCCTTCGAGGCTAAGAAAAACACCCAAGAATACCTCGAGAAGTCATCAACCACGACAAGAACATACCACTTCCCTCCTGCTGACTGCACTCGGGCTGGTCCAACTGTGTCCATATGGAGCAGCTGTCCTGGTGCATCGGTCATAGTAACTCTGACCGGAGGGTGAGAAGCGGCAACCATCTTGCCGTGCCGGCATGGAGCGCAAACAAGATCTTTGACCATCTTGAGTTTCGGCAGACCACGAATGAGATCGTGACAGCTAAGTCGAGTCAAATGGTCAAAGCCTATATGATCAAGTCTCCTATGCCAGAAGGAAAGGTCACGGGACTCAGAAGCAACTAAACACCTGAGAGGATCACCAGAAGACTCAGAAAAATCAGCACGAAAGATCCTCCCAAAACGAGAAATCCCGTAAACCAGACTACCCGAAGAATCAAGAATTTTGCAATTGTTTTTCTTAAAGCTCACCTCGAAACCGTCATCGGTAAGCTGAGAGACTGAGAGCAAATTATACTGCAGCTTACTAACCAAGGCTACATCTTTCAAGATGAAAGAATCATTAATGACGCGCCCAGATGAAGCATCTCCGAAGGTGATCGTCTCATCACCTGGAGCACGGGCAAGGGAAGAAAACCAACGAGAATCTCCGGTCATGTGTCGTGAGCACCCGGAGTCTACAAGCCAAACCTTTCCCTTTCCTGCCCGGCGAACCTGAGTCAAACAGAGAGTAAAGTCTCAGTACTGGGATAAATCAAGAGATTTTGGCACCCAATACTGAACAACACGTCGAGCAGATGAAGTAGTCAAGCACGACTGACCTCTATCTACCCTACACTCTCTGTCACTCACAGCAGAAGGTCTGTGAGCAGACCTGAAGCTGTTGCGGGGTCCGACTGCTACGGGAGAGCGAGTCGGAACACCGGCAACATGCTGATCACACCGCGGGTAGCTATCTCGATGGATGAAACGAGATCTACCCTCAGGACGGCGGAAGTAACGACCAAGAGCAGCATGAGGACGAAAACCAGAAGACTCAGAAAAACCAAGTCCTCGATGCTGCCCAAACCCATCAGCTAGAGCAAGCCTAGACCTCGTGTTGGTCTTAGGTGCACTCAGGATTTGGGGCTGACCCTGAATTCCCCTAAGGGACTCAACACGGTCTCTACGCGCGATCTTGGCGCGCCTGAAGCATCGATCGACTGTGTGTCCATCCTTCTGACAGAAGGTGCAGTGGTACTTCACCTTCTGAGAGGTGGAAGTAGCACGAGAGGGCTTCGGCTTCTGAGAGGCCGAAGCAGCAGGTGGAATCACCTTGCTGTCAGATATCCCTTGGACAAAGCCCGCTGATTTGAATTTGACCTCATCAGACCTGGGCTCAACCTCGATCGCACCTCCTACTATGGGTCTGAGAATAGCAGGTGGATGCTTCCTAATGTCCTCATAAAAATCATATCCTAGACCTTGATTAAATTTGCAAATTTTAGATTGGTCCAGAATAAGATTAAGCTTCTTCTTGCCTCCTACAAACCTCTCGAGTGTGTTCATAAGATACTGACACTCCCAAAGGAGAGAGGTGCAAGAAGAGCAGGGGGAAGAGGGAACAGCAGTAGGTAAGGGAACAGATGAAGAACCAACAGCAGAGGTACGACTGGCTTGTGCACGCACAGCCGACTCAAAATGGACAGTCCTACTGCTAGCAGGTTGGTTCACGTCGCTAGGCGTCTCTACCTTACCCTGGGGCTTCTCCCCCTTCTCAGCACAGACAATACAAGCAGAAGGTTGCTTCTCTAATAGGTCCTTAGTTAGCTTCACACATTTCTCATCCAATGCAATCAAGTCAATTTTTAGTTTATCACAATTTTTGCATGGTGAGCTAACAGGATCCTTAGAAGCATACTGAGCCAACTTCCTATCATGATCAATCATATCTTGAAACTGTTTGGAGACAGCTTCAAGTTCAGCAGTTAACTTAGGACAGTTCAAGCATGAATCAATTGGCTCAAGTAAAGAAGCTTGTAGTTCAGCAATTTTATGATCTGCCCGTTTTAAGTTCATCTTTAAGTTATTGCAAGTTTCACAAGATTCGGGCAGATCAAGGAGCATGGCATAAGGTCCTCTAACAGCAATGTCCTTAACCTCACATGAGGTGAGAGAAGTAGTCTCATCAGTAGTAAGAAGGGTAACAGCCATCCTACTCAACTCTAACTCAGTAAGCAAACTAACATTCTCCACCTTAACAGTATCAAGCTCGGAGGACACACTATCATGCGAGGTCCTTAGTTTCTCCATGTCATCCAACAGAGCACAACAAGTATCACAATCATCACGGGAGGGAGCAGATGTAAGTGAAGTAAGCTCCCGTGATAGTCTATCTACTTCCTTCTCTAACTCGGTACACCTAGCCCTAGCTCTAGCATGAAAACCACCTAGCTTAAGAAAGGCATGATTGAGCTGGTCGTAGGTGGGGCATACCTCGTCCGAGTCGGAGTACAACTCGTTGTCGCTCAGTTCGCCCTCGAGGGCCATGAAGCACATGCCGGAGAAGTCGTCGCCGCCATCCTTGGGCTCTTGGTCACCCGTCCCGTCGTCGTCGCTCCATCCCTCCACCTCGCTGAGGTCGAGGTCGTCGAAGGCGGTGAGGACGCGGTGGAAGAGCTTCTTGGCCTTCCCGAAGTTGCGGAACTTCTTCTTTCCCGGCGTCTGAGCTGGAGGCTTCTTGTTGCGGTTCTTGTCGGTGTAGTCGATCTTGCCCGAACCGCCGTAGTCGTTCTTGCCCTTCTCCAGCTTGGGGCAGTTTGCCGAATGTGGTTGGGGCCACCACACTCGAAGCAAATCATGGGTCCTCCTCTCTTTCTGTCCCTCCTCCCCTTGTAAGCATGGGAGAATCTTCGAGCAAGGAGGGCCAGCTGATCATCCGCAAGCTGCTCTAACTGATCATCAGTTATGTCACAGAGAGCAGCAAGGGAGAAACCGCAAAGAGAACTAGAAGAAGAGGAACCAGGAGCCAACGTGGGATCAGTGACCAAAGCCATCGACTGTGACTTCGACCTACGAGAGACAACGTCAATCTCGTGAGTCTTGAGGCGCGATTACAGCGCATCAAGAGTCAAGGTCGAGAGGTCTGTCGTGTCCTTGATGGTGGTCACTTTCATCTCCCAAACACGCAGATCAAGTGTCGCGAGCATCTGACGAGCGTTGTCCGAGTCGGGGTATGTCAGACCGACCGCTCGGAGGTTGCTCAAGATCTTGTGGAAGCGCGCAAAGCACTCATCGAGGGACTCACCAGCAAGCATCTCGAATTTGTTGTATTTTTGCTTGAACTGGTCCTGTCGAACCGTCTTGATCTGGGTGGTGCCCTCATGGTATGCGTCGAGGGTCACCCAGATGTCGTAGGCGGACGACAGGTGAGAGATGCGATCGAATTCGCTTCTGCTCAAGCCCTGGATAATGATGTTCCTTGCCTTCGCATTTGCCTCAACATTGGGCATGTTTGCCACATTGATGTTCTCATCGGCAGGAACAGCATACCTGACCTTCACCTTCCGCCAGATGGCATAACCCTGAGCCTGGATGTATGTTTCCATTCGGCTCTTCCAGAAAGGGTAATCGATGCCATCAAAGACGGGCGGCTTGGTCGAGTACTTGTCCGTCGCCATGGCTCTTGAGACCGGTTAAGATCTATGGATTAGAGCTAACCGGCTCTGATACCAATTGTAGGACCAAAATGGCGACAGAGGGGGGGTGAATGTCGCTTTCTAAAAATCGCCCCCAACACGTATCTTCTTCTCCAATAGCTATGGGAGCTATGAAGGTAGAAGACCAGTGCTCACAAGACACCCCAGCAGCAGGAAAAACACAAATACAGAGACCAACAAGCGAGAAAAATCAAATCGGGAAAATTCTGGCCTCAAGCGGTAGTACCGCTGAGACGGGCGGTAGTACCGCTGAGCGGTAGTACCGCTGGTCCGAGCGGTAGTACCTCTCCAGGAGCGGTAGTACCTCTCCAGGAGCGGTAGTACCTCTCGAGAAAAACATCAAACGGGATTTTCTGAAAACTGAGAGATTCGCAATGATTCTTGGATTCTTGGCTTGGGAAACTTTGAGGATAGCTAGGGAACACTCCCAGAAGACTAAGCCAAGAGCCAATTTCAAGAAAACCCCTCCAAGAAACAAGAATTTCAGATTTGGGTAAAAATCTGAAATCTTGCAAGAACCGAGCCAAAAACCAAATTACTCCCCAACCGTTGATCCTTTGGCTATGAAATTTTGAGGGTAGCTAATTAATAGCCTCTGGACTCTTCATACCAAATTTCAAGCCATCTCAACAAGGGAATCAAGAACAGCACCAAAACCTAGGAAGGCAACACATGAACAGGGGAGGCTCAAAAATGAAATATGAAATTAAAATGAAGTTTGCTCTTGGGAAACTTGATCAAATAATCTTGAGGCATCATCCCAACATAGAGCAACCCATTTTGGGCCTTCCCAGCAAGAAAGAACAAGAACCTCAAAAAGGTCAAAAATCAAGCCTAGAAACCATCGAAGGGCAAAAACCACAGAGGGCCTGAGACTTGATCAAATTCAGCCAAAACCATCTCATATTGATAGAGAGGAAAGGAGATACATGATTGATACAAGAGGAATGATTACAAGATCCTCAACTCATCCTCTCCCTCTCCCTAGACCTCAAGAACACAACCCATACATGCTTAGGAAGGGAGAAGAACACTCTGTTCTATCTAGAACCCATCGAAGGGGACAGAGGGAGCACACTCTGCCTCTCCAACCACTCTCACCCACTAAAGCCTAAAGCCAAAACAAACTCCCAAAGCCTCTTTTGACTCTAGCAAACCCTAATTCTCCTCAAGTGCTCAAGTGGGCATGCAGCCCCTCCTCTCCTTTTATAGCGCTTGGCTAACGGGTCTCCGCCCCGTTACGCCCGCTACGTCCAACGGAGCCCGCTCCCGCTTGTGCAGCCTTGCGAAATTCCTGTTTCGCCCCTCCTGCACCTTCCGGGAAGCTTCCGCGCTCCTTGCCTCGCACGCCTCGCAACCACCTCGAGTCCACGTCGTCTTCGACACATCCCGACCGTTCTGACCTCAGCGCCACCTGCGCCTAGTCCGGTCCACCGTGTCTCGCCACGACTCCAGCTCGACGTCCTGCAGTCACACAGACAAGAAACACGTCAAATAGCACCGCTCGATACATGAAAGCGTAAATACCATCACACTTACCACAGATGAAGTCCAAACCTGTCGAAACCAAGAATAGGCGTCCTAAACCCATACGACCAAGTTTGACCAAAGTCCGACCTAGCCCATTGCACCCTGCAACGACATGGTCCGACCACACAATCCAAACTCGACTATCCTAAACCTTTGTCAATTACTCATCATTCACATGGAGTCACGACCACATGGTCTCTCAGAACCACATGACAGGGCGGAAGGAGCTTTTCGCAGAGCTCGAGACCGGCGTGACTGGCTCCGTCAAATTTGGGGATGGCTCACATGTTGACATCTGAGGCATCAGCACGGTGCTGCTTACCGGCCATGGGGGTGCACAGCGGGCACTTACAGGTGTCTATTACATCCCAGATCTTCGTGCCAACATTCTCAGCGTAGGACAACTCGATGAGAATGGCGCGAAGGTGGAGATTGAGCACGGAGTTCTGATGATCTGGGACAATCAACATCGATTACTGGTTAAAGTGAGACGGGGGGCCAAATCACCTCTACGTGATGCAGCTCGAAGTGGCACGACCAGTGTGTCTATTGGCGCAGAAGGGAGACATGGCGTGGCGATGGCATGCTCGGTATGGCCATCTCAACTTCGACAGTCTGAACATGCTGGCACGGCGAGACATGGTGCTCGGCATGCCACTCCTGAAGCATGCTAATCAGCTGTGCAAGGCCTGTCTCGCTGGGAAGCAAAGGAGATGCTCATTTCCACAAAAAGTGAAGTTTTGCGCAGAGGGTCGTCTGGGCCTGGTGCACGGGGATTTGTGCGGCCCAATCACCCTAGCTACTCATGGAGGCCGACGGTACTTTCTCTTGTTAGTTGACGATTTCAGCCGCTACATGTGGTTGGAGTTGTTGACGCCGAAGAGTGAGGCACCGGCGGCAATCAAACGTGTGCAAGCAGCAGCTGAAAACCAGACCGGGAGGAAACTGCGGGTCCTCCGCACAGATAACGGGGGTGAATTTACCTCGACTCAATTCGAGGAGTACTGCAAGAGTCTCGGCATTGAGCGGCACTATTCTGCGCCGCACACGCCACAACAGAACGGCGTATTTGAAAGGTGAAATCAGACGATTGTCGGCATGGCAAGATGTCTTCTAAAGGCAATGAAGGTGCCGACAGAATTTTGGGGAGAGGCGGTTGTCACAGCAGCTTATCTTCCCAACCGTTCTCTAACAAAGAGTCTCAATGGGCGAACTCCGTTTGAGGCATGGCACGGGCGCAAACCAGCAGTACACTATCTCCGGACCTTTGGATGTGTTGCGCATGTGAAGAACATGAAGCCAACGCAAGGGAAGCTTGACGACCGCAGCACTCCAACGGTTTTCATCGGTTATTCAGCCGGGACCAAGGGATACAGGGTGTATGATCCTGCCACAAATCATGTTCATGTGACACATGATGTGGTATTTGATGAGGACATGAGCTGGGACTGGGCAAGAACGTCCACGGATCAAATGTCTTTCAGCACCGGGGATTTTGTCATTGAGTATCAGGAAGAGCCTTTGGAAAATGTAGAAGATACTGACCAGGCTGGAGGAGGGATACCTGGACAAAGCAGCCCGTCAGCATCTGGGAGCCAAACTCCGGTAGCCACGACAATCGCTGTTGAATTTGTTTCCCCCACCACTGAAGCTCTTGCCACGGTTGATGATGAAGAAGTGCTACCACGTTTTGGCATGGTAGAAAATGTGCTGGCTACCTCACACCCAGTGGTAGAGTTGCATTTGATGGTGGCTGAGGAACCGACCTCATTTGTTGAAGCTCAACAGCATCAATCCTGGAGACAAGCGATGGTAGAAGAAATGCAAGCCATTGAGAGCAATGGGACTTGGAGTTTGGTGGATTTGCCATTAGGGCATCAGGCAATAGGCTTGAAATGGGTGTTTAAACTGAAATGTGATGAGACCGGGGCTGTGGTTAAACACAAAGCTCGTCTTGTCGCGAAGGGCTACATCCAACAATATGGCGTCAACTTTGATGAGGTATTCTCTCCTGTCGCCCATATGGAGTCTGTAAGGTTGATGTTTGCAATGGCAGCGCAAGAAGGTTGGATGGTCCATCACATGGACGTGAAGTCAGCATTTTTGAACGGGGAATTGGAAGAGGAGGTGTATGTTGTTCAACCTCCAGGTTTTGTCGAAGACAAACAGCAGCACAAGGTATTGCGACATCATAAAGCGATGTATGGGCTAAAGCAAGCACCGAGGGCTTGGAATGCTAAATTGGATCATACCTTGTCCTCACTCGGTTCACCAGGAGTGTGTCAGAACATGGCATTTATACGCAAGGATCAAAAGGTAATATGCTTCTAGTTGGAGTATATATTGATAATCTGGTGATAACAGGTGCAAATCCAGTAGCTGTAAACAGTTTCAAGACAGAAATGAAGAAAAAGTTCAAAATGACCGATTTGGGGCTGCTGAGTTATTACCTAGGCGTCGAAGTTCAGCAAAAGGCTGGCTGCATCACTTTGAACCAATATGCATACGCCAAAAGGTTGCTAGAAAAGGCTGGACTTGCAGGATGTAATCCATGTGCAGTACCCATGGAACCTCGCCTGAAACTATCAAGGAATAGTGAAGAACCTGCAGTAGATTCCACTGTCTACCGTAGCATTGTCGGGAGCTTAAGGTATCTCGTGCATACACGTCCTGATATATCCTTTGCAGTTGGATATGTGAGCAGGTTTATGGAAGATCCCAGGCAAGACCATCTTATGGCAGTCAAGCACATACTCAGATATGTAGCAGGTACACTGAATTTTGGGTGTGTCTACTCCAAGCAAGAAGGCAAGGATCCAAGTCTGATCGGGTTCAACGACAGTGATCTGGGAGGAGATACTGATGATAGGAAAAGCACCACATGGGTAATTTTCTTCTTTGGAGAAAGTCCGATTGGATGGCAATCACAGAAGCAAAGGGTTGTTGCACTCTCTTCTTGTGAGGCGGAGTATATTGCCGCAACAACTGCAGCTTGCCAGGGGATATGGTTCAGTCAGCTAATAGGCGACCTGAAGCATGAGAAGACTGCACATGCAAAGCTGAAATTGAACAATCGGTCAGCTATTGCTCTGTGTAAAAACCCTGTTTTTCATGACAGGAGCAAGCACATGGATGTCTGGTTTCATTTCATCCGACATTGCATTGATAAAGGCAAGATTGTTCTTGAGTATGTCAGAACGGAGAATCAACTTGCAGACATTTTCACAAAGTCACTTGGCCGAGTTCGTTTTCAAGAACTTCGGGAAAAAATCGGAATAAGGGAGATCAACCACATCAAGAATTAGGGGGGGGGGGTTGAAATGTTGACTAATTCTGGTTTGCTCAGTCTAGGAGAGACCTGGTTATCAGGGTGAAATGCGTAAGAGTAGGAACATATAGACTAAGGTAGTTCAGTTCAGTAGAATAGGCCAAAATGAGTTTTTCCGATTCAGTAGCGTAGACCGAGTTCTTTGGATCATAAGCATCAAAATAGATGCATGCTTGTAGTTGGTTATCTTTGCTTTATAAAAAGGGAAGAAGACCCTGAATAAAATGTGCTCATTCACTATTTCTCATTGCTCTAGCAGTTCAATACAAAACCTTGGTTTCTCTGAAGTTTCCTATATTCTTCAATTACTGTTCATTTCCCGAAAACACAAAGTGTAGTCTGCAGTCCGAGTTTTTGTTCTCTGTGTGCATCAGTGAGGACTTTCGGCTAACATTCGGCGAGAGCAATTGGTGGGCAGGTTGCACACGCACAGGTGGAGGACGTTCTGGCCCACGGAGAGAGGGAAGACTCGCATGAGGAGGAGGCCGTCACCCGACGCCAGGGGCTTGGCCTGGTCGAAGCGGGGTTCATAATTTCGCCGAAATTTCGCTCATTTCGTTGCTTTCGTTACCCTTCTAAGCATGTACGATTCGGTCAAATTTTGGCGGTCAAATTTCGGCCGAATTTGTCCCACCTCCGGGTTATCACCGGCGGCCAGCAGCGCCCTCGCTCACCGTCGATTCCCCTTGAGGGAGGAACATGGACCGGGTCATAGGGAAGGTGGCTTGGTGTTCAGCAAGTTTTAGCGCCCGTGTGCAGTGGTTGCTCACTGTTAATTAATTTCCTTTCCGCAATCGATCGATAGATGATGTAATTTGCTTTGTTCAATCTGCTAACCATTAACTAACCGAGCAGGAAGAGAAGATGGTAGTCGAGGGCCGATTATCAGGCCGAGAGGCAGCAGCAGCAGGAGCAGAAGCCCCTGCCCCCACGGTGTTGTACCAGGGTTACGGATTTCGTCCGAAATTTCGCCGAAATGGCGAAATTTCGTTCCTTTCGTTGCCTCCCGAAAGAGCAGGAATTCGATCAAATTTTGGCCAAAATTATCCCTATTTAATTTTTGTCTGAATTTCATCCAAATTTTGATTAAATTTCATCAAATAATTTGAAATTTTCGTCCGAATTTTGAACGAAATGGGCGAAATTTTGTCATTTCGTTTCTTTCGATGACCGGCGAAAGAATTCTGCGATCGAGATATTTAACCCTGTGTTGTACAGCCAGGATCCTCCTGTTCCAGGCAGTGGTGTACGGCGTCTTCTACTCAAGGTTTTCTCAATCCACCAGCTCATCGGCACCCGCCCCCGCCCCCGCACCACATGACAATAACACGTGGGTCAACAAGGTTTTCTTCTAAATTGCGTTCCTCGCCAACACCTTTTCACCTCGTTTCACTCAATAGGTGGTATGCCTTCGGTATTCTTGCATTCCCACTCTTCTCCTTTCTGGCCATGTTGTGTAGCTTTGATCATGATTGATTATAATTAATTTGCTATACTTGAACTAAAGTATGACATGACGCAATACTTGAACTAAATTGATTATAGATAGTACTCTACGATGTTTATCGAAAAGGATTAGCTTGATTGTAAGTCTTATTTTAAATCTTGACTATGAGGCTTGCGTGTTTCATATGGCAATCTTTTTATGATCACTTAATTTGACATGTTATAAAAAAAAGTGAGAAAGAGACAATTGAAAAGATGTATATTTCAAGCATGCCATGGTACATAAAAAGAAAAAGGCACAAAAAGTGCACAAATAAAAAGAAGTATGCTTCAAGCATGCCACCATCTAAAACAAATATGCTACAAGTATTTCATTATGAAAAGAAGTATGCTACAAGCACGCCACATGCCTATGAATTAAGTGTGGAGCAATAGGTTGTTATATGAGACTATTAGCTCATCTAGATTTAAAATTTGCTTCACTTTTAGGCTTTGACTTTTTGTTGTGATATCTCATTGCGCTTTTTATAATTGATTTGGTCATTGTTGAGATACCTGTTATCAATATAAATTGCTTAATCATGCTCAAGACTGGTTTTGACATTGCTATATGATATATGATTTTATATGATCTAGATAGCTCTACTAAAAAAATATGGCTTGGTTTCTTTATTTAATCATGCACAATGACTTGTATAATCTACAAAGTTTCTTGATTTTTACTCTCAATGCTCCTTCTTAGAATTATTTCTTCTTTGAATTTTCTTGATGATTATATTGCCAAAGGGGGAGTGATTTGGTGTGCTTTGTGAGAAATTAAAGAGAATGGAGAGATATTGGAGAAATTTGCTAACTTTACCTCTCTTGTGTTGAGGGGGAGAGTTTTTGAAGAGATTTGAGATTTGTGGCTTAAAATGTTTTTTCAGCTTCAGTTCTTCACTTATATCTATTTGAAGCTAATTCATCATGCAATCTTGTGGTGTTGTCAATATATTCATCAAGAGGGAGATTGTTAGACCATGTGGGTAGGTCGAGGATATTTTGGTGATGAATAATTAACAATGGTTAATCTATAATGATGAATATTTGATAATATTGCTTATCGATGTTATGCGAGGTGTGTGGTGTGTGCGTGGACTGATCTTGGTCAAGTTGGGATGAACTTGTGCCAGAAAAATGTTCTTTGGTCTTTGCATGTGCAGGTTGAGCATGGAGGCAATTATGGTCGGTGACGAGGTGGACCGGGACTAGGATGGGGAGATCCGAGGTTCAGACGGTCAAGGAGGTCACGAGATGGTCAGGCTCATGTTGGGGCGCATGGAGATCAGAGATCGATGGTTGATACGTGCTGGAGCTACGGAGGCGTGGTCCGGAAGCTACGACACGTGGTGGATGATACATGGAGAAGCTACGGGAGGTGCGATTCTGGAGGCTTCGACACGTGATGAGTTGAAAAGTCAGAAGTATGAAAAACCCGTATTAGGAAGGGTTTCGGATCCCTTAAAAATTAGTGGGCCAAAAACCTAGTTGAAGTAAAAAAAAGGCCTAGGCCCAGTTGAACGAGTTGTATTAGGGTTCTGCGTAGAGATTGAATAGGAGGGAGTAAGCCGTATATATAAATATATATGTGTGCGGCGGCTGACGGAACACGTGAAAAAAAGGTGTTTTTGGCGGCGCCGTGGCGAATCGAGCGAACGAAAAAAAGCGTGGCGGCCGAATACGAAGATGTGCTGATGGATGATGGGTGAATAGTGCTCGTGATTTTTGAATAAAGTTTGTGAGTTTTTTTATTCGCATATATTATCCTTTTTGCTGATTTTTTGACTCCTAGGGGTTTTCCATGCAATGATCTATATCTATATATTTTTTGTGCTTACATTCATGAATTAGGTTGAATTAAAAATCGATTGCTAAATTGAATAAAAAAGTGTCTTGTTGATCAGTTATAGATCGAAATCAGATATCGATCGGGGTTTTTCGATGCTACAGTAATTGCTACAGTAACCCAAGAAAAGAAATATATTTTCTTGCTATTTTTTGTGATTTTGTGAAGAGGCTTTCACTAGGCGTTGAATCATTCACCCCCTCTGATTGCCATCGATGATCCTATAAGATTGGATTGGGCCGAGCCTAGTTTTGTTGACACAGCAAGTTTGCAGGAGATGGAAAGCTAGCGAGAGCCGAGTACTGACTAGTGAGTGGCTACTGAGGATCGAACGATAGCTCGGGTGGCTAGCAGCAATAATGCTATTCCTACCAGCGGTGCACTCCATCGGTATTGACTGGTTGCCAACGTGGCGTGCACAGGACGTGACCATCCAGTCCATTCGATGCTCCCAATTTCCCCACCCGAACTAACCCCACAACTCCCTCCCCTCGACTGTGTCTCGTCCCAACCCCCACGACTTCATGTGTTTGTGATAGTAGATAGTTATCATAGACGATTTTTAAACCATCTGTGATAATTACAACACAGATGATTCTTACTACCAACCGTCTGTGATAGTATATTATCACGACGGTTCCTAAATAAAACTGTATGTGATAACTATGATTATAGACGGTTCTTACTACGAACCGTCTGTGATAAGTTTCTGCCAACCTCAAAAATAGGCCTCCTTCAGTTCATCAACATTCAGAGATATAAAACAGCGCAATCAGATAATGCAGATGAACCAAAGCAGGCATATTCATGAGAACAAGAGCATCCTAGCCATATCCATCCAAGCATCACATGCAAGAAGAAAGGCATTAACAAATAATTTTCATACGCATCATATCCATCCAATACAAGCATCAAGGAAGAGAGGGGAGGGGATCGCATCATATCCATCCAATACAAGCATACAAGCATCAAGGAGCCCGTGGGGGGGTGTACGAGCTCGGCAGAGGCGGAGGAGCTCAGGGAGGTGGAGGAGCACAGGGGAAGTGGAGGAGCTAGCAGGCAGATTGGTTTAGAGTGTTTGGGGAAGGTGTGTGGGGGGAGGCATTATATAAAGGCATTTGGGTAGCGGAACCGAGAGGCCACGACGCTTTAGTTTGAAAGTTTGAATAGAGTGGGCTGCAAAGTATCACAGACAGTTCTGAACAAGAACCGTCTATGATATTACTGATTATCACATACAGTTTTTTCTCAGAACCGTCTGTGATACTTTACAAATGGTTTTAAGAAAAAACCATCTGTAATAATCAGTAATATCATAGACGGTTCTTGTTCAGAACCATCTGTGATACTTCGTAGACGGTTGTCACCATGAACCGTCTGTGATATTGTATCTTCACAGACAGTTTTTAGCGCTGGTAGCAACACAGATGGTCTCTAAATCTAAACCGTCTATAATTATATTTAATATAATACTGACAGTTTTGGTTAACCGTCTATGATGAAGCGTCTAGTATAAGCCTTTTTGTAGTAGTGCGCTCAGGCACTATTCGCTCACTGACCTGCCATGGCCATGCCCGTGGAAGCTTCGCATTGCTGCAAAAGCTGACGCCTCGAGCTTCCTTCTCCACGCCCAGTGCCATGCCAAGATTTAGGAGATGGAAAAGATTGGATCGGGCCGAGCCTAGTTTTGTTGACACAGCAAGTTTGCAGGAGATGGAAAGCTAGCGAGAGCCGAGTAGTGACGAGTGAGTGGCTACCGAGGACCGAACGATAGCTCGGGTGGCTAGCAGCAATAATGTTATTCCTACCAGCGGTGCACTCCATCGGTATTGACTGGTTGCCAACGTGGCATGCACAGGACGTGACCATCCGGTCCATTCGATGCTCCCAATAACCCCACAACTCCCTCCCCTCGACTGCGTCTCCCCCTCAATTGCATCTTGTTTGTCCACGCCGCCCCGTCCACCCCAACCCCCCTCCCCCCGGGGCATCCGTGGATCCTCCTTTCCATACCCAGTTTTGCAAACTAGGGTTGCAACAAGAAGAGATGGAAAACCCACCATGCCGCCCCATCCTGTCGCCGACATTGAGCCCCGCTGCACTAGGGAGACCTAGCCAAATTTGAGGTTTCCCTCAAATCCATGGATCCCCCCTCTCCATACCCTCATCTATTTGAGGTGGTAATTCGAGGTGTTTCTCATGGTTCAGTTAGTGCAAAGGTACTCCATTTGAGGAAGCTGACATGAAGCAGTGCAATGCAGTGGCAACGTAGCTGAAGGAAGCAGCACATAATGTCGAAGAAGCCATATTTTCATGTTGTATTTTTCTGGATGTAATTAATGAATTGAATCTGAGTTCTTCTACCTTCCTTTGGATGTATTACTATTGTTCCTGTTTGGAATGAAAAAGTGCTAGATGCTGTTTGGAGTTGTGAAGGCGTCGGTGAGGTGGAGGTGAACCTCCGTGATGGCGGCCTCTCTCAGCCCGATCCTCTCTCTCTCTCACTCAAACCCGTTCTCCACATCCACCGTCGCCGCTGGCAGCCAATTCGCCGCCTCCTGCTCCTTCTCTCTCTCTCTCAGACACAATAGGCACGAGGTCCTTGACACTGGATGGCAATGTGCTCTGAAACTCGGCTAGAACATTTAGCCAACATTGTGAGCCTGCTTAACATGCTCCTTCTGCTGGACCATCCCCTTGTAGCGCAATGTGGTGTGAAACTCGGCTACATGATGAGTCAATCTGGGCCGAGCCAAGTGGAATATGATCCATTACGTTATCCTGGGCCAGGCCAGCCAGTCTACGCGGACGCACTCCTCTCCCGCTGCTCGACCTGTTCGGCTGGTGCATGCTTGATGCTATGAACGTTTTTTTGACAAATTCACCCGTAACATTTTAGTATATTTAAATTATATATTTTATGAAATATCTATGGTTAAAATTAAAATGATTTGACTGTACGTATTCGAAAGCGTCACTCTTTTGTGACTATAGGGAGTAAAAAACATAGAAAAACAATATTATGCTAGTGTTTTCTACAACCAATCACCTTATATCAATTCCATTGGACCAATTTAAATATACATCCATACATTATATTAGTACTTACAGTTTTAAACTCTTAATTAACTACACCTATCCAAAAGCATCCTCTTCTGTTTTATGGGATAGAAGGAGTATTGTCGAATGGAGAATAACACAGCTCAAGAAAAAGAAAAGAGAGAATAGAGCATAATAACATTGGAACTGAGCTTAGTCGACGAGCACCTGAAGAAATGCAGCAATTAATCCACTCACGTCTGCAAGCGAGTGTTGCAGAGAAAAAACGAAATCACACCGCAAAAATTTGTACCGCTTCAACAACACCAACCACATGAACTTGTACACCGGTTGAATCCAGGCTAGAAGGAGGAGGAAGCGCCCGCCTTTGACGCCCGGGTGCCCACTCGCTCATGCACGCCGCGCTGGCGGCGGAGCACCCGAATCCTAAGCTCCTGGTCGCGCTCGCCGCGAGTACGTTCGGCGCCGACCATGTCGGCAGGGTCGCAGCGTGGCTGCACGATGATGATCAGAGCAAGCTCCCCGCCAGCACCATTGAAGACATCGGGTCGCTGGTTCGCACAGACAAGCCTGGCAGCAGCGCTATTGACATTGTGATCGAATAAACCTGAGTGGTCAGCAGTGTGTGGGGTCGAATCGACCAATTGGACTGTGGTCGTCACGACCAGTGTGGTCGTTGCGACCAGTTTGTCTATGGTCGTCACGACCAGTGTGGTTGTTATGACTGGTCTCACCATGGTCGTAGGCGTCCGCGTGTGCGTGGTCGAAGTGCAGCGGTCATGGTACCTATGTGTTTGTGATTAGAGCTATAGTAGTTGCAGCCGAAGACAAGCCATGGTCAAAGCCAACGGTCGTGGTCATGCGGCCAGACACTATACTAGTCGGCGATCACTGTAGCAGTTGGTGGCAACTGTAGCAGGCATCAGCACGAGCAGTCGTGAATGATGCAAGCCGTCCTCTCAGTGAACTGCCTAGTATGGGCAGGCGGCGGGGCAGTTGAGGCCGGAGAACCCAGACCCCATTCAGGCTAGTCTTTTGATTGTAAAAAAGGGACTGTAAATTGAGTCGAGTATTTAGAAGTGAAAAAGGAGAGCACACTATTCACCTCATACTACTTTGTTCTTGTTTCTTCTCCTCTCGGGGTTTCTACTTGGTCTTCGTTTGACCACAGAGAGCTCTTTGGGTGCTTTGGGCATGTTGATCCGGCGGGTGTTTTCCCAACACTTGGTATCAGAGCACAGTGCATGCCCAAATACCCACGGTTCGAGCCGATGGCCATCACCACACAGTAGGCGACAAAGGAGAGCGGCGGTGTGCCCTTCCACTACCCCATGCTGACATCCTCCAACTACACCACGTGGGCGATCAAGATGGAGGCGCTGATGGATGCCCAAGGGATCTGGGAGGCCATAGAACCAACGACCAGAGTGGTCATAGAGGTCAAGAAGGACAAGTCGACGCGGGCCTTCATTTTCTAAGCCATGCCCAAAGACATTCTTCTGCAGGTGGCCAAGAAGAAAACTGCCAAGGAGGTATGGGATTCTTTGAAGACCAGATACCTCGGGGCTTATCAGGTGCAAATGGCGCATCTGCAAACATTGCAGAATGAGTTTGCGGCATTGCGCATGAAGGAGGGAGAGTCCATCGATGACTTTGCTAGGAAGCTGAGCGGGATGGCGAGCAAGTACAGCTCACTTGGTACAACACTGGAGGATCCAGTGCTCGTAAAGAAGCTCCTCGACTCAGCACCCAATAAATTCCTCCCGATGGTCACCTCAAATGAGTAGTACTCCGATCTGGAGACGATGCCGTTTGAGGAGGCCATAGGGCGGCTGAAGACGTATGAAGAAAGCATCCGTCATTGCGCCGGCAACACTAACACCAATGGACAACTCCTCACTCACACCGAGTGGTTGGCACGGCAGAAAAGCGGTGGCGGGGAGTCGTCGGCAAGTAACAAGGGGCGAGGCGCTGGAAACACAGATGGACATGGCTGGTGTAGAGGGTGCAACCGTGAGCGTGGTCGAGGACGTTCTGCCAGCCCTAGCGGGACACGAAAGAAGGGAACTGGAGGTGGCAAGGACAAAAGCCACATCCGGTGCTTCAACTGTGACAATAAGGGGCACTACACTTCTGAGTGTCGCAGTAAGTGTCGAGAGGAGGCGAACCTAACGCAATGCCAGGAGGAAGAACTAGCCCTGATGTTGTCAGTATGTGCGGAGGAGCCGTGTAATTTGGTGCTCTTGAACAAGCAGCAAGTCCTACTGGACTTACGCGCAGAAGGTGACGAGCACATCACAACTCAGAAGCAGGCCACTTCTGGAGTGTGGTATCTATACAATGGTGCTAGTAACCACATGACGGGACAACGATCGTTCTTCACCGAGCTTGATGCAAGCGTCATCGGGAGAGTAAGCTTCTGTGATGGATCAACTGTACAAGTCAAGGGAAAAGGCTCAATCCTGTTCGAGTGCAAGAATGGAGAGCAGTGACTGCTGACAGAGGTATACTACATCACTAGCCTTTGCAACAATATCATGAGTCTGGGACAACTGACAGATGTATGACAGGACAGGCAAACTCATGATGAAGGTGAAACGCACGGCTAATAGACTGTACAAGAACGCTTTGCATACTTGCGCTCCTATTTGCCTTGCAGTATCTCTGGCCAAATTGGAGTGGTTATGGCATGCTCGGTTGGGGCACCTCAATTTTCAGGCAATGAAATTGATGGTCGATAAGAGTATAGTGAAGGGAGTGCCAAGAATAGAACATCCTGCATAGGTTATGAGGGGTGTCTACTGGCGAAGCAAAGTCGACTACCCTTTCCAAGTCAAGTCTAGTACAGAGCAGAGCAGCCGTTAGAGCTCGTTCATGCAAATCTATGCAGCCCAATCACACCTCAGATGAAGGGTCGAGAGAAAGTACTTCCTACTACTCGTTGACGACTTCAGCAGGATGATGTGATTATACACATTGAAGTCGAAAGCTGAAGCAGTCGAAGCCTTCAAGAACTTCAAGGTGTTGGCAGAAAAGGAGACAAGGTGTAGTCTGAAGACTCTAAGGACTGACCAGGGCAGCGAGTTCTTGTCGAAACAATTTGCACAGTTGTGTGATGAAGGAGTCCACCGGCATCTTACCGCACCTTATTCACCTCAGCAAAACGGTGTGGTCGAGCACCGAAACTGGACTGTATTGGCGACAACTCGAAGTCTGCTGAAGACCATGGGAGTGACAGGCATGATGTGGGGAGAGGTAGCCCGACACGCTGTTTACCTGCTGAACCGAGTACCGACCAAAGCTCTGGTCGAAAAAACCCCATATGAGGTATGGACTGGTCGGAAGCCCAATCTAGCACATCTAAAGATCTTTGGGTGTACTGCGTATGCAAGGATCCCTACTGCCTATTTGAAGAAATTGGATGACAAGAGTAAAGCAATGGTGTACCTAGGTGTTCAGAAGGATGTAAGGTTCATCGCCTATACCATCCCTGCAGCAAACGGCTCATTGTGAACCGGGATGTGGTATTCGAGGAGGACAAGAAGTGGAATTGAGAGGAGCCATGTCATGGTGAGATCGGTGAAGCAGCAGTTTTCACTGTAAGAGAACCTACAACAGAAACTGAAGGAGACACTGACCAGCAAGTCGTAACTGTGACAGACTCGGCAGCACCGGAGCCAGAGGTCTAGAAAGCCACACACCCGCATTACCTGTTGGTTAGCCAACCTCAGCAGCCCATTCATAGCACTTGTGTCCTTCAACAGACCAAGAAACCAAGAGGTACTGACCACACCTAGAAGTTTATGCAGAAACACAACCTATTGAACTCGATCTAGAGTTCTTGCTACTGGTACCAGAAGAGCCGCAGACCTACCAAGAAACTACAAAATCATCCGAATGGCAGAATGCCATGAGGAAGGGGTTGGAGGTGATAGAGGAGAACAAAACCTAGACCTTCACTGAGCTACTGACTAGTCACAAAGCAATTGGACTCAAATGGGTATGCAAGCTGAAGAAAGATTCAAGCGGGAATCTTGTCAAGCACAAAGCATGTCTTGTTGCGAAGGGTTATGTGTAGCAACAAGGGATAGACTATGAAGAGGTATTTGCACCGGTAGCAAGAATAGAAACGGTGATACTGTTGTTGGCACTAGCAGCTCAAGAGTGTTGGGAGGTTCACCACCCTGATGTCAAGTCGGCATCTCTGAATGGAAGGCTCCAGGAGGAGATTTATATGAAGCAGCCTGAAGGATTCTCAGATGAAAATCAGGAGCACCATGTGTACAAATTGTCCAAGGCGCTTTATGGTCTGCGACAAGCTCTGAGGGCATGCAATATCCAACTGGACAGCACTATGAAGGAACTCGGGTTTAAAAAAATATCCACAAGAGCTGGTGGTGGTGCGAGTATATGTTGATGACTTGATCGTTACCGGCACTAGCAAAGATCAGATACATTTGTTCAAGCAACAAATGATGAGAGAATGTGAGATGAGTGATCTTGGACTTCTCTCATACAACCTGGGAATTGAGGTAGAATAGCAGAAAGGATCTATCACCTTGAAGCAATCAGAGTATGCCACAAAAGTATTGAAAGTGGCCGGTATGTGGGAATGCAAATCAGCAAAAGTTCCTATGGAACCAAAATTGCACTTGAGCAAAGATGAGGAGGGAGTACCAGTAGATCCTAGTGACTTCTGTCGCATAATTATGAGTCTGAGGTATGTCACACACACACTCGACCAGATCTGAGCTACTCAGTGGGCATGTTGAGCAGGTTTATGCAATCACCCAAGGAGCCGCACCTTTAGGCAATCAAGCAAGTCCTAAGGTATGTGAAGGGCACCATTAACTCTGGTCTAGAGTATATGCAAGGAGATGAAGGATTCTTAACAGGCTACAATGATAATGATCTCGCTGGAAATGTACAAGACAGGAAGAGTACGAGTGGTTTCGCTTTTTACCACTCCGAAAGCCAGATCGCATGGAGCTCACAGAAACAGAGGATTGTTGCACTCTTCTCGTGTGAAGCCGAGTTCATGGCGGCAACAGGAGCAGCTTGTCAGGCAATCTGGCTTAGAAGTCTGCTGATTGAGATCATCGAGAAGAAGCCTGAACCAGTGACGTCATTCGTAGACAACAAGACGGCAATCGCACACATGAAGAACCCGCTATTCCATGGAATAAGTAAGCACATTGATATTCGTTTTCATTTCATTAGAGAATGAGTGAAACAGGGACAAATAATTATGGAACATATCAGCACAGAGGAGCAGCGAGAAGATATCCTTACCAAGGCACTTCCCAGAATCAAGTTCGGTGAAATGCGTGAACTGATCAGCGTCAGGGATCTCAAAGCCTAAGTCAGGTTTAGGGGGTGAGTGTGGTTGAATAAACCTGACTAGTCGGCAGTGTGTGTGTGGTCGAATCGACAAGTTGGACTGTGGTCGTTACGACCACGACCAGTTGATCTGTGGTCTTCACGACCAGTGTGGTCGTTAGACCTATTTGTCTGTGGTCGTCACGACCAGTGTGGTCGTTACAACTGGTCTCGCCGTGGTCGTAGGCGTCTGCGTGTGTGTGGTCGTTACGACTAGTCTCGCCGTGGTCATAGGCATCCGCGTGTGCATTGTCGAAACTTAGCGGTCGTGGTGCCTATGTGTATGTGGTCGGAGCTACAGTGCCACAGCCGAAGACAAGCCATGGTCGAAATCGGCGGTCGTGGTCGTGCGGCCAGACACTATACTAGTCAGCAATCACTGTAGCAGTTGGTGGCAATTGTAGCAGGCATCAGCACGAGCGATCGTGGATAACACAGGCTATCCTCCTCTCGATGAACTGTTCAGTATGGGCAGGCGGCGGGGCAGTTGAGGCCAGAGAACCCGGACCCCGTTTAGGCTAGTCTTTTTTATTGTAAAAAGGGATTGTAAATTGAGTTGAGTTTTTAGAAGTGAAAAAGTAGAGCACACTATTCACCTGATACTACTTTGTTCTTGTTTCTTCTCCTCTCGGGGTTTCTACTCGGTCTTCGTTTGACCACAAAGAGCTCTTTGGGTGTTTTGGACGTGTTGATCCGACGGGTGTTTTCCCAACAGACACCGCCGCCCTGCCCTTGACGACGGCGAATCCAATTCCGACCCTAAGGACCAAGGTGGCCGCAGACAGCAACGGCGGCTCGGCGTGTGACTACATAAAGAGCGTGGAGGCCCTATTGGTAGATTACATCCACGTGCTGCACCTCCACACAATCGCGCGGCTTTCACCGGGCGCTGTAGAGGTGCTGCACCGTCATTCAGCAATGAGCAGATCCAATGCTGCTATTAGTCGTTCGTTAAAAAAAGTGCTGCAATTAGCGCTTACAAAGCTAGCCCTCACTACTACAAAAGAGGCTATACTGGATGAGTACATCACAGACGATTCTGTATGAACCGTCTGTGATTAAACTATCACAGATGATTTATACTGGCAACCATCTATGATATTTTCACGGACGGTTATTAACACGAACTGTTTGTGATAATTGAGACATCATAGACGGTTCGTGTTAAGAACCGTCTATGAACTTTCACGGATGGTTCTTAATACGAACTGTCTGTGATAATCTAGACAACACAAACGGTTCGTGTTAATAACCATCTGTGAACTTTCACAGATGGTTCTTAATACGAACCGTCTATTTTAATCCTGACAGACCTTTGTCGTATGAACTACAGAAGCTATACTGAGATGAGAGTTAAATTCAAGGCAAATTTATTACAAAAGTTCAAAGAAAAGAGATTCCCAGATATTAATCTTCTGGGCTTCATATGCTTCTTCTTCGGCTTCTGGAGTTGGAGGATCAGCCGCTGCGTTCTCGAATGCTGTCAAGATTGTCCTTGCCCTCTCCAGTTCCTCCTCAAGCTTGGGCAAATCATTAGCATGTTCCATAATCTCAAAGAGGATGCCATGATAAGCTTCCTCAGAATCGGGCGATTCTGCTTGATCGGCAAGGTTATCCATGTGTCTCTGCACTGCCGCAAGAGCTTCCTCCACTTTATGCACATTGTAGAGAAGAACGAGGCTGAGGGTGGTTTCCCTTTCCTGAGTGGCAATGAGACACCTCCGTCGATGGCGGATGATGAGGTCTAGCTGATGGATGGAAGCGAGTCGAGGAAGGAGAGCAGGGCATGAGCGGAGGAGCTGCCTCAGACGTAAATTGTTGGCCACCTGTGTAAGGTTGCGTTCGAACAAGTCATGATGGATAGATGAGAGGAAGGAGATCAAAAGAATATTAGATGCCATTATTGATAAATCTGGTGATGAAGAAGATGAGGGAAGGATAGTGTAGAAGAGCTGGAATAGGGCACACATATTTAAGCATTAACACAAACGGTTCGTATTCCAAACCATCTTTGATATTAATATCACAGACGATTCGTATTCCAAACCATCGCTGATATTAATATCACAGACGGTTCTTAATACGAACCGTCTGTGATAAGTGAGACATCACAGACGGTCCGTATAACAAACCGTCTCTGATATTCATTATCACAGACGGTTCATGTAACAAACTGTCTGTGATAATCACAGTTCTCCTACCCAGGATTTCGATCTCACCCGTCCATTCTCTCCACATCGAATGGCAGGCACCAGCTCCTCCCATTGCTCAACCCTTATTAATAACTCCCCATTTACCTTTCCACCGGTACTAGTCACGCGTGAGTTCATCCACTAGCTAGCTTCCTGCATCTCCCCTCCGCTGTGAGCCAGCGCCTCCATTGTGGCACGGCGGCATTCTGGACAACACACTCTTGCCGTAAGTGTCGTGTGTCTTGCTTAGAGTGACCATCGTGCCACGAAGGGTTCGTTAGCTGTAGTAGATCTGAATGTGTTGTTTTGTCTTGCCTCTGTATTTGCTTGTTCCTCAACGACGCTGACTACTAACGTGAGCTAGCGCCTCCGTTGTGGCATGGTGAGAGACTGGACAACACACACTTTTGCCGTAAGTGTCGTAAGTGTGTCTTCTTCAGCCTCACCGTCGTGCCACGAAGGGTTCATTAGCTTGTTATCCTATAATAGATCTGAATGTGTTGTTGTGCTTGCGTCCATATTTGCTTGTTTTCAAAGGGCATGGGTAACATTATTTAATTTCTTGAGGCTAGCCAAAAAACAGAAAAAAATTCAAGTATAGATTGAACTATCACAGACGGTTTGTGGTATAAACTATCTGTGAAGGATTATCACAGACGGTTCTATATGCGAACCATCTGTGATACTCAGTAATCATAGACGGTTCTATATACGAACCGTCTGTGATACTCAACAATCACAGACGGTTGGTATTACGAACCGTCTGTGATACTCAACAATCACAGACGGTTGGTATTACGAACCGTCTGTGATATTGTGGACATCACAGACGGTTCGTGTTAATAACCGTCTATGATAATTTACAGACGGTTATTTATACGAACCGTCTATGATAATTCACAGACGGTTATTTATACGAACTGTCTATGATATATTGGTTTCACAGACCGTTTGTGGTTGGAATTGTCTGTGATAATCTGCGCTATAAATTACTGGGTATACTTGCTCAATCTCGACATAGATCTGTCTTCATTACGCTGCATCGGTGGAGTAAGGCGGCCGGCTTTAGGGAGTTCGCGGTGAAAACATATCGCCGTCTTCTCGGTGATGAGAGGTTAATTAATACTCAATTACTTCTAATAATTTATATGCATGCATGTTTTTGTAATTGAAAGAGATGCTAGATAGGTTTTTGTTTAATTTAGATCTAGCTAGCTAGCTAGGTTTAGAAAGATAATGTTAGTTTGCTCAATTTCAGAATGAGTATGTGCTGGTACGTAGTTCACTAGCTTCAATATATTCTTGCTTAACATTAGTATGTCATGAATACGTGGCTACCTAGTTATACCTACGCAATATATATAAATGCATGTCATGTACGTGTAAGTATATATATAGCTAGTCTGATTTGCTATGTAGTAGCGCTAATAATCATTTTTGACACTCATTTGTTACTTGTGTAGCGTAGATGGACCGAAACTGGATGTACATTGAGAACCGTGTGAGTGAAGAGTGCATTAATGGCGTGTCTGCTTTTAGAAGAGCAGCCGAGCTAGATATGTTGAAGAAGGGGATGAAATATATGTACTGTCCATGCATTGATTGTGATAATCTCAAGATGTTTAGCAACTCAGCACAGATCGAAACTCACTTGATTCGAAGGGGTTTCAGAAAAGGGTACAAATGTTGGACCAGTCACGGTGAAGAGAAGAGTACATAAGAAGGTAGTTATGACATAGTCGAGGGAGACAACGATATGCCAGTTGTGGACTGTACTTTCGATCATGAGGATAGGTCGCAGGATGACAATCTGGATCAGATGTTACATGATGCAGAAGGGAACTACAGTGAGAGAGAGTTTGGTAAATTCGAGGGCTTGATGGAGGACTCAGAGAAACCTTTGTTCTCGGGTTGCAAGCTGCAATACACGAGGTTGTCATCAGTTCTAGAACTGTTGAAATTGAAGGCAAGCAATGGTTGGTCCGACAAGAGTTTCACAGCATTGTTAGGTCTCCTAGCGGACATGCTTCCAAATGGAAATGTGTTACCAAGAACCACCTACCAAGCCAAAAAAGATTCTTTGTCTATTGGTAATGGAAGTAGAAAGAATACATGCATGTCCAAATGATTGTATCCTGTACCGTAAAGAGTATGCTAGCTTACATGTTTGTCCGATGTGCAAAGCATCCCAATACAAGCGAAGAAATGACTCTGATGATGGGAAGGGCATCGAGGTGAAGCAAGGACCTCCTGCTAAGGTGTTGTGGTATGTTCCTATAATTCCTCGTTTGAAGCGTTTATTTGCAAACTGCAAGGATGCAAGATTGATGCGTTGGCATTGGGAGCGGCGTAATAGACGGAATGATAATACACGTTGCTGACTCTACCCAATGGAGGAACATCGATAGGATGTTTGTAGATTTCGGTGTGGAACCGAGGAATAAAAGGTTTGGGTTGAGTACAGATGGAGTAAATCCTTGTGGTAACATGAACAGCCGACATAGCACCTGACCCGTGACTCTATGCATGTACAACCTTCCTCCTTGGCTGTGTATAAAGCGAAAGTATATTTTGATGTCACTACTTATCCAAGGGCCGAAGCAACCTGGGAACGATATTGATGTGTTCTTAGCACCATTGGTGGAAGATTTTGCAATACTGTGGAACGAAGGGGTACATGTATGGGATGCGGACAAATGAGAGAACTTCACTCTACGCGCCATGTTGTTCTGTACCATTAATGATTTTCCTGCCCTTGGTAACTTATCAGGGTTGTGTACAAAAGGAGCCAAAGCGTGTCCGCATTACTTAGATTATACCGAGAGTGTGTGGTTAAACAACTTGTGCAAAACTGTATACATGCGTCACCGTAGGTTCCTTCCAAAGTATCACCCACACCGCAAGATGAAGAAATAATTTGATGGGAAAAAAGAGGATGACTCAGTACCAAGCCCTTTTAGCGGGAAAGAGGTGTATGATATGGTGAAGGATATCAACGTTGTGCTTGGAAAGGGATGTAAATTGAGGAAGAACATGTGGAAAAAGAGGTCAATATTTTGGGACTTGCCTTATTGGGAGCACTTAGAAGTTCGCAATTGCATCGATGTCATGCACGTAGAGAAGAATGTATGTGACAGTTTGATTGGTCTTTTACTGAACATTCCTGATAAAACAAAGGATGGTATCAAGGACACTGGTGCACGGTGTACAAGTAGAGACCGATTTCATAAAGGTTCAGGTGGACTTGATTAATGATGTTTTTAAGACCGTCCCTCTTGAGAAGCCCCCAAACGAAGAGATTAAGACATTAGGGGATGCCGTCCAATCTGTGCTATATACGTGATGTAGCTTGTTTCCAAAGGGCATGGCTAGCATATCCTGAGGCTAGCCAAAAAACGGCAAATCAATTGATGTTGCAATAACTATCACAGACGGTTCGGTGTTCAAAACCGTCTGTGATATCTATATCCCAGACGGTTTCAAACACTGAGCCGTATGTGATATGAACGATATCACAGACGGCCTTTGTTATTAACCGCCTGTGATATTGCGTATATCCCAGACGGAACCGTCTGTGATATACAAATATCACAGAAGGTTAATAACAAAGACCGTCTGTGATACTCGACTATCACAGATGGTTTTTTTTATAAAAAACCGTCTGTGATAGTCGAGTATCACAAACGGTCTTTGTTATTAACCTTCTGTGATATTTGTATATCACAGATGGTTAGGAATACTGAACCGTCTGTGATATAGACAATATCATTGACGGTTTTTGAGAAAAAACCTTCTGTGATACTTAACTATCACAGATGATTTTTTCTCAAAAACTGTCTGTAATGTAAGTTATCATAGACAGTGTAACATCCTGATTTTCTGGAGTTTATAAAGCCCAATTTTCAAAAATTAATTTTCTGGAATTAATTAAAGCTTAAAAGGAATTTTCAGATTTTATTTAGATTTAATATGATTAAATTAAACATTAACATAAGTTGAAAATATTTTAATTGGGTTCTTTGTGTCAAAAGAAATTTTCTGGTATTTTTGGTGAATTTTCCGGATTTATTTGCTATTTTCTAGAGCTTTTTGAAGTTTATTTGGATTTCTGACAAAAGAAAAAGAAAAAAAACCCCTAACCCTAGTGGGCCGAGCCCACTCGGCCCGCCGCCCGCCCGGCCTGCCCCGCCCTCGCCGCCGCCCGGGTATTTAAGGGCGCCGACCCCGAGGTTCGCCGTCATCCCGCAGCCGCCGCCTTCGCCGCCGTGCGCCGCCGCCGTCCTCAGAGGCCGCCGCCTACGCCTCGTCGGCTTCGCCGTTGTTCGTCGCCGTCCCTCCGCCGTCCGCCGTTTCTGCCGGCCGTCGTCGCCGTCGCCGGTGAGGACCCTGCCGCCGCGCCCCTCTCTCCGCTCCGCCGTCGCTGATGCCGGAGACAAGCCCGTCGCCACCGCTCGCGTCGCCCTCGGTTCCGCCGGACCCGTCGCGCGTCCGCGCCCTCGGTCCCGCCGCCTGCCCGCGCCGCGTCCGCACGAGCCGCTTGATCCCCGCCGCCCGTTCAGATCTGGGCCGACGGCCCGGATGCGTCCATGCTCACCGCACCGCAGCCGTCCGATCGTCCCCGCCGCCGCGCGCCCGAGCCGCCACCTCAGCCTAGCCACGCAAGCCGGCCACGTCAGCCCTAGGCCGACGTGTCAGCCTAGTCAGCAGCCTCGTCAGCAGCCACGTCAGCACCCGAGGCCCGAGGTGCCACATCACCCTGCCACGTCACCATGCCATGTCAGCTGCCACGTCAGCCCTACCCGTCCACGTGTCGCCACGTGTCTGCCATGTCAGCCCTAGCCGCCGCGCCAGCCGCACTGTTCCGTGCGCCGGGTTCACCGCAGACCGCCCATACCGTGCACCGGGTCTACGGCACAGTGCAATTTCCGAATTTCAGCCTTTTTTTCTAAAACCAGATTTTCCAGAGTCCCGTTCTCCCTCATCCTAGCTCCGATTGACCCGATTCTTTTTCCTAAATTCATCTAAAATTGAGCTCTATCTTTTGGTTCAGGTTTGAGAATTTTTGGAGTTCATTTAAATTTTATTTGAATTTATTTTGTCTCTTCGTTTTGTTCTCTCTCGTTAGATCACGCGTTCGAGGGAGCCGCCGTTGGATTTGAAGATCAAGAGCCATCAACTGAGCAAGGCCAAGGCAAGTCGTGTCCTTTGATCATGTTGAACCCAGTTTGCAATCTATTATTTAAATATTTTGTTTTAAATTACATTGCATCGCTACTTTTGTACAAACCTTGTAATTGGTAGTTATCACCTCAATTGAGTAATTCCCTCCTTGTTAAATTTGAATGCCATGATGCCATTGTCACCATAGGTTGGGAAACTTAGTAGTGATGCTATGTTACGATCACATTTGGGATGGCACGATTAGTATGCTTAGCCATGCTTTTAGTATCGTTTGGGTTCATCATCACATGTGATTAATTAATTTGACTTAATGATATACCGAATCGTGGTTGGTGCCACCAATATAAAATTTGTGCCATGGCATTGGTGTGTCGTTGGCGTGGTTATACAAAATTGGTTTTCACTCGGGCGAGTGATCGTGCAAGTAAAGGGGTAAGTGTTGGAGCACTTCGAGGGATGTGGTAGTCTCGCCCGGGAACACTTAAGGACTTAACTTTGTGCGCCATTGATTTTAGCTTTACCGTGCAAACCACATGTCTAGTATGGGATAGACCTGGCTGATTAATTTGGGACGTTTCAACTTTAATTTCGCCATTGTGATGAGCATGGATGCTGATTTCCATGAGGCGCAAGGGGGGGTGTGATGCGAAACCCTAGCGGGCGGGATTGAGTTGGAACTGAACTTTGTAAAGGCCTTGTTGTGATTACCTTAAGCTGAGGCTAATCACATCGTGTGGGTACAGTTGTGCGACCTCTGCAGAGTGTAAAACTATTCGAATAGCCGCGTCCTCGGTCATGGACAATGCTCGGTGATTTCACACGAGGTATTGTTACTCTTGGAAAATTTGTAGCTGGTCAGTGGATGGTTGATTCACTGTTGGTTTGGCTTGCGGATGGGATATAAGCGGGTGGGTTTAGCTTGTGGATGGGAAGTCCATAAGTAGTTTACTTCAATTCCTTTGATTATTCATTATTGTTTTATTTACAATTCGCCTTCAATCTATTTATGGTAATTTCAAATGCTGTTTTATGCAAATTAACCCTTTCAGCCTTCCATTGGTAAGCCTTGCATACTATATTGCATCATTTGTTACAAACAGCTTGCTGAGTACCAATGTACTCACGGCTTTACGCCTATGTTGCTCAGTTAAGGAAGAGGAGTACTACCAGCAGGAGGTTCCAGGAGGCGAGTACTTCGACGACTACGCGTTCTAGGCTTCGCTCCCCACTCGATTGCCCGTGGGCATGTCGATTGGCCACTACGTTTTACTTTGGATTTTCTGCTGCTAATTTTTGTTAAGCGCCTAAGGCTATTGAGATTGTAAGCTTGACCATAAGGTCTCACCTTTGGATATTGATTAATAATTTGAGTTTTCCTTATTTAATATCGTGATTGTGGTGATGATTACCTCTATGTTTGACTGTGTGCACTAGCGTGATCCTGGACTAGTGCAGTATACACAGAGAGTCCGGATTTGCATATTCGGGTCTCGACAGAGATGGTATCAGAGCCAAATCGACTGCAGGACGAAGCCCTAGTTAGAGTGGTCGAATTAGAAAAGATTTTAAAATTTATTTTCTAAATCAAACCAACTAAATTTGATGAATAGTAATATCTATACCTTCTTATCTTCTCCCTAGAAATTCTGCTCCTTACCCCGTTATCTCACGATTTATTTTCGCAAATTTTATACTGATCTTTCTTCTGTAAAATGCATTAGATGTCTCAAGCTTCTTTCACTCAGACGGGAGGTTGGAGAGCCCTTCTCTGTGTTCTGTTGCGAAGCCTCGGATTGAAGAGATCGCCCGTCTACCTCACCAAGGATGAGAAAGATAGAGGGCAACGTATTGGAAGCATCACCAGGTTGTACTTCACCACGAGAGTCGGCAAGCAGATTCTACATCATAGTTTCAAGAGCACCGGATCTTGCGGAGGATGTTCCGTACAAGCAGCTGCATACAAAGCCATCCGACAGCTTTGCAAATTATACAAGATCAACATGGCCAGACTTATTCGGAGGTTCAAGAAGCAATATGAAGGCACCCTCAGTTTGTCAGAGCCAGTCAGGGAGGAGCCTCGACCACAGTTGCCAGTACCTCTACCGACGCCTACACCGCCGAGCCCGGAGGTGGGACGACGCATCACCGGAGACCGTCAGGCGTACCTTCGACGCTTCACCCCCGCCCCCGCCAGAGAGCAGACGCCGACAAAGTCGCCGCCAGTCCGCAACTCGTGGGTCTTCTATAGTGATGCGGAGGATGAGGATAGCGAACCCTATCTGTCAGGCTCAGAGTGGGATCCACTAGATTAGGAGTACGGGTAGAGCGTTGGATCTTATTTGCAGTTGTTTGGGATGTGAGCTGTAAATCTTGCTTTTAAAAGCATTATATTGCAATCATGTCCATCTTTTAATGGAGTTATCTTTTGCCAGTTTTGTTGTTAGCCTTCCGGCCTAAGTGTTTGCTTAATTTAGGTTGTCATTAGAAATTCCCCTTAGACGAGTTTACCGCTTACCTTTGCTTTTCCCTCGTACCTATTGAGCCTTCAGAAGTCAGTTCTCAGCAAATGGTTTTTCTTTTCAGAGCAGCAGCAAAATGGTTGAAACCAGGAACTCCGCAGGTCGTGAGCAGACAAACCAGAACCCAGGGAGCAGTACCACTCAGCCACCCCAGGCAGTTCCACCGACCCTGGACCCCACTCTCAGTCAGTTCCTGATGGCCCAGACTCAGATGATGCAAGCAATGATGCAGAATATGAACAATATGGCTCAGCATCAGCCACCCACCATCAATCCCGCTTTGCAGAGTTTATGAGGACGAGGCCGCCTACCTACTCCAGTTCTTCAGAGCCATTGGAGGCAGACGACTGGATCCGTTCAGTAGAGAAAAAGCTGAACTTGGCCCAGTGCACAGACAGGGAGAGAGTGCTGTATGCAGCACACCAGCTAGAGGGACCTGCAGCAGAGTGGTGGGAGAACTACTGTGACGCCCATGAGGACCAGGACAGCATTACTTGGAACGAGTTCTCCACCGCTTTCCGTAACGCCCATGTCCTGGATGGGGTGATGGACATGAAGAAGGAGGAGTTCCGTGAGTTGCAGCAGAAGAATATGTCAGTGAGTGAATACCTCAATAGATTCACTCAGCTAGCTCGCTACGCACCCGAGGACGTAGCCACAGATGAAGCCCGTCAGAAGAGGTTCCAGAAAGGCTTGAACCCAGGATTGAAGGTGCAGGTCGTGGGCAACGACTATGCCAGGTTTCAGCAGATGGTGGATAAGGTTATCCTAATTGAGGACAGTCGCCGCGAGCTCGAGGAGTCTCGCAAGAGGAGGATGGCTCAGCAGGAATTGCAGTCTCACCAGGCTCAGAGGCGGCGTTTCAGCACTTACCAGCCCGCTCGAGTGCCTCAGCAGCAGCAGTCAGTCTTCAGGACCCCGGCCCCAGCGCCACGTCCCCAGCAGTTAGGGCAGAGATGGATCTGGTGGTCAGCAACAAAGGAACACCAATTCAGCAGCGTCTGTTACTTGCTTCAAGTGTCATGAGCAGGGACACTATGCTAGCAAGTGCCCCCAGAGGCAGGCCCCCACTCCAGTTCGCTTCGACTTGGGAGCCACACCAGGACGGACACCTACCCCAGGACCAGGGCGTGGAGCACCCCAGGCGCTAGGTCAGGCCAGCAGGACTCCACAGGTGGTGAGAGGCCAGGTGAACCACGTCACTGCAGAGGAGGCCCAGGCAGCACCAGAGGTTGTGATCGGTAAGTTCCTAGTCCATTCAGTATCTGCCACAGTTTTATTTGATTCTGGAGCTTCCCATTCGTTTGTTTCTCGGAGTTTTGCTTTAAAGCAACAGTTGAAAATTATTACTCTGGGATCTATTCTTTTGGTCCAATCCCCCGGTTCGGAGTTGAGCACCAACCTAGGCTGTCCCGGAGTTCAGATAGACATCCAGGGAGTTGAGTTCAGAGCGGACTTGATTATCTTGGATATCCAGTCCTTAGATGTGATCTTGGGTATGGATTGGCTCAAGAAGCACCAGGCAGTTTTGGATTGTGGGAGCAGAGCAGTGACCTTGACCAGCTCCGATGGGAGGAAAGTGTAGTTTTCAGCTAGCATGAATCAGCCAGAGCAGGTAATGGTCTGTCAGATCAAGGGAATTCAGTTAGAGGATGTGCCGATTGTCAGGGAGTACCCCGATGTGTTTCCAGATGACCTTCCAGGGATGCCACCAGAGCGAGAAGTTGAGTTTCTGATCGAGTTGGTACCCGGTACCTCTCCGATTTCCAAAAGACCCTACCGGATGCCAGCAAATGGGTTAGCAGAACTCAAGAAGCAGATTCAGGAGCTTTTGGACAAAGGTTATGTCAGGCCCAGTTCGTCCCCGTGGGGAGCGCCAGTCTTGTTTGTGAAAAAGAAGGATGGCAGCCAGCGCATGTGTGTGGACTACCGAGCACTTAACGAGGTCACCGTCAAGAACAAGTACCCGTTGCCCAGGATTGATGACTTGTTTGATCAGCTCAGGGGAGCAGGAGTTTTCTCCAAGGTTGACTTGAGGTCAGGTTACCATTAGATGAGGATTCGACAGGACATACCTAAGACAGCATTTTCGACTCGTTATGAATTGTACGAGTTCACAGTGATGTCTTTTGGTTTGACCAATGCTCCAGCCTATTTTATGTACCTGATGAATAAGGTTTTCATGGAATATTTGTATAAGTTTGTCGTTGTGTTCATTGACGACATTCTGATCTACTCCAAGGATGAGAGAGAGCATGAGGAACACCTGAGGATGGCATTGCAGAAATTAAGGGACCATCAGTTGTATGCCAAGTTTAGCAAATGTGAGTTTTGGATGAAGGAAGTCGCCTTCCTAGGCCATGTGATGTCCGCAAAGGGAGTTGCTGTTGACCCCGGAAAGGTCAAGGATGTTTTGGATTGGCAGTCACCTTCTTCGGTGACTCAGGTCAGGAGTTTTCTGGGTATGGCTGGTTATTACCGTCGTTTCATTGAGGGATTTTCCAGTGTAGCCAAGCCACTTACCCAATTGCTCAAAAAGGAAAAGAAATTTGTTTGGACGCCCGAGTGCGAGAAAAGCTTTCAGAAGTTGAAGGAGAGTTTGACCACAGCCCTAGTGCTAGTATTGCCAGATTTAAACAAGGATTTTGAGATTTATTGCGATGCCTCCCGCAAGGGTTTGGGTTGTGTACTGATGCAGGAAAAGAGAGTGGTAGCATATGCCTCGCGCCAGTTGAGACCGCATGAGGAGAATTACCCTACTCACGACTTAGAGCTAGCAGCCGTAGTGCATGCTTTGAAAATTTGGAGGCACTATCTCTTGGGTAATAGATGTGAGATTTATACGGATCACAAGAGTTTGAAATACATCTTTACCCAGACCGAGCTTAACCTCAGGCAGAGGAGGTGGTTGGAGTTGATAAAGGATTACGATGTCGGAATCCATTATCACCCTGGGAAGGCCAATGTGGTCGCAGATGCTCTGAGCAGAAAGGTTTATTGTAATTCATTGATGGTCAAGGAGAGTCAGCCAGCTTTGCATGAGGAATTCCAAAGGCTCAGTTTGGAATTGGTCGAGGAAGGATTTTTGGCAGCAATGGAGTTGCAGCCCACTTTGGATGGTCAGATTCGTCAGGCTCAGACAGATGATGAGGCATTTCAGCGTATCAGACAGAGTATGAGTGAAGGAAAAGAGTCAGGATTTTCAGAGGATGCCCAAGGAACCCTGTGGTTCAAGCAACGTTTGTGTGTGCCCAATAAGAAGGAGCTAAAGGATCTGTTGCTAAAGGAAGCTCACGAGTGTTATACTCGATACACCCTGGCAGTACCAAGATGTACCAGGACATTAAAGAAAAATATTGGTGACCTAGCATGAAGCGTGAGATCGCTGAGTATGTGGCCCTTTGTGATGTCTGTCAAAGAGTTAAGGCAGAGCATCAGAGGCCAGCAGGTTTGCTCCAGCCGTTGAAAATCCCTGAGTGGAAATGGGAAGAGATTGGTATGGACTTCATAGTCGGTCTGCCTAAGACCAAGGAGGGCTATGATTTGATTTGGGTCATCGTGGACCGATTGACCAAGGTTGCTCACTTCATTCCAGTGAAGACAACCTACACCGGTGACAGATTGGCAAAGCTGTATATGTCGAGGATCGTCAGTTTGCATGGAGTGCCCAAGAAAATAGTGTCAGATCGAGGGTCCCAGTTCACTTCTCGGTTTTGGGGTAGTTTCCATGAGGCTATGGGAACGCACCTGAATTTCAGTACCGCATACCATCCCCAGACAGATGGTCAGACAGAGCGAGTCAATCAGATTCTTGAGGATATGTTGAGAGCATGTGTGCTAGATCATGGACCTAAGTGGGACAGCTGTTTGCCTTTTGCAGAGTTTTCCTACAACAATAGTTATCAGGCAAGTCTGCAGATGTCGCCATTTGAAGCACTCTATGGCAGGAAATGCAGGACCCCTCTCAATTGGAAAGAGACAGGGAAGGTCAGGTGTTTGGTCCAGATTGTTTAAAAGAGGCTGAGGATAAGGTCCGTTTGATTCAGGAGAGGTTGAGGACTGCCCAGGCCAGGCAAAAGAGCTATGCGGATACCAGACGCCGAGAGCTGAGTTTTGAACCAGATGATTTTGTGTATCTCAGGATCACACCATTCAAAGGTGTGAAGAGGTTTCAGCAAAAAGGGAAGCTTGCACCAAGGTATGTCGGTCCGTTCAGAATTCTGAAACGCAGGGGAGAGGTTGCTTATCAATTGGAGCTACCTGCGTCCTTCAGTGGGGTACATGATGTTTTCCATGTGTCCCAGCTGAAGAAGTGTTTGAGAGTGCCAGAGGAGGCTGTACCAGTTGAGGCAATTGATCTTCAGGAGGATCTGTCCTACAAAGAGCGTCCTGTCAAAATCTTGGATGTGTCAGAGCGAGTCACCCGGAATAAAGTTGTTCGCTTTTGCAAAGTTCAGTGGAGCAACCACTCCGAGGAGGAAGCCACCTGGGAGTGTGAAGAGGATCTCAAGGCAGAGTTTCCGAACCTATTCTAGTAGTGAGCCCGGATCTCGGGGTCGAGATCCCGTTTAAGGGGGTAAGGTTTGTAACATCCTGATTTTCTGGAGTTTATAAAGCCCAATTTTTCAAAAATTAATTTTCTAGAATTAATTAAAGCTTAAAAGGAATTTTCAGAATTTATTTAGATTTAATATGATTAAATTAAACATTAACATAAGTTGAAAATATTTTAATTGGGTTCTTTGTGTCAAAAGGAATTTTCTGGTATTTTTGGTGAATTTTCCGGATTTATTTGCTATTTTCTAGAGCTTTTTGAAGTTTATTTGGATTTCTGGAAAAAGAAAAAGAAACAAAAAAGCCCCCTAACCCTAGTGGGCCGAGCCCACTCGGCCCGCCGCCCGGGTATTTAAGGGCGCCGACCCCGAGGTTCGCCGTCATCCCGCAGCCCAATTTTCAAAAATTAATTTTCTGGAATTAATTAAAGCTTAAAAGGAATTTGCAGAATTTATTTAGATTTAATATGAATAAATTAAACATTAACATAAGTTGAAAATATTTAATTGGGTTCTTTGTGTCAAAAGGAATTTTCTGGTATTTTTTGTGAATTTTCCGGATTTATTTGCTATTTTCTAGAGCTTTTTGAAGTTTATTTGTATTTCTGGAAAAAGAAAAAGAAAAAAACCCCCCCTAACCCTAGTGGGCCGAGCCCACTCGGCCCGCCGCCCGCCCGGCCTGCCCCGCCCTCGCCGCCGCCCGGGTATTTAAGGGCGCCGACCCCGAGGTTCGCCGTCATCCCGCAGCCGCCGCCTTCGCTGCCGTGCGTCGCCGCCGTCCTCAGAGGCCGCCGCCTACGCCTCGTCGGCTTCGCCGTCGTTCGTCGCTGTCCCTCCGCCGTCCGCCGTTTCTGCCGGCCGTCGTCGCCGTCGCCGGTGAGGACCCTACCGCCGCGCCCCTCTCTCCGCTCCGCCGTCGCTGATGCCGGAGACAAGCCCGTCGCCGCCGCTCGCGTCGCCCTCGGTTCCGCCGAACCCGTCGCGCGTCAGCGCCCTCGGTCCCGCCGCCCGCCCGCGCCGCGTTCGCGCGACGCTTTGCGCAGCGCGCCCGCCACGCGTCGGCGATCCACCGTCGTCTCGCCCCGATTCGCTTGATCCCCGCCGCCCGTTTAGATCTAGGCCGATGGCCCGGATGCGTCCACGCTCACCGCACCGCAGCCGTCCGATCGTCCCCGCCGCCGCGCGCCCGAGCCGCCACCTCAGCCTAGCCACGCAAGCCGGCCACGTCAGCCCTAGGCCGACGTGTCAGCCTAGTCAGCAGCCTCTTCAGCAGCCACGTCAGCACCCGAGGCCCCTAGGTGCCACGTCACCCTGCCACGTCACCATGCCATGTCAGCTGCCACGTTAGCCCTACCCGTCCACGTGTTGCCACGTGTCTGCCATGTCAGCCCTAGCCGCCGCGCCAGCCGCCCAGTCAGCCGCACTGTTCCGTGCGCCGGGTTCACCGCAGACCGCCCATACCGTGCACCGGGTCTACGGCACAGTGCAATTTCCGAATTTCAGCCTTTTTTCTAAAACCAGATTTTCCAGAGTCCCGTTCTCCCTCATCCTAGCTCCGATTGACCCGATTCTTTTTCCTAAATTCATCTAAAATTGAGCTCTATCTTTTGGTTCAGGTTTGAGAATTGTTGGAGTTCATTTGAATTTATTTTGTCTCTTCGTTTTGTTCTCTCTCGTTAGATCATGCGTTCGAGGGAGCCGCCGTTGGATTTGAAGATCAAGAGCCGTCAACTGAGCAAGGCCAAGGCAAGTCATGTTCTTTGATCATGTTGAACCCAGTTTGCAATCTATTATTTAAATATTTTGTTTTAAATTACATTGCATCGCTACTTTTGTACAAACCTTGTAATTGGTAGTTATCACCTCAATTGAGTAATTCCCTCCTTGTTAAATTTGAATGCCATGATGCCATTGTCACCATAGGTTGGGAAACTTAGTAGTGATGCTATGTTACGATCACATTTGGGATGGCACGATTAGTATGCTTAGCCATGCTTTTAGTATCGTTTGGGTTCATCATCACATGTGATTAATTAATTTGACTTAATGATATACCGAATCGTGGTTGGTGCCACCAATATAAAATTTGTGCCATGGCATTGGTGTGTCGTTGGCGTGGTTATACAAAATTGGTTTTCACTCGGGCGAGTGATCGTGCAAGTAAAGGGGGAAGTGTTGGAGCACTTCGAGGGATGTGGTAGTCTCGCCCGGGAACACTTAAGGACTTAACTTTGTGCGCCATTGATTTTAGCTTTACCGTGCAAACCACATGTCTAGTATGGGATAGACCTGGCTGATTAATTTGGGACGTTTCAACTTTAATTTCGCCATTGTGATGAGCATGGATGCTGATTTCCATGAGGCGCAAGGGGGGTGTGATGCGAAACCCTAGCGGGCGGGATTGAGTTGGAACTGAACTTTGTAAAGGCCCTGTTGTGATTACCTTAAGCTAAGGCTAATCACATCGTGTGGGTACAGTTGTGCGACCTCTGCAGAGTGTAAAACTATTCGAATAGTCGCGTCCTCGGTCATGGACAATGCTCGGTGATTTCACACGAGGTATAGTTACTCTTGGAAAATTTGTAGCTGGTCAGTGGATGGTTGATTCACTGTTGTCTGTTGGTTTGGCTTGCGGATGGGATATCCATAAGCGGGTGGGTTTATGATGTGACGATGGCCCGATCTTCCGAGAGGTACTGATAAGTCGATTGTGGAGATATCGACGTTGATGATCCAAAGGCTCCGACCAAAACAGATCGAACCCCTCGCAATCACTACACCACTGCTCCGTTGGTTATCAACCGTGCCGAACACGATTGACCTCGCCAAGAAGGCTATCTCCTGTAAGCGAATTGAGAACACAAGCAAGAGAGTACAAGATGCAATCTGAAATTGCGAATAAATATTAAGTTCACAAGTTGGGGTCTCACAAACCGATGAACGGCGAAACTGTTCAAAGACAGATTAATCTAAGCAAAACCCAAGGAAAACTAACGGGATGTGGCCTCCTTAAATAGGGGAGGGGGAAGCCACACTTATCTAATGAAAAAGGATGTGGTACTATTCCTAGTTACTGTTCACGTATGTGGTACTGTTCATGTGAACAGTACCAGCCCAAATAGCCCAAGTTACAAGGCCCTCGGCCCACTTTGAGTCGGACTGGAAAAGTGATGTGGCTTGTTTCGCAGTTTCTGATCTGCTCGAGTGGAGTTTGGAGGTGAGACCAGCTCCATCTGAAAGTAGACTCCAAGATCTTTCCAACGAGTACTCACGGGCCCCGAGAAGCCTTCTGGATCAAAAGTTATGGCCGTTTAACGTTGGCTTATCAAGCTGAATCCGAATTGATCTGGAGGCCGAATTGGATTCCAAAACCTGTCCAACTTGAACCCTTGCTTCAATTGGTTCCAAAGTGATGTGATGCTACAAATATATATATTTTCATCATTAGGTAGCATCATATTCGCATTAGGTAGAATTCACCTTTAGTTCATTCTTGATATTGGCCGCTATGATCGTACGTGTTGGTGGCGTGGTCACATCATCCTCCCCTTCTTGATGGAAAACCGTCCTCGGTTTTAACATATGTGTAGTGTCACGTATTGCATGATCTTGATCATAAATCTTTGTGTATGATAACAAACGCAACAAACTCTCATTATGTAATATCATAAGTTCTTTATCAAATAAAGTAAAATCTCTTTGAAACGAGCTCACCTCATAATTTAAGTGATGCGTAGGAGCTCTTGTAATTGTAACAACAAGTAGAGCAAATATGGTTGTATCCATAGGGTTCATGTTCTTATCATCCTCCCCTTCTTGCAAACAAAGCCGTCCTCGGCTTTTGATAAGCTGAAAATATGGTAACAAAGAAGCCAAGGTGTATGCATGGTATATGTATATGTCATCCGTTTTAACAGTTCTTCGTTGTTGCACAATTAATGTTATAAAACAGCAATGATCATAAAAGCTCATTGTATTATTAACCCAAGAGTAATCATATATGTTAATGAGCAATTCAAAATTTCTCACACAGTAATTATTGCAACTTGTTTTGCAAATGTAAGTGAAGCATTTATGCAATTCAAATCTTTGATTTTGTAAACTTGCAGTGGTGGCATATATGGACAAAACTACAACCTTTGGAATCAAGCAAAGTTCATCCATATAATCGTATCTCAATCGAACAATAGTAAATTCATCTAGCCAGGGTGAAGAGATTTGTATGTTCTGCCATAATTCATTATCTTTATTCAGATTGTCCATACTAGATGGTGCAAAAAGAGATGAACACATAGGCATTGGATGAGTACTAAATTTTACTTCCCTCTCACATTGAACATGATTCAGCATACAAGAATTGCTGTTCCAAATAGCAAGTTTCAATTCATCCATGTGATCGCAAGTTATGCATATTCGATATACAAGAAATTGAGTTTCCACATCATAATCTCCAATCAAATTAAACTTATATCCAGGGGTGTAGGCACTTAACAAGAATTTCGAACATGCAAGTTCAGAAACTTTCTCCATAGCATGTGACAATTTCATAGGTAGATCCAACATGATGTAACACAATGAATTAGCAGGAAAAATTTTAGTCAAAACTTCTTTATGTGTTATTAATTCGACATGTGCAAAATTATGAGAATTTAGATCAGCACATGGTTCATTTAAGTCAACACAAGGAATATCAAAAGATTGCACTACAGCAGGTATATACTCACAAGGTTGCTCTATGTCTTGTTGTAGCACCAAATCAGTACCGTGAGCGATGATAGCTCCATGTTCTTTACCTTTTTGGTTCTCCTCAGATGATGTAAGGGCATCCATCTCCTTATCTTCATTCTTAACCAATGGGGTCAATGATTCCATCAGCTCATGCTCCTCTTCGGCATGGTTCTCAACTACCTGCAAGTTGTTAGTCACAGAAAAGGGCACAAACACAGGTTTGTTCTCATGATCATCACCATTACCTGCAAGGTTAGCTGCAAGAGCATATTCATCCTCAACATCACTAGCTCTTACATAACCACCATCTTCTGTCGCAATGTACGCCCGCTGACTTGTGCAATCTCTCATGACGTGGCCCATCCCTTTACAACGGTGGCACACAATGCCCGTCGTACGGCCCGTGGAAGCAACCGATGAAGAGCTCTGTGCTGGTGCTTGCACACTAGTAGATTTGCTCGTCTCGGGTGCGCGTGATGGTGGCTGCGGTGCTGTTGAACGCGCCCTACTCACAGAGGGGACAGCAGCTCGACAAATAGGAGGTGGGGCTATCTTGGCTTGCCCAGGCATTGATCTCGATGTAGACGTACCTTCAAAGTTGCTCCTTGTCCTTTGTTGCCTACCCTGCAATTCTTTTTCTGCCAAACAAGCAAGCTGGAACAACTGGTTGACAATAGTAAAATCTTTATAATAAACAATGTCCTGAATTTCACGCCGTAACCCCCCGTAAAAACGACAAATCTTATCCTCCTCATCTTCTACAAAATTACAACGCAACATGCCTATTTGTAGTTCTTGATAATATTTCTCGACAGATTTATTAGCTTGGTCTAAGCACTGCAATTTCTTATGCATTTCATGTTTAAAAGCAGGAGGAACAAATCTAGCACGCATAGCTTCTTTTAATTTATCCCATGTATTAGGTTGTAAGCGCATGGTACCCAGATCATTCCACCAAATAATAGCAAAGTCCTTAAACTCACTAGTAGCTTGTCTAACTCTATGTTGTTCAGGAACCAAGTGAGAATTAAACTTCTGCTCTACCGTCATCTCCCAATCAAGATATATTTCAGCATCATAAAGACCAGAAAAAGATGGAATGGTAAATTTGACTTTAGCCAATGGGTCATGATTAGAACGACCATTGTGGTGCTGAAAATTATTACCTCCCATACCGTGACGGTTTTGATGTAGGCGGTGTCGTGGGCGTGCATCTTGGGCAGCAAATGAAGCACTGGCGTCGCGGTTTTGTCTCTCATTAATGGAACTGATGGAGCGCTGCCATGTGTCCATCGAAGCTTGAAGCTTCCTATCGATGCGTGGTTCATCCAAGAGCTTGATGAACTCTCCCTTTAAAACACACTCTTGATTATCAGACGACTCACCTGTCATGGTTAGTAGAAAACAAAAGACAACACAAAAGTATTATCCCTATCAACTACTAGGTGGTGGAAGGTGGAATCACACATTCTCAAGCGTCTTACCACACTCTTACAAGTGTTCTTACCAATGCAGCAGGTGGTACAACCGGTGGCTGGTTCGTGATACCATGTCGAGCGTGGGTACGATTGCAAGAGGGAACCTGTTCTGATCAAGAGTAGGTGTAGCTTGGAAGGCACAATATGGTAGCAATGGAGAACAATCAGTTAATTTCAGAATTGCATAGAATTGAATTATAGTCCGTATCTAGCACTTAGCCTATGTTGCTGATCAACCAAGAATGGAAGAAGGCTAAAAACAAGTGTATGGCAATGTGTAGGAGTCGTAAATACAAGATAATTCAATCCAATGCAATCTGGAATTGAAGAACACAAGGATTGACCCAAAACTGAAAACTGAATATTTCTGTCCACTGGACAGTACGTCGGTATTTTGGCCGTATCTTTTTGTCAGATTCCTCTTTTTCACGGATTCTTTTTTTTTCTGTTTTCTGACGGCTTTTTCTACAGATTTTCTTTTGGGGCCAACTTCCGAAACCCGACACAGAAATTCGCACAAAAATCACAAGTGCAGACTGTTGCAGATTCAAAACAGATAATTGGGTCAACTTTCACCGCACATATCTCTTAACTGCCTTGCTGGAATGACGTGACATTTTACAGATAGATGGATAAGAGATTTTTGAATCTAATGGCAGTGGTCCCACTCAAAAATGATCTCGGAATCAAAAGATATGGCGTTTTTGGTGGCGGCTGCAGAGAAAGGAAAAATCAGCCGAATTTGGAAATTAGGGTTTGGGGTGGGGAATTTTTCTTTTGTTTGGATTTTTAATGGAACAAAGATATGACCAGCAACTAGACAATGCTAATGTGGACATAAATTCAATTTAGCAAACCAAAACTAACAGATTGAAAAGCACAACGGGGTTTGGACAGCGGAAATTAACTCTTTTTGTGGGGCATTTTTTTCTGGACTATAGGAAATAAAAACCAATCTACTAACTAGTGATACAAGAATTACCTCACGGGCAACCGTTGCTCTGATACCAACTGATGTGACGATGGCCCGATCTTCCGAGAGGTACTGATAAGTCGATTGTGGAGATCTCGACGTTGATGATCCAAAGGCTCCGACCAAAACAGATCGAACCCCTCGCAATCACTACACCACTGCTCCGTTGGTTATCAACCGTGCCGAACACGATTGACCTCGCCAAGAAGGCTATCTCCTGCAAGCGAATCGAGAACACAAGCAAGAGAGTACAAGATGCAATCTGAAATTGCGAATAAATATTAAGTTCACAAGTTGGGGTCTCACAAACCGATGAACGGCGAAACTGTTCAAAGACAGATTAATCTAAGCAAAACCCAAGGAAAACTAAAGGGGTGTGGCCTCCTTAAATAGGGGAGGGGGAAGCCACATTATCTAATGAAAAAGGATGTGGTACTATTCCTAGTTACTGTTCACGTACGTGGTACTGTTCATGTGAACAGTACCAGCCCAAATAGCCCAAGTTACAAGGCCCTCGGCCCACTTTGAGTCGGACTGAAAAAGTGATGTGGCTTGTTTCGCAGTTTCTGATCTGCTCGAGTGGAGTTTGGAGGTGAGACCAGCTCCATCTGAAAGTAGACTCCAAGATCTTTCCAACGAGTACTCACGGGCCCCGAGAAGCCTTCTGGATCAAAAGTTATGGCCGTTTAACGTTGGCTTATCAAGCTGAATCCGAATTGATCTGGAGGCCGAATTGGATTCCAAAACCTGTCCAACTTGAACCCTTGCTTCAATTGGTTCCAAAGTGATGTGATGCTACAAATATATATATTTTCATCATTAGGTAGCATCATATTCGCATTTAAAATATGTTGAAGTTGAAGAAACGAATTCACCTTTAGTTCATTCTTGATATTGGCCGCTATGATCGTACGTGTTGGTGGCGTGGTCACATCAGTTTAGCTTGTGGATGGGAAGTCCATAAGTAGTTTACTTCAATTCCTTTGATTATTCATTATTGTTTTATTTACAATTCGCCTTCAATCTATTTATGGTAATTTCAAATGCTGTTTTATGCAAATTAACCCTTTCAGTCTTCCATTGGTAAGCCTTGCATACTATATTGCATCATTTGTTACAAACGGCTTGCTGAGTACCAATGTACTCACGGCTTTACGCCTATGTTGCTCAGTTGAGGAAGAGGAGTACTACCAGCAGGAGGTTCCAGGAGGCGAGTACTTCGACGACTACGCGTTCTAGGCTTCGCTCCCCACTCGATTGCCCGTGGGCATGTCGATTGGCCACTACGTTTTACTTTGGATTTTCCGCTGCTAATTTTTGTTAAGCCCCTAAGGCTATTGAGATTGTAAGCTTGACCATAAGGTCTCACTTTTGAATATTGATTAATAATTTGAGTTTTCCTTATTTAATATCGTGATTGTGGTGATGATTACCTCTATGTTTGACTGTGTGCACTAGCGTGATCCTGGACTAGTGCAGTATACACAGAGAGTCCGGATTTGCATATTCGGGTCTCGACAGACAGCTTGGGAGTCGTCTGTGATAACCACCTATTATCACAGACACATAAACACAGACGATTTAGGAATCGTCTGTGATGACGGTTTTAAACCGTCTATGATAGGACTGTCTGTAGCAGTACCTCCTTCTCACGTGTAATTGGTATTGCATCTCATTTGCGTCGTTACTTGTAAGGTTTGCATCTTTTATGCGTAGCATTTTTCCTACGAGAGTAGGTGATGAATAATTGAATATCATGCTCTCCTTTCACAAACACAGGTTATTTATTTTGAATATTGCACTCGTCAATGACCGTCTGTGATATACACAATATCACAGACGGTTTTTCAGAAAAACCTTCTGTGATACTTGACTATCACAGACGGCTTGGGAACCGTCTGTAATAACCACCTATTATCACGGACACATAAATACAAACGGTTCAGGAACTGTCTGTGATGACGGTTTTAAACCGTCTATGATAGGACTGTCTGTAGCAGTGCCTCCTCCTCACATGTAATTGGTATTGCATCTCATTTGCGTCGTTACTTGTAAGGTTTGCATCTTTTATGCATAGCATTTTTCCTACGAGAGTGGGTGATGAATAATTGAATATCACGCTCTCCTTTCACAAACACAGGATATTTATTTTGAATATTGCACTCGTCAGCGATAGTTGTTTTCTTGCATCTTACAGTTAATTAATATGTTATCTGCTTGTAGTAAATATTAAGATAAAGAAAAAAAACATGAAATACAGACAAGCTATTATGTAATGAGCAGTGCTATAGACCATGTAGTTAGGTCTAGAATATTTACGATGATGAAAAATAACAATGTTGTGTATTGATGTTATTTGAGACGTATATCGTGTGTGGACTTATGATGGTCAAGTTGAAAAGAACTTTTGTCGGGAAAAGATGTTGCTTTGGTCTTTGTATGTGCATGGTAATTCAAAGGTAATCATGATCTACGATGAGGACCGGGGGATAGTTTGGTGCAAAGTCATGGTCAGAGATTCAAGAATGCTGGAGGAGACGGTCATGCTCAAGTTAGAGCGTATGGTGATCAAATATGGATGATGTGTGTTGAACCTACGGAGATACGATTCGGAGGCTATGACACGTTATAATTTTAGAGTGTCTAAAATTTAGTAGTGTAAAAAACCCGTGTTACGTAAGAGTTTCGAATCTCTTATTTGGAATTAGAAAAGAACTTATGGTTTTAGAGATAAAATCATGATTTAGACTTTAAACTATAAATAGAGATAGAATTAGAGACTAACATAATGGAAAAAGCTGGATATATGTAACTTTCGTGCTAAGATTTAAAAGATGCCAACGAGAACACTTCATAGCTATAAATATATTGATCTAGGAATAAAAATTAGATCACGTTTCGTTTTGCTTCGTCGCAGTGCTCTCGTGCGAAATCACGTTGAGAAGGCTTTGGTCATCGAGCGACAGCACGCGCTACAGTTGGGGTCGCTGGATGGGAAAGGAGCGCACAGCAGCATTGAAACGACCTATCGCGTTGCATGGCGTCCTAAAAGGGCGGGCGTTCTTCGGTCCGCGTACTACCCAAAGTCCAAGCGAAGGTTAACGAAAAGCAGCAACGTCAGAAAGAAATAAAAAGAAACGTGCAGCGGCAGCACCCGGAAAGCGACAGCATCATGGCTTATGGCTGAAAACACTGTAGCTGACTGAAAAAAGCACTGTAGCTGACAGAAGCTTATTTAGCATAATTAAATTTAAAAAAAATTAAAAATATAAAAAATATGTTAGCCCATTACGTATAATACAAACAAATACGGGAAAAAAAGAACCGGCAAAAAAGCTCAACAAAAAGCCAAAAGTTCAGAAAAAGATGAAACTTATGAATAGTGAAAAATAAGCTAGAAGCCAGAAGCCGAAGCCGAGTTGATCAGAGTCTGCTGCTACAGCAATGTACAGTACTGTTACAGTACTTTGCACAGTACTGTTTATGTGATATGTCCCTCATAAACTTGACCTTGACGTTGATTTCAGTGTGGTGGTAGTGAACTTTCCACGTTTCTTCTCTAGGTGCAATGGTAATTGATTAAGGGGCTGTTTGGTTGCCTGTATGTACTCATGCAGCTACATGAGCGTGGCTAGGCTGGGGAGTGAAGCTCCTCAGCCACATTTCTCCTCAGTCTGGTTCCAGTTGATTTTTTGCATTCACTCGTGCAGGCTCTCCCCCATGCAGGCAACCAAACACCATCTCCCTGCATGCGCTGGTGCGAATCACCTCCATGCAGGTAACCAAACAGACCCTAAGTGGCTGTAGACAATCATGATCCGATAGAGTCAAAGAAAAAACCCCAAGGAATTTGGAATTACACAACACGGTCGGCCGCCAATTCATACGAATTGTGTCACAGACCTTTATTTGTCTTATTTTTATGTTCATCAAGATTGTGGATTTGACGTGAACGACCGCGGGACGTCATTGTGGAAGGTGAAGACCAGAACCCCCAGCGTGAACAACGCGTAGGCGCCAAGCAGCTGCACGCGCGACACCGTCGTGGCCAGGGCGGCCGTCTGCCAGTTGGGGTCATTTTTGTGCGACAGGCTCCATGGTCACCATCCCTGCTGGCTACTTCCCAAGTTCTCTGTGTGTGTTTCCAGTCGAGTAATTTGAAGAGTTTTATGACCCGATGGTGTGGGGATCGAATCACACAAATTCAGTAGCAATAGTTAGATAAATTGAAAAGAATTAGGTGAGAATCAGATCTTTAAAGAAAAGGGATGGGAAATGAAAGAAGACAGGTGGGAAAGCAAGTTTAATTCATTTTTTCCTATGCCTAATTTCGTAAAGGACTCACTCTTTTAAGCACTTTTTACAAACTAAGCGGTAGGCTATTCCACTTGACCCTACTTAACACACACCCACCCCACTCCATCAGGCCCACTATACAGGCTCCCGACATATCCTGCTTTCTCTTGTTTCTTCATCTCCTTGCTAAGCTCCTGATCATGCGTGACACTGAGGTACCACAAATGGTAGTACTATATACTTATATATTAAAAGGATCATGTGAGAAAGTTTATGGTTTTATTGTGATAAACTACTGTTATTTTGGAGGCGTGCAACTTTAAAATTTATAAATTTATAGATTTTTCTTGGTATCTTGTAGAAATGGATGATTTTACGAAATTTAAGTCATTAGATGATTTGATAACCTAGGTAAGTGGTTATATGTTGCATCAGGGGCGGACCTGCCCTTCGGGCGAGCCCGGGCGAACTTAGATGATTTGATAACCTAGGTAAGTGGTTATAGGTTGCATCAGGGGCAGACCTGCCCTTCGGGCGAGCCCGGGCGGCCGCCCGACCTCCCCTCGCCGGCCACATCTGATCCTCGTACAGTTCATCCGTGTCTTCCTTGGGCTTGGGAAGCAGCTTCAGCAGCATCTTTTCTACAATCTTATCCGTGGTTTCTTTGATCTTCTCCTCGATTTGATCTTGATCCTCGCCCAATCCATCTGCATCTTCCTTCACCGATTCGTCTTGCTGGGGATTGGGATGCAGCTCCCGCAGGATCTCTTTAACATTCCGGGCGATCTGATGGTCGCCCAATTTATCCGTGGCCAATTCCTTCACCGGTTTGTCTTGCTTGGTCTGGGGAAGAAGCTGCCGCAGGATGCCTACATACTCGGGATGATCGAGACCAATCCAGGAAATTTTTTCGCTTAATCCCACTTCCATGTGCTCTTTTATCTTCTTCGCTGTTTCTTCAATCTTCTTCTCGATTTGATCCTCACCTAATTTATCTTGCAAGGTGTCATGGAGTATGTCCAAGGGTTCCAACGGAACAGCCCGGGACCTTTTTGTATCAGCTTCCAGATGTTGTTTAATCTTCCCCTCAATTGATTCAATCTTTCTTTCGAGTTCATAGATCCTGGCCTGTTTGTCTTCTGAGGACCTGGGTTCCAGCTCCATTAAGATGGCGTCGAGAGTGAACAAGGGGCTTGCTGGCACAGGCCCTGGGAATATGATCCATAACTTGTGGTCGAACTTGGTCTTCAAGGAGGGATGAGCCAATGCTTCATTTGCACGTCATTTCCATCCTCTTTATGCCGGGGGAGCCGAGGACAGGAGTCAGCCAGTCAGGAGGTCATTTGAGCCTTTGAGGAACGAGGATTGATAATTATTTTTACAAATTTATATATTGCACTTCTATAGTAAATTAGCTTGTCAAAATGAGGGTACTTATATTTTTTTACCTCTCCAGAAACAGAGACGTGAGGCTTATTCAAAATTCAAAATGAGGCTTCTTCTTTTATATTGCATCTTTTATATTCTATTATCGAATTGTGACACTACTGATTTATCTATCTTTCACAATTGACAGGTTATTTCTTTTACAGCTCATCTACAATTGTGGATTAAACTTCATTAGTGAGGTATTTTTCATTATCCTTCCGTTATCTACATATGTTAACAACTTGACATGCGATGATGCGAATTGTAGTTGTTGTATCTATTTCGTATCACATACTTTTATTAGTGTGATTGTAACATAGTTTGATCATGAATTATTTTACTTTTGGGTACTACTGTTTATTTCACGCTTCCGACTTCAGGCTACCTAGTTTTTTTCTGGAACCGCCACTGTATTTCGCCCTAGCTAGAATTTTTTTCTGGGTCCGCCACTGGGTTGCATAGAACATGTTATTGTTAATGTGGGTCAAGTTATGAAAAATTTATATCCAGAAACGATTTTTTGTCTTTAGATGTACAGGATCACTTGAAGTCAATCATGATCAACTGTGAGGATCAGGGCTACGCTTATGAAAAGCTGAGGCTAAAAACGATCAAGGATGCCAGATGACATGGCTGAGCTCAAACTTGGCATGAGAAAGGTGAGAAATGTTGAAAGAAAGTTCAAGCGACGGATTGCACTATAAGGCCTGGTCGGTCTAAGTGGAGCGTGGTCCAGTGGAACCGGAATAGGAGAGATTTATTGATGCGTGGTAAACCAGTGGTGCACCTGTACGTGGCAAGCATGGCGATTACTTGCAATGCAAGAAGATGATCGGATCAAGAAAGGGTATTTTAGTAGTTTGCCAAATTACTGGAAACTACTTTTAACTAAGAATTTAGCGGATTCAAGCTTATATTGAAAAGTGCATAAGTATAGTGTGTTAGTAAAAACCCGTATATGTGGTTATCAGGTTCCCCTATATATGTTGAGTGGATAGTATCCACTAAAGATTAGATAGGGTTGGCTAGCACATCTATTTAATAGGTTATGATAGGGATTTATAGTTAATCATCTAATCATTCTCTCTTAAGATTAAGTATTTATGAGTTTTTGGATTAGAGTTTAAGAGAAGTTGAGGCTGTTTAGCGATCTGAAAAATAAACTGAATTGCATATATAACACTATGCCTTATTGACCTAATGTACTAGGGCCTCTCTCACCAACTCTTTAATTTGTCCTCCATATCTGTGCGCTACAGATTTATTTATTTGTTTATTGACAAGAAAGATGTTTGGAGTATGTGTACACTTTGACAAGAAAGATGTTTGGAGTATGTATCAGCTTGGGAAAAAAACCTTACACTTGAGCGATGACCTGCAACCCAGCAATCCCGCAGCAATCATACTTTCGGCAATTTAACATATTTAATTTGGGCAATCACGCACGCGCGGTGCTCGTCGACGCCGGGCAAGGATCACGTTGGCCAGGGAATCTGGACACAGGGCGTCAGCAGTGAGAGTTACAGCAAACTAACAAAATTTCTTGCACAATTATACGTGTGACCAACCGCAGCCCCGATAAATAAGTAAATAAATAGACACGCTCTCTCCTACCTCTGCTGCTCCTCCGATCCCAGCCGTTCGTTGAGACCAGCAGCTGCCCACTAAACTGGTACACAACACATATTTACTCTCTCCATCTAAATTTATAAGATATACTTCTATTTTATCATATAAATAAAAAAGATAATAAAAATAACTAGATTATTTCTCATTATTATCTCTAAGCACTATATTTAATGTATACATGTAAAAAATAGCAAATAAAATTATATATTTATTAGGGACATAAAGTAAACATCACACTAATTTTATATTAAAATATAAAATATATTCTATATTTATAAATAAGGTCATTAAAAGATACGTAGCATTTATTTATACGTAACATTTATTTCTTTCTTTGTCTAAAAACTAGCTAGCACTAGTAATTTATGAGCTAGCAAGCTACTCGATCGAATTAATCAGTATTCAGTACTGTTACCATTCTCCTTTATGCTGCTAGGTTTTCCTCTCCTTGCATGGTTGGTCATCTTCTTTTTATTTGCTTAACTCATCGTTCTTGATGCACAGGAAGATCACCAGGAAGCAGCTGGCCCCGGAACCGGTGATGTAGGCCCCGTTTGGCAGAGCTCTAGCTCTAGAAAATCTGTAGATTTTCTAGAGCTGGTTATCTGTAGCTCTAGTAAATCCTGGATCTAGAGTTGCAGGCATGTTAAGTGCATTTACATGACTCATTTCATTTATATTATATATTAAATAAAAATATTTAAATCACTTTAATTTAGTCAACAAACTACAGATCCAGTATAGATCTCAGAGCTAGACATGTGCCAAACGGGGCTTAGTTGTCAGAGCCAATGGGGCCACCGGGCAATGGCAGGATGGGATACCGGAGCACGTGACCAGATTAGGTGCCCTTGCGCCGCTGGATGTGTACTGGTATTTGCCCATCAACAAGTAATTTAATTACAAGATGAACCATATATAAGTTGAGCTAATATGAATCAAGTAATTTACCAGATAAACCATGTATAGGTCTATATTGAGAAACACATTTAAAACATCATTAGGAACCATAAAAAACTAAGAGAAAATCATTGATTATCTAATTATTATTACATAGATTGTCTAAGCTGAATATAATAATAATTAAATTATTAAACTCTAAGTGAATAAAGAATTATGAATGTGCAATGTCTCATGTGCTACTTCCACCCATGCATACCACCTTCAACGTTCACCTAAAAAACAATAATAAAGCAAGGGTGGGTCTACGACTCAGTAAGTACAAAGCAGAATAATAAATGAATCAATATCATTTTAACAATTTATAACCAGTTCCCACTAACGCAATTTTCACATCTCATTCTCATCAATTCTCACCCACATGTCCCAATATTTCATCTCACTTTTCATGAATACAATGCAATACATATGTCTCTTTTATAGCTTATATCGGTATAACAGAGGGTACGCCCGTCGATGTCACCCTCTACTTTCATCCGTAGAGGTGCCTATGGAAGTATATCTTTTCCTCCATCACGCGAGGTGCCTACCGAAGTAGGTCTTTTCCCTGCATTCTGTGGAGATGCCTATCTCTATAGGTTTTACTCAAGAGCACATTGAAATATTCAAATAGCCTTACTCATAGCTATTAACTTTTCACCGCCCTAGCTCGTAATGCATATGTTATGTCATAAATACCATTTTTCATCATTTTAAAACATATCGCAATCATCATCAAATTATATCATGCTGATCAAAAGCATAATCAAAATTATTACATTACATGAATAATTTAATAATGGTGAGTAATTATTAATTATCATCTATCATTCTACCAAGCACTTCTCTCTAGTTGCGATGACCGGTTTGATTAGGAGATAACAATATAACCGACGCTACTCCTCCTATAGCAACTACTCATTCTCAATATAAGACATAGTATTACAAGACAACAAACAAATGACGATGCTCCTACACGATCTCCAAACCCATAAATTTTCCCCTTTATGGGTTAATCAATCTCGTTGTCCTAGTACTAAAATTACCATAACCTTCAATTCTCATATCAAAATATACCAAACTATACCAGTTCTGGAATCTATACAAAATTTTATAGAAAATACTCTCATATAATTTCATTTCTTAATATTTTTACTAAATATATAACTAGAGAAAACACAACTAAAAAAGAATGTATGTATTAACAAAATTACATAACGACGTGTTTACGAACAGAATGAAAATGTCTGGAATAAGAAGAATATTTTAAGGTTCAGTTTACGGTTGTTGTGCTCATTTTTAGAACTACTAAGAAAAAGAAGTTGTGAAAAGTCTGTTACTCTTGTTTGGCAAATCAGAGCAGTTGTTCTCTCACGTTTCATCTGTATGTTCTGGATCACGATTTTTAGAATTAAATGAATTCAAAAAAAATTAAAATTTGAAACCTAACCACGGGCTAAAAAACAGTAACTTGGCCTTGTTACTGTTGCAAAAAATAGGACTTCAATTTCATTATATATTATTTAAATAATATGTTTTTCTAGATATACATCGGACATATATTACAAGATACATGGATACTTTTTTAAAGTGACCTGCAGGGATCCATGCGCGGAATATCCTCGTCATGGATAGACCATGCTCCGACTAAAGAGTCAAAGTCACTTTTGGCACTGTTTCTTATCGTATTTACAGAAATAGCCGTATGCGGACAATATTTGCAAAAATATTGCTTTTTGCCGTCCGGTGAGTGAGCGGCAGCGCCCGCGAGGCAATCACCTACCGCCCGCTCACCAGACGGCAGGCAAGCCTGCTGATCTTGTCACCGAGCGGCAGGTTGCCTGCCGTCTGGTGAGGGAGCGGTAGCGCCACGTGTCGTCTCGCGAGTTTTGCTGTCCGGCCATCGAACGACAAAAACGATATTTTTGTAAATACTACACACATACTACTATTCTATAAATACAATATGAGACGGTGTTAAAAATGGTTTTGGCTCCCGACCAAACAAGACATGACGAAGCTTCTCCAAAAGACCGAGGTACTACATTGGAAGTCACGTGCATGGGTCAATGTGCGGAATATCCTGCTTCCGCAATAGCTCACGTGACCTTTTCACTGGCCAGCTGCTAATCCCTAGCATGCATGCATGGTCGCCACCAAGTAGCCGCCCTGAATCTCGACCTCGCGATCCACCGTGATCTACGCACGGCCGACAAAATCGATTCGTGGGGGCCACTACACGTCAGTGTTCATCGTATTTATGTCTTCACTTTTCTGAAGACAAATTAAAGGCGGAGATACGGTGCATGAATCTAGAACCAAATTCACTAGACCAATAGTGAGAAAATTCAAGTTGAGACTGTTCAGCAATCCGAAAAATAAACTGAATTGTATATACTTTCTCTGTTTTTTTTACTTGTCTTCTTAGAATTCATGTTTAAAATTTGATTGTCAATAAATTTAAATTATCTAGATTGTCTATATAAAAATTATATCATTAAATTTATCGTTAAAAATATTTTTATAATATTAGAATTTTATTAGTATATTTTAGTGTAAAACTATAAAAAGTAACGGTTAAAGTTATATCTCGCAGACCGTAAAATATAAAAAACGTCAAGTAAAAAAGAATGGAAAAATATATACTATGCCTTAGTAACCTAGTGTACCAGGGGTTCTCTCCAACTGGTTACTTTGTCCTCCGTATTTGTGCGCTACAAATTTATTTATTTCTTGACAAGAAAGATGTTTGGAATATGTGTACATCTTTGGAGGAATAGATATCATGAAAACAATCCTATCAGGTCGGGAAAAAGCTTACATTTCAGCGATGACCTGCAACGCAGAGATGGAAGCGGAGCGCAGCCCAGTAATTACACAGCAATTCATACTTTTCGGCAATCACGCACGCGCGGTGCTCGTCGACGCTGGGCAAGGATCAGCAGTGAGAGTTACAGCAACCTAACAAAATTTCTCGCACAATAACACGGCTGGAAACTTGTGACCAGCCGCAGCCCGATAAATAAGTAAATAAATAGACACGCTCACTCCCAACCTCTGCTCCTCCTCCCATTCCAGTAGTTCGTTGAAGTCGGCAGCTGCCCACCAAACTGGTACACAACTAATTTTTACTCATCTATCCAAGTTTATAAGAAATATTCCTCCTTAACATATAAACTAAGAAAACAGTAAAAATAACTAGATTACCTTTAATTATTATCTCTAAGTACTATATTCAATATATATTCCGCCGCATCTTCCGCTGCTGCCCCCGGGAGGAGCTAATCCCGGGGGCGGCCACCTCTTCCCGGCCGCCGGAGCCGTCGCTCACGTGCCGTCGTCGCCCGCACCAGCGTTCTCGCCCGCCGTCGTCCTCATCACTAGATCGGGCCGCCGAACGCTGCCTCCACCCGAGCCGCCTCTTCTTGCGCATCCGCCGCCGGATCCGGCGACCCCGCGCCAGATCCGGCCACCTCCGCTCCGCCGCCGGACTGGCGCCGCACGGATCTGGCCGCCTCTGGGCCAGATCCGGTCGTCTCTGGCCGCCTCCCGCCCGGATCCGCCCGCTCCTCCTTGGCGCCGTCCCAGATATGGCCCTCGCCGCTCGGATCCGGCCTCGTCGCCCCGCGCCGGCCTCTGCTCCCGGCTCCTCTCTGGACGTCTTCGCCGCCTCCGGGCCCGTTCCGGCTAGATCCGGCCGCCGCGCCTCAGATCCGGCCTCCCCCGCCTGGATCCGTGCCGGCCGCGCCGTCGCCCGAGCGCCTCCCGGTCGCCGCGCTTGCGCCGCCGCCTCCCGGCCGCCGCGCCCGCGCCGCCGCCTTCGGGAGCCGCGGCCGCTCCATCGTCTCCATGCCTGCGCCTCCACGCCCGCGCCGCCGTCTCCCGGCTCCGCCCGCCGTGCCGCGCTCGCCCGCGTCGGCTTCTGTCGCAATGGAGGGCGTCGTCGAGGGCGTGGCACCGGCTGCGGCGGCGGCGGAGGTGAAGAACCCGAGGTGCTTCATGGACGTCAACATCGGTGGCGTGATGGAGGGGAGGTTCGTGATAGAGCTCTACGCGTCGGTGGTGCCGCGGACGGCTGAGAACTTCCGCGCACTCTGCACCGGGGAGAAGGGCGTCGGCGCCGCCACCGGCAAGCCGCTCCACTTCAAGGGCTCATGCTTCCATCGTGTTATCAAAGGCTTTATGGTACAAGGTGGAGATATAACTGCTGGTGATGGAACAGGAGGAGAGTCAATTTATGTTCTCCGCCAGCAGAGAGAGACGGGAGAGCGCGCGCAGCCGCCTCGCCGGCGCCGTCACGGCGAGGAGGAAGGTGCAGAAGGACTAGGGCCTCGAGCCCTCGGAGTTTGTGGACTCTGTCACGCAGGCGTTCTTCGACATGGAGAATGGCAACCAGGAGCTCAAGAACGACCTCAAGGTCCTCTTCATCAGCTCTGAGTTCCAGTTGGTTGCGGCCGGGAGCAAGAAGGCGGTGGTGATCCACGTGCCGTTCAGGATCCATAAGGCGTTCAGGAAGATTTGTGCCAGGCCCTTCCGTTGTTTTGATGTAGGTTTGATCTGTGGCTCATGTCCCTGGATCTGCTCAGTGGTGGCGCTTAGACGTCGCTTAGTGGTCTCTACAGTGGCGGACGTTGCAGGAAGCGGCTCGTCGTGGAGTTCAAGGGTGGCTATGCCATGGCCTTGAGGCGTGTAGGGCCCCGGAGTGTTGGTGGCGGTCTATTTTGTGTGGGGGTAGTGCGTGGGGTGCTGTGGAGGTGCTGGCGAAAGTCTTGCCGGTGATCTTACCGGTCTCGACATCAATGACGCCTTCGGGCGCCATTATCCTTCCTGGAGGTGTGTCGTGGCACTACATAGCTCTCATGTGTACTGATCTCCAGGTGAAAGCCTTGCCTCGGTGAGGCGGGCGTCGTCGGTGACTCTCGTCGCCTTCTTGGAGACGTCGCCTTGGAGGTCCACCTTCACGCAAAGCAGACCGAAGTTTGGGTGGCTCGGTCGGATGAGGTTAGGGGCTTGGTTGTAAGAAAGAACGGAGCAAAAGTGCTGAAGCTTAGCTGTTGTAGGGGTGGCCCCCACCTAATCCCAGCAGGCCTGGTAGAAGGTTATAAAGCCCAGAACGGGCCATGTGTAATGACATAAGTACCCCTGAAGGGGAGACTCAGATGTAAGGGTATAATTGTAAAAGCAATCCCCATGTATATATGTATGGAATACAGGCCATGGGGAAGCCAAGGCCATTACCATCACTTACTCCCAACTCTCCACTACCACCTCTCTCTCTGTTTGGTCTGTAGCCACAACAGTTGGCGCCGTCCGTGGGGAGGACAGGAGCAAGCCTGAGGTCCGAAGAAGGATGGCACCGAAAAAACTTCGTCGGCGGCGACGAAGGGAAAAAAGGCGGCCGGATCGGAGCGTCGCATGGGCACCAGGGCCTCGGCATCGGCTGCTGCGGGCGCGGACAATGATGCAGGCGCGGTGGTCGAGGACGCCGTCACTGGCGCTGCGACGACTGACCCCGCCACCGGGGCTAGCGTCGAGGTCGCCTCCGCACGCACCAGTCTGCGGACTCTAAATAAGACGTAGCGTCGAGGTCCGCCTCCGCACGCGAGAGTCCACGGACTATAAACGAAGTCGTAGCGTCGAGGTCGCCTCCGCACGCACCAGTCTGCGGACTCTAAATAAGACGTAGCGTCGAGGTCCGCCTCCGCACGCGAGAGTCTACGGACTATAAACGAAGTCGTAGCGTCGAGGTCACCTCCGCACGCACTAGTCTGCGGACTCTAAATAAGACGTAGCGTCGATATCCGCCTCCGCACGCGAGAGTCTACGGACTATAAACGAAGTCGTAGCGTCGAGGTCGCCTCCGCACGCACCAGTCTACGGACTCTAAATAAGACGTAGCGTCGAGGTCCGCCTCCGCACGCGAGAGTCTACGGACTATAAACGAAGTCGTAGCGTCGAGGTCGCCTCCGCACGCACCAGTCTGGGGACTCTAAATAAGACGTAGCGTCGAGGTCCGCCTCCGCACACGAGAGTCTACGGACTATAAACGAAGTCGTAGCGTCGAGGTCGCCTCCGCACGCACCAGTCTACGGACTTTAAATAAAGTCGTAGCGTTGAGGTCCGCCTCCGCACGCACCAGTCTACGGACTTTAAATAAGATGTAGCGTCGAGGTCCGTCTTCCGCACGCACCAGTCTACGGACTTTAAATAAGACGTAGCGTCGAGGTTCGCCTCCGCACGCACCAGTCTGTGGACTTTAAATGAAGTCGTAGCGTCGAGGTCAGCCTCCGTACGCGCCAGTCTCCGGACTTTAAATGAAGACGTAGCGTCGAGGTCCGCCTCCGCACGCACCAGTCTACGGACTTTAAATGAAGACGTAGCGTCGAGGTCCGCCTCCGCACGCACCAGTCTACGGACTTTAAATAAAGTCGTAGCGTCGAGGTCCACCTCCGCACGCACCAGACTACGGACTTTAAATAAGACGTAGCGTCGAGGTCCGCCTCCGCACGCACCAGTCTGCGGACTTTAAATGAAGTCGTAGCGTCGAGGTCAGCCTCCGCACGCGCCAGTCTACGGACTTTAAATGAAGACGCAGCGTCGAGGTCCGCCTCCGCACGCACCAGTCTACGGACTTTAAATGAAGACGTAGCGTCGAGGTCCGCCTCTGCACGCACCAGTCTACGGACCTTAAATAAAGTCGTAGCGTCGAGGTCCGCCTCCGCACGCACCAGTCTACGGACTTTAAATAAGATGTAGCGTCGAGGTCCGCCTCCGCACGCACCAGTCTGCGGACTTTAAATGAAGTCGTAGCGTCGAGGTCAGCCTCCGCACGCGCCAATCTGCGGACTTTTAATGAAGACGTAGCGTCGAGGTCCGCCTCCGCACGCACTAGTCTACGGACTTTAAATAAGACGTAGCGTCGAGGTCCGCCTCCGCACGCGCGAGTCTACGGACTATAAATTAAGACGTAGCGTCGAGGTCCGCCTCCACACGCACCAGTCTACGGACTTTAAATTAAGTCGTAGCGTCGAGGTCCGCCTCCGCACGCGCCAGTCTACGGACTCTAAACAAGATACAAGTCTCGCGCACGCACAAGCGTTGCCCCTGTGCGTACTTGAAAAAAAAACAACAAACAAGCAGCATACAATATTAAGACTGAGTGCTACCTCGATTTTCCACAAAAAATATCGGGGTTACATGACCACAAGCGAAAGCATGTAATACACCGCCCCCCTGGCAAACCGCTCACCCTTCGCTGTTGGGACGCCGGGGAACTCCTTCGAGCCAGCGGAGGAGGTCCCCGCCCCCGTGTAACGTGTGCTGCACCACGACCCTGGCCGCATCCTCCCCGACATAGCCCCAGATCCGTCGGTGGAAGTTCCGGAGGCCAGAATAAATGAACCGGATAGCGTCCGACAGCGCCTCCGGCCGGGCAGGAAGATCCAGCCGAGGGTTCGCCAGCTCGTGGACATGTCTGCACCCATGAGTATGGAGCAGAGCAAGGGCGAGGCACGCACCGAGGAAGCTGCAATGCTCGCCGAAGGTCTTCGCGCTGCGGAGAGCAACGCCGGCACCTTCCTCGACCAGCCCGAGCGTCTCCGCCAAGTCCCCCGGCCCATGGGTAGCGTCCGGCACGTCGACACACAGGTCCCGGAGGGCCTGGTTCAGAGACTCCATGGCCCTCCACGCCGATGTGGACGCGTTGTCCAAGGCACCGTCCTTCTCCGCAAGCGACTCCACCAGTTGGGCCTTCTCCTCCTCCAGGGTGGCGATCTGCTGCAAAAAGGAGGCGCATTCCTCCGCCGCGGCGCGCTGGACCTCCTCGGTCTCCTGTTGCGCGGCCGCCAGGGCGCCCTCCAGCGCGTGAAGCTGCTCGTCTTTCGTGGCGTGGGCGTCATCCGCAGCATGAAGCTCGACCTCCAGGGCTCTCCGCTCCCGGATGCGGGCCTCATCTAGCGCGTGGCCAAGGACAAGCGTCTGGAAATGGCAGAAAGTCAGCAGGTGCTCGACGGTGCTTTAGCAACCGCGAGCGCGCATACTTACCCTTATCTCCGAGGCCCGCAGGGCGAGTGCCAAGAGGTCCCCCTCGCACGACGACAGCATCCCTTGGTCAAAGCCGTCGCGTGCGCGCTCCGCGGCTCCACTAAAAACGCGAAGCGTCTCCGGACGTGGGAGGAAGTCAGAAAGGACGAGCCCAGCCCCCGCCACATCAGGGGTTGCGGAGGCTTCGGCCACGTCGACGGCGGCAGCCGCCTGCAGGGTACCCTGTTCAGGGTCCGGCACGTCGCGCGCACCCCCGTTGCTCGATCCTTCGCCGCGTCCGGGAGACTTCGTCTCGCTTGATGTCGACAGAATGAGCGAGCAAATCGGGGAGAGTTTCGTGAAGTCGTGCGTGGAAAGGGAACTGCGCCTACCTTCTGGACCGCCCGTTGCGACAGGAAGGGGCGCTTGTTCAACCGCCAGTCGGGGAGCGAGTACCCCGTGGGGCAGTTGAGAGGACCCTTCGGCCGTGTCAGGCGCCGCAGCTCCAAGCACAGGGCCAGCAACGCTGTACCGACTCCTCGAAGGCGAAGGGGCCCGCATGCGAGGGCGTTTCGCCTGTGGCTGCACAGCAGATTCTTCCGCGACGTCGGCAGCTGTAGCTCCTGTCGCGCCTTCGGGCGCTGCCGCCCGGGGCGCGTCCTCGACGGCCGCCGTGGGCGGCAAAGCACCGCCAGGGGTGGCGTCTCCCCCCAGGTTGCCAGGATCCGGCGCAACAAGGGGCGTCTTCACGGGCTCAACAGCGCCGGCGGAGGATATCGCCAACAGGCTCGGGGCGACCCGCCCTCCCGAGCTGGTCCGGTCGGACCCATCACCGGTCGCACATCCTGATCCACCGGTGCCAACCGCCGGGGGGGGGGCTGGCGGATTGGACGCGGCGACCCCGGAGCAGGCCCCCGCGTGGCTACCGCCACCACGGCGGCTCGGGGACCCTGCAGGAGCCTCCGCAGGCACGGCGCGCTCGGGCACAGCAATGCGAAGAACCGCGCATGTGCGGTTTATCCGCCCCTGCTTTGCCGCCATGGTCGCAGCCTCACGCAGCTTGTGCTCCTTGAGCGTGTACGGGCCTAGGAACATCGCAGCTGCGCGCTTTGCATCTTCTAGCCGAGCCACTGCACACAAGGCAACAAGTTGGTCAGCCAAGGGCTACGCAGATACACGGGTGCACACCAACGCACTGCGCGACTTACAAGGGGCGGAGGGCGGAAGCAGGCAAGACACTGGCGGGCACACCCCGTCCTCTCGGTCATCGCCCCGTCGCCCGTACTTCCACCGGGCGGAGAGCGGAGCCACCCAGTACATCGTAAACTCCTCCGCCAAGTCGCGCATACTTAGCCGGCGTGTAACGCCAGCAAGCCTCCATAGCCTCCGTGCGTCATCAGCCCCCGGCCTCACGCGTGGCGAACTGTTGAACGAGATTGGCCCACCTCGGCATAGCAGGCCACTCGTGCTAGTCACGACATAATAAAACCACCGCCGCGTCCAGCCGGATTCCCACTTCTCCAAGCCGGCCGGGGCAGGGAATAGCATCGTGCAGGACGCTCGTAGCACGAAGTCGACGCTACCAAAGTTGGATACAACCCCCTCAATCTTCCTGGGTCGGCAGCGCGCATCGTGTAGGACGGTGAACAGTCTCACGCTGGGACGCCGCCCTTCCGTCCGCGCAGCCCATGTAAAGACAGCTAGGCGGACTATGGCGTTTGGCATCAGCTGCGCTAGCTCCAACTTGTAGGCCCGCAGGACTTCGCCCACAAACATTGTGGAAGGCATTCGAAGACCGGTGTCGAAGAACGCGACGAAAACGATCGCCTCCGTTGCCTGGGGCCTCGGCTCCGTTTCGTCGCGGCGGGGTAGGCGAGCCCCGTCGCGCTCCTCGATCTTTCCTTCCTGAACAAGCCGCTGCAGCGTTTCTTCAGTCACGCGGCTCCTCCCAAGCTCACGGGAGCAGCGACCCCCCGAGTTTTCCATGGCGTCCCACCACTTGTCGCCGTGCGAACGCCCCTGCAGCACCAGCCGCCGCCGGGATGACGGGAGGTGCCGTCATGACTGGCCATCGCTCCCCAAGATTTAGGGCACAAGGGCTATCAGCGGGAGATAAGCAGAGATGGGCGGCAGGCGGGATAGAGCGCCCCCACCATAGCGAATGACGTCTTATAAAGCCCGCTCGCCTCCCCCACGACCAGAAGCGCAGCCAGATTCAAACCCCCAGCGGTTCGGCTACCCACGACCGGGGAGAAGAACCGCCGGCATCTGGAGAGGCGTGCCTGGTAGGTGGCCAGACAGCGCGCAACGCCAGACCGAGCCCGACACGCGTCCCGCTCGCCTAGGGAAGAGGCGAACGGCCACGCTCACGCAACCGCTTACATCCCACGACGCACCAGGCATAAATCGCCGCGTGTCCCACTCGCGGAAGGCAGACTGCACGACGCGACAGCCTTCCACCTGACAGGCCAGGCGTCGGCACGATTCCAGTCGCCATTAAAAGCGCACCACTAGACCGCGGGGTCACAACGGTTTCAAGGCATAGCCACATCAACGGCACGCGCCTACTTCGGCTACTCCGGCTAGGCGCCAGCTCCGCTGCCACCCGTTCGAAGGGTAGGGGACGGAGCGCGCGCGCGCCTACTTCGGCTAGGCGCCAGCTCCGCTGCCACCCGTTCGAAGGGTAGGGGACGGAGCGCGCGCGCGCCTACTTCGGCTAGGCGCCAGCTCCGCTGCCACCCGTTCGAAGGCTAGGGGACGGAGCGCGCGCGCGCCTACTTCGGCTAGGCGCCAGCTCCGCTGCCACCCGTTCGAAGGCTAGGGGACGGAGCGCGCGCGCGCCTACTTCGGCTAGGCGCCAGCTCCGCTGCCACCCGTTCGAAGGCTAGGGGACGGAGCGCGCGCGCGCCTACTTCGGCTAGGCGCCAGCTCCGCTGCCGCCCGTTCGCAGGGTAGGGGACGGAGCGCGCGCGCGCCTAATTCGGCTAGGCGCCAGCTCCGCTGCCACCCGTTCGAAGGGTAGGGGATGGAGCGCGCGCGCGCCTCTACTTCGACTAGACGCCCCCTCGGAACGGAGCGCTCGCGCGTCAACGCCAACCACCAATCAAGGCGTTCGGGGCGGCTACGGCCTCAGCCCCCGGTCAAGTTCTGGAAAGTTCACAGGCCGCAGGGACGGAGGGGGCCAAAGGACTCGGCAACATGGCTTTGGCCCTGTGAAGCCCTTTACCATGAGAGGCTCCTGTTGTAGGGGTGGCCCCCACCTAATCCCAGCAGGCCTGGTAGAAGGTTATAAAGCCCAGAACGGGCCATGTGTAATGACATAAGTACCCCTGAAGGGGAGACTCAGATGTAAGGGTATAATTGTAAAAGCAATCCCCATGTATATATGTATGGAATACAGGCCATGGGGAAGCCAAGGCCATTACCATCACTTACTCCCAACTCTCCACTACCACCTCTCTCTCTGTTTGGTTTGTAGCCACAACATTAGCCTTTCTAGTTCTTTTCATAGTCCTTAAGCTATCTTTCATGTTGTTTTATGTACCTCAGTTTTAAGGCTTTGAGCCTAAGAGCTCGTGTAACTTTTGGCTGTGTATATCCTTTGTAGATATAGAGGCCGGATTTTATATCCTTTATCTAAAAAAATATAGAGAGAATAATAAATAAAACTATATATTTATTAAAAATATAGAGTAAATATCACACTAATTTTATGTTAAAATATAAAATACGTCATATATTTATAAATAAAATCATTAAAAAATGCAGCCTTGAACGAAGGAAGTACTTCACGCGTCCCACGACTGAAACATTCATGAGCTAGCTAGCTACTCGATCGGATCAACCAGTACTGTTACCCTTCTCCTCTATGCTGCTAGGTTTTCCTCTCCTTGCATGGTTTTTCTTCTTCTTTTTATTTGCTTAACTCATCGCGCTTGATGCACAGGAAGTTCACCGGGAAGCAGCTGGCCCCGGAACCGGTGACGTCGTCGTCGGAGCTAATGGGGCCACCGGGCAAGGGCAGGATGGCACACCGGAGCACGTGACCAGATTAGGGACCCCTGCGCCGCTAGATGTACTGGTATTTGCCCATCAACCACTCTAGTGTTCTCGCAGGGGTGGAGCTTTGTAGAGGCCAACATGAGCCCTGGCCTCCCCTTCAATTTTGCAACCCTTTGAAGAAAGAAAGCAGTGCATAACATTAGGTTTAGCAAGCGGTTAGACTAGAAATTGGGAGATGGCCCCTTTTCTATTTGGGCTCAAGCTCCGTCAGCAATATATTATTGTTGCTTGATACTAGGATATATTATCGATCGAGAGGACAAACTGATCCAATCGTTTGCGGGTCATATATATGGTCTTTTCTAAATGATTTTCTCACTGCGCTTGATTTAATTAAGGGAAATATATTGTAGTTAGTCTTTCTTCACAGTTCATCGCTCGATTTGGTTTACAGTATTTTGGGTTTGTACGCGCTGATCTAGAAAATTTTACATGACAATGTCGTTGACATCTCTAGACTACTGCTGCAGCTGCAGCCCGTGCAGCCGCCGGCCGACAACCCAGTCCCACTCCCAGCCGGCCGTGAGAGTGAGACTGATGAGCAAGAGCAGCTGAAACAATTCTTGAAGGAGAACCTGGGATTCATACTGAGCATGGTGTTCGGCGCGTCCTTGGCGGGCGCGCCGCCGCAGGTCAGGAACACGCCGATCGCCAAGGCGGCCGCTTTCTTCTTGTACCTTGCCTTCATCACCAGCACGGTCGCCCTTGTTAAAGATCGGTGCATGCTCAAGCTCTCGCTTAGGTGGCTCTACGCGCTGGCCTGCATCTCCTCCGTCTCTTTGCAGGTGATGGCCTTCCTGTTCCTCATCTCTCTCACAAAGTTCTACGCCGTTGCCATGCCTGTACTCCTGCTCATCTTCGCCGTGGCCATCTGCTGCTCCGGAAAAGATGTGGGTGCGGGAGATCTTAAGGATATCTTTAACTACTCTGCGGTGATCGTCACCTGTAGTGGGCTGACCAGCTTGTTCTTCGGCAGCTACTCCAACTCGATGAGCTCGAATCGCTTTGTATGGGCGGTCACTGCCCTCTGGATCTTGCTGTTCCTCATCATGACCATCGGGCTCAATCTGATGCTGATCGTCACAATAAAAGTTAAAGTGCTCATCGCCCATGCAAGCAGCCTCTACAACATCTTGATCCTGCTGGTTGCAGTGGCCGGCACGCTCATGGCCGTCATGGCGGTTTTTGGGCAGGACAGTTAGTACGGCTTGATAGATTAGGTCTCTCTCTTCTGAGGGGAATTTGGATGGTTGTCTTTTGATCATATATGTAAAGGAGAATAATTCGACTAGGGGAAAAAAATCTCTGCAAAAGAAAGAAAGAAAATAAGTACTACTACTCTTGTGATGGGCATTAATTGTGATCTACTACTGTTGTGTGGTGGTACGCCTAGGACTATCGACACCACTAGTCGACTGCGATTCACGCGGTCTTACCGTCCAAGTCACTGAATGTTTTACACTCATATCCATTGATCTGGACGACTATTCCAATGAAATTTGTGCTCTACTTAATAATAACGACATACATATATCCATATAAGTCATCGAAATAAAAAATGGCGCAGAACGACAAATTTTATTCTTCTCAGCAGCCACTTGATGCAGTTAGCTCATAAACAGACCTTATATATGCCGTCCTAAATCATCGAGGATGTGTTCAGAAGTGCAGTGCTCCAACCATGTTCAATGAAGACCACAATTAATTACTAAAAAATGAGATGGCTTTAAGTACAGGAAAATCTTACCACTTGAATACACAAATATGGCTCTTCTTCTCACATTAACTAATATTTAGTATTTACCACTACACATAAGTTGATATGATAAAAAAGAACCCAACATATATATCGCTGTAGAAATTAAGCATTGAGAAGTATCAATCTTCCTGCCAGTATCTGCAGTCAGCTATACACGTATTATGTAATTCACAACATTATTGATCATGGAGTCAAGAAAGGAACAGAACTACAGGTATTCACAACAAAAACTAGTCCCACCTGTATAGCTCACCATGTAGATTAGATTAAAGGATGCATCTGCCAATGGTCAAGTGTGGTTCTAATAATTGTCTACCTGTGTACCTTCATCAATCCAGCAGACACCAATATTTTGTGAGTATCTGAAACTTCAGTGACAGGAACTAATCTGCATTACCAAATTTTCCTCGTCTCTCAGTCTACAATTATTTTGTAGCATTTACCAGCTCCTTCCCCAATGAACAGTGAGAAGCATGCACTTCACTACGGTAGAACTTCTATAATCATATCTTGGAAGCAACGTTGTAGCAGTGGATATAGTAAATTTGCAACTTCATTAAATTGGCGACAGGCACCATACGTCTATATATTGAAATTAATAATGAAATCAGGGGTAATCCTCCTTGCTCGAAAAATATATTGAAATTAATAGGCTCTCATCACAGAGTGAATTGATTTTTGTTGATATGTACTGGTGCTTGTGCTCATCCTTTGCTGCAGGATCAAAATAAAAAGATTATCTTACAACATGAAAAGATGTACAAAAATGTCATAGTTTCAACATGATGATCAATGAGCCCAAAAAAGCTTATCTGATACAAGCAAGAACATGGCAGCAACCTTTCTATCATGTACAGTTGGAATGTGGAATAAGCAATTGCTTTGATATATTGTACCTCTATGGTTTCATTTGACATTTTGAAACCTTCTTTTTTTTTAATTAGAAAATGGAAGATAAAACTTCCCGCCTCTGCGTTTCCGCATACAGCGTTTACATTATTACAACGTTTCAGCACCATTGTTGATGAATTAGGGAAACAAGGAATGCAAAAATTATGCAAAACAAAGTCTATTATTAAATTTCCATCCATGGGAAGCAAACAGCTCCAACGCAGTGGTCTCTAGTTTTCTGCTCACTGACTGAAAAGACTCCTTTGTTTCATCATCACGCTGCAGCAGTGCCCAAAACCGCAGCCAGTATGTTCCCCTGAAAATGGCCTGCATAAAAGATATATATTTGCAATTTGCAAAGATTAGATCATTACGACATCTCCAAATTGCCCAACATAAAGCGGCTACCCCAACCAGAATATGTCTGTGATATTTGTTCCCAGATTTAACAGCACAGTAGAGTGAGGCACATTTGGCAAGTTATGTCTGTGAGCGCACCAATTATTCGTCCTCAAGTACGGTGTAAACTTAACACAGAGCAGTGAATAGAAGAATAGCAGGATTGAAGTTCCTTCTAAGATGCTAATAGTACATTTTCATATCGAGTAATCTGCTGATAAGGGAAATCAAGAGCACCCAAGAACGAGCAAAGAAAGGCCTGAAGGGCATACTGCATGCAGGTGATGAGCAGGGTCACTGATGAGATCTAACAATAACCAGGGACTAATCTGAAATTCAGGAACTAACACAAGTCAGGGAAAAGTGTACATATTATGGATTCTTAACGAAAATTGGTTTACTAGGGAACAAGGGAATTTGGAAAAGAAGACAGATTAGGGAATTTGTGGGTCTAGACAAACCTGACAGCCAATCTATTGGGCCACGACGAGAATGAAATCATGGAAGGGGTTGTGTTGGAAGCCGGCGTGGACGCTGTTGGAAATAATCTTGTTTTTAGAAGGTTTGGAGGTGATCGAATTCAAGTCGAAGACGAAACTAGAAGTCGTAGTCGAAAACTAGTAGAGTTTGGACCGGAGTCGGAGTCAGAGTTGTAATCATAGTCAAATCTGTGTTAAAGTCGTAGAACCGGATATAAAAAGGAGTAGACATGTAACAAAAGATGTACCAAGCTATTGCGAGAAAAGAAGAAGAGAAAAGCAATCCCTAAGCGCTGTCTTTCATTGAGCAATCTCGCAGACGTGGTCGAAGTCGACCTACGATCATAGCAAACGTGATTGTAAAGACTTACGACCATGGCATAGCTACAGTAAATTTACGATCATGACAAATCTTCAGTAGACGCGGTCGAAAGGCGTTCGACCACAACGAAATCGGAAGACGGTGAGGTCGGGAAGCGATACGACCACATTGGAGAGTAATCAAAGGCGATCTGAAGGCGTACGACCGCAGCAAAGTTTGAACGTGGTAGTAAGGAGGCTACGACCATGGTGTAATCAGTCATAGGGAGCTACGATTTCATAGGGGAGATCTGAACGTGGTTGGAACGGAGTTTGACCACGGTAAACAGTGATCGCCAGCATCACTGCATGATCGTAGGAGTTTGCGATCATGGTATTTCGAGCGCAGCGACAAAGCAGAGCGATTGCACGGCAACAGAAGCGATCGGAACCGGTCGTAAACGACTCTAACCGGTCGTAGAAGGTCCTGGGAGGTTGCAAGATTTTCCAACATTTGGTATTAGAGCCATGGCATAGAAGGTGAAAGAAAGCGTGTCGCTGCAGTACCCGATCCTCAGTTCAGATAATTATCCGGTCTGGGCGATGAAGGTCAACATGATCGCGCAAGGTGTCTGGGGCGCGGTTGAACCGAAAGAGAAGGACAAGGTCCTCGATGATCGACTGGACAAGATGGCGATGGCGGTCATATATCAAGCCGTGCCGACTCGATGATGCGGCAGTTAGTCGGCAAGGAGACGGCGAGGGAAGTCTGGACTACTTTGCAAACCATGCATGAAGGAGTAGACCGAGTGAAGGAAGTTCGACACCAAACATTGAGAAGTGAATTTGAAACCATGAAGATGGGGAAGAGTCAGACCGTGGAAGAATTCTCTGGTCGATTCAATGAGGTCGTAAACGAGATCAAATCTCTCGGCGATGATCTAAAGGATGAGGTGGTAGTGAAGAAGTACTTGAGAGTGTTGCCAGAAAAGTTTCTCCCAGTCGTGACCACACTTATGTACTCGCAAGACCTTTCGATGTTAAAGATAGAAGAAGTGACTGGGGCGCTCAAAGCACACGAGCAGCTCCTGAAGAGTTATCAAGGTGACAACGGGTAGCAAGCACTACTCGTAAGAGAAGACACGAGGAACCGAGGAGACTCGTCATCAAGGGGCGGTCGTGGTCGTGGCGCATCAACCGGCCGTGGTGCGTCTCACGAGCGAGGACAAGGACGAGGCTATGGCTAGAGAGGTCGTGGTTACCAGTCCGGCAGAGGTGGTTGAGGAGGAAGAACTGGTCGCGGAGGCAGCGACTACCAGTCCGACAAGTCTGACGTCCAGTGCTACGAGTGCGAGAAATTCAGCCACTATGCTGCCAAATGTCGTAGCCACATTCAGTGCCATAATTGCAAGAAGTATGGTCACTACGCAGCTAACTGCAGGAGCAAGAAGAAGGTGGAAGAAGTCAACATAGCTCAAACCTCTGAACAAAAGGAGCCAACGCCACTTCTGTCACTGTGCACTGTAGAAGAACCGACAATGGTTCTGCTGAACGAGGGAAAAGTTTTTCCAAGTCTGTTGGAGCCGGGAGAGCAGACACAAGCAAAATGGTATCTTGACAACGGGGCGAGCAATCACATGACGGGCACATACTCGATGTTTCATGAATTGAACGAGAATGTGCACGGGAAGGTTCAGTTTGGAGACGGCTCGTCGGTTTAGATCAAAGGGAGAGGCTCGGTCCTTGTGCAGTGCAAGAACGGAAGCCAGAAAAGATTGTTAGATGTGTATTACATACCGAGTCTACGAAGTAACATCATAAGTCTTGGACAACTGACCGAAGAGGGTTGTCAGATCGAGCTCAGAGACAACTACCTGAAGGTGTTCGACCGCACCGAATGACTGCTAATGAAAGTACAGAGGACGGTGAATTGTTTGTACAAGATTCAGATCGAAGCATGCAAATCTAAGTGCCTGAAGAGTACGACAGATGACTCGGCTTGGCTGTGGCATGCGAGATTTGGTCATATGAACTTCCAAAGTCTCAAAGAAATGGTAGAGAAGAAGATGGTGGTCGGACTACCAAAAATCGACCACCTGGAGCAAGTTTGCGAAGGCTGTCTAGTGGCAAAACAAACCCGTAGCGGTTTTCCATAGTAGACGAAATTCAGAGCTTCACAACCACTCGAGCTAGTTCACATCGACTTGTGCGGACCGATCACACCTCGTAATGATGCCTGTCGTAGGGGTGGCCCCCACCTAAGCCCAGCAGGCCTGGTAGGAGATTATAAGGCCCAGAATAGGCCATGTGTAATGACATAACTGCCCCCAGAAGGGATAACCAGGTGTAAGGGTATAGCTGTAAAAGCGATCCTCATGTGTATATATATATGAATACATGCCATGGGGAGGACCCAGGCCATTACACTTATCTTCATCACTCTCCACTACCATCTCTCTCTCTGTTTGGTCTGTAGCCACAACAGTTGGCGCCGTCCGTGGGGAGGACGAAGACAAGCCTGAAGACCGAAGAAAAAAGATGGCACCGAAAAAAGCTTCACCAGCGGCGGCGAAGGGAAAGAAGACGGCTGGGTCGGAGCAGCGCGTGAACACCAGTGCTTCGGCATCGGCCGCCGAAGGAGTTGACGGCGTACGCGCCGTCGTCGCGGGCATCGACGCTCGCGCTGCAACGACTGACCCCACCAGCGCCGCTACAACGACATCCAGCCCCGTCGCTGGCACTGCAACGACAGCCCCCGCCACCCTCGCCGGTAGCGCGGATCAAACGGCTGGGGGTAGCCGCAACGAACCATCCGGTGGGTCTGGAGATCCGGAGGCGATGGTCCCTGCCCCGACCCGTCCGCTGGGCGTTCCGGCGGTCCCACCGACACCAGCGGTGGAAAGCGTCCTACTAGCAGCCCTCAACGCGTTCCAGCGGGAACTAGGGGACCTTCGCGGAGCCGTCCGAGATATACAAGAGGCTCGGAGCCAGCAGGTTGCGACAGTAATCGCGCCCGAGCCCACGCCAGAGAAGGCGGACAGCCGCGAAGCCCCCACGTCTAGCCGCGTCCCGCTAAGGTGCGTAGATCTAGAATCCCCGCTTTCGGCGGGGCTGCAGCAGGCGGCGTGGCCCGAAGGCTTCAAGTTCCCTGGCATCATCGACCCGTACAGAGGCGACACGGATCCTCGCGAGTTCGTGCGCGTGTACGAAACCGCGATGGAGGCCGCGGGCGGAGACGACACCACGAAGGCGAAGGGACTCCCCCTCGCACTGCACGGGGTGGCGCTCTCTTGGTTTTTTACCATAGAGCCGGGCTCCATCTACGCGTGGGAGCAGCTTCGCGACCGCCTTCACAGCAACTTCCAAGGACACTATGTCGAGCGAATCGATGCGGACGAACTCTTCGCTGTGAAGCAAAGACCCTCGGAGACGCTCCGGGGCTACTTCAAGCGCTTCGCCAAGATTCGATGCCAGGTAAAAGATATTAATGAAACCACCGTCGTTAATGCAGCCATACAGGGCCTTCGCCTGGGCCCGATGGCCGAGTACAATGCGCGGAGGCCAATCAAGACAGTCGCTAAGCTCTTCGACAAAATGGACGAGTACGCGCGGGCGGAGGAGGATGCGCGAAGACGCAGCATCACCGCCCTCGGCCTCGCCCATGAGGAGCGCCCCCCGCGCGAAGTGGGGGCGGGTGGTCTCTCCTCGAAGCCGGGCCGCAGCCGAGAGCCCCGAGGAGGCCCTCCCCGAGGCAGCGAGGCCAGGGTAAAGGAAGGTTCTTCAAGGAGCAGGCCTAAACCTCGGCGCCGCCAGCGCAGGTCGCAGGCGGCCCGTCATGTCCTCGACACCGAGAGCGCCCGCCAAGGACCCGACCCCGCCTCACGAAGGGGAGACCGGGGATCGGAAGGCGGACTTGATTGCGGCGACCAACCCCACGCAGAACAAGAGCTCCTACACTATGGCAAGTGGTGCGAGGTACACGGCTACGGTGATCATCGCACAAGGGCATGCACCGCAGTTATGGAGCTGCGGAGGGTGACGGCCGGGTCTCGGACTCGGCCTCCTCGGCCCCCCGCTGGAGACCACGAGGGGCAACCACGGGATAGCACCGTATGAGCCACCGCGATGGAGGGCGCGCAGCATCGCACCGTCAGCGTCATCACCGGAGGCTCCTCTTCAAAAGCCCCCGGGGAGCAGCCGCAACTGTGGATGCCGCCCCGCAACATCACCTTCGACTTGAGCGACGCCAGGGGTGTGGAGTACCCCCACCACGACCCTCTAGTCGTCCAGGCCCACATAGCACGCTGTGACGTCAGGCGTGTCCTTGTCGACGGGGGAAGCTCCGCGAATATCTTGTCCGCAGAGGCCCTCGACCGTATGGGGATCCCCCGAAGCCGGCTAGAGCAGCCAGGAGCTCCGCTTCAGGGCTTCGGGGACCAACCGCTGCAGGCCTTGGGGCACGTGTCTCTTCCTGTCACTTTCCGTCAGGAGGGCAACAAAGGTAACATCCGGACCGAGCAGGTCACCTTCGATGTCGTAGATATCCCACACCCCTACAACGCCATACTGGGGCGACCTGCCATCAACTCTTTCGAGGCAATCCCGCACCACGCCTTTTTGTGTGTAAAGCTCCCGGGCCCGGAGGGTGTTATCACCGTCTTCGGCGACCAGGACCTGGCCAGGCGTGCCGAAGGCGGCAGTCGCGTTCCGCATCGCCCGGTGCATGCCCTCTCCGGCGCGCTCGGCAATGGGCCCTCCGCCCCCGGGTGGACGCCCAAGCCTCGGCCCGAAGGCGGAGTCAAGAAGGTGCCGCTCCAGGCAGAGGGGTAGTTTGTGTCCATTGGCGAGGGGCTCCCACCGGGGGTCGAACGGGATATGCTCCGAGTGCTGCAGAACAACGTTGACATCTTCGCATGGTCCCCGGAGGACATCAAGGGCGTAGACCGAGCAGTAATCGAGCATCACTTGGCGGTCCGCCCCGACGCCAAGCCGGTCAAGCAAAGGCTCCGGCGTATGTCGATGGATCGGCAGCAGGTGGCCAAAGCAGAGGTGGCGAAGCTCCTTAGCGCCGGGGTCATTCGCGAGGTCCACCATCCAGAGTGGCTCGCTAACCCGGTGTTAGTCAAAAAGGCCAGCGGGGCCTGGCGCATGTGCATCGACTTCACGACACTCAACAAGGCGTGCCCGAAGGACAATTACCCCTTGCCGCGCATCGATCAGCTGGTCGACGCCACTGCTGGATGCGAACTCATGAGTTTCCTGGACGCCTATTCTGGCTACCACCAGGTATACATGGCCGAAGACGACGAAGAGAAGACCAGTTTCATCACACCGCTGGGGACGTTCTGCTTCGTCCGAATGCCCTTTGGCTTGAAGAACGCAGGCGCTACCTTCACCCGCCTCGTCGCCATTGCCCTGGCTGCCCAGCTCGGGAGGAACGTTGAAGCTTATGTCGATGACGTGGTGGTCAAAACTCGCCAGCTTGCCCTGCATGGCCGGGACCTCCAGGAAACCTTCGACAACCTCCGGAAGGCGAACATCAAACTCAACCCCGACAAATGTGTCTTCGGGGTGCAGGCGGGCAAGCTCCTGGGTTTCCTCGTCTCCGGACGGGGCATCCAGGCGAACCCCGACAAAGTAGACGCCATCCTGGGCATGGAGCCGCCCAAGACTACGAGGGAGGTCCAGAGGCTGGCGGGCCGCATGGCAGCACTAAGCCGCTTCCTATCCAGGGCGGCGGAGCGGGGCTTGCCATTTTTCAGGACGCTCCGCGGGTGCGATGGATTTAGTTGGGACGGAGATTGCGCGAAGGCCTTCAACGAGCTCAAACAGCACCTGGCAAGCCTCCCCACTCTGGTCGCCCCAGCACCAGAGGCTCCCCTCCTGCTCTATCTGGCCGCGTCAGCCACCGCGGTCAGCACCGTCCTCGTCTTAGAGGAAGGCGCCATGCAGCGGCCCGTCTATTTTGTCTCCGAAGCCCTCCAAGGCGCCAAGACAAGATACACGGAGCTTGAGAAGCTCGCCTACGCGCTGGTCATGGCCTCCAGGAAGCTTCGGCATTATTTTCTGGCCCACCCGATCACAGTGCCTTCCTCATTCCCCCTGGCGGAGATGCTACACAACAAGGAGTCCACAGGGTGTATCGGTAAATGGGCTGCCGAGCTTGCTCCCTTCTCCTTGACATATGCTTCGCGGACGGCAATCAAATCCCAAGTCATGGCGGATTTTCTCGCCGAATGGACCCCGCCGGCCCAACCCGTCCAGATGCACGATGATCCCGTCTGGACGCTTACAATCGATGGAGCTTACAGCGTCGCCAGCGCGGGCGTAGGGGCGGTGATCGTCACGCCCGACGGACAGCGTTTGCTGTACTCGACGCGCCTTGCCTTCCCCGCCACCAACAACACGGCTGAATACGAGGCTCTGCTCTTTGGCCTGGCGAAGCTCAAGGCAGTCGGCGCGAGACGGGTGTTGGTCCGCACCGACTCGCGCTTGGTGGCTGGCCATGTGGACAAGTCATATCATGCCAAGGACCCTGAGCTAGCCAAGTACCTCGCGGCGGTGAGGGCGAGGGAAAGGCACTTTTTGGGTGTCACCGTCAAGGCCATCCCCCGTGCGGAGAATGAGCAGGCCGACGCCCTCGCTAAGGCGGCAAGCCAGCAGCTGCCCCCCTGAGGGGGCGTTTTACGAGATGTTAGCAAAGGCGGCCATCGCGCAGGACAACCGGGACGCGGCACTCGTCCACCGCATTGATCGGCCAGGAGATTGGCGAGAGCCCATCTTCAATTTCTTGCAAGGCATCACCGTGCCGGAGGACCCTGCCGAGCTGCGGCGCTTGCAGCACCGCGCACGGTCCTTCCAGGTGTTCGAAGGCATACTCTACAAGAGAGGGGTTTGCGCACCGCTCCTGTGCTGCCTCTCGACTGAGGGGGGAAAGGAGCTCTTGGCGGAGATTCACGCGGGCGTATGCGGATCCCACCTGGCACCGAGGTCATTAGTCGGCAAGGCGTTTAGGCAAGGCTTCTACTGGCCAACCGCCATCACCGACGCCCAGGACCTCGTCCGTCGGTGCCAAGGGTGCCAGTGGATGGCGCGCATCATCCGCAGGCCCCCGACGGGCCTCAACCCCATTCCCCCGGTGTGGCCACTAGCACGCTGGGGCCTCGATATAGTCGGACCACTTGCCCGAGCTCCAGGGGACCTCCGGTTCGTGGTAGTCGCGCTGGAGTATTTCTCCAGATGGCCGAAAGCGATCGCCCTGGCCAAAGTAACTTCTGCGGCCATACAGCGCTTCCTATGGCAAAACATCATATGTCGCTTCGGTGTGCCCCGGGAGCTCACGGTCGATAATGGCCTGCAGTTCGACGCCACCCTCTTCAAAGACTATTGTGACAGCATGGGCATCACCCTCCGATTCGCCTCGGTAGGGCATCCCCAGTCCAACGGGGTGGTCGAACGGGCGAATGGCGCCATCTCCGCCGCCATCAAAAAGTGCTTGGATTACCAAAGGGCAAGTGGCCAAGCGAACTTCACAGCGTTCTATGGTCACTTCGCACAACGGTAACGCGCCCGACGGGATTCACGCCGTTCAAGCTCCTTTTCGGTGACGAAGCGGTGACGCCCCGAGGAAATCAAGGCCGGCTCGCGGAGGGTCCTCGTCCAAACACCCGAAGAGGAGTGCTGTGTGTCCTTGGACCTCCTCGATGGGATACGGGCAGACGCAGCCCACCATGTCGAGAAGTACGCGCGGCAGACAATGCGTACTCGGGACCGCTCTATATGCCCGCGGGGGTTCAAGCCTGGGGATCTCGTCCTCAGAGTGGCGCTCCAGGCGGAGACCATTGGCAAGCTGGAGTCCAAGTGGGAAGGCCCGTACATCGTGACGGAGGCATTGCCGAAGGGGGCGTACCGCCTCGCCACGCTCGAAGGACAAGCCTTCCGGCACACATGGAACGCGGACAGGTTGCGGCAGTACTACGCATAGAAGCAGGACAGCAGGCGTAGAGCCACCAGCCCTTTGTTATGAGAAGCTCGCCCGCGCAAACGGGAGTTCAATAAAGGTTGCTGTTCCCAGAGCATCCCCTGTCCGCGCTGAGCAGAACAAAGTCCACGGACTTTAAATAAGACGTAGTGTCGAGGTCCGCCTACGCACGCGAGAGTCTGCGCACTATAAATAAGACGTAGCGTCGAGCCTAGCTCCGCACGCACCAGTCCACGGACTTTAAATAAGACATAGCGTCGAGGTCTGCCTCCGCACGCGAGAGTCTGCGGACTATCAATAAGACGTAGCGTCGAGCCTAGCTCCGCACGCACCAGTCCACGGACTTTAAATAAGACGTAGCGTTGAGGTCCGCCTCCGCACGCGAGAGTCTGCGGACTATAAATAAGACGTAGCGTCGAGCCTAGCTCCGCACCCACCAGTCCACGGACTTTAAATAAGACGTAGCGTCGAGGTCCGCCTCCGCACGCGAGAGTCCGCGGACTTTAAATAAGACGTAGCGTCGAGGTCCGCCTCCGCACGCGAGAGTCCACGGACTTTAAATAAGACGTAGCGTCGAGGTCTGCCTCCGCACGCGAAAGTCTGCGGACTATAAATAAGACGTAGCGTCGAGCCTAGCTCCGCACGCACCAGTCCACGGACTTTAAATAAGACGTAGCGTCGAGGTCCGCCTCCGCACGCGAGAGTGTGCGGACTATAAATAAGACGTAGCGTCGAGCCTAGCTCCGCACGCACCAGTCCACGGTCTTTAAATAAGACGTAGCGTCGAGGTCCGCCTCCGCACGCGAGAGTCTGCGGACTATAAATAAGACGTAGCGTCGAGCCTAGCTCCGCACGCACCAGTCCACGGACTTTAAATAAGACGTAGCGTCGAGGTCCGCCTCCGCACGCGAGAGTTTGCGGACTATAAATAAGACGTAGCGTCGAGCTAGCTCCGCACGCACCAGTCCACAGACTTTAAATAAGACGTAGCGTCGAGGTCCGCCTCCGCACGCGAGAGTCTGCGGACTATAAATAAGACGTAGCGTCGAGCCTAGCTCCGCACGCACCAGTCCACGGACTTTAAATAAGACGTAGCGTCGAGGTCCGCCTCCGCACGCGAGAGTCTGCGGACTATAAATAAGACGTAGCGTCGAGCCTAGCTCCACACGCACCGGTCTGCGGACTTTAAATAAGACGTAGCGTCGAGGTCCGCCTCCGCACGCGAGAGTATGCGGACTATAAATAAGACGTAGCGTCGAGCCTAGCTCCACGCGCACCAGTCCACGGACTTTAAATAAGACGTAGCGTCGAGGTCCGCCTCCGCACGCGAGAGTCTGCGGACTATAAATAAGACGTAGCGTCGAGCCTAGCTCCGCACGCACCAGTCCACGGACTTTAAATAAGACGTAGCGTCGAGGCCCGCCTCCGCACGCGAGAGTCTGCGGACTATAAATAAGACGTAGCGTCGAGCCTAGCTCCGCACGCACCAGTCCACGGACTTTAAATAAGACGTAGCGTCGAGGCCCGCCTCCGCACGCGAGAGTCTGCGGACTATAAATAAGACGTAGCGTCGAGCCTAGCTCCGCACGCACCAGTCCACAGACTTTAAATAAGACGTAGCGTCGAGTCCGCCTCCGCACGCGAGAGTCTGCGGACTATAAATAAGACGTAGCGTCGAGCCTAGCTCCGCACGCACCAGTCCACGGACTTTAAATAAGACGTAGCGTCGAGTTCCGCCTCCGCACGCGAGAGTCTGCGGACGATAAATAAGACGTAGCGTCGAGCCTAGCTCCGCACGCACCAGTCCACGGACTTTAAATAAGACGTAGCGTCGAGGTCCGCCTCCGCACGCGAGAGTTTGCGGATTATAAATAAGACGTAGCGTCGAGCCTAGCTCCGCACGCACCAGTCCACGGACTTTAAATAAGACGTAGCGTCGAGGTCCGCCTCCGCACGCGAGAGTCTGCGGACTATAAATAAGACGTAGCGTCGAGCCTAGCTCCGCACGCACCAGTCCACGGACTTTAAATAAGACGTAGCGTCGAGGTCCGCCTCCGCACGCGAGAGTCTGCGGACTATAAATAAGACGTAGCGTCGAGCCTAGCTCCGCACGCACCGGTCCGCGGACTTTAAATAAGACGTAGCGTCGAGGTCCGCCTCCGCACGCGAGAGTCTGCGGACTATAAATAAGACGTAGCGTCGAGCCTAGCTCCGCACGCACCTGTCCGTGGACTTTAAATAAGACGTAGCGTCGAGGTCCGCCTCCGCACGCACTCTACGGAGTATAAATAAGACGCAGCGGGGGGACGCCTCCGTGCGCACTCTAGGGAGTATACATAAGACGTAGCGTCGAGCCTAGCTCCGCACGCACCAGTCCACGGACTTTAAATAAGACGTAGCGTCGAGCCTAGCTCCGCACGCACCAGTCCACGGACTTTAAATAAGACGTAGCGTCGAGGTCCGCCTCCGCACGCGCGAGTCTCCGGACTATAAAGGAAGTCGTAGCGTCGAGGTCCGCCTCCACACGCACCAGTCCACGGACTTTAAATAAGATGTAGCGTCGAGGTCCGCCTCCGCACGCGCGAGTCTCCGGACTATAAAGAAAGTCGTAGCTTCGAGGTTCGCCTCCGCACGCGCCAATCCATGGAGTATAAACGAGATGCGCCGACCGGCCCTCCGCGTTCGGCGACAGGTAACACCAAGCATAAGGTGTTACTTGGTTCCATTATAAAAGCAATGGGGTTACATGGTCACAAGCGTAAGAACCAGTACATCATCCCCCTGCCCTACCCGACCAACCGCTCAGCCTTGGCGCGGTGTGCATTTTCCAAGACGAGGCGGTTCTCGGCAACAGACTCCGCCAGCTGGGCGTTCTCCCCTTCTAGGGCGGCGATCTGCTGCACGAAGGCGGCGCGCTCCTCAGCCGCGGCGCGCCGCGCTTCCGTGGCCTCGAGTTGTGCGGCCGCCATGGCGCCCTCCTGCGCACGACATTCCTCATCCTTCACGGCGAAAGCAGTGGTTGCTTCACGAAGGCTGGCTTCCAGAGCCCTCCGCTCCCGAACGCGGGCCTCGTCAAAGGACCGGCTGAGGGCAAGCGTCTGGCAAACACAACAAATCAGCAGGCGTCCAGCAGTACCTTACAAAGCTGAAGCGCACATGTTTACCCTCATCTCAGAGGCCTGTAGCGCGAGCGCTAGGAGTTCCCCCTCGCATGACGACAACATCTCCCGGTTAAGGCCGTTGTCGGCACGCTCTGCGGCTGCGGTAAGGTCGCAAAATATCTCCGGGCGAGGGAGGAAGTCCGAGCGAGCGAGCCCCGGCCCCAACGCACCAGGATTTACCGAGGCCACGGCCGCGTCAACAACGGCGGACACCTGCGGGGCACCCTGCACAAGGCTTCCGACTTCGCGCATACCTCCGCTGCTCGATCCTTCGCCACGTCCGGGAGACTTCGTCTCGTCTGATGTTGGCAGAATGAGCGAGCAGATCGGAGAAAGTCTCGCGAAGTCAAGTGAAGAAAGGGACTCACGCCTACCTCCTGCGCCCCTCGTCGCGGTAGGAAGTGGCGCTGGTTCGACCACCCAGAAGGAGGCGGGCGCCTCGACGGTCGGGGAGAAGGTCTTCTCGGCCGCGCCAGACACCGTAATCCCGCGGCAAGGCCCCGCAACAGCATATCGACCCCTCGTTGGCAGCGGGGACTGAGTCCGAGGGCGTTTCGCCTGCGGTGGCACAGGCGATTCTTCCACGGCAGGACCAGCTCCGGTTACCGTCGCCCCCACGGTTTCCTCGGAAGGAGGCACGCCCTCGTCGGCCGCTGTGGTTGATAACGCACCTTCCGCCGTGGTTTGCTCGCCAGGAACGACGCCACCCCCCAGGTTGAAGAGTTCCAACTCAACGATGGCCGCGAGCCCGAGCACGGGCTCGTGGGCATCGGCAGAAGGTGCCGGGGGATCCGCGGCGGTGCGCCCCCCCGAAGCAGTATGGCCAGGCCCACCGCCGGTCGCATGCCCTGTCTCAGCTGGGCTAGCTGCCGGGGGGCTGCCGAGTCGCATACGGCAGCCGGGGAACGGGCCCGGCGTCGTGAAGATAGCACCCCCGTAGGGCTATCACCGTCCTGAGCGCCCGGAGTCCCGGCGGGAAGCTCTTCCGGCACCGCACGCTCGGGGACGGTAATGCCCACAGCCTCGCAGGTGCGGTTTACCCGCCCCTGCTTAGCCGCCTTGACTGCGGCCTCGCGAGCCCGGTGCTCCTTAAGCGTGTACGGGCCGAGGAGCGCCGTAACCGCGCGCTCCACATCTTCTAACCGAGGCACTACGCAGGAAATCACGTCAGTTAGGCGGAAGCCAAACAGATACAATGGCGCGCGTAAAGTGTGCTGGGCGACTTACAAGGGGCGGAGGGCGGAAGCAGGCGAGATACGGATGGATCGAACCCGTCCTCGTGGGGCAATTCTGTCCAACATACTTCCCCCGGGAGGAGAGTGGCGCCGCCCCATACATCGTGAACTCCTCGGCTAGGTCGCGCACGCTCATTCGACGGGCGACACCGACAAGGCTCTGTAGCTTTTGCGTGTCGTCAATCTCCGCCTTCAGACTCGGCGTACTGTTAAACGAGATCGGCCCACCTCGGCACTGCATTCTGCTCTTGTCGGTCACGGTGTAATAGAACCACCATCGCGTCCAGCCGGACGCCCATTGCCCTGACGAGGCTGGCACGGGGAACAACGTCGCGCATGACACCCGGAGCACGAAGTCCACACCGCCGAAGTTGGACATCGCCCCGTCAACCTTTCTGGGTCGACAGTGTGCATCGTGCAGGGTGGCGATTAAGCTCGCGCTGGGACGCCACCCCTCTGTCCGCATCGCCCACGTGAAGACAGCTAGGCGGAGTATCGCGTGGGGCGTCAACTGGGCTAGCTCCAACTTGTAGGCCCGCAGGACTTCACCCACGAACAACGTGGAGGGCATTCGAAGGCCGGCATCGAAGAACGCGACGAAAACAATCGCTTCCATGGCCCCGGGCTTCGGCTCCGTCTCGTCCCGGCGGGGTAGGCGAGCCCCATTGCGATCCACGATCTTCCCCTCATCCACGAGTCGCTGCAGCGTCCCTTCAGTCATGCGGCTCTTCCCCAGCACACGGGAGCAGGAGCCTCCCGAGTGCTCCATGGCGTTCCACCACTTGTTGTTGGCGCGCGAGCTCCCCCGCGGCACCAGTTTGTACTCCTTGGAAGGATGGGTCACCTCGCCCTGGCTAGGCAAGGAACCGCTGCGGGGGTGGTAGGTGGCGTCGTCATGGCTAGCCATCGCTCTTCGCGACAAGGGAAGAAGAAGCAGGCAAAGGAGCAACTGGCGTGACAATTAGCACGGGCGGAAGCGAAGCGGCAGATCAGAAAGCCAAGCAAGAAAGGGTGCCTCCACCTCAACACTAGCACCTTATAAAGGCCGGTCGCCTGTCTTGTGGCTCAACGCACAGACGGATCAAATTCGCAGCGATTCGGCTGTCCAAGGCTTGGAAAGAAGAACCGCCGGGACCTAGAGGGCCATGCCGGGTAGGTGGCCAAGCAGCGCACAACGCCTCCACGACTTCAACACGCGTCCACCTTCTCGGGGGACGAGGCGAACGGCCGCGGTCACGCAACCGCTCACATCCCACGATGCACCAGTCGTGAGTCGCCACGTGCCCCACCTGCAGCATGGCAGACTGCACGACGCGACAGCCTGACTTCTGCCAGGCCAGGCGTCGGCGTGATTCCAGCCGCCATTAAAAGCGCACCACCAGACAGCAAGGTCACAACAGCCCCGGAGCGCAACCATACCGGCGCCAAGCTCCGATCTCAACACAGGGACGGAGCGCGCGTGTCTACTTCGACTTAGGTGCCAGCCTCCGCTGCCACCCGTTCGAAGGGTAGGGGACGGAGCGCGCGCGCCTACTTCGACTTGGCACCAGCTTCGCTGCCACCCGTTCGAAGGGTAGGGGACGGAGCGCGCGCGTCTACTTCGACTTAGGCGCCAGCATCCGCTGCCACCCGTTCGAAGGGTAGGGGACGGAGCGCGCGCGTCTACTTCGACTAGGCGCCAGCTTCGCTGCCACCCGTTCGAAGGGTAGCGGACGGAGCGCGCGCGTCTACTCCGACTAGGCACCAGCTTCGCTGCCACCCGTTCGAAGGGTAGGGGACGGAGCGCGCGCGTCTACTCCGACTAGGCGCCAGCGTCGCTGCCACCCGTTCGAAGGGTAGGGGACGGAGCGCGCGCGTCTGCTCTGACTGAGGCGCCAGCCTCCGCTACCACCATCCCAGGCTTCAGGCTCCCCAGCCACAAGCCTGCAGGCATTCACAGGCCGCAGGGGACGGAGGGGGCCAAAGGACTCGGCGACATGGCTTCGGCCCTGTGAAGCCCTTCACCATGAGAGGCTCCTGTCGTAGGGGTGGCCCCCACCTAAACCCAGCAGGCCTGGTAGGAGATTATAAGGCCCAGAATAGGCCATGTGTAATGACATAACTGCCCCCAGAAGGGATAACCAGGTGTAAGGGTATAGCTGTAAAAGCGCTCCTCATGTGTATATATATATGAATACATGCCATGGGGAGGACCCAGGCCATTACACTTATCTTCATCACTCTCCACTACCATCTCTCTCTCTGTTTGGTCTGTAGCCACAACAATGCCAGAATTCAGTATTTCATGCTGATCATGGACGACTACTCGAGAGCCATGTGGGTGTACATGCAGAAGAGCAAAGATGAGGCAAAGTCAAACTTTCAGAAGTTTATAGCTCTTGCCGAAAATGAAGTCGACAAGAAGGTGAAATCGGTCAGGTCTGACCAAGGAGGAGAATTGCTCGAAAAAGAGTTCAATTTGATCTGTGAAGAGAAGGGCATTGCAAGATTCTTTATGGCTCTGTATTCGCCTCAACAAAACGGAGTCGTAGAAAGAAGAAACCGAACCGTGATGGAAACTGCACGAAGTCTTTTGAAGAGTCGGTTTCTGCCCGGGAGGTTTTGGGCAGAAGCAGTAAGACATGCTGTCTATCTGCTAAACCGTGCTACCACGCGTTCGCTAAATGGAGTCACTCCATACGAACTGTGGTCGGGGAGAAAACCGAACATCGAGCACTTAAAAGTCTTCGGCTGCTTAGCCCATGTGAAGCCATCCACACATCTGAAGAAATTGGACGACCGGAGCAGAAGGATGATCTACCTCGGCTCGGAGCCATGCACTAAGGCATATAGGTGCTATGATCCGGTCAAAAACAAGCTACATGTCAGCAGAGATGTGGTCTTTCAAGAAGAAAAGCACTAGGAGTGGGAAGAACACCAAGATGTCGAGAAAGACGTGTTGAAGTGGGCAACTTTTGATGTCGAAACAGTCGACACCGACAATACAGATTGGGAGGAAGAAGTTACGACCACATCTCAAAGCTCAAGCTCAACCGATGTTGTTGATCATGAAGTCTCACCTGAAGAAAAATTCTCAGGGAGAAGTCGTGTAGCACAAAACACAACTTGTGGCAAAGGGATATGTTCAGAAACAAGGAGTAGACTATGAAGAAGTCTTTGCTCCGGTGGCTCGGATGGAGACAATTCGAGTACTTCTTGCGCTGGCAGCAAACGGTGGATGGGAAATTCACCACATGGACGTGAAAACGACGTTTCTGAACAGAGACATCGAGGAGGAGGTGTATGTGTCTCAACCGCCGGGTTTTCAGTCCAAGAGGCAAGCCGAGAAAGTCTTGAAGCTGAACAAAGCTCTCTACGGGCTCAAGCAAGCACCACACGCGTGGAATTTGAAACTCGATAAAAGTTTGACGACACTCGGGTTCAGAAGAAGCAACTCTGAACACGCGGTGTACACGAGAGGAGATGCGAAGTCAAGGTTGATCGTGGGCGATTACGTGGACGATTTGATCATCACTTGATCGAATCCAAAGGAGATTATGAGGTTTAAAGAAGAGATGAAGAAGCTGTTCAAGATGACCGATTTGGGACTTCTGTGTTATTACCTCAGCATTGAGGTGAATCAAACTGACAATGGCATAACACTTTGTCAGTCGGTGTACGCTCGAAAAATTCTGGAGAAGTGTGGTATGGGAGAGTGCAATCCATGCCAAGTCCCAATGGAGAATAATCTGAAGTTAAGCAAGACAGGCCCAGGATCGCCAGTTGACGCCACGTAGTACAAGAGCATTGTCGGAAGCCTGCGGTATCTGGTGCACACCCGACCGGACATTTCGTTTGCGGTCGAATACGTGAGTCGCTTCATGGAGAAGCCAACCCAGGAGCATATGAACGCCGTAAAGCATATCCTGAGGTACATCAGAGGTACTCTGAATCACGGGATTCAGTACAAGAGAGGAGGTGGGAAGTTTTTGCAGCTGACGGGCTACAGTGATAGCGACATGGCAGGAGATGTTGATGACCGGAAGAGCACAATAGGTGTAATGTTTGTGCTGGGGGAGAGTCCAGTCAGCTGGCAATCACAGAAGCAAAGAGTGGTCGCTTTGTCGTCCTGTGAAGCCGAGTACATCGCAGCAAGCGCTGCGTCATGCCAAGGAATTTGGCTCGCCCACCTGTTAAGCAAGTTGTCGAATGAAGCAATTCAGAAGGTGACGCTCAAGGTTGACAACAAATCTGCAATATCACTGAGCAAGAATCCGGTCCTACATGACAGAAGCAAGCATATAGACACAAGATATCATTTTATCAGAGATTGTGTCAAAGAAGGAAGAATTACGATCGAGTACATCAGAACAGAAGAGCACAAAGCAGACATTCTGACAAAACCACTCAGACAAGTCAAGTTCACAGAGATGAGAGGGAAGATCGGCATGATTGAAGTCAAAAAACAATATTAGAGAGAGAATGTTGGAAATAATCTTGTTTTTAGAAGGTTTGGAGGTGATCGAAATCAAGTCGAAGACGAAACTAGAAGTCGTAGTAAAAAACTAGTAGAGTTTGGACCGGAGTCGGAGTTAGAGTTGTAATCGTAGTCAAACCCGTGTTAAAGTCGTAGAACCGAGTATAAAAAGAAGGAGTAGACATGTAACAAAAGATGTACCAAGCTATTGCGAGAAAAGAAGAAGAGAAAAGCAATCCCTAAGCTATGTCTTTCATTGAGCAATCTCGCAGACGTGGTCGAAGTCGACCTACGATCACGGCAAACGTGATCGTAAAGACTTACGACCACGGCAAAGCTACAGTAAATTTACGATCATGACAAATCTTCAGTAGACGCGGTCGAAAGGCATTCGACCACAACGAAATCGAAAGACGGTGAGGTCAGGAAGCAATATGACCACATTGCATAGTAATCAAAGGCGATCTGAAGGCGTACGACCGCATCAAAGTTTGAACGTGGTAGTAAGGAGGTTACGACCACGTTGAAGGCTACGACCATGGTGTAATCGGTCATAGGGAGCTACGATTTCATAGGGGAGATCTGAACGTGGTTGGAACGGAGTTTGACCACGGTGAACAGTGATCACCAGCATCACTGCGTGATCGTAGGAGTTTGCGATCACGGTATTTCGAGCGCAGCGACAAAGCGGAGCGATCGCACGGCAACAGAAATTCTCTTTTTCTATAATTTCAGATATTTGGATATCATTGCACCATAGAAGTGTGTAATTTAGTGTTGTAGCTCATTGTTTAGATGATAATTACAAACTAAACAAGAGAGTCATAAGGTTTAAGTTAATTAACAATCACGCACGGGAGAGGGCATTACTGAGCGTATACTAGATGTGCTTGATGATTTTAAGATAGATAATAAGATTGTGTCTATAACTCTTGATAACACATCAATGAACACGACGGCTATGAATATCCTCACCTCAAAGTTGCAGATATATATTGGTTGTTATGTTTTGCACCAAAGATATATATGCCATATCTTGAACCTTGTTATTTAAGATAGTATGCAAGTGATTGGTGGATATTTAAATAGTATCTACGATGTCATTTGTTTACCTCACAAAATCCCTACAAGTGGTAGCCAGGTTTGTGAAGTACTACACAACCAATGGGAAGGAGTCAAGAAAATTCAGTCTTATGTGAAAGTGAGGTGGAACTCGACACACATCATGTTAAAGAAGGTACCAGGGTATGAACATATCATATCTATTTTAGTTAATGCTAACTCTCAAAATAATGAATTGGTAGTTACTAATTCAGATTGATAGATTGCTAGTCATTTTTTTAGAGTTTTTAAGACCTTTTTATAAAGCAACAAAAGTTTTATCTGGCGCTTATCATCCTACCTCTTGCTTAGTTATAGAATTTATTTGGTTAATTGTAGACAAGATTGCCAAATCTAGGGAGCATCCCTTTAGGCTATGTTGTCGTAGCAATGGAGGAAAATTTATTAAATATTTTGGTTCTATTTCACACCTATATTGCTTTACTATCATTTTTGATCCTATGAAAGAGTTGGCAGTTTGCATATCTGTTGTGGCTACAGACCAAACAGAGAGAGAGATGGTAGTGGAGAGTGATGAAGATAAGTGTAATGGCCTGGGTCCTCTCCATGGCATGTATTCATATATATATACACATGAGGAGCGCTTTTACAGCTATACCCTTACACCTGGTTATCCCTTCTGGGGGCAGTTATGTCATTACACATGGCCTATTCTGGGCCTTATAATCTCCTACCAGGCCTGCTGGGTTTAGGTGGGGGCCACCCCTACGACAGGAGCCTCTCATGGTGAAGGGCTTCACAGGGCCGAAGCCATGTCGCCGAGTCCTTTGGCCCCCTCCGTCCCCTGCGGCCTGTGAATGCCTGCAGGCTTGTGGCTGGGGAGCCTGAAGCCTGGGATGGTGGTAGCGGAGGCTGGCGCCTAAGTCGGAGTAGACGCGCGCGCTCCGTCCCCTACCCTTCGAACGGGTGGCAGCGAAGCTCGCGCCTAGTCGGAGTAGACGCGCGCGCTCCGTCCCCTACCCTTCGAACGGGTGGCAGCGAAGCTGGCGCCTAGTCGAAGTAGACGCGCGCGCTCCGTCCCCTACCCTTCGAATGGGTGACAGCGGAGGCTGGCGCCTAAGTCGAGGTAGACGCGCGCGCTCCGTCCCCTACCCTTCGAACGGGTGGCAGCGAAGGCTGGCGCCTAAGTCGAGGTAGATGCGCACACTCCGTCCCCTACCCTTCGAACGGGTGGCAGCGAAGCTGGCGCCTAGTCGACGTAGACGCGCGCGCTCCGTCCCCTACCCTTCGAACGGGTGGCAGCGAAGCTGGCGCCTAGTCGGAGTAGACACGCGCGCTCCGTCCCCTACCCTTCGAACGGGTGGTAGCCAAGCTGGCGCCTAGTCAGAGTAGACGCGCGCGCTCCGTCCCCTACCCTTCGAACGGGTGGCAGCGGAGGCTGGCGCCTAAGTCGAAGTAGACGCGCACGCTCCGTCCCCTACCCTTCGAACGGGTGGCAGCGAAGCTGGCGCCTAGTCGAAGTAGACGCGCGCGCTCCGTCTTCTGCCCTTCGAACGGGTGGCAGCGAAGCTGGCGCCTAGTCGAAGTAGACGCGCGCGCTCCGTCCGCTACCCTTCGAACGGGTGGCAGCGAAGCTGGCGCCTAGTCGGAGTAGACGCGCGCGCTCCGTCCCCTACCCTTCGAACGGGTGGCAGCGAAGCTGGCGCCTAGTCGCAGTAGACGCGCGCGCTCCGTCCCCTACCCTTCGAACGGGTGGCAGCTTCGGCCATGTATACCTGGTGGTAGCCAGAATAGGCGTCCAGGAAACTCATGAGTTCGCATCCAGCAGTGGCGTCGACCAGCTGATCGATGCGCGGCAAGGGGTAATTGTCCTTCGAGCACGCCTTGTTGAGTGCCGTGAAGTCGATGCACATGCGCCAGGCCCGCTGGCCTTTTTGACTAACACCGGGTTAGCGAGCCACTCTGGATGGTGGACCTCGCGAATGACCCCGGCGATAAGGAGCTTCGCCACCTCTGCTTTGGCCGCCTGCTGCCGATCCATCGACATACGCCAGAGCCTTTGCTTGACCGGCTTGGCGTCGGGGCGGACCGCCAAGCGATGCTCGATTACTGCTCGGTCTACGCGCTTGATGTCCTCCGGGGACCATGCGAAGATGTCAACGTTGTTCTGAAGCACTCGGAACAGATCCCGTTTGACCCCCGGTGGGAGCCCCTCGCCAATGGACACAAACTGCCCCTCTGCCTGGAGCGGCACCTTCTTGACTCCGCCTTCGGGCCGAGGCTTGGGCGTCCACCCGGGGGCGGAGGGCCCATTGTCGAGCGCGCCGGAGAGGGCATGCACCGGGCGATGCGGAACGCGACTGCCGCCTTCGGCACGCCTGGCCAGGTCCTGGTCGCCGAAGACGGTGATAACACCCTCCGGGCCCGGGAGCTTTACACACAAAAAGGCGTGGTGCGGGATTGCCTCGAAAGAGTTGATGGCGGGTCGCCCCAGTATGGCGTTGTAGGGGTGTGGGATATCTACGACATCGAAGGTGACCTGCTCGGTCCGGATGTTACCTTTGTTGCCCTCCTGACGGAAAGTGACAGGAAGAGACACGTGCCCCAAGGCCTGCAGCGGTTGGCTCCGAAGCCCTGAAGCGGAGCTCCTGGCTGCTCTAGCCGGCTTCGGGGGATCCCCATACGGTCGAGGGCCTCTGCGGACAAGATATTCGCGGAGCTTCCCCCGTCGACAAGGACGCGCCTGACGTCACAGCGTGCTATGTGGGCCTGGACGACTAGAGGGTCGTGGTGGGGGTACTCCACACCCCTGGCGTCGCTCAAGTCGAAGGTGATGTTGCGGGGCGGCATCCACAGTTGCGGCTGCTCCCCGGGGGCTTTTGAAGAGGAGCCTCCGGTGATGACGCTGACGGTGCGATGCTGCGCGCCCTCCATCGCGGTGGCTCATACGGTGCTATCCCGTGGTTGCCCCTCGTGGTCTCCAGCGGGGGGCCGAGGAGGCCGAGTCCGAGACCCGGCCGTCACCCTCCGCAGCTCCATAACTGCGGTGCATGCCCTTGTGCGATGATCACCGTAGCCGTGTACCTCGCACCACTTGCCATAGTGTAGGAGCTCTTGTTCTGCGTGGGGTTGGTCGCCGCAATCAAGTCCGCCTTCCGATCCCCGGTCTCCCCTTCGTGAGGCGGGGTCGGGTCCTTGGCGGGCGCTCTCGGTGTCGAGGACATGACGGGCCGCCTGCGACCTGCGCTGGCGGCGCCGAGGTTTAGGCCTGCTCCTTGAAGAACCTTCCTGTACCCTGGCCTCGCTGCCTCGGGGAGGGCCTCCTCGGGGCTCTCGGCTGCGGCCCGGCTTCGAGGAGAGGCTTCATGGGCGAGGCCGAGGGCGGTGATGCTGCGTCTTCGCGCATCCTCCTCCGCCCACGCGTACTCGTCCATTTTGTCGAAGAGCTTAGCGACTGTCTTGATTGGCCTCCGCGCATTGTACTCGGCCATCGGGCCCGGGCGAAGGCCCTGTATGGCTGCATTAACGACGGTGGTTTCATTAATATCTTTTAACTGGCATCGAATCTTGGCGAAGCGCTTGAAGTAGCCCCGGAGCGTCTCCGAGGGTCTTTGCTTCACAGCGAAGAGTTGGTCCGCATCGATTCGCTCGACATAGTGTCCTTGGAAGTTGCTGTGAAGGCGGTCGCGAAGCTGCTCCCACGCGTAGATGGAGCCCGGCTCTATGGTAAAAAACCAAGAGAGCGCCACCCCGTGCAGTGCGAGGGGGAGTCCCTTCGCCTTCGTGGTGTCGTCTCTGCCCGCGGCCTCCATCGCGGTTTCGTACACGCGCACGAACTCGCGAGGATCCGTGTCGCCTCTGTACGGGTTGATGATGCCAGGGAACTTGAAGCCTTCGGGCCACGCCGCCTGCTGCAGCCCCGCCGAAAGCGGGGATTCTAGATCTACGCACCTTAGCGGGACGCGGCTAGACGTGGGGGCTTCGCGGCTGTCCGCCTTCTCTGGCGTGGGCTCGGGCGCGATTACTGTCGCAACCTGCTGGCTCCGAGCCTCTTGTATATCTCGGACGGCTCCGCGAAGGTCCCCTAGTTCCCGCTGGAACGCGTTGAGGGCTGCAAGTAGGACGCTTTCCACCGCTGGTGTCGGTGGGACCGCCGGAACGCCCAGCGGACAGGTCGGGGCAGGGGCCATCGCCTCCGGATCTCCAGACCCGCCGGATGGTTCGTTGCGGCTACCCCCGGCCGTCTGATCCGCGCTACCGGCGAGGGTGGCGGGGGCTGTCGTTGCAGTGCCAGCGACGGGGTTGGATGTCGTTGTAGCGGCGCTGGCGGGGTCGGTCGTTGTAGCGCGAGCGTCGATGCCCGCGACGACGGCGCGTACGCCGCCAACTCCTTCGGCGGCCGATGCCGAAGCCCTGGTGTTCACGCGCTGCTCCGACCCAGCCGTCTTCTTTCCCTTCGCCGCCGCTGGTGAAGCTTTTTTCGGTGCCATCTTTTTTTCTTCGGTCTTCAGGCTTGTCTTCGTCCTCCCCACGGACGGCGCCAACTGTTGTGGCTACAGACCAAACAGAGAGAGAGATGGTAGTGGAGAGTGATGAAGATAAGTGTAATGGCCTGGGTCCTCCCCATGGCATGTATTCATATATATACACATGAGGAGCGCTTTTACAGCTATACCCTTACACCTGGTTATCCCTTCTGGGGGCAGTTATGTCATTACACATGGCCTATTATGGGCCTTATAATCTCCTACCAGGCCTGCTGGGTTTAGGTGGGGGCCACCCCTACGACAATATCGGTATAGAGGGAATATGTGAATGCATCAGTCTTGATTACTCAGAAGTTTTTGCACATGTCAAAGAGGAGTATTTTTGTGTTTTTTTGCACGTATCATAACAAGTTTGGCAGTAGCGCGAGATCGGAGGCCTCACAGAAGACATAACAAAGAAAGACAAGCTTAATAGCCCACTTGTAGAAGCAGTTAAAGGGCAAGTCTAGTTCTTCGTCCTCTCAGCCTTGGGTGGCACCCTAAGTGGAATTCTGTTTCAGAGCTGAACCAATACCTAGAGTATGATTTTACAAACACTGATTCTGATATTACTGGTGGAGGCAAGATAGACATGCTCAAGTGGTGGAAGAACAACAAGCGGATATTTTCTACGCTGTCACATTTCACGCGGGATGTTCTTCTAGTGCTGGTGTTCACCGTCTCTTTGGAAGCAACGTTCAGCACGATAGGGAGAATAATTGAATAAAAAAGATCGTCGCTCATGTCTAGGATGGTGAAAGCAATCACATGTGCCAAGGACTATGAATTAGCTAAATAGCAGCAACAACATCAACTAGATGATCCTAAAATCATGCAGGCGTACACTGCCCTCGAACGCATAAATGATCTGGGCATTAATGAGTAGTTAGTACGTACGCATGTTGTTATAATTAGTATATACGTATGTTGTTACTATACTTTTTTCCTTACTCGAGTAACCCCACTCTATGGCATAAGGTTTTTAATGAGACAGTAATGTTATATATGTAAAATATCAAGGAAATTTCACTTTCCCTGAAATATTTATATGCCCATATTTTTATGCAACTAATTCAATTTTAACTAAGTTTTCAATGAAACAGACACAAGAGGAATGAAGATAGTGGCCACTGCCACCATCATTGCCGCTGCCTCCACATTCTATAGTTACATAGGGCTGGGCTAAGACCGGCACGACACGGTGAGTTCTGGGCCATGCCTGGGCCTGGCCGAAGGCTAGGCAGGCTAGCATGGCACGACACGGTGGGGTGGCCGGGTCGAGATGGCATGGCACACCGCAGCCTAAAGCACGCTGAACCTATGCCGTGCTAGCACGGCACGGCCCATGCATGTCCCATCTATATATGGCCTCCTAGTAGAAGCAAGTGGCAACCACTGTGCTAACACATCTTTCATAGGAAAATCGAAAACTATTGCTCTTCCCGACACAACTACCTAACATGAACTTTTGTTAATAATGTGTGTCCAACTAATTATCATAACTAGAATAAGATCAACTAGGTAATTAGCAAGATCAAAAGTAGATACTACTACAAAAAGGCTAATACTAGACACCTCATCACAGACAATTGACCAAAATTGTCAGTATTAAATACAATCATAGAGAGTTTTGATTTAGAGACCGTCTATGCTGCTACCAGCGCTAAAAACTATCTATGAAGATGTAATATCACAGACGATTCTTGTTAAGAGCTGTCTATGAATTATCACAGATGGTTCGAATTAAAAACCGTCTGTAATGTCTGCGATTATCACAGATGGTTATTAACAAGAACTATGTGTGATAATTCACAGATGGTTATTAACAAGAACCGTCTATGATGCCTACATATCACAGACGGTTTTTAATCCGAACCATCTATGATAATGCCCTGCCACGTCATCAATCCGCGGCATCTCCCCCAGGATCCTAATCCCACCCGCCCACTCTCTCCATATCGAATGGCAGGCACCGGGTCTCCTCACACCTCTTACCCCAACTTATTAATCCCTCCTTTCCCCCATTCACTCTAAGAAGCAACCTAACGAGTTTTGATTCACCACCTGATCCCACCATGGCCGCAGAGTCCCCAACGAGCACAGCCTTATCGTCTCCTCTCTGGTATGAATATGTCCATCTCAAGTAGCTATCTTTCGTCAATTTTCCTATCCCAAGAATTGCAAATCTAATTCAGAGTTTTGATTGGGGCGACCTTTCTGATGCTGGTAGGAGAATGACATGAAGTCGGAGTTCAAGCTGGCACCGCAGGGCGTCGAGCAGGTGCGCTCCACCGGCAAATCGCTTTAGAAGGTATTAAACTTGAATTGGTGTGTATGTTTTCGTTGTTGTGTCAGTGCCGTGGCTTTTTAGTTGGGCATGCAGTAGTGACTTGGGGAAGTGATTTTGTGTGTGTAGGAGCTAAAGGAAAAAAAGCCTCCATGGTAGAGAAATTCCCTCACAGAACTTCGACCACGGCTTCGACCATGACGCTTCTACCACGACACTTCGACCACAGCTTTGACCACGACGCTTCGACCACAGTGCTTCAACCATGACACTTCGACCATGGCTTCGACCACGACACTTCGACCACGGAGCTTTGACCATGACGTTTCGACCATGGCTTCAACCACGACGCTTCGACCACGGCACTTCGACCATGATGCTTCAACCACAGCGTTTTGACCATAGCACTTCGACAACAACTGCAATCTGAACAACGAGCCACAAAAACATAGCGTCAATCATAAATAGGCCTGCTTTGGTTTATCTGCATTCTCTTATTCACTGTTTTATAGTGCAATTAGAGAATATTGATGAACTGAAGGAGACCTATTTATGTTATCGCGAGAACACAATCACAAACAGTTCTTAACTAGAACTATTTGTGATAATAGATTATCACAGATGGTTCATAGTAAAAATCGTCTGTGATAACAGTTATCACAACTGTCTATAATGCCCCGAGGATACGACACAAGGTATATAAGAGAGGGCAAATCAGCTATCTTCATTCTAATGATTTTTTTGTACATAATATATGAGTCTCTATTCTATATTTATAACCTAAAAGTCCTGCTTGGAATTTGATATATGTAACATCCTGAAAAATCTGAATTTGAAAATCTGAATTTCTTGAATTATTTCTTGAAAAAATTTGAGTTTGGATTTTTATGGCATTTTTATGGAATTTGGTGGAGGTTCCAAAAATTTAAGAAGCTCAAAAAGAAACAAACATTAGTAATACCCTAAAAGAAAATGTGCAAATAATAGAAAGATAAAATTTCAAATATAAATATGAAAAGATGATCCAGTATAAGGAGGGAGAAACATGAGTAAAATATAAAATCTCATTTTGGAAATAATGACATAAGTAGCCATAAAAAAATGAATGAATAAAATACCAACACATATGCATATATATATATATATACACACAAATTGTGCAAGGAAGAGTTTAGTAATAATAATAATAATAAAAAAAAAGAACTTCCAGAGTTGATGAAGCCTTCTATTTTTCTCTCATTCAATTCTCCTATTTCTTATCTTCACTGTCACTGCTAGTGGGCCCGGACTAAACTCTCTCTTTCCCTGTCTTCTTTCTCCTTCCCTTCCTGCTCTCTTCATTCTTGCGTGGCTGAAATTGTCCCACGCCTCCCTCCCCGCGCCATCATGCGCCTGCCGCAGCCCTGCCTCCCTCTGCGCCGACCCATCGCCATCGCCAGCGTCCAGTCGCGTCCGCTCACTGCTCTGCGCCGCCTGCTCTCACCCTCTGCGCTGCGCCGAACCGTCCCCTCACCCTACTCCACCGCGCACCGAGCCGCGCAGCGCCTTGCCCTGTGGTCTTTCCCCCGCTCCACCCGATCCCCCGCCATCTGCAGCTATATACGAAGCGTCTGCTGCCCCATTTCTCCCCTGTGCCTCCCTCCTCTTTCTCCTGCTCAGCTCAAGCCCGAGCGCAACTGAGCTTTCTGTGCCGCACCGGCCGACGCCGCTTCACCCCATCTCGGCCGCCTCCGGCAAGCATTCCCCGAGCCACTCGCGTCACGGTGCGCCCCTTGATGCCCACCGCCTCCTCTCACCGTTAATCGAAAAGTCATCGCCTAGAATTCCGCGCCCGCTTCTTCTTCGCCTCCGGCCGGTCACCGCCACTTCCACCGCCGTCCCCTCCTCAAGCGGTCCCAGGGTGATTCCATGCGGCAAGAGCAGCGCCTCAGCACCCCGCAGCCTCCCCCACCGTCGGCCGAAGCTCTCCGCCGCCCAAGCCTCTTCCCCACGGTGACCCCCTCCGCGCCGCCATGGAGCTCGTCGCCGGCCCTCCCTGGAGCATCTCCGGCCAGGCCAGGCGCTTGGTAAGCATGCTCTCTCCTTCCCCGTGCTCGTGCACCCTTGGGTTCTTCCCCACCCCCACGCCGGCGCCGCCGCCCCTTTCCACCACGTCGCCGGCCGCACTGGGCTGCCGACTGCCCGCCTCGCCGCCACTCCGAACGCCGCGTCACCACCCCTAGCTCGTCAAGCACCCAAGCATCCCATTTTTTCTATCGTGGCTGAGCCCCGAGCCCGGCCCCACCGGCGCTGCCGACGCTGGAGACGCAGCGCCGCCTCCTCTGTTTTGGGCACCCGGCCACCCTACCTCTTAAGCATATGTGTCGGGACCCCGGATTTCCGAACCCGGACCCTCTGTGTATTACTGCACTAGTCCCAGATCAAAGCTAGTGCACACAGTTAAACAGAAATGAATACATAACCAGCAACACTTTATTACAATATTAAAGAGTACAGACCGAAAGGTCTCATTATTACAATTGAGGTTTCAAGACCTCGCACACACGAAACACAGCGGAAGCAAAAGATAAACTCGATGAAGACCCATCAATACGCCACAGGCAATTGACTGGGGAAGCGCGACCTAGCTCTCCGGGAAAAATCCATCACAGCCGCAAGCGAAGCAGTAGTCGTAGTCTCCCTCTTGAGCTTCGTGTTCCTCTACTTTTTATGTTTGAGTGTAGCATGTGAGTACATAAAGTACTCCGCAAGTCTTGGGAAAAATGCAATAGATGCAAGGCTTGACAAAGGAAGGCTATATGGTTCTTTTGCACAAAACAACATTTTCATTTAATTACTTCTAATTATTTTCGAAGGCAACAATTTAATAAAGTAATTGTTTTAACAGAACTAACTTTAACTATCTAGTGAAGGTTCCAACTACCAACACTAGCTAACCAATTACAATTGGTCAAGTTTTAAACTGCGGGTTCCATCCACCCTCTCTGGCTCCAACCGCCAGGACACCCTTCCGAGAGTTCCCTCCACTCCCGGAATACAAAAACTTTGATTTTAAAACCAAAACCAGAAATCTACCATGTGAATGCATTCCTTGCCCGCCCTTGACCGTGGGCACGGCTATTCGAATAGTTTTACACTCTGCAGAGGTTGTACAACTTTACCCACAAGAGATAAATTATCCTAAAAGTCAACACGCTTCATTTGGCATTAGACCTAGATAAAATATCACAAAGCCTTTACCTTACTCTAATCTAGCTAGATACCACCCGCTGAGGTTTCACCGCAGGTAGGCTAACTGCCCGAACCGAAGCCCCCTCTTGCGCCATATGAGTACAGTAAATCCCTGTCCCTCACTGTGAATAACCAGTCCATCCCTGGCACCCACTTTCCACTGGTGGCACCTAAACTAGACTATCATAAGTTAGTCAGCTAGGTCGTACCCATATAGACTTGTGGTTGTACGGTTAATGCTCAGTCTGGACAAACACAAGCGTCGGTCCTTAGTTGACTAGGGTGGAACATACACTTTACAAGATCTCGTGCTTCCTGCACCAATCCAAACCAACCATCCACCCTAATCTAAAACAACTTTCACATTTTAGTTTATTTTAAAAGAACAGTGGTAACTCCAATTACCACTAAATTTGTAAAAACAAGGGTATTACCATAATTCATAATTTCCCATTTGCAAGATTTATGAGATATTCAATAGCATGGCTAAGCATTGTTCTACCATTCTAATACCAACAATTTAATATATTACTCTCATTAATGAGTCAAAGGAATTTCTAGGGTTGCAAAGGTACATGGCATTCAATTTCAACTGAGGGCATAACAAAATTGGGGTAACTAATACCTTAATATTTGAACTAATGTTTTATGTAAATAGGAATGCACATAATTTGAAATAATTAAAATATTTCAAAATCATAGGTTCAAGATGATCAAAGGAGACTTGCCTTGTTGAGTACTGACTGATTCTTCTTGCTGCGACTCGACGCAATCTTCAACGACGGCGGAATCTACGCGCGAGAAGACAGACAAACAAAACAAATAAATTCAAATAAAATCGAATAAAATCAAAAAATTATAAAATATATACTGGGAGATAGATTAGGATTTTAGCAGAATTTAGAAATTTGAATCACTGGATTCGGAGTTCGGACGACAGAGAACGAGCAATTGGAAGTTTGAATGGATTGGAAATTCCAGAAAATGCAAAACGAGGGAATATTATCTGGAATCTTATTTTTGGCTGATTTTTGGGGTTTATTGGAGTGTATGACGTGTGGGGCCCGGTTGTCATTGGCTAACAAAAAGTTTTGCCAAGCCCAAACCGAAAATTGCCTTGCCCTGGAATTGAACTCACAACCTCATGCATGCACTAACATGCACCCACTAGCCAAGTGAGCATGTGTTCTTTCTTGACAAAAGAACAACAATAAAACCAAATAAACATGAATGAATATGATTAGAGAAGGAATCATGGAGGTACGCAGGGGCGCGCACGGGAGGCGACCTCGCCGGCGGCCGGAGGCGGGGCGGCGAGTGGCGGCGGGGGTAGAGGAGGTGGCGGCGCACCTTCCCACGGCGGCGGCGGGGCCCGGGGTGGCCGGCGGCAGCGGCAAAAGGCGACGGAGGCGGGGCGCTGCGGGGTGGCCGTCGGGAGATGGCCGGGCGGCGGCGCACGGCGGCAAGCGGCGGCGGGGTGGCGGCCGAATGGGAGGGGAAGGGCGGCGGGTGTGAGAGGCCGAAATGGGGAGGGAGCCGGTGCATGGGGAAGGTTTTTATAGGTGGAGAGAGAAGAAACGACCGCGGCTTTAGAGGGGAATTAAAGAGAGAAGGTGGCCGGCCGTGGATGAGGAGTGATGAGAGGGTTTAAACGCACGCTTAAACGGAAATTAAAGTGGTAGTAACGGCCGGAATTAAAAGCTTTTAATTGTCATCCATGGTGGAAGAGAGAGAGGGTGGGAGGAGGAAGAAGGTGAGGTTGCAGAAGGATATGACATATGGGTCCCATGTGTCATAGAGAGAGAGTAAGTGAAGGGGTACGGGCCGTCGGATTCGCGACACGTGGTAAGTGAGTGGATGAGGGCCTTTGGATGGTTATGAAGGGTGTAGTGATCATGTGTGGCTAGGATTAAAACGTGGAGAGAGGTTGATTCAACCTGAGAGCGACACATGGCGGGATAGAATTAATTTGATTTTTATTTTCGGAATAAATTTCAGCAAATACTAGAAACTTTATAAATACTTCGAAAAATAATATTTAACGTCTAAAATTTCCAGACAAATCATACAATATTCCTGGAATTATTTTCGACTTAGTAAAAATATTTTTAATTTCAGGTTTGACTTTAATAATTTTATAAAATACTTTTTAGCTTTGAAAATTGATTTTAAATTTCAGAAAATTCTCAAATATTATTTATAAATTTAGGAAAGGCTAGGAAAAATATAATAAACTCTTTTTGGCTTTAATAAAATATTTAAAATACATTTTCTTGCTTTAAATTTTGAGATAAAATCCAGAAAATCAAATAAAAGCCAAGTAAAATCCAATTACTTTAAAATAGTTAATTTGAATTTAAATTTTTCCAGAAAGACAAATTTTGGGATGTTACAATATGTGTGATCGCCTCGGTCACGTGAGGGCCTTAGCCCAGTTGGCCAGTCGCTCTGAGCTTTCTCCTGGAGGTCTCGGGTTCGAATCATTGCCGGCGTATTTCCTTTTTGCATTTATAATTTATGTTTCATGAATCCATTCCCATTAAGAAAAATTATGGGAAATTAGCGAATAATTTGGATAAGCTAATAAAATTTAAATAGAAAGTAGATAAGGTTATTTGAGATTTTAAATTTGGAATTAATCCATGGGAGCCAACAAATCTTCTTAGGATGTAAATGCAATTGTTTAATTACCATATATGCATAATTAATGTGTCCTTGTTATTTATCTTAATCTAAATATTAAGTGAAGGCAATAATAAAAGAGGGTTCTAAAATGTATAGACACCCAATCAAAAAGACATCCAAGATAAAGTTAGGGAAAATGAATTGATACCATATTTGTCTATAAAAATAAGGGTTTAAATTAAAGATTACCCAATCATAACATAAGCCCTAACATTTAACATGCCATCGGTAAATTGAATCCTAGCTGTAGGGCTAGTTGGTAACAATAGTGAAATATAACTATAAATAGCCAGCCAGACCATCATCTAATGTACATATATATGATCTTTTCTTTAAAACTTAAATTGCACCAAACAACAACTAAAGATACATAAATTGATGGCAACTTTTAATCAGAAGGATGTTTTAAGCAGAAATATCATGTTAGAAAAATATATATAGGTGGCAATTATAATAAAGTAACCCCTAGGTCATCGGATGGTTAAAAGTAATTTAACTAATGTAGCTATGTGAATAGTAGCCATCATTAGCATGTCATCGATAAATAAACCTCAACCGTAAATTTAATCAAATATTGATATAAAAGTATAACCTGGTAGGGTATACTCGGTCCTAGATAAATAAATTTAAATAACAAAAATAATAATATTAATAACACCATAATGGTAACTAGAGCGCACATAAAATATCTACGATACCTAAACCGAAGGGCATCTTTAACTAAATTCAGGTTGGTGTGTTTATTAAAAATCCCTAGGTCATTTGTAAATAAAATAATCTCATAAATATACCTTTATCATGACCCATCCTTGAATCCCATTTGAACATGTTCCCTGCAAATTCCCACTTCACCCCAGCCACTTTGACCCCATCAACACTCTGCACCCCATCAACCCTGTTTTGAGTCACCCCAAATCACCTACTAACTCATAATAAAACTAAATTAAATTTATTTGATGTTGTTTGGATCTTTTGAGTTATTTGCCTTTATTTGGATTCAGTGGTTTATCACGTACTTAGAAATTGGAGTCCTGAAGATTCAACGGATCAAGTAAGATCAAGGGCGAAGGGAAGATAGAAGACCAGAAGCTCAAGAGGAAGCTACGAGTGAGCTCAAGTCCGCGGTAAACCGCGCCAGGCGAGTCAATACTTTGATCATGTTGAACCTACATTTCTGCAAATTATTTTTGTTTAAATTATCAAATTGCATGTTGTTATTTTATATGCAAATACATGTTTAATTTAAGATTCTAGTTATATTCCCATTGTTTGCCTTGAATAATATTACACCTCCTTTGTAATATCTGAATGTGTGAACCTTGTCGCCCTAGTAAAATTATAATAGTAACCTTTCGAAAATAAGTCTTTAAATATATGCCATGCTTAGTATTGTTTAGATACTCATGGGCGCGAGAGCGTCCAAGCATCACTTTAATCATGAGAAAATTTGGTTGGGCAGTCATGGTAGTAATGACTGGTATATGTTGGATATGATTATTTTATATTCCCAAAAACCTCAAATTGCTTAATTATCTGGGCGGATGGTTCGAGGGTGTGTGTATGTGGTGCAGTGGAAGCACAAAGTGGTTTGTGGTAGAACCGCCCAGATACCAATAAGGACTGAATCTTGTCATGACGTCCTATGTAAAACAGTACAACCACAAGTCTGTAAAGTATAACTTGGCTAAGTAAATTTATCGAAACCCCCGGACTCATCTCACTGGTAGTGGATGGAAGTGGATACGCAAAGGGCAATGGGAGGCCTAAAGGGACACCGAGTTGGAGGGTGAGGTAACTAGCCGTACTAGCGTTGCTGGAAGTGGAGCATGTGTCTTCGCTAGTAGACGTGGTTACATCCCGTGCATAGATGGGACCCACCGCAAGTGGGCAGGTTCCCATAAGGTGAGATGACAAAAGGGGCTAGATACTTTGAAAAGTCACTGTGATGGTCTACTCAACCACGTGGCTAAGGAATCATGTGGGGCAACGAGCAGATTGTCTCTTGTGGTGAAAGTGTACAAACTCTGCAGAGTCAAAACTATTCGAATAGCCGTGCCCACGGTCAAGGGCGGACATGGGAACTTAACCAGATATAGTTCTATTTCAAAAACTTTGTGGGCGGGAATGGAAAAGTGGAAGGCAGTGGAAATCCCTGATTTGAGTTGTCCTGGGTGTCGTCCCAGTGGTAAGTTAAGTGGCTATAACGCTGAAAGATGTTATACGGTGTGATGCCGTATGTATGGAAAATCATGTTAATATTCCTTGAACATTATGTTTTGTTCCAAAGCTGCTAGGTCTCAGGAAATTTTATGTATTGTATTTCAAATAGTGGCATTTCTATTCTTACAAAATACAATATGGGTGGAATAAACAGGGTCGTGAGTAAAGGAGATGCAAGTTTGTGGTAAAAACATAAAGATATTGGTGGACTCAGGTCGATTATAAAAAGGAAATGATAGTGTGGGATCTGGGAGAAGTAATTTGGTGGAGTCTAAATGAGTATATAGGTTAGATAGATGATTTAAATGATTTTTGGAGTATTAGGGATGCAAAGGCAATTGCGGGATTACAACACTGATAACTACTATAAATTCTTGGAAGATGGGATTAACAGGATTGGATCAAATACTAGATGGATGAATTGAATTTCTAGGAATATTGGAGGAATGATAACAATTATTGGATTATAATCTTGATCAATGAAATTCTTGGTGGATGTATACTAGTGAGTCGTAGACTTGATCATTAATATTCTTGGGGGAGGTAAACTAGTGAATTAGTTAGAAATAGATAGTAGAAGATAAGATTAATTATTGGGAGAACAAATTATGGTTTTGGATCAATAACAAAAGGATTGAATTATTAGGAAGTCCCGATACGAAGGATTTCGGTGGATTTAAAAGCAATTATGTTGGATAGTCATTAGAATTTAGAAATGAAGAGTTGATGATTAGCAACCACAATATTGGATTTTAGAATACAAAAGATATTGGTGGATCTAAATAAAGGATGACCCTCACTGCTTGGAGTCTTAGGCAGCAATGAGTGCATGATTGGTGGATTATATAAATGATGATATTCGCTGTTTGGAGTTTTAGACAGCAACCAATATAGAAAGAATATGATCGGTGGATTGAATAGAGGATGGCACATGTTGTTTGGAGTTTAGAGAGCACTCAATAAAGGAAGTGTAATTTCGGTGGATTAAGTCAATTATGGCAATCGCTGTTGGAAGTCTTAGACAGCAGTTAATAAAGAGCATGAGTCTTTGGTGGATTAAGTCAATGATGTCATTTGCGGTAAGGAGTCTTTAGGTCACAAAAATAACAATATGATATAATAATAGAAATGCGACTAGATGCGTTTTATGGCAAATAAAACAACTCGAGCCTCTCCTTTGTTAAGCCATGCATACTATTTATTTGCATTCTGTGTATTGGCTCGCGGAGCACGGGGTTGGAGTGCTCACACTCGCTTTTGCGACAAAATTCAGAATCAGGAATCAAATCACCTCGTCTCAGCAACAAGATTGGACAAGTTGGTCGAAAAGATGAAGATGTCAAGGGCTAGGTCACGAACCTCCAGTTGGCTGCCTGTGGGCATGTCCTGAGGGTCCCACCTGTGTGCTTCATTCCGCTGCTGTCATTTATTGATTTCGGCCTAATCGGCCTATGAGTAAGTTTACTATTATATTTACGCTTCCGCATGATATGTACTTTGATAATCAAAACTGTAATCTGTGAGCACTATCTACTGATCCAGGGAATAGTGCGGTGGAATCACAGAGGAATCCAGATTGTAATATCTGGGTCCCTACAATATACACCTACGTGCCCTTAGAAAGCAAGAAGACGACGGGCAAGAGGCATAACCGCACCCCGCTAAGGATTGGGGTCGGTTTGGTAAAACATTTGTGGGTAATTCCCCTCCTAAGAATCCTCAATAATGCCGTCCTTCCATCAGAAATCAAAATGTTGTCCATAGGATTCGGAGTAAGTTCATTCGTTTCTCCTCTCGGATATCATTGTTGGTCACTATAGCTATAGCTGGGCGTTATGGATCTGAACCGAAGGGCATGTTGATGCGTCTGCCATCTATTCATGATACTTGTAACGGAAGATGAGTAAGCACACGAAACTATAGTGTGTCAACTATTCACATGGACCAAAGAGCTTGGAATAACTAGAAAACTACAAATTAGCGTAGCCCCAACGAGACAACTACCACAGCTAAGTCCGGAGCTCGATTACGGACGCACGGACGCTCCAGAGTCCAGATGAAGGCGCGCTCTCCAAGAGTTTAAATTTACGCTTTAGCTATTAGTTTTTAGTTAAAATTATATTATAATAGCTGTTAACTTTTTGAGAAAAATAAAAAAAAAGTAGAAACAAATCGAGAAAAATAAAAAACTGTTAACAAAGAAATAGGAGAAAAAAGAAAAACAAAAATGCTAGAAAAGCCAAAATAAGCCGAAATTAGAAACCGATACGTTCCAAATAGCTTATAATTTAAATAAACCGAAAACCAAAAAAGTTAGAAGCTCAAGCCATTTGAAGTAGGGTCAAATTCATTGTTAGCTGTGTTGTCATGCAAGTGGCGGTGGTGTCGTCGGGCATTTTCTTTTCAGTTTCTAAAAACTACTTTTCAGTTTTTCTAGGTAACTAGTTTTCAAACAAATTGAATGTAGTATATATTCTAGCGACTTCATTTATATTAGCCAAAACTACATATAACTTTCTGTTACTCTGTACTCTCTTTCATAATAGCATAACAGTTATAAATCACAGCTAAAAACTATAAACTAAAGAAAAAACAGACCGGATTTAGGAGTATTTTTTCCTTAGGACCGGTTTCTTTTATTCCTTTTGTGAGATGCAACGTGGAAGCTTCTAGCTGCTGGCCTATTAATATTGCTACCGGTTATCCGGCCTTTTTGACTACGACGCTTGACTTGAAAACTGACATTTGAATGGTACTTTAATTAGCTTTTCGTTTAAGCTTATGATTTTGATTTTTGACTGAAATAATACTGTAATAATTATTAGACCTATTTTTCTTTTGCTGCGGCTTACAGCTTTTGGCTATGGTATATGGCTTTTGGGCTGTTTGTACAAGAGATTACAGAGTAACAGAAAATCACGTGCGATTTTTGGCGATATAAATGAGTCGGTAAAGTATGTACTACAATTAACTAGTAGACCCTATCTTGAAAAGATATTTCGTTTAAAAACTAGTTACTATAGAAAACCCGAAAAGTAGTTTTTAGAAACTGAAAAGAACAAGGCCATTAACTTTTCTTTGAGAAAAATAAAAGTTACATAAAATAAAAAAACATTATATTATCACAGACAATACAAAAGAATAAGAAAAAAAGAAAAGGCAAAAATCCTAAATAGGATAAAATTAGAAGCTGATACGTTTCAAATGGCTTCTGACTTAAATAAGTCAAAAGCTCAAAAATCTAGAAGCTGAACCTGTTTAAAGCAGGGACGTCCCTCGTTCCCTTCTTATATTCCAAAGAAAAAGCGGGGCAATGTTTAAGATGACTTTTCTTCGGCTATAGTTGATGATTTATGGTTATAGCTGATGATTTTTTTTTATCATAGTGTTAATATTTATACAAATGAATTGAATATTGATAAGTTGTTTCTAAAATGTTATTTTGATAAACTGTTTTAAAATGAAAATAAAGGAATTTAGTTGTTTGAGGAAAGTCATTATCTAGAAGCTATAAAAGAATTGAGCCTTATTTGGCGCTGCAAAGTGGACCGAATGAAACTGGAACAAAATTCAGCAGCCGAAATCCATGGGCTGGCTGTTCATTGAACCGGCTGGTGATGCATGACGTGGGTCATGACGTAGTGATGCATGACGTGGGCCATGACGTCGTGATGCATGCAGGCACCGCGGCACATCTGGCTGAAGTTGGAAATATCTTGCCACTCGTTTCCTTGCACATCTGGTTAGGGAGTGTGATAACTTTTGGTAATGGTTATTGATTTTTTTTTATTATAGCTAATAGGTTTTATCTATATTTTTTGACACTACTACAGAAAAGGTTATCACAGACGGTTCGAAAACATTACCACAGACGGTTTTGTGAACCGTCTGTATTTATGGGTGAGTGATAATCGAAGGTCATCACAGACGGTTTTCGAACCATCTGTGATTATCAGCTATCACAGACGGTTTTTGAGTAAAAACCGTCTGTAATATTCCCTTCAACCCCTAAATATATTTCTGTTTATTGGCTAGCCTCAGGAAATGCTAGCCATGCCCTCTGAAACAAGCAGATAACCACAGACATAAAACATATACAATTCACACAACTCATTTCATTTCAGATACATTTCACATCTCAATTCATTTCACAGACATAAAACATCCAATTGACAACGCACTTCATTTCACAAACATAAAGCATCCATTTCGCAAATCAATTAATTGAATTGAAATAAAATATCCATTAACAAATACACAATTACAAAAGATCTACACTGCATTTGCACTTAGAATTACAATAAAAAATCATTCTGCGCAATGGAACTCTCCATCTGATCTTACGACTTTAGTCCACAAAAACCAAATGAACTCTCCTCGAATTTTTGCAAAATCCGGCTATTGCAATGCAGATGTAGAGATGGGCGCAGCCTGTCGATAGGGATATCAACGCGCGCACATATAAAACTTGACATGTATGAAATAAATGTGGGAAGATTGACAAACCTTAGAATTGGTGATCTTGGTGGAATCGAGGAGTAGTCTCATATGGTGGCACACGTAGTATCCACACGTGTTGCCCGGTTGCTGCTGGAGGCACTGCAAAAAATAGAATGTGTTAAATCAAGTGGCATTACTACTAAGTGTTGTATATGATTAATTAATGTGTAGCTAGCGAATACCCGAAAATTACGAGCATGTTTCAAGGGCTTGGCCCCTGTCGTCGAGCCACGTGTTTGTTGAACGTATGTGGCGAACGACCTTCGTTATTCGAAAAAGTTAGATTAGTCATTCGGAAGGAAAGAAAGAGCACAATGTACAATGTACGTACCTATCGAGTATTTGGGCGATAGCTGTGTACATGGATTTGTTCTTACTTAGAGAATCAAGGTATATAGCATTGTTCCATTTTGGTATAATTACAATTAAAATCCAATGGAAGTGCTCATTGTATGGCATAAGACCAAATTCCTTATCTTGGTGAGCCAGCAGTGCTTGTGTAATATAGTTCTCGACGAAGGATGCATCCTCGTTGATGGTATCAATGGCGACCAAGCGTGGGTCCAGGAAACCAATTGGTGATTTTGATGATCTAGCTTCGGTCAGCATGAATATATATACACACACACACAAAAGCAACAAATTGTGACATATATCGGTATTACGTGAACAGAAACTGTGATTGTATAGATTTACAGCGTCCAGCATCGAACGAGTGAGGCGTCGAGAGCGTTGAGCGTGAAAAGTTCAAATATATCGTCAAAGGTCACCGCGAAGACACATTCGTGAGCTTCGTGCATGAAATGTTCCGGCTTGAATTTGACAGTGATACCTGAGCGCCGTTCTGCCTCTGGCCTATTGGACTGTTCCATATACCAAGCGTGGAATCTTTGGCAACCAAGTCCTAATTTTAAGAGGTGCTCTTCCGGGAATATCATCGGCTCGCCTAGCACGAATTTGCGGGCCAATGGCATGTACGGGATATCGTCATCATCCTTCGTCTTTGATTTGCCCTGGCCACTGCCTCGATTGTCGGTCAACTTTATGGTAGTCGACTGTAATGGTACAGACGGTGCAAGTTGCTTTGGTGAGAATAGCACCCGTGAAGATAGCACCGGTGCAGGTAGCTCTGCTTCGCACTGCACTTGTGGAGATAGCACCAGCGCATTTAGCTCTGGTTCGCGCTGCCCTTCTGGTCCGGCCACCGGTGAAGAAACCTCCAGGGAGATGTCGCATTTGGGCCACTGCATGAATGTTCCAATGGCCTGCCCTAGAGTCACGATCTCGTCGTTGGGGGGCTTCGGTAGCGGGACGACCTCAAAATTGACATGCACACCATCCACATTAACTTTTGCAAAGCCTGGCGCTAAAGCTTGACCGTGCAGTATGGCCCCGATACCAGACGGATATGCCTGGCCCCAAGCAGCGTGCAAGGGAACGGAGGCATATCTCACTTGGAGCCTGCACTTCGTAGGCTCCTACATAACGATACAGAATTAGCCAGTCGAATAGGCCTATCAATGGAGCAAGCATTCGAGAGATAATAATTATTACCAGGATGTCGTCCACAGAAAATCTGGCATCAGTTTGCGTCGGATTGGACGCGCAACTACTCGGATGGTTGTGCGGGCTAGCTTAGGGGTGAAAACGGATCGGATAGTTTCCGCCGGATCCGGACGGATACGGATACGGATTGTGTCGGATCGGATTTTTTTCGGATAGTTCTCGGATCGGATACGGATACGGATTTTTTTATCGGATACGGATACGAATACAGTAAGCCTAGTATCCGTCGAATACGGATAAGGATACGGATTATTCGGATAATACGAAAACGGATATCCGAGGGGAACGGAGGGACTTTAATTTTTATTTTTGGATTTCAGAAAAGCCTGGGAAATTCATTTAAGCTCAGAAAAATATGAAATAAACTCTAAAAATTTCAGGAAAATTCACAGAAGTTCCTGGTGACATTTTGGACTTAATAAAAAATATTTTCAATTAATGTTGGTATTTAATTTTCATATTTAAAAATACTTTTTAATTTCAAAAGTAGACCTTTAAACTCCAGAAAATCTAGGAAACCAAATAAAAGCCAAATAACTCCACATAATTAATTTAAAGTAGAATTTTTATAGAAAATCAAAATATCATTTTATTTAATGTCTATTTTTTTGGTTTTCACTTAATTTACTTTTCAAATCAGGCTTTTTCAAAAACAGAAAATCCAGGGCAAAACCCAAAAATAAAATTTAGGCAACAAAATACTTATTTTAATTAATTTTTATTTATTTTTATTTTAATAAAACCTGGGCTGTTACAACTTGATGGATGAAATGGAGGAATGAAATGTTCTTTATGTTTGTTCAAATTACTATCATGTCATCATGTGTATTCCATGAATTGCACGTTGTTGTTACTTATGTAGTTATGTTATAATCGACTATCGGGTATATTTTCATTGTTGATGAAAAGACTATGCTTGTTTAGATTTCATGAATGTTTTGACAAGATGAACTATTTACGTATTTTCGTTAATTTTGGATGTATAGTTTAAGAGGTTTTCATGTTCCGATAAATATTCGTAACCGTATTCGTTTCGATTCGTATTCGATCCGAATCTGTATTCGATATTATTCGTATTTGTATTCGTATTCGAGTTATCCGTATTCGTATCCGTATCCGAAAAAAAATATGAAAACAAATATGGTAGAGGCATTATCCGTCCGTATCCGATCCGTTTTCACCCCTAGGCTAGCTAGCACAGGAGCGGTGGGGGCGGCCTGCTGACTTTCTGTCTGTTTCCGCACCTCATCTCTAACTACATGAGCCAGCTCACCCATTAGCTCCTCTCTAAGAGATGCCTTGATCTCTTCTCGTAGCCGTGCGTCACGCTCGGCTTTGTTTCTCTTCCTGCGCCGATACATGTCGGAGTCATCTTGGAAACCATGTTTCCAAGGAACGTAAAGGCCAAGGCATCTCGTACGGCCCGGGTGCTCCTTGTTTCCCAGGGCCGCGGAGAGCATATCATTCTCCCTTGTTCTCTGGAATGACCCCAGGGTAGTTTCAAAACTCAGCTCTTCCTGCAAGAGCACGACATGTCATTTCACTTCGTACGAAGTTGTGGAGTAATTACAAGCTACGTAGTTCGATCGATATCTTACCAGGCGCTCGGACACTTGCTGGTCTGCAGGGTTTCGAAAGGAGACGTCCCCCGATGTCGTTGTTGATGACCTTGCTCTAATCCAATTTCGAGCACGGTCATCCGGGATATTGCTAAATGGCGGGGCGATGTCCTGCAGGGCTACCAGTTCATCCTCCTTCGTCCACTGCAGGATTTTACCCGCATACCCAGCTGTGCCAAGTCTGTGGGGGTGTGTGTTTTTTGCCTAGAGGGCCTTGTGCGTCGCACTTGTACTTTTGAATTCTTCGGTCATCTTCGAAGCCTTGAACTCTTCCCATTGTGCTTCCAGGAATGTGTATTTATGAAAGGGCATTTCGTCTTTCTCCACGTAGTCCTTGACAAGCTTGCTCTTGAAGTTCTTCCATGCTTTGCACGCCCCTAGCAAGGCTTGTCGTTGCACGGCGTCTTGGTGGTCTTCTGGGATCTCGAACGATGCCAAAATTTCTGTCCACATCTCTCTTTTCCGAGTCGCAGGCACGTCCTTCCACGAATTGAATATGATCTCAATTCGTTCTCGTGCAACGATTCCAATCATGCTCTTCCATGCGCTTGCTGCTTTGCGAGGAAGGAGAGGGACCCTAGATACATCGACATTTGTGATGGTCAATCGGCCCTCAGGCTTCTTCGATAGCCCTCTTTCTTGGCGTCTTGATTTTGAAGCGGACGCCTCCGGGGATGGTGTTGAAGAATGCGCGGATGACATTTTGCTCAATTTGTGGGTCTATTAGAATAAGATAAGAAAGTGCCATGCCATAAGATAAGAAAGTGCAATATCTATCTATTTCGCTCAATATAGGCGATTACAATACATATATATGTGTATATACATACATACATATACATATATATACCTACATATATACATATATAGAATCAATATCTATCTATTATTACTACAAGGTCTCTAAACAAAGTTCTATGAAGCAAATAACACAAACTAGTGTATTCGGTTCATTGAACAAGATACACTAGAATGTGTTACTTGCTTCATGCCCCTTGAAGGTCTATGTGGCATATACTATTACTACAAGGTCTCTACTATGAAGCAAATAACACAAACTAGTGTATCCGGTTCATTGAACAAGATACACTAGAATGTGTTACTTGCTTCATGCCCCTTGAAGGTCTATGTGGCATATACTATTACTACAAGGTCTCTAAACAAAGTTCTATGAAGCAAATAACACAAACTAGTGTATCCGGTTCATTGAACAAGATACACTAGAATGTGTTACTTGTTTCATGCCCCTTGAAGGTCTATGTGGCATATAATATTACTACAAGGTCTCTAAACAAAGTTGTATGAAGCAAATAACACAAACTAGTGTATCCGGTTCATTGAACAAGATACACTAGAATGTGTTACTTGCTTCATGCCCTTTGAAGGTCTATGTGGCATATATATGAAGCAACAAGCATCAATAATAGAATCAATAACAGTCTAAACATGAATATGTATGACAATGTAAAAGGCATGTATCAATTGAGACTAGCAATAAGCTCAAGTTTTAATTGATTAATTTGTGCTCTCAAATTGTAGGGTTGCACAAGATTAATCTTGGCTGTCCCGCTATTAAATCATATACTCTTCCTTTATTGGTTATGTCAAATAATGAATTCAGTCTTTTGAGCTCTAGATACAAACTCTACAATCTCAAGATCAAGATATATTCAGCATGCATATATTCAGACATCAGTATTGTCGTAGGGGTGGCCCCCACCTAAACCCAGCAGGCCTGGTAGGAGATTATAAGGCCCAGAATAGGCCATGTGTAATGACATAACTGCCCCCAGAAGGGATAACCAGGTGTAAGGGTATAGCTGTAAAAGCGCTCCTCATGTGTGTATATATATATGAATACATGCCATGGGGAGGACCCAGGCCATTACACTTATCTTCATCACTCTCCACTACCATCTCTCTCTCTCTGTTTGGTCTGTAGCCACAACAGTTGGCGCCGTCCGTGGGGAGGACGAAGACAAGCCTGAAGACCGAAGAAAAAAAGATGGCACCGAAAAAAGCTTCACCAGCGGCGGCGAAGGGAAAGAAAACGGCTGGGTCGGAGCAGCGCGTGAACACCAGGGCTTCGGCATCGGCCGCCGAAGGAGTTGGCGGCGTACGCGCCGTCGTCGCGGGCATCGACGCTCGCGCTGCAACGACCGACCCCGCCAGCGCCGCTACAACGACATCCAGCCCCGTCGCTGGCACTGCAACGACAGCCCCCGCCACCCTCGCCGGTAGCGCGGATCGGACGGCCGGGGGTAGCCGCAACGAACCATCCGGCGGGTCTGGAGATCCGGAGGCGATGGTCCCTGCCCCGACCTGTCCGCTGGGCGTTCCGGCGGTCCCACCGACACCAGCGGTGGAAAGCGTCCTACTTGCAGCCCTCAACGCGTTCCAGCGGGAACTAGGGGACCTTCGCAGAGCTGTCCGAGATATACAAGAGGCTCGAAGCCAGCAGGTTGCGACAGTAATCGCGCCCGAGCCCACGCCAGAGAAGGCGGACAGCCGCGAAGCCCCCACGTCTAGCCGCGTCCCGCTAAGGTGCGTAGATCTAGAATCCCCGCTTTCGGCGGGGCTGCAGCAGGCGGCGTGGCCCGAAGGCTTCAAGTTCCCTGGCATCATCGACCCGTACAGAGGCGACACGGATCCTCACGAGTTCGTGCGCGTGTACGAAACCGCGATGGAGGCCACGGGCGGAGACAACACCATGAAGGCGAAGGGACTCCCCCTCGCACTGCACGGGGTGGCGCTCTCTTGGTTTTTTACCATAGAGCCGGGCTCCATCTACGCGTGGGAGCAGCTTCGCGACCGCCTTCACAGCAACTTCCAAGGACTCTATGTCGAGCGAATCGATGCGGACCAACTCTTCGCTGTGAAGCAAAGACCCTCGGAGACGCTCCGGGGCTACTTCAAGCGCTTCGCCAAGATTCGATGCCAGGTAAAAGATATTAATGAAACCACCGTCGTTAATGCAGCCATACAGGGCCTTCGCCCGGGCCCGATGGCCGAGTACAATGCGCGGAGGCCAATCAAGACAGTCGCTAAGCTCTTCGACAAAATGGACGAGTACGCGCGGGCGGAGGAGGATGCGCGAAGACGCAGCATCACCGCCCTCGGCCTCGCCCATGAGGAGCGCCCCCCGCGCGAAGTGGGGCGGGTGGTCTCTCCTTGAAGCCGGGCCGCAGCCGAGAGCCCCGAGGAGGCCCTCCCCGAGGCAGCGAGGCCAGGGTACAGGAAGGTTCTTCAAGGAGCAGGCCTAAACCTCGGCGCCGCCAGCGCAGGTCGCAGGCGGCCCGTCATGTCCTCGACACCGAGAGCGCCCGCCAAGGACCCGACCCCGCCTCACGAAGGGGAGACCGGGGATCGGAAGGCGGACTTGATTGCGGCGACCAACCCCACGCAGAACAAGAGCTCCTACACTATGGCAAGTGGTGCGAGGTACACGGCTACGATGATCATCGCACAAGGGCATGCACCGCAGTTATGGAGCTGCGGAGGGTGACGGCCGGGTCTCGGACTCGGCCTCCTCGGCCCCCCGCTAGAGACCACGGGGGGCAACCACGGGATAGCACCGTACGAGCCACCGCGATGGAGGGTGCGCAGCATCGCACCGTCAGCGTCATCACAGGAGGCTCCTCTTCAAAAGCCCCCGGGGAGCAGCCGCAACTGTGGATGCCGCCCCGCAACATCACCTTCGACTTGAGCGACGCCAGGGGTGTGGAGTACCCCCACCACGACCCTCTAGTCGTCCAGGCCCACATAGCACGCTGTGACGTCAGGCGCGTCCTTGTCGACGGGGGAAGCTCCGCGAATATCTTGTCCGCAGAGGCCCTCGACCGTATGGGGATCCCCCGAAGCCGGCTAGAGCAGCCAGGAGCTCCGCTTCAGGGCTTCGGAGCCAACCGCTGCAGGCCTTGGGGCACGTGTCTCTTCCTGTCACTTTCCGTCAGGAGGGCAACAAAGGTAACATCCGGACCGAGCAGGTCACCTTCGATGTCGTAGATATCCCACACCCCTACAACGCCATACTGGGGCGACCCGCCATCAACTCTTTCGAGGCAATCCTGCACCACGCCTTTTTGTGTGTAAAGCTCCCGGGCCCGGAGGGTGTTATCACCGTCTTCGGCGACCAGGACCTGGCCAGGCGTGCCGAAGGCGGCAGTCGCGTTCCGCATCGCCCGGTGCATGCCCTCTCCGGCGCGCTCGGCAATGGGCCCTCCGCCCCCGGGTGGACGCCCAAGCCTCGGCCCGAAGGCGGAGTCAAGAAGGTGCCGCTCCAGGCAGAGGGGCAGTTTGTGTCCATTGGCGAGGGGCTCCCACCGGGGGTCAAACGGGATCTGTTCCGAGTGCTTCAAAACAACGTTGACATCTTCGCATGGTCCCCGGAGGACATCAAGGGCGTAGACCGAGCAGTAATCGAGCATCGCTTGGCGGTCCGCCCCGACGCCAAGCCGGTCAAGCAAAGGCTCCGGCGTATGTCGATGGATCGGCAGCAGGCGGCCAAAGCAGAGGTGGCGAAGCTCCTTAGCGCCGGGGTCATTCGCGAGGTCCACCATCCAGAGTGGCTCGCTAACCCGGTGTTAGTCAAAAAGGCCAGCGGGGCCTGGCGCATGTGCATCGACTTCACGGCACTCAACAAGGCGTGCCCGAAGGACAATTACCCCTTGCCGCGCATCGATCAGCTGGTCGACGCCACTGCTGGATGCGAACTCATGAGTTTCCTGGACGCCTATTCTGGCTACCACCACGTATACATGGCCGAAGACGACGAAGAGAAGACCAGTTTCATCACACCGCTGGGGACGTTCTGCTTCGTCCGAATGCCCTTTGGCTTGAAGAACGCAGGCGCTACCTTCACCCGCCTCGTCGCCATTGCCCTAGCTGCCCAGCTCGGGAGGAACGTCGAAGCTTATGTCGATGACGTGGTGGTCAAAACTCACTAGCTTGCCCTGCATGGCCGGGACCTCCAGGAAACCTTCGACAACCTCCGGAAGGCGGGCATCAAACTCAACCCCGACAAATGTGTCTTCGGGGTGCAGGCGGGCAAGCTCCTGGGTTTCCTCATCTCCGGACGGGGCATCCAGGCGAACCCCGACAAAGTAGACGCCATCCTGGGCATGGAGCCGCCCAAGACTACGAGGGAGGTCCAGAGGCTGGCGGGCCGCATGGCAGCACTAAGCCGCTTCCTATCCAGGGCGGCGGAGCAGGGCTTGCCATTTTTCAAGACGCTCCGCGGGTGCGATGGATTTAGTTGGGACGGAGATTGCGCGAAGGCCTTCAACGAGCTCAAACAGCACCTGGCAAGCCTCCCCACTCTGGTCGCCCCAGCACCAGAGGCTCCCCTCTTGCTCTATCTGGCCGCGTCAGCCACCGCGGTCAGCGCCGTTCTCGTCTTGGAGGAAGGCGCCATGCAGCGGCCCGTCTATTTTGTCTCCGAAGCCCTCCAAGGCGCCAAGACAAGATACACGGAGCTTGAGAAGCTCGCCTACGCGCTGGTCATGGCCTCCAGGAAGCTTCGGCATTATTTTCTGGCCCACCCGATCACAGTGCCTTCCTCATTCCCCCTGGCGGAGATGCTACACAACAAGGAGTCCACAGGGCGTATCGGTAAATGGGCTGCCGAGCTTGCTCCCTTCTCCTTGACATATGCTTCGCGGACGGCAATCAAATCCCAAATCCTAGCGGATTTTCTCGCCGAATGGACCCCGCCGGCCCAACCCGTCCAGATGCACGACGATCCCGTCTGGACGCTTACAATCGATGGAGTTTACAGCGTCGCCGGCGCGGGCGTAGGGGCGGTGATCGTCACGCCCGACGGACAGCGTTTGCTGTACTCGGCGCGCCTTGCCTTCCCCGCCACCAACAACACGGCTGAATACGAGGCTCTGCTCTTTGGCCTGGCGAAGCTCAAGGCAGTCGGCGCGAGACGGGTGTTGGTCCGCACCGACTCGCGCTTGGTGGCTGGCCATGTGGACAAGTCATATCAAGCCAAGGACCCTGAGCTAGCCAAGTACCTCGCGGCGGTGAGGGCGAGGGAAAGGCACTTTTTGGGTGTCACCGTCAAGGCCATCCCCCGTGCGGAGAATGAGCAGGCCGACGCCCTCGCTAAGGCTTCCAGCCAGCAGCTGCCCCCCCTGAGGGGGCATTTTACGAGATGTTAGCAAAGGCGGCCATCGCGCAGGACAACCCGGACGCGGCACTCGTCCACCGCATTGATCGGCCAGGAGATTGGCGAGAGCCCATCTTCAATTTCTTGCAAGGCATCGCCGAGCCGGAGGACCCTGCCGAGCTGCGGCGCTTGCAGCACCGCGCACGGTCCTTCCAGGTGTTCGAAGGCATACTCTACAAGAGAGGGGTTTGCGCACCGCTCCTGCGCTGCCTCTCGACTGAGGGGGGAAAGGAGCTCTTGGCGGAGATTCACGCGGGCGTATGCGGATCCCACCTGGCACCGAGGTCATTAGTCGGCAAGGCATTCAGGCGAGGCTTCTACTGGCCAACCGCCATCACCGATGCCCAGGACCTCGTCCGTCGGTGCCAAGGGTGCCAGTGGATGGCGCGCATCATCCGCAGGCCCCCGATGGGCCTCAACCCCATTCCCCCGGTGTGGCCACTGGCACGCTGGGGCCTCGATATAGTCGGACCACTTGCCCGAGCTCCAGGGGACCTCCGGTTCGTGGTAGTCGCGTTGGAGTATTTCTCCAGATGGCCGGAAGCGATCGCCCTGGCCAAAGTAACTTCTGCGGCCATACAGCGCTTCCTATGGCAAAACATCATATGTCGCTTCGGTGTGCCCCGGGAGCTCACGGTCGACAATGGCCTGCAGTTCGACGCCACCCTCTTCAAAGGCTATTGTGACAGCATGGGCATCCCCCGCAATCGCAGCACCACGTCTCCTCAGGTTATCAACCGTGCGCAGTCGGTTGACCTCGCCAAGAAGGTTAATTCTTGCCTGCGAATCGAAGAACACAAGCAAGAACAAGGAAGAACACAACTGAATTGCAGATGTATTGATTTAGCACTCGAAAGTTGGGGTCTCACAAACCGATGAACGGCGATACTGTTCAAAGACAGAATTAATCTAAGCAAAACCCAACCCTAATGGTGGGGGTGGCGGCTGGATATAAAGGAGTTAGGGGCGTGCAAAACCCCTGGACGCGCCCCTAATGGGCTCCAACACGATACAAAGCCGAACGGCCCAAAGACAGTGGCGCAGCACCCTGACAGATTCTGAACGCCCACTTGTTTCGACGATTCCTGTTGACTCAGAAGGAATTTTGACATGGGACCAGAGCCATTGGAAAGGTAGTCTTCTCAGCTTTCCATACATATGTGGAACGTCCAAAACGGAGTCCGGATGCGATCTGGTCGTCCGTTTTAGTGCGGCCTGGTCCTGGACTCCGAATTGGATTCGAAGTCGGCTTGAGTTGGACCTCCATCATGATTCGACCACCCTTGCTGGACTTGTGCGCCTCGTAGCCCTTCTCCAAGTACTTCTAGGTCCTCTCCATGGTTCCTAATCATAATTAAATCATTAGGTAGCAATCGATTCTCAAATGAACAAAAAGAAGTACTTAGGAACGAGCTCACCTGTAAATTCAATTGTCGGGCGCGAGCTCTAGTGATTGGTCCTTGAATGTCAAGTGGAGGAGTGTTGTGTGTATCTGACGAAGTGATGTCCTCATCAGGGCAAGTGGCCAAGCGAGCTTCACAGCGTTCTATGGTCGCTTCGCACAACGGTAACGCGCCCGACGGGATTCACGCCGTTCAAGCTCCTTTTCGGTGACGAAGCGGTGACGCCCGAGGAAATCAAGGCCGGCTCGCGGAGGGTCCTCGTCCAAGCACCCGAAGAGGAGCGCCGTGTGTCCTTGGACCTCCTCGATGGGATACGGGCAGACGCAGCCCACCATGTCGAGAAGTACGCACGGCAGACAATGCGTACTCGGGACCGCTCTATATGCCCGCGGGGGTTCAAGCCTGGGGATCTCGTCCTCAGAGTGGCGCTCCAGGCGGAGACTGTTGGCAAGCTGGAGTCCAAGTGGGAAGGCCCGTACATCGTGACGGAGGCATTGCCGAAGGGGGCGTACCGCCTCGCCACGCTCGAAGGACAAGCCTTCCGGCACACATCGAACGCGGACAGGTTGCGGCGGTACTACGCCTAGAAGCAGGACAGCAGGCGTAGAGCCACCAGCCCTTTGTTATGAGATGCTCGCCCGCGCAAACGGGAGTTCAATAAAGGTTGCTGTTCCCAGAGCATCCCCTGTCCGCGCTAAGCAGAACAAAGTCCACGGACTTTAAATAAGACGTAGCGTCGAGGTCCGCCTCCGCACGCGAGAGTCTGCGGACTATAAATAAGACGTAGTGTCGAGCCTAGCTCCGCACGCACCAGTCCACGGACTTTAAATAAGACGTAGCGTCGAGGTCCGCCTCCGCACGCGAGAGTCTGCGGACTATCAATAAGACGTAGCGTTGAGCCTAGCTCCGCACGCACCAGTCCACGGACTTTAAATAAGACGTAGCGTCGAGGTCCGCCTCCGCACGCGAGAGTCTGCGGACTATAAATAAGACGTAGCGTCGAGCCTAGCTCCGCACGCACCAGTCCACGGACTTTAAATAAGACGTAGCGTCGAGGTCCGCCTCCGCACGCGAGAGTCCACGGACTTTAAATAAGACGTAGCGTCTTGGTCCGCCTCCGCACGCGAGAGTCTGTGGACTATAAATAAGACGTAGCGTCGAGCCTAGCTCCGCACGCACCAGTCCACGGACTTTAAATAAGACGTAGCGTCGAGGTCCGCCTCCGCACGCGAGAGTCTGCGGACTATAAATAAGACGTAGCGTCGAGCCTAGCTCCGAACGCACCAGTCCACGGACTTTAAATAAGACGTAGCGTCGAGGTCCGCCTTCGCACGCGAGAGTCTGCGGACTATAAATAAGACGTAGCGTCGAGCCTAGCTCCGCACGCACCAGTCCACGGACTTTAAATAAGACGTAGCGTCGAGGTCCGCCTCCGCACGCGAGAGTCACTCTACGGAGTATAAATAAGACGCAGCGGGGGGACGCCTCCGCGCGCACTCTACGGAGTATAAATAAGACGTAGCGTCGAGCCTAGCTCCGCACGCACCAGTCCACGGACTTTAAATAAGACGTAGCGTCGAGCCTAGCTCCGCACGCACCAGTCCACGGACTTTAAATAAGACGTAGCGTCGAGGTCCGCCTCCGCACGCGCGAGTCTCCGGACTATAAAGGAAGTCGTAGCGTCGAGGTCCGCCTCCGCACGCACCAGTCCACGGACTTTAAATAAGACGTAGCGTCGAGGTCCGCCTCCGCACGCGCGAGTCTCTGGACTATAAAGGAAGTCGTAGCGTCGAGGTTCGCCTCCGCACGCGCCAATCCATGGAGTATAAACGAGATGCGCCGACCGGCCCTCCGCGTTCGGCGACAGGTAACACCAAGCATAAGGTATTACTTGGTTTCATTATAAAAGCAAAGGGGTTACATGGTCACAAGCGTAAGAACCAGCACATCATCCCCCTGCCCTACCCGACCAACCGCTCAGCCTTGGCGCGGTGTGGACGAACCCGTGCCGTCGTCGTCGCGGCGCTGAAGGACCCCTTCAAGCCACTGGAGGAGGTCCCCCTCCCCATGCAGCGTCTGCTGCACGGTGACCCTCGCTGCATCTTCCCCGAAGCGGCCCCAGATCCGTTGATGGAAGTTCTGCAGGCTAGGCCCGATGGAGCGGATGGCGTCCGACATAACCTCTGCTCGGCCGGGAGGATCCAGTTGAGGATTCGCTAGCTCATGGGTATGCCTACACCCACGAGTGTGAAGCAGGGCGAGGGCGAAGCACGCACCAACATAGCTGCAGTGCTCGCCAAAGGTTCTGGCGCCATGAAGAGCAACGCCGGCCCCCTCCTCGATCAGCCCGAGTGTCTCCGACAGGGCCTCCGGCCTGTGTGTAGTGTCCGGCACTCGGACGCACAGATCTCGGAGGGCCTCGAGTTGTGCGGCCGCCATGGCGCCCTCCAGCGCACGACATTCCTCATCCTTCGCGGCAAAAGCAGTGGTTGCTTCACGAAGGCTGGCTTCCAGAGCCCTCCGCTCCCGAACGCGGGCCTCGTCAAAGGACCGGCTGAGGGCAAGCATCTGGCAAACACAACAAATCAGAAGGCGTCCAGCAGTACCTTACAAAGCTGAAGCGCACATGTTTACCCTCATCTCGGAGGCCTGTAGCGCGAGCGCTAGGAGTTCCCCCTCGCATGACGACAACATCTCCCGGTTGAGGCCGTTGTCGGCACGCTCTGCGGCTGCGGTAAGGTCCCAAAATATCTCCGGGCGAGGGAGGAAGTCCGAGCGAGCGAGCCCCGGCCCCAACGCGCCAGGATTTACCGAGGCCACGGCCGCGTTAACAACGGCGGACACCTGCGGGGCACCCTGCACAAGGCTTCCGACTTCGCGCATACCTCCGCTGCTCGATCCTTCGCCACGTCCGGGAGACTTCGTCTCGTCTGATGTTGGCAGAATGAGCGAGCAGATCGGAGAAAGTCTCGCGAAGTCAAGTGAAGAAAGGGACTCACGCCTACCTCCTGCGCCCCTCGTCGCGGTAGGAAGTGGCGCCGGTTCGACCACCCAGGAGGAGGCGGGCGCCTCGACGGTCGGGGAGAAGGTCTTCTCGGCCGCGCCAGACACCGTAATCCCGCGGCAAGGCCCCGCAACAGCAAATCGACCCCTCGTTGGCGGCGGGGACTGAGTCCGAGGGTGTTTCGCCTGCGGTGGCAAAGGCGATTCTTCCACGGCAGGACCAGCTCCAGTTACCGTCGCCCCCACGGTTTCCTCGGTAGGAGGCACGCCCTCGTCGTCCACTGCGGTTGATAACGCACCTTCCGCCGTGGTTTGCTCGCCAGGAACGACGCCACCCCCCGGGTTGACGAGTTCCAACTCAACGATGGCCGCGAGCCCGGGCACGGGCTCGTGGGCGTCGGCAGAAGGTGCCGGGGGATCCGCGGCGGTGCGCCCCCCCGAAGCAGTATGGCCAGGCCCACCGCCGGTCGCACGCCCCGTCTCAGCTGGGCTAGCTGCCGGCGGGGCTGCCGAGTCGCATACGGCAGCCGGGGAACGGGCCCGGCGTCGTGAAGACAGCACCCCCGTAGGGCTATCACCGTCCTAAGCGCCCGGAGTCCCGGCGGGAAGCTCTTCCGGCACCGCACACTCGGGCACGGTAATGCCCACAGCCTCGCAGGTGCGGTTTACCCGCCCCTGCTTAGCCGCCTTGACTGCGGCCTCACGAGCCCAGTGCTCCTTAAGCGTGTACGGGCCGAGGAGCGCCGCAACCGCGCGCTCCGCATCTTCTAGTCGAGCCACTGCGCAGGAAATCACGTCAGTTAGGCGGAAGCCAAACAGATACAATGGAGCGCGTAAAGCGTGTTGGGCGACTTACAAGGGGCGGAGGGTGGAAGCAGGCGAGATACGGATGGATCGAACCCATCCTCGCGGGGGCCATTCTGTCCAACATACTTCCCCCGGGAGGAGAGTGGCGCCGCCCCATACATCGTGAACTCCTCGGCTAGGTCGCGCACGCTCATTCGACGGGCGACACCGACAAGGCTCTGTAGCTTTTGCGTGTCGTCAATCTCCGCCTTCAGATTCGGCTGTCCAAGGCTTGGAAAGAAGAACCGCCGGGACCTAGAGGGCCGTGCCGGGTAGGTGGCCAAGCAGCGCACAACGCCTCCACGACTTCAACATGCGTCCACCTTCTCGGGGGACGAGGCGAACGGCCGCGGTCACGCAACCGCTCACATCCCACGACGCACCAGTCGTGAGTCACCACGTGCCCCACCTACAGCATGGCAGACTGCACGACGCGACAGCCTGACTTCTGCCAGGCCAGGCGTCGGCGTGATTCCAGCCGCCATTAAAAGCGCACCACCAGACAGCAAGGTCACAACAGCCCCGGAGCGCAACCATACCGGCGCCAAGCTCCGATCTCAACACAGGGACGGAGCGCGCGCGTCTACTTCGACTTAGGCGCCAGCCTCCGCTGCCACCCGTTCGAAGGGTAGGAGACGGAGCGCGCGCGCCTACTTCGACTAGGCGCCAGCTTCGCTGCCACCCGTTCGAAGGGTAGGGGACGGAGCGCGCGCGTCTACTTCGACTTAGGCGCCAGCATCCGCTGCCACCCGTTCGAAGGGTAGGGGACGGAGCGCGCGCCTCTACTTCGACTAGGCGCCAGCTTCGCTGCCACCCGTTCGAAGGGTAGAGGACGGAGCGCGCGCGTCTACTCGGACTAGGCGCCAGCTTCGCTGCCACCCGTTCGAAGGGTAGGGGACGGAGCGCGCGCGTCTACTCCGACTAGGCGCCAGCTTCGCTGCCACCCGTTCGAAGGGAAGAAGACGGAGCGCGCGCGTCTACTTCGACTAGGCGCCAGCTTCGCTGCCACCCGTTCGAAGGGCAAGGGACGGAGCGCGCGCGTCTACTTCGACTAGGCGCCAGCTTCGCTGCCACCCGTTCGAAGGGCAGGGGACGAAGCGCGCGCGTCTACTTCGAATAGGCGCCAGCTTCGCTGCCACCCGTTCGAAGGGTAGGGGACGGAGCGCGCGCGTCTACTCCGACTTAGGCGCCAGCCTCCGCTGCCACCCATTCGAAGGGTAGGGGACGGAGCGCGCGCGTCTACTCCGACTAGGCGCCAGCTTCGCTGCCACCCGATCGAAGGGTAGGGGACGGAGCGCGCGCGTCTACTCCGACTAGGCGCCAGCTTCGCTGCCACCCGTTCGAAGGGTAGGGGACGGAGCGCGCGCGTCTACTCCGACTAGGCGCCAGCTTCGCTGCCACCCGTTCGAAGGGTAGGGGACGGAGCGCGCGCGTCTACGTCGACTAGGCGCCAGCTTCGCTGCCACCCATTCGAAGGGTAGGGGACGGAGCGCGCGCGTCTACGTCGACTAGGCGCCAGCTTCGCTGCCACCCGTTCAAAGGGTAGGGGACGGAGCGCGCGCGTCTACCTCGACTTAGGCGCCAGCCTGCGCTGCCACCCGTTCGAAGGGTAGGGGACGGAGCGCGCGCGTCTACCTCGACTTAGGCGCCAGCCTCCACTGCCACCCGTTCGAAGGGTACGGGACGGAGCGCGCGCGTCTACTGCTACTAGGCGCCAGCTTCGCTGCCACCCGTTCGAAGGGTAGGGGACGGAGCGCGCGCGTCTACTCCGACTAGGCGCCAGCTTCGCTGCCACCCGTTCGAAGGGTAGGGGACAGAGCGCGCGCGTCTACTTCGACTAGGCGCCAGCTTCGCTGCCACCCTTTCGAAGGGTAGGGGACAGAGCGCGCGCGTATACTTCGACTTAGGTGCCAGCCTCCGCTGCCACCCGTTCGAAGGGTAGGGGACGGAATGCGCGCGTCTACTCCGACTAGGCGCCAGCTTCGCTGCCACCCGTTCGAAGGGTAGGGTACGGAGCGCGCGCGTCTACTCCGACTTAGGCGCCAGCCTCCGCTACCACCATCCCAGGCTTCAGGCTCCCCAGCCACAAGCCTGCAGGCATTCACAGGCCGCACGGGACGGATGGGGCCAAAGGACTCGGCGACATGGCTTCGGCCCTGTGAAGCCCTTCACCATGAGAGGCTCCTGTCGTAGGGGTGGCCCCCACCTAAACCCAGCATGCCTAGTAGGAGATTATAAGGCCCAGAATAGGCCATGTGTAATGACATAACTGCCCCCAGAAGGGATAACCAAGTGTAAGGGTATAGCTGTAAAAGTGCTCCTCATGTGTATATATATATGAATACATGCCATGGGGAGGACCCAGGCCATTACACTTATCTTCATCACTCTCCACTACCATCTCTCTCTCTGTTTGGTCTGTAGCCACAACAAATATTCATACAGATCAAGACCATACAAGTTATCTTTACCCAATAATTCAGTCTTTTAACTTGTCAAGATTAAATCCTAACAGATCAATTTAATATCTTTGCCCAATAATTCAGTCTATAACCTGAAAACTGCATGAACCGACAGCTATTAGAGCTCAAAGACCGAATGAACCAATCTCAGTATATGAATTTATCATCATCGAGCAACTGTAAATCCCACAGGCTATCTCAGTATATGGAAGATTAACAAACTTGCACAGGGGAGGTGGCCGGCGAGGGCTCAGGGAGGCGGCGATGGGCTCGGGGGAGGCGGCGACGCGCTCGGGGAGGCGACGGGCTCGGGGAGGCGGCGACGCGCTCGGGGAGGCGACGGGCTCGGGGAGGCGGCGACGCGCTCGGGGGAGGCGACGGGCTCGAGGAGGCGGTGATGCGCTCGGGGAGGCGGCGACGCGGTCGGGGGAGGTGACGGGCTCGAGGAGGCGGTGACGCGCTCGGGGAGGCGACGGGCTTGAGGAGGCGGCGACGGGCTCGGGGAGGCGACGGAGGAGCGAGGAGGCGACGAGATTTAGTAAGTGCAGGATACACGGAAAACCCTAGACAGGGGGTATATGTAGGAGGTTTATTACAGACGGTTCTAAAGTAAGAACCGTCTGTGATATTAATATCACAGACGGTTCTACATTTAGAACCGTCTGTGATATGGATATCACAGACGGTTCTTACGTTACAACCGTCTGTGATATGGATATCACAGACGGTTCTTACGTTACAACCGTCTGTGATAAGCCTCCCCGGACTGTAGTAATTAAGACAACACCAACCAGCTGTTGTGCATTCATACACACAACACAAATTAACCAGCTGCATTCATATACAACACCAACCAGCATAAATACAAATTCACATATACACAATGTATTTCTTCACACATTTTCACATATACATAAATGTAAATTCACAAATACATCACACACATGCATTGTTGTATACATAAATGTAAATTCACAAATACATCACACACATGCATATTGTTATATACATAAATGTAAATTCAGATATACATCACACACATGCATATTATATATATATATATATATATATATGTCGTACATTCTCATTCTACTTGCTTATTTCCTTTAAAAATTAGCCCTTCATGATGATCAATGCGTACATAACTAATTTTGTCACGTTGTTCGACGTCGTCGACCCTTATGCCTTTTCCAAAAGGAGGTAACTCGTCAAATTGATTGTATTCTTCCTCGTCCACTACATTCTCTACTCCAACTATTCTCCTTTTTCCATGAAGAACTACATGGCGAGAACTACATGGCGTTTCTTATTTGCCGGGTCGGTTACATAGAAAACTTGAACAACTTGGTTGGCGAGTACGAATGGTTCGTCTTTGTACCCGACACGTTGGAGGTCCACGGTAGTGACACCGTACTTGTCAACCTTCACCTGTGGGAGATGCACCCAACGGCAGCGAAATAAGGGGATCTTGAAAAGCACGTAGTCGAGCTCCCAAATCTCTTCTATGAACCCATAGTATGAGTTTCTCGACCCATCAGTATTGTATGCATCTATGCGGACACCGCTATTCTGGTTAGTGCTCTTTACATCCTGAGACTGCGTATAGAATGTGTACCCATTTATGTCATATCCTTGCCATGTCACAACTGTAAATGTTGGCCCTTTTGCCAACCATGTCAGCATCTCACTTGGCGAGCTCCTAGCGATTTGCTCCTTCAACCATTGGTTGAACCGATTGTTGTGTTGCCTCATGATCCAAACATCCGGCCGCTCCGGATTCTGTTGCCGAAGCACATCCTTGTGTTGGTCGACATAAGGCGCCACTTCAGTCATGTGTTGCAATACCGTGAAATGGGCTTGAGTATACGTGTCAATATCTGCAGTGATTACTTTCCTTCCGATAGTTCCAATACCCTTCAGCCTCCCTTCATGACGAGATTGAGACACACCTATCGGTTGAGTCTGAGCCATATAATCGACAAAAAACTCAATGACCTCTTCGCTTGCATAACCCTCGACGATGCTGCCCTCCGGCCGAGATCGATTCCGTACGTAGGACTTGAGAATTCCCATAAACCTCTCAAATGGGTACATGCTACGTAGGAATACGGGCCCACACATTTTTTATCTCCCACACAACGTGAACAATGAGATGGACCATGATATCGAAAAACGAAGGAGGGAAATACATTTCAAGATGATATAGAGTCATCACCACCTCGTCCTGCAGAGCATCTAGTCCTTCGGGATCGATGACCTTCTGAGCAATTGTGTTAAAGAAATAACATAGCCTCATGATTGTCTCTCGGACTTTGATCGGCAAAATATTTCTAATTGCAATAGGGAGCATCTGTGTCATCAGCACATGATAATCATGAGACTTCATGCCATTTAACTTCAAATCTTGCATCGAAACAAGTTTCTTCACGTTGCCGGAGTAACCAGACAGAACTTTGACACCATGCAAGCACTGGCACAGTTCTGTTTTCTCAGCCTTGGACAGAGTGTAACACGCAGGGGGAAGGTACGTTCATCCATTATCAGTGCGTGTCGGTGCTAACTCAGGCCTAATGTCCATATCAGCCAAGTCAAGCCGTGCGTTGACGCCGTCCTTTGTTTTATCACGAATGTTCAGCAAGAGACCAATCAAGCTATCGCATACATTCTTTTCTACGTGCATGACGTCGATGCAGTGTTGAACATTTAGGTACTCCCAATAAGGTAAGTCCCAAAATATTGATCTCTTCTTCCAGGTGTTCTTATCATGAGCCCTCAATTTACGTCCCTTTCCGAGGACAACATTTAAATCCTTAACCATATCATAAACCTCGTGTCCCCTTAAATGCTTTGGAGCTGAACCGTCTTCCTTCTCTCCGTCAAATTGTTTCTTCATCTTGCGGTATGGGTGAGCCCACCGAAGGAACCGGCGGTGACGCATGTAGACGGTTTTGCGTGAGTGTCTCAGCCACACACTCTCGGTACCATCTAAACAGTGAGTACAAGCTTTGGCACCTTTTGTACTATGGCCGGATAGGTTACCAAGGGCAGGATAATCATTTATGGTGCAGAACAATAAGAAGCGCAGAGTGAAGTTCTCTCGGTTGTATGCATCCCATACCTGTACCCCTTCGTTCCACAGTACTTTTAGATCTTCCACCAATGGTGCTAGGAACACATCGATATCATTCCCAGCTTGTTTTGGCCCTTGGATAAGTATCGACAGTAAAATGTACTTTCGCTTCATACACAACCAAGGAGGAAGGTTATAGATGCAGAGAGTCACGGGCCATGTGCTATGTCGGCTGCTCATGCTACTGAAAGGATTCATTCCACATGTACTCAGTCCAAACCTTATATTCCTTGGTTCTGCACCGAAGTCTGCAAAACTCCTATCGATGTTTCTCCACTGCGCGGAATCAGCAAGGTGTCTTAGCATTCCATCCTTCTTGCGCTCCTCCGAGTGCCAACACAGCAGTTTTGCCTCCTTTGGATTTGCAAAAAACCTTTTCAAACGGGGAATTATAGGAAAATACCATGCCACCTTAGCAGGAGGTCCTTTCTTCGCCTCTGTTCCCTCGCCATCATCTGATTGATTGTTACGTTTGTATCGGGATGCGTTGCACACCGGACATACATGCTTGTTTGCATATTCTTTACGGTAGAGGATACAGTCGTTCGGACATGCATGTATTCTTTCTACTTCCATTCCCAACGGACAAAGAACCTTCTTGGCTTTATACGTGGTTTTAGGCAACTCATTTCCCTCCGGAAGCATGTCCGCTAAAAGACCTAGCAGCGCCGTGAAACTCTTATCGGACCAACCGTTGCTTGCGTTCAATTTCAAGAGTTCAAGCACGGTCGACAACCTTGTGTACTTGCAGCACGTGTACAAAGGTTTCTCCGAGTCCTCCATCAAGCCTCAGAATTTAACATACTCTCTCTCATCATAGTTCTCTTCTACATCGCGAAGCATCTGATCCAGATTATCATCGTGCAACCTATCCGAATCCGAACCACAATCGACATCAGCCGGCGGCATGTCATTCACTTCACCGGTGATGTCATCCGGCGGCATATCATTCACTTCACCGGCGATGTCATCCGAAGGCATTTGATCATTCGCTTCGCCATGACTGCTCCAACACGTATAACCCTTTTTGAAACCCCTCCGAATCAAGTGCGCTTCAATTTGCCCTCAGTTCTTAAACATCTTTAAATTCTCGCAGTCAGTGCATGGACAGTACATATATTCCACCCCCTTATTCAACATATCCTCCTCGTCAGCTCTTGTAAAAGCAGACACGCCATTAATGTACTCTTCACTCACACGGCTCGCGGCATACATCCAGCTTCGGTCCTACGTTACGTACATATATAACAACTTAGTATTACAAATTAAATTAACTAATTATTACTACATATATATCGGCCACATGTATTATATTGAGGCTTAATTTGCTAGCTCAATTCATATTATAACACACAACAGCTATTATATACCCAACAATTTTGCAAACCATCTTCAATTAATAACACTCACCAATTACTTATATCTAGAGCATGAAATTCATTACTAACCATATCTAGAGCAAATTTGTAATGCATGCAAAGAAAAAAATGAAATTCATTACTAACCATATCTAGAGCAACCAGGAAAATATAAGTGGCTTCAAAGCTCAATATCTGCCTCCTCCCACCAAATTAAGTGGCCTGAAATCGCCAAGCTTGCCTCCAGAGCGAAAGAGTAAAGCAACCAGCTAGATCTGGATCGAAATGAAGACAGATGCGGTCTGAGCAGCGCAATAACTGCTACTGCCATTATCATAGACGGTTTTTAATTAAGAACCGTCTGTGAATTATCACAGACGGTTTTTAATTAAGAACCGTCTGTGATAACGAGCTTATCACAGACGGTTTTTAATACAGACCGTCTGTGATACTAAATTATCACAGACGGTTCATAGTTAAGAACCGTCTGTGATACTCGTTTTCTCCGACGCCGCCAACACAGACGGTGTCCTAATTAAAACCATCTGTGTTAGTGTTAGTCACAGACGGTTTTGTCAAACCGTCTGTGATTGGCCGTCTACTATTAGGCTTTCTGTAGTAGTGTGATATGATAATAGATGATAAAGACGTCAATGTGAATGATGCACACGATTTTATGCTTAGAAAGCTGTTTGAAGATAACACTTTAAAAGACTGCTCTATTTTGACATTTAGTTTTTTAAATTTTAAAGAAGTTAAAAATCAAAAGCAAAAATGATCGAGCTCTCTATATGCTCTTGTCTCCGTGATAGTTATGTGGATAGGATCATCGTGAGGATTGTGTTACCCTATTAACCTGCTAATGACAATCAATCCCGCTAGCTAGTGGCATGCTGGCACCAGAGAAGTTTTGGGAGGCTTACGAGGGGTACGTACTACGGTGATCAGCTACTACGATCAATGGATTACTAATGCAGGATATGTACGTTGCCATAAATGATACTCTAGTTCACGGTTTTAAATAATGTTGAAAATAACCATCGATAATGAATGGGAGGAGTGCCCATTGAGAAAGGCGGTAGAAAGACATATCTAAAAGAATTACACCTAGTTGGAACGCCCTGCGAGCACCGTTCGTTGCGAGTTTAGGTAAAATATAGGATTGAGTTTTTTTGGTGCTTATGATTTATAATTTATGGTTTAAATATTTGAATTCTGTTTGTTTGTGAGAGACGGTATGCACAGAACAATAGTCGTATGTGATTTTAACCGGTATAGCTGAAATCAGTATACTTTTTACTAAAATTTTTTTATTGATCCCATTTTAAAAATGTATCGTTTAAAAACTAATTACTGTAGATAACATAAATATAAGTTAATTTTAAGCTAAAAAACCCGGCATTCTGGGTCGATGGATGCTCGGACAACGGAGAGCATACGCGTGGTGACCGTCGGCCGGGACTTGCCGTGTATCGACGAATTGGGCGGCCGGCTTGTAGCTTACAGAGAATACTCTCGTTGACGAGTTAAAGCGGAAGTGACGTCCAAAACGACAGGAATGGAAAAGGCGCATGCTTTTGACCCGACCACCAAGTGGTGAAGAAGAAAACCAATTGCCAAGATATTTAACGTGTGACAAGTGAGAAACGAAGACATATACTATGTGCTTAGTAATAAAAAACAATAATCTTGGCTGCTCTGCACCTTTCTTTATTATATGCTAGTTGTTTTACTTTCAGTTATCTGTGGCTATGCATGTAGCTAAAAATGCCACTTCCTCTGTTGTCGGCCAGTTAAAAGATGCTGTTAAAACTTTGACCAGAAAAAACACGCACATCACAAATAAACTGAGAGAACACAGAAGAATTTCTGAATTTCTCTATTCTCTTAGTTGCTCCCCTTTTTCTTTTTCTTACTTTTCTTGCTTACAAAATTGGGTACAAACCTCCTCAATATATAGGCTATTACTCTCATACTCGTATACGTATTCGGACTTCAATTTGGGCACAACTTCAACTTGAATTACATATGGAAACGGACTCTATTACGTCTTGAACTCTAAGTTAAGATTATTTGTAACAATCTCCTCCTTAATCTTGACTTGACATACTCTAGTTTTAGTCTCAATGCATTATGAACTACCAGCCACGCCTCCATATGAAGTGTTCTACATGCAAGTTACATGTAAGAACTCAACTCAACTGGTACGGGTCCATCCAGTGCAAAGATTCTAAAACATTGAGGCAGTCGGACTCAACTACGACTTACTAAACATTATGCTTAACACCTTACTTGAGTTTGGACGGCGACACATCTTTCTCAAATGTTCCTGACTCAACTCATCATCAGAGCACAGTTGATTCATCATCGTTGAGCGCTTTAGCAACAAACGCTTTATTCATCTTCGACTTGGGGTATTCTGAAGCAAAGTGTCCATAATTGTTACAATTATAACACCTTACTTTTGCTTTATCAAACTTTCGATTTTGACGGTCTTGGCCACCACCCCTAGAAGTGTTTTTGCCTTCACGCTTTGATGATCGGATCTCGCACTCAGCGCGGGTCAATAAGAGCTATTCGTCAGTTTTGTTGCTATTGTCGTAGATGCGTTCTTCATATGCCTTAAGGCAACCGATGACCTCCTCCATAGTCATTGTCTTTAGGTCTCGAAATTGCTCTATGACCAAGGCAATTGAGAAAAACTGTGAAGGAACAGCACGAAGAAATTTCTTCACTACGTACAACTCTTCCAACTTCTCGCCAAGGGCCCGTATCTTGTTGACGATGACCGTCAACTGGATAGCGAAGTCATTGATCGATTCTGTTTCCTTCATACGCAGCACCTCGAACTCGGTCTTAAGAGTTTGTACCTTTGCTTCCTTCACACGATCTGTGCCAAGATGCATCGTCTTCAACACCTCCCACGCGGCTTTGCCCGTCTCCTTTTTGGCCAGTAGGAAGAGCGTCTTCTCTGGGATGTCCTGATAGATGGTCGCCAATGCCATCTGATCATTGCACACATCGACGTTGCCGTTCTCGATTGCGTCCCACACACTTTGAGCCTTTATGTACACCTTCATCTTGATTGCTCATGTTGTATAATTGCTCGTCATGAGTATCGGATAATGCAGCGAGACAACGGAACTCTCCTTCGCCATCATACCAGATGATGCCTCATCACCGGTGACACCACTTCCCGGGGTACGCAACATGATCTTAAACACGGATTAAAAAATCAAGCTACTTTGAAACTACTCTTGGACTGAGAAAATAGAAAAAAAAACTACGCTGTTTTTTCTTTTTTCTTGTGGCTTGCTCTGTGTTTTTGCGCTCTGTTTCCTTCACTTGGAATGACGTGATTGCCGCTTGCTGTTTCTCCCCTCTCGCTACGCACTTTTATTTTTGGAACGAGAAAATCGAATTGGAGATGAGCGGCTGAGACTCCGTCTCGGAGACAAAACTGCAGCCAAATCGGAGAAGGATACCGTTCCGTCTCCTGTCTTGCATGACTGCTCTGCTATCTTTTCTTGCCTTGGGAGTACGCGCTGTCTTGGCGTCAACTGTTGAAGCCAGCTACTTTCTCACGCATGGGGAACAAGGAAGTGAGCATAAAAGAAAAACACGTGACTCGCTAGCTCAAGAATCCAGCGCAAGACTTGCTTGTCTCTCTCCTCCTTTGGCTTTCTTTATTATTTTTTCCCTGAATTGGCGCAGCTTCTGTCTTGTCTTTGAGTTTGTCCTGACGCACTGCTTCTCCTGCTAGCTTTTCCCTTGGATCGAGGAAATGAACGGCAAAAGCTTGGCCTCGGGAGTACCGCTTGAGACGAACGCGAAATAGAATGGTCGAGATGATTTTTTCAGTGACTCGTTTCTCGTCTAAGTTCTGATACCACTTGTTAAAACTTTGATCCAGGAGAAAACGCGCACATCACAAATAAATTGAGAGAACACAGGAGAATTTCTGAATTTCTCTATTCTCTTATTTGCTCCCCTTTTCCTTTTTCTTACTTTTCTCGCTTACAAAATTGGGTACAAGCCTCCTCAATATATAGACTAATATATACTCTCCTACTCGCATACGTATTCGGACTTTAAGTTGGGCACAACTTCAACTTGTGTTACATGCGGAGACGGATTCTACTACGTTTTAAACTCTAAGTCAAGATTATTTGTAACAAATGCATTAGATCAACTATAAACACTCAAGTCTATCATATTATGGTTGTTTAGATGCTATTGACTTCTGTATGATTCCTGTAGATGTTATTTTTTCATCATGTTTAAATTTTGCTTTACTTGAACTAAAACTTAATAGTGCACCTAAGAAATTGCTCAAGTTTAATTTTGATCATATTTGTTCTCATTGTAAGGATTGCAAATTCAAAATAAAATAATTGATGAAAATGCTTCTTCATTTTAAGACTGAATCTTGTGAAAATTATCTTAGCCTCACAATTAGATGCTCTTAACAAGACACTTGGGATAAATGTAAAAATAAAAAAAAAATCCCTAACCATGGCTGCTTCTAAGAAAGTGATTGACTCTATTTTTGGTGCATTTTGTGCTGAAATTAGAACTGATTTAGATAAGATATGCGAGGCTTTTAGGGTTAAGTTCAAAGAGTAGTTAGGTAGAATTAGAAAAACTCCTTGTATGCCTTGTGAGACTTTGAGACCTGAGATAGCTGTCCATAAAGAGATATATGTTAGGATAATCAAAACCACTAAGTATTTCACATGGGAGATCTAACCCAAGAAAATGACTACATCAAAAAGACTCTCGAGAGATTCTCTAGTGGGAAGAAGAATCTTTACTTAATCCATCACCAATCTAAGGTATGTATAAAGAACAGTGGTCTTGATATTTTTCGTTTTATGGATGCAATGCAAGAATCGACAGCAACTATGAACAATTTAACACATGGACTAAAATTTGATAATGCAAAACTAAGAACAGATCTAAACACAAAGGTCTAGGTATACCATAATATTTTTGTGAGTCAATTATCCTGATTATAGGATTAAAAATAAATATGATAGTAGATAATGGTAAATAATTCTACTATGTCAATCCGATGCTCTGATACCAAGATGATACAGAAACACGCCGTTCGCCAAGGCGGTCGCTTTCTTCTTGTACCTTGCCTTCATCACCAGCACGGTCACCCTTGTTAGAGATCGGTGTGTGCTCAAGCTCTCGCTCAGGTGGCTCTACGCGCTGGCCTGCATCTCCTCCGTCTCTTTGCAGGTGATGGCCTTCCTGTTCCTCATCTCTCTCACAAAGTTCTATGCCGTCGCCATGCCTGTACTCCTGCTCATCTTCGCCGTGGCCATCTGATGCTCCGGAAAAGATGTGGGTGTGGGAGATCTTAAGGATATTTGTAACTACTCTGCGGTGATCGTCACCTATAGTGGGCTGACCAGCTTGTTCTTCGGCAGCTACTCCAAGTCGATGACCTCGAATCGCTTTGCATGGACGGTCATTGCCCTCTGGATCTTGCTGTTCCTCATCATAGTTGCCCAAGCCACACTAATCGGGGGAAGAAGCGCAGCAAGGAGAAGAACAAGCGAAAACTGAGGAGAGACTGTTTCTCGTTCGACAAACAAAAGCCGGTTACAACTTCGCTCTGTATTCACTCTGATTTTCCCCAAAAATCTCACACCCATAACTTCACAAGTGTACAGGGTATATAGACAATAGGCCACATAGACCACTCACTACGACTCTGCTGCGCCGCTCTGATCAGTCAACTCACCAGCTGGATCGCCCACGACTGCTACAGTTGCTGACGACCATGCCGCTTGGATGCTGCCCCATGCCACTTTGCTCAACTGCCGACATCTTTGCACGACCACGCCGCTCAGTCGTCTGCCCATGCCGCTTCGCTCAGTCGCTCATGACTGCTACAACGAACAGCCCATGACGACCGCTACAGTGCCAGCCGTTTGCCCATACCGGGCAGGTAGCCGACCAAGAACTTCCTGCGTCACCCACAACCTCACATGCTGACGCCTGCTACCAACTATTTCAGTGATCGACACACGACCATGACCGCTGGCTTCATCCTCGGCTTGCCTTCGACTGTTGTGCTGGAGCTAAAACCACGGACGCACCAACGACTACAACTTTGGTCGTTACGACCACTCACAACGGTGCCCAGTTACAACCACACACAACGTGATCGTAACCGACCACGCACACAACAACCTGGTCATTACAACAACGTGGTCGTAACCGACCATTGATCATGGTAGCTACGACTACTGACTATCGACCACAGTAGCTACGACTACCGACAATCGACCACGGTAGCTATGACTACCGGCCATCGACCACGGTAGCACCGACTACCGACCATCGACCACGGTAGCTCTAACTACTAACCATCGACCATAGTAGCTACAACTACCGACCATCGACCACGGTAGCTCCGACCACCGACCATCGACCACGGTAGCTACGACTACTGACCATCGACCAAGGCTTGTTGACTGCGCCTTCGACTATGGCATCGACCACAGTTTGTCGACTGCGCCTTCGACCATGGCATCGACCACGACTTGTCAACTGTGCTTTCGACCATGGCATCGACCATGGCTTGTCGGTTGCGCCTCGACCATGGCTTGTCAACTGCGCCTTCAACCATGGCATCGACCACGGCTTGTCGGCTGCACCTTTGACCACTGTGGTTACGACCACAGTACAATACTCGACACACGAGTACAATTGGCTACGACCACTACACAGTACTCAACATGCGATGAAATTTACGACCACCATACTTAAATACACTGAATACGCAGCTTCGACTACACATAACAATAAGATTACTTCTAACAATCATGACCATCGGGCTCATTCTGATGCTGATCCTCACAGTGAAAGTTAAAGTGCTCATCGCCCATGCAAACAGTCTCTACAACATCTTGATCCTGCTGGTTGCAGTGGCCGGCCGGCACGCTCATGGCCCGTCATGGCGGTTTTTGGGCAGGACAGTTAGTACGGCTTGATAGATTAGGTCCTTCTCTTCTGGGGGGGGAATTCGGATTGCCACTCCAATCGTTAGCTAGTTGTTGTTCTTGTCAGCTAGTTGTTGTTGGACTGGCTAGTTATTGTTATAGTACATGCATTACTAGCTAGTTGTTGTCCATATGCATGCATGCAATACTAGCTAACCACCTCCGAAGAATTGAAACAAAACCGAATTAGATTAGGAAAAAAAATTAAATCTTTTGGTGAAGCAATTCATATTATAGTGAGCCGGTCGAGCTAGAATCATGCATGCAATATAAGTTAACCTGCACATGTTGATTGTTGTATCTTAAATAATTAATATAGAAATACAGTGCAGGCCTACAGGATATTCTTCGGATCGTTGTGTCGATCTTGATCATATATGTAAAGGAGAATAATTCGACTAGGGGGAAAATCTGCAAAAGAAAGAAAGAAAGAAAAAAAAGTACTACTACTCTTGTGATGGGCATTAATTGTGATCTACTACTGTTGTGTGGTGGTAACGTCTAGGACTATCGACACCACTGCGATTCACGCGGTCTTACTGTCCGAGTCACCGAACGTTTGTTGGCTTGTACATATTTTCTCTTCAACTGTACGGTAGAATATATCTGCCACAAACTTTCATTAGTTGAATGATGCAACAGGGAAGTTAACACGTTGACCAGCATTGTATATGTCGATACATAATGGATGATCTTTCAATGATATTGGCTAGTTGTTGTTATATAGTACATGCATTTCTAGCTAGTTGTCAGACCATATGCATGCATGCAATACTAGCTAACAACCTCCGAAGAATTGAAACAAAACCGAATTAGATTAGGCAAAAAAAAAAAGAAATTAAATTACGCGTGGTGACCGTGTGTGGGCCGGCCTGGTCTAGCCGTGTATCGACGAACTGGGTGGCCGGCTTGTAGCTTACAGAGAATCATTGCATGCCTTTTCCACGTCCAATAATAGCAGCTGGCACTCCAAGTTCACACTAGTGCGCTTGCATATCAAAAAGAGCTAAAGCAAAGCCATGTCCAAAACAACGAAAAGAATGGCCACATTTCTTCTTGGCAGGATCGGACTGTTGAGGAACCGTCGCTGGCGATCAGTCCGAATGATTCCTCTGTTTAGAACAAGAACGAATCAATCACATAATCACAGAATAATAGATTGAACACAGAGAGGTAGAAAGAACTACTGGTCTTTCTTTATTGCTTTCAATTGCATCAGGTGTACATAATATGCTGGTATGGCTCTCTATTTATAATCTACGGTGGGGTGCCCATATTGGGCCAGGACTCCTGGCCTGGGCCCAGGTTTCCTAACACTCCCCCTTGGGCACTCACCCAACATGCTCATACCTCGTTAAAACTCCATAAAAACCCAGTGGGAAAAATTTGGAGAAAGAGTACATGATACATGTGATGCTGCGATGCACGAATTGCCTCATTAAAAACCTTGGTCGAGAAACTTCAGGAAAACTCGTCAAGAGAAAAAGAGTACAATCCACCCAATTTCATTTGGTCTTCAGGACTTTATTCTTTTGGGTACTTAATCTTCATGATCAAGATTTACTAGCGGGCTTGTGATAATTCTCCCCCTGAATTCTGCACTTCTCTAAGTCTCGTCATTCCAATTCCACGTACGCACCTTTGAAAGCTAGATGCGGGGAGTGACTTAGTAAATAAATCTACGAGATTTTCACATGACTTAGTATGTAGTACTTTAATCTCGTCCATCTTTTGCAATTCATGTGCATAGAAGAACTTGTGGTTGATATGCTTTGTGAGATGACTCTTCACATAGCCCGTTTGCACTTGTGCAACGCAAGCGGCATTATCTTCATAGATGATAGTGGGGGTTTGCACAATGTTCATCTCACATGACTGCTGGATGTGGTGAACCATTCGGCGAAGCCAAGCGCACTCTCGTGCGGCTTCATACAGTGCTATAATTTCTGAGTGGTTCGTCGAAGTAGCTACAAGGCTTTGCTTAGACGATTTCCATGAAATTGCAGTTCCACCAGACAGGAATACATAGCCTGTTTGTGACTTTGCGGTATGTGGGTCCGACAAGTATCCAGCATCTGCATAGCCAATCAAGTTCAGATCTTGATTCTTTCTGTAGAACAACCCAAGGTCCTTGCTTCCTTAGAGGTATCGGAATATGTCCTTTATGCCCTGCCAATGCCTTTTGGTGGGCTCTGCACTGTACCTTGCTAAGAGGTTCACGACAAATGCAATGTCCGGTCTAGTGCAGTTTGCTAAGTACATGAGTGCTCCCACTGCACTCAAGTATGGGAATTTCGATCCCAGGACTTCCTCCCCCTCTTCCCTAGGTCAGAAATGATCTTTTTCTTGCTGTAAAGACCTCCTGATCATCGGTACTTTTGATGGGAATGCCTTCTCAAAGCCAAACCTTTCAAGCACCTTCTGGGTGTAGGTCGACTGATGTACCAAGATTCCTTCAGGGACATGCTCAAGCTGGAAGCCTAAGCAAAACTTGGTCTTGCCCAAATCTTTCATTTCAAACTCTGACTCCAAGTAGGAGCTTGCTTCTTTGATATCTTTTGTCGTCCCGATGATGTTCAGATCATCTAAATACATAGAGATTATACATAATCCATTCTGGGATCACCGCATAAATACACAAGGAGAGTCTTCATTGTTCGTGTAGCCTTTCTTGCAGAGAAAGTCGCTCAAGCGATTATACCACATTCTTCTAGATTGTTTCAGTCCATACAGTGACTTTCTGAGTTTCACACTGTACAGATTTCTATTTGCACTGTCTTGGTTCGGGAGAGGGATTCCTTCAGGAATTTTCATATAAATCTCCGAATCCAAGTTACCGTAAAGGTATGCAGTCACAACATCCATCAATTTCATTTCTAAGTTCAAGTTCATTGCTATTGTGATCAAATATCTAAAGGTAATTCCACTCATGACTGGGGAGTAGGTTTCTTCATAATCAACTCCAGGACGTTGAGTGAAACCTTAGACTACTAGCCTTGCTTTGTATCTCACTACATCATTTCTTTTATTTCTCTTTCGAACAAATACCCACTTGTGCCCAACGGGGTGCACATGGGGAGGCGTGCGGCATACGGGCCCAAACACCTCTCTTTTGTTCAGAGATAGCAATTCAGTTGCTATTGCATTCTTCCAATCTTCTCAATCTGGTCTTTTCTTACATTCAGTGAGCGATGCAGGCTCGGGATCAAGATCGATGATGGAGGCAATTTTCTTTGCGAAGTAGATATAGATATTAGCTGTTTTCCTATTCAGGGACTCTCCCGTATGCACATAATTTATAGCTATTTCTTCATGAGTTGCTTCTTCTGGAGCGATTGCTTCTTCTGGAGCTTCACCTTGCGCATCGTTTCTTTCAATTGCGGTAGCAAGTCCCTTTAATTTTTTGGCTCCGATGTGTGCGCACACATCCATGCCGATGGGGATATTCAGATCCGGTATGGCCTTTTCTGAAGGTGTCATACTTGTACCAGGTATTCGCTTATACATGCATCGCTTCCGGCGATTGTCGTAAGGCTGCTAGTGCTCTTTAGGATCGACTGGAAATACTAAGTCTCTCTTAACATGGTATTCGTTGTGCCGCTGTCGGCAAGGCATACTTCCTCAATAGGGCGCCACACGTGTTCTAATATAACATATTTAATTAACATGTATTAGAAGGCATTCAACACATAAATAAATACGCCAATATCAGAACATATCATGCCATCATAAACTGAATAAATGAATGTATTATATTATTCCAAAATCATCCAACCATTATGAGAAAACAAATCCTAAAGCACCATCCATGCAAGTTCTAAGCTTGTCCATTAACACAAAATAAATGACAATTAACGTCTAATGCATTCTGTGCATCAGACGGAATCAACTAGAAAATTATCGACTTCTTCGGCTATCTTCTCAGGAGTGATGTTCTCTTCAAGAGAAATCATGGTTGTGGCTGCCTCTAAGTCATAAGGGGGTGCTGCTGCTGGGATGGGTTCAACATCCATCATCTCAGGCAGCTGCTCAGGCTGCTCCCCCTCGACTGCTGCAAAGTGGGCTTCAGGCTGCCCTTTGCCATCCTTCTTCTTCTGAGCTTGGTGGGTATCAATGACATTCTGCGGTTCTTTGCATATCCACGACCAATGCCCCCACTTGCCAAACTTATAGCAACCATGGTTCTGCTGGCCATAGGTCTTGTCACTTTTCTTAGCCTTTTTGTCACTTGGAGCATCTGACTTGCCTTTCTTGGCAATGGACTTACCCTTCTTCCCCCTTCTCTTCATCAAGAGCTTTCGCACCTTGTAGCTCCCAGCGTTGGCTTCACGGCTAGCGGAGCTGCCTGGTGGCTGAGTGATGTAATTCTTGTGGAGAAGTTCGTCCTGAGCCTCCGCAACCTGCATCATATCAATCAATTCGACGTATTCCTTGTAGCCGTCTTGACGATAGTTGCGGGTGGATTCGGCATTGGGGTGAAAGGTGGACAGGGTCTTCTCGATCTTCTGCTCATCTGTGATCTGCTTGCCATAGAGTTGCAGATTTGTACAAAATCCTATGCAAGGCAGAATTGTACTCCCCGACCGTCTTAAAGTCGGCAAACCTCAGTCTGATCCACTCCTGCTCTGCTTGAGGAAGAATTGTGTACTTGAGCCTCTCAAACCGCTTCTTGAGTGTGGTCCAGAGTGCTAGCGCGCTCTTCTCCGCCATATACTCATTCTTGAGAGTAGGGCAGAGGTGGTGCCTGAGAAAATGAAGTGCCTGATCATTCTCCTCAGGTGTGGGTCGGGCGTCGTTCTGTCCACTTAACCCAATAGCTGCGTGGAGCTTCCGGCCCCCAAGCACAATCTCGACATCGGATGCCCATGTCAGATAGTTTTGGCCATGCTGGGCCAACTCCTCGAACTCCCGGTTCGTGATGCCAGTTATCTACAAGTGTATGAACAAAATAAAATAAGTCTACTTCAGATAAACATGCATGGAATAATTTACAGCGGGTAAATAAATGGTACAAAAGGTTCTCATAATGTTTCATAAATTTCTGTGCATTTTCTATAATTTTACTGCTAATTTCAGTGATTAAAAGCAATTTAAACAATTACAATTAATCAAAAACAGTAAATAAATACAGAAAATACAGAGAATAATAATGGCAGAAATAAATAAGCTTCAAATGCTAAAAATAATTCAAAATTCGGATTCCTGAGCCCCTTTTATGCTAGCATATAAAATTTCAGAGAATTCTGCAATTTATGGGGGTTTCTACGCAAATTTTCAGTTAAGAGAAAAATTCACGCAATTTTCTGATTTTCCGAGGGGTTTTCTGCAAAATTCGGGACTTATATTAAAGGTTTAAGGACCAATCAGTAATTTCTGGGACTCGGAGGGTTTTTCTGCAATTTAGACCGACGCCAGCCCACCCTTTTTTCTTCTTTCGTTCGGCCCGTTTTGCCCCCGGCCCATTTGCCTTCCAGCCTGGTTGGCCTGTTTGGCCGGCACAACAGCAGTGGGGTAGGGTTTCCCTACCCACCACAAGATGAGCCCCCCTTTTGCAACGCATATATGCGTTGCTAAAAGTCCATATATGCGTTGGTGGGGTCTATACCAACGCATTTATTATGCGTTGCCAGAAGTGGCGTTACAAGGGTTTGTTGCAACACTTACATATGCGTTGGTAACACCTACAAATAACCGTTGCAAAGTTGCAACGGATATTAATGGGCTATGGCAACGCTTATATGTGTTTGTACCAATCGCGGACGAATGACTTCTATAGTTCGTAGCAACATATAGATTTGGATTGCTGCAACGCCTATATGCGTAGTTAGGAATAAACCATCAATAAAAAATATTGGAAATTATTTCAATTTGGAGCCAAATAAAGAGATAATGCATATGCAATTTAATTGGGAAATTAGAGACCATCTCACACATGAGAAATAACAACAGTAAGCCATATATTAAAAGCAATTTTTGCATTACAATAAGTACCATCCACGTAATCCATGGAATAATTTTTTTGTTCAGAACACATGTTCATATGGGAATAAAATATAAAACACAAAGAAGTCCTATAGAATGCCACCAGCCGTCCAGCCCTCCATTCTCATATTCAGTCTATCTCATCCATTTATCTTCTCGATCTACAATGAAAATTGGAGTATGTTAATGCGACATTTAGGATAAATAAAATTTTATGGGGCAACAGGATAACACCATACAAAAGTTGAAGGCCACGCTATAGAAGCTCCAGATACATCTCCAATAACCTTGTAATTCTTGTATGGTCGTACCAATGGTTCATCTTGTGTCAATGGAATACTAACACGCACCATCCAAAATTCTTTGCCTAGCTGAACACCCTCAATTTTCTGTGTTGGATCACAACTTACTACTGTACCAAAGGCAACATCCTTATTTTGATTTTTCATGCTCTTTAAAAATACTTTTGTGCCAACCTAGTTCACATATAAAAGTGTGTGGATAAATAAGTACACAATGGAAACATAGTACAAACATTAATTAGACACTCATACCGTCACTGAATTGGCAGCCGACGAATTTGTAGTACCACGCTGATATTTCTGCAAAATTATATTACGTGGAATATTAGTTTGTAGTTAAATGAATTGTTAGGAAATAGGAAATAGAAATTCTTTTTGGAAGATGTGTCTTATACACTAGCAAGTACAGCTGCACTAGCTCCTGTTGACATCTTCTTATTCTGGAGCAGATAAAAAGTCACTGCAGGTTAGCTAACAATTTGAAATTTGCATATAACATCAATATATTGCTAAGAGATTATTTACCTGGTAATAAGATGCTTCATGATTTGAGCAATTGGAAGATGTTTCTTGGTCCACAACCTGTAATATATGCTAGTTTGATTACAACACTCTGGTCATCAATTTGATAAACTTCATAACAAAAGAAATGACACTGATCACCTTGGCTGTAGTATACTTGTTTTTGTCCAATCTTATATCATTTTGGTTTGATTTGGCCTATAATAAAATCATAAATAGTAGTCAATTTATGCAAAGTGTATGGGTTGCTAGAAATAAGTATATGAATTAACCTTATGTGCAGCAGAAACTCTATTGGCCTGTAGTAATTTTTCATGACGGGCATTAGCTTCCTTGCTCTTCAGTTAGATACAACAAACAATCACAATAGGTGACTTTCAGTACTATACAATGGTAACAAAATAAAATTGAATTATTGAACCATAAATCTAGTATAAATGAATTTGCATGTTATATAATGTCAAGATGTACTAAAATCTCTTTGTTCTAGAATGACAAACAAGTCAGGAGATTTAAAAGCAATAGATGTAGCATTAGTATCTACAAATAATACAAACATAATGAATTGCGTTTCATCCATGTTAAGTTATGTGCACTAACCTTATCTTCAGTAGAATAATATTTGTAGTGTGGCTACTCAGCATTAGTAGTTTGCTCCCTCTGTAATGGAAAAGAATAACTTAATATTTTTGACACAAATCTGGTTTGAAAATCATGCCCATTCAATCATACCGTTACACAATTCAATTGATCAACCATGCTAAATTCTTCACTTCGAGGGTCACTATATACTCGCTATTGATAGACAAAAGATAATGCATTAGAATTAGTTATTCAAAAAATAATTTTACAGAAAAGATTATGTTTTGTTAATGCTCCATAGAGATACATACTTTTCGTTTCGAATTTGGCAGATCAGTGGAAAAGCCATCTTTAAGTGTAGACAATGGATCATCTAAACATTCCTGTGACAAGAAATCAAAATTTTAGTACAGAAAATGCTTACTATAGAAGTTCTGTAAATTTACCTGTTGGATTTGTCTTTGTTCCAAGATTCTTGTCTTCTGTTGCAATTCTAGTATTGTAGCATCTTGATTCTGAACATGACGTACAAACTTTTCCATTTGAAGTCTTAGAGATACAACATCTTCACTCGATTTGTCATCCAACGAAGTCATATTTATATTCTTAAGGCGCTTTGAAGTTGACAGGTCGAAAACTTGATTAGGATTTGGAACAAGTCCCAAGCCATGTACATGACCAGGCTTCTCTTCTCCTAGTATTCTATTTAGTGCATCTCCTCTCCATGCAACCTTTCCTTGACTAGTGTCTGCTAAATCTGGTTGCTGCACTATGAGTTTCTTCAAATCACCCTGTACATAGCCATAATATGAATTAAATAAATTTGTAAAGGTAGTAAAATAAAAAAAAAGTTGAGCATTCATAATTAAATTACCACATGTGCATTTGTGTCCTTCTCGCTTTTAGTCTGGTGTGTATGAATATACAAAACAGCCCTGTGAGGGTATTTCTTTTCAGGATCTTTTTCCTTCTGTTGAACATGAAAATTAATATCAAGGACATGATAATCATTGTATCACATATATGGATGCAGCAAGAGGTGTACACACAATTAGATTGGTAAAAATATTACCAACTCCTCTCTGTTTCAAGCAAAACTCTTTGTTCCAGCTGTATGGGTTGACTTCTTCTTTGTACAGTTTATCCTATTTGTCTCGCTTATATCCTATCCCAAAATAACGAAACAAAGAAAATCATTTAAGTTATGCAAAATTTTTGGAAAATTTAGTATGCATGAGAGCCACATAAATCCAACAATACGTAGCTACCTGTCCTTTCTGGGTCATCCAGTTATTGACAAGTGCAACCCACTGATCATCAATTACACCGGCTGGAACATTGTTGCAATTACACTGAGATTGTGGTTGCTGATCAACATTGTGCTGCACTGAACTATCAGCGTGAAAATCCCATTCTTCATAATTCTCAAGTATCCCATTGCATATCAAATGTCCATAGATCTCATCCCTTGATAATAGAGTAGTATGCACGCATGTATGACATGGACAGTATATCTTGGCATCATGTGCCTTATCTTTAAATGCAAATTCAACAAATCCTTCTACACCAGCTAAGTACCGACTGGAATCTTTAGGATAGCGCAAAAGAAGCTTGATGATATTCAAATCCATTGTGAAACTATAAAAAGGATATTGTTAATTCTGCTATAAATAAATAGCAACGTAGGTTCTTTTTTTGGTTATCAGAAAGATTGCATAAGAACATTATTATGACTATTTAGATGTCTTCTAGTTTTAAGTACAAGGTTGAAGCCTAAAGATAAATACCCTAATAAACACAAACATGACAAGCACCCAACTAAGTAGAATGGAATTCACGAGAAGGGTCACTAGTTAGGACTGACTCTAATAAACACAAACATGAGGAGATAAAATGGGGCTCTAATAAGCTCATAAACAGGACAAATCAGAACATGCTATTTTACATAGACCAAAACATTTTCAGTGCCGCCACAATCTGCCAACCGATCATTGTGGTAGAAATCCTCACCCAAGGGTATCAATAAACATGTTCGACAGCACTCACAGCAGGTCAGCAGGACGATAGCAACGAAATCCTCATACCACTAGACTACAACTACACAGAATAAGCTGAGTTTTTCTATGGTGATTGCAAACAGCCAGATCCAGTCATCCAGAAAGTAGGGCATATTGCTACCAATAATCATAAATAGCACATTAGCAATCACTTTCTTTCAAGGAGTCATCTCATTAGGCATTACCTTGGAGGGCGACGATGCGGTCTTGGGGACGGGCCGATGGCCGACGGGAGGCAGATCGGATGGCGATTCGGTGAAGCTCCTCGCTCGTCGGAGACCGCAACGCCGGGGCAACAAAGGCGGCGGGTGGCGGCAGACTCCAGGAGGACCGGGACGACCTGCTCGCCGTGTGGGGCTGGGGCCCGGCTGCTTGGGGGCGTCGCGGCGGTCGCGGTCTTGCGGACGAGCTCCTCCCCTCCCGCAGTCCTGCGTCTTGGGCGACCGGTGACCGCGACGGCGCAACCGGCGCAACGCCGCGTCGCCTCAATCCTTCGCTAATCGCTAGGGTTTCCCGACTCGAGCGACGTCAGGCATCATCAAGAAGCGGAGAATTAACGCCAGAATTAACGCCTAAAGAGGGTCACTTAAGAATTCCATTTTTCTTCACACACTAGGTAATATCATACTCCAGAATTAACGCCTAAAGAGCATCACTTAAGAATTCCATTTTTCTTCTGAGTCGTACCAGAAATGGAAGCGGTCGGCGGAGGAGGAACCGGCGGAGGGAGGTGGTCGGTCGGCGGAGGCTGGCGGAGGCGGGCGGAGGCGGCGGAGGCGGTCGGCGGAGGCGGGCGGAGGCGGTTGGCGGAGGAGGAACCGGCGAAGGCGGGCGGAGGCGGTCGGCGGAGGAGGAACCGGCGGAGGGAGGCGGTCGGCGGAGGCAGGACCGCAGGAGCAGGCGGCGGGCGAATGGAGTAGCAGGCGGCGGCCGAATGCCCAAATGGACTCAATGGAGTAGGCGAGTAGCAGCCAATGAGGGGCACAAAATAACAAAATTAATTTAGTGAGGCAAAATAACACAACAAACAACGCATCTCTGTTGGTTAGCGTGGGAAGGGGGTTTGCAAGAGATCCTGTTTTCGAGCCTTAGGGAACTTCCTTTTTTGTTGCGCGTAGCAATTGGTGGCTGTAGATACGGAGCCTGGGCCCTGGAGCAGGGGACAAAAAAAAGCTAAATAGACACGGCTGGTGGAGAAGAAAAGAAAAAAAAATTAAGGTAGAAGACATCCTGGTGCTGGCGCACGAAAACAATGCTGAAGACACGGATGATGTGCATTCCAACGTTTGGCATATGTTGCTGCTCTGTTGCTTGCAACGACTACATCATGTGTTGCTAGGTATCCGTTGTTAAATGAGGGTTCGTCTGTAGTGACCCCATTACCAAAGGCGGCGGCGCCAGTTTTCTACCGGGCCACCGGGGTGGCACGCAGCTCAGGCCGGAGCAGCTACCCGGCGGCGGCTGCTCGGCGGCTATGGGGCGCGGAGGCGGGCGCCGGGTGCCGTGCGGCGGCGGACCGGTGAGGCGGGGACGGCCGGGTGCCGTGCGGTGGCGGTCCCGGTGGCCGGCGAAGGGCGGCGCTGCTACGGGCAGCGGCGGCGGGCGTGGACCTCGAGCTGCGCGCGCGGAAGAGGAAGAGCCGATTTCGGGCCGGCAGCCGGTGCAGTGGCATGCTAGGGCGGCGTGCGGAAGAGCCAAGGGCCGGTGGCGGCGGCGCCTAAGCGGGGCGCAAACCGAGGCGCGCGTGCGGGCGCAGGCGCTCGTGCGGGCGTGGAGGAGCCAGAGGTCGCGGCGGTTCGGCGCCGAAGCCGCTTTGGGCGGCGGCGACTTCTGCGCGGGTTTCGAGGCGGTGGGGCCGGCGGTTGCGGGCCGCGGTGGGGATGCGTCTGCAGGCTGTAGTCGGGGGACGGCACACGGCTACAGGCCGTGGTCGAGGACTCGGGCGGCGGCTCTCTTGCGGTGACCTCGGCCGGCTGCTAGCCATGCACATACGGGCGTAGGTGCACGGCTGCTGGCGGCGGCTTCAGGCCGTCGATCTCCTCGCGTATGCAGAGCCGTCATATGAGTTGTGTGTTTTTTTCATGCAATGGCTGTGTAGAAACTGAACAGGAAACCAATGCATATATTTTTCGTTTCCAATTTACGATGCAATCATCATCTACCCTTTTAGCAATCTACCGATCGGCATTTTGCCGGCGACTTCAAGTCTGCTCGAGGTAGATTAGGGCGGATTTGCACCGTTTTTCTAATCTACAGTGCAATCAACATCTACCCCGTTTCACAATCTACCGGTCGACATTGTGTCGGCGACTTCAGGTCTGCTCGTGGTAGATTAGGGAGGATTTGCACCGTAGAGATTCAATCTAGAACGCGAAAAGAAAATACAGATTCAAAGCGATCTAGAAAATTCAATCTGTGCTTCGATGATTGCCTTCGTTCACCGGAGCGAAGTCGTGTTGATAACGTGTTGAGGAACCGTCGTTGGCGACCAGTCCGAGCGATTCCTCTGCTTAGAACAAGAACGAATCAATCACAGAAGAATAGATTGAACACAGCGAGGTAGAGAGAACCCCTGGTCTTTCTTTATTGCTTTCAATTGAATCAGGTGTACATAATATGCTGGTATGGCTCTCTATTTATAGTCTACGGTGGGGGTGCTCATATTGGGCCAGGACTCCTGGCCTGGGCCTAGGTTTCCTAACATAGACAATCACTAGGCAGATCATGTTTTGCTCAGGCGCGTTGCACTGCAAGGGAAACGATTATTAACAACGGCAGACGTGGTTAACGGTTCAGGTGTGATATCTAAAAGTCATCGAGGACCGTAAAATTATGGTCGTTAATAGTATTAACAGCCACATATAATTTTCTGTTGGGATAGTGCATCATTGTTACTTATGAATTATCAACGGCCACCTTTCTAGTATTAACGACCACTTTTTAATCGTTGGTAACAATGCAGTAGTCACTGTTCAGAGCATTAATGACCATTTATAATAGTAACGACCACCCGTTTGTCACATTAGAAGAATAGCCCCAGCTGTATTCACTAAACAATGAGCTCTTCTAACTGTATTGACTGCTACTCATTTAGAAACATTGATCACTTCTATCAAGTTTAGTACCACATATTTCCGTCAAAACATTGAGGATGCAGATGCATGAACAAAAAATCCATATTGCAGTCAGCTGATCAGAAAGTACAATCAAATTTTTTACACTCCTATCCATTGATCTGGACGACTATTCCAATGAAATTTGTGCTCTACTTAATAATAAAGACATACACATATCCATATAAATCATTGAAATAAAAAATTGCATAGAACGACAAATTTCATTCTTCTCGGTAGCCACTCGATGCAGTTAGCTCATAAACAGACCTTATATGCCGTCCTAAATCATTGAGGATGTGTTCAGAAGTGCACTGCTCCAACCATGTTCAATGAAGACCACAATTAATTACCACTTGAATACAAAAATATGGCTCTTCTTCTCACATTAACTAATATTTAGTATTTACCATGGCACATAAGTTGATATGATAAAAAAGAACCCAACATATCGCTGCAGAAATTAAGCACTGAGAAGTATCAATCTTCCTGCCAGTATCTGCAGTCAAGCTATACACGTATTATGTAATTCACAACATAACTGATCATGGAGTCAAGAAAGTGTAAGATTGTATGGCACAATCACAGGGGGTGAATGATTGTTTTCGCTTTTTACCATTTGAAAATAAAACACAATGCAGAAAAACAAAAACAAAGCAATCTGAATTACCAACCGCAGCTGCTTGTACGTTGTCGTAGAATCTTTGTCACCTGACTGCTCGTTACGACCACTCGATACGACCGCTTGTCCCCGACTGATCGTTATGACCACTTGTTACAACCGTTTGTCCCCGACTGATCGTTATGACCAGGCACGACAATGGATCGACTGTTTGCTCGATCCAATGGCTCGGTACGACAACGACGCACGTAGTCATAACCTCCTTCCGCCTGAGGTCCCCGGTCATTCCACCACCGCCCGAACGGGTACGCGCCAAAGACAAAACAAAGCGCAGAGAATAGAGGAACGGAGCGATAAATTGGAAGTCGCCGGAAATCTTTCTCTGGAAAGACTCTGATATATTATTTCTTCATCAATCTTTTTGGCTACAAAGCACCCCATGGCACTCCTAAAAACCTTCTCCATGAAAGCCCTAAAACCCCATATGTTAACCTATAGCTTTCCTTGCTTTTATAGGCCAGCACACACAGTGTGTTACAACTAAACACCTCAAACCGTGTCCTTTTCCACCTGGACACGTGATCTTATCTCTTCCTCAACTCAAGGGACCTGAAACCATTCCTAACATGGGTTTTAACCAACTCATACAGATCATGGACTCCATCCACAACTCTATACGACACACACGACAAAGGTTCCAAGATATCCCATCCTGAATCTCCATCATGCACCATCACCACATGCTCTCGCGTGAGCTCGATCATCTCACATGACCACCTGACCGCATGAATCTCAGATTACCCCTCCTAGTCTCAGTCTTCCTCATGACCGACCGTAATCGTAGCACGAGCTTGACCACCTCGTGTGACATTCTGACTGCCTAGACCTCAAATTACCCCCTCCTACTCCCAGTTCTCCTCGTCGCCTACTATGGTCGTCTTCATGCCCACCTGCACATGCAAAGACCAAAGAAACCATCTCCGGTACAAGTTCTTCCCAACTTGACCATAACTATCAGACATAAGCAAAACACACCCTTGTCTATCCCCAAACAAGAACCAAACACCTACGACCATCCCCCAAGTCATTTACGACCACACCAGAATGCTTACGACCATCGCTAACTAGAACAACCCTTCAAACCACACACTACGATCGCTATCGCAGAGTACTCATAACCCACAAGTACTCAGAAACCACTCGCACTGCTACTAACGACTATTGAGTATCGACTACCGAGTATCGATCAGAAAACATAGCCGCAACATGTACTCGAAGCCAACAAGTACAGACAAACCACTGACTCCTGACCACTCATCGTGGTCGTGAAATAACTTCTATCGAGTACCGAGTCGTCCGACTACGAGTACCTCAATCAACGACCATCCATCATCGACCACCACACCGACCAGTCAGCCACTGGCCCAACCTGAGTACTCGACGTACTCGAGGATCTCAAGAGTGAAGCGCTCGTATCGACCATGAAAGTCTATGAGTACCGACCGTGAAGCCAACGGCAACCGATCGCTAAGCCTCCGACTACTGCAAGCAGAATAGCAGACTATGAAGTCTACGAGTATCGACAAGACTGCCAAATCTACGACTATGAAGATAGTCTGCAAAACCTACGACCATGAAGGTAGTCTGCAAAACCTACGATCATGAACACAGTCTGCGAAACCTACGACCATGAAGGTAGTCTGCAAAACCTACAACCATGAACACAGTCTGCAAAACCTATGACCATAGACCGCAAAGCCCTAGACTATCGACTAGTAAAACCTTCGACTATAGAGTATGAACAGTAAAGTCTACGACTATCGAGTACTGTAGCTACGACAATGAAAGAGTACTGTAGTTACAATTACCTGCTGTGGTCGTAAGACCGAAGTCATACTGTCGTGGTGAAAAGTTGAAGTCGTACTGCTGTGGTCGAAGCTAGACATGGTCGTAAGCTGCCATGATCGTAGCATGCCATGGTCGTAAGCTGAACGTGGTCGTAGCATGGTGTGGTCATAAGCTGAACGTGGTCGTAGCATGGCATGGTCGTAAGCTGAACATGGTCGTAGCATGCCGTGGTCGTAAGCTGAATGTGGTCATAGCATGCCGTGGTCATAAGCTGAACATGGTCGACAGCTGCTGTGGTTGTAGCCATGTTCAAACCATGGTCGTAAGATTGTCTGTGTTCTGATGCCGTGGTCAAAAGTGTCTGAAGACTGTAATCACTCATAACTGAGCAAAAACACTCGAAAGCAAGGACATCAACAGCAAACGACCAAGTCTTTCACAAACGCAAAATTCAAGGCAAACCAAAATGTTAATTATTCATTATATCTTAATCTACGACCATGTAACACCCCAGCCAAACAATGACCTGGAATGCTACTAAACTAACAACATATTAAAGAACCTATATTCACCTTACAAAATTTCAGCAGAACCTCCTTTGTTTAATGAGTAAATCAAAGGTTTCAACATGCATAAACAAATGATCTGAATAATAGTAAACATTAAATATCCAATTCTAAACAAACTGAATTATGTTTGCCATCACAATCTCAACCACAATACTTAAATAAGAACGTAAGCAATGTAATAGTTCTAAACCTTTATTACATTCTAAACATGGTGATCTTTAATCAGTTACCACTTAAGCTATTCAACAAATAATGATTAAGGTTCTTTATTTCTTCCAAGGTGAATGGACCGTGCAAGTGCCCATGCATGCCGGTCCCATAGAGGTACCTAAAAACAAACAACAACCACAACAACAAACAAGTGTGAGTCCAACGACTCAGCAAATATAAATAGTGGCAACGAGAGTAAAAGGGAAACATCACTTCCCATGATCATCCATCAATCAAATAAATAAATCATGTTATGCAGTATGTTCAAAAGAATCTCTTTATCTCTTCTCTTTCGCATTTTACCGGTAATGCGAAGTGTGCATCCGTCAATGCACACCCATGCCTGTACCCTCAGGTACAGGGACCATTTGCCCATACTCCACAAGTATGGGGACCTTTAGCCCGTCATGACATCAACATGACGGGGACCTCAACGCATGGTCGTCTCGTGACCAAGATCTCAATAATCAACATGATGCACAAACGTGAATATCTCAATAAATAAAATTGCATTCACGATTAGTATGCACCAGAAATTCTCTCATTAATACAACATGCATCCGCATCAACATTGCATATGAATAACATATTCATACTACAAAAGCTCATATTCATAGACTTCATAACTCTCAAACATCCGTGATTAACACATAACTCATAGCATTAGCAACCATGAACATTACCAATCATATCACCATAACAATCATGAACAACTCAAATTCTCATAGAATTTATCAAACAATACCATTCGATAATATCTATTATATCCATAAATATACTTGCCTTAACCGCGAGGAAACGGGGGATGAGCAGAAGGCGCGGCCCCTGGAATCCGTCCTCCTCCTGAACCATAATTTTAATAATCGCTAAGGCAACAGTAACGAGTCTTTAGATTAAACAAAAACACCCCCACTATCCCAACATGTTTAACTCGACTCAAACCCCAAATCCTTTCGGCCACCATGTCCCCCTCTATAGACAGTCAACTTAAAAAAATTCTTATCTAATGGTACAGAAGTCCGAACAGGGCGTTCTAAGATTTTCTGAAAAGATAATTAAATTATCTAACTAAATCTAGTTGGTGAGTCTCCCTGATTCGGCCAACTTCTACCCGCACCATCTAACTTTCTAGAACATCAATTCCGTAACGAGTTCTCTGGACAGCGCACTAAAATTGTCGTAACTTTCACCCCGAGAGTCGGAATCAGGGTTTATTGACCTTTCTGGAAAGCTAAGGAAAATATCTGAAACTTTCATAATATGGAGATCCTCTGATTCTCCTGATTTCTAATCGCCCAAACCCATCTACCGAAACCTGACAGGAATTTCCCCGATCTACAGGACAGTCCGAGTAGAAAAATCATAACTTTTTCTACAGAGGTCCGAATGACTCGTTCTAGCACTTCATGGAAAGCTAAAGATGTCCTCTACAAATCTATAGGAGAATACCAGACCTGAATCCCCACAGATCTATATCAAAAAAGACCGTCTAACAGAGGCTGTCCTGAGCAGATCCGAAAACCGACATTGCTAATCAACTAAATATGCAGCTAGCGGGGAGAATTAGGAGTAATTACCCTTAACCAATCACTGAAGAACACGAAGAACTCCACACGATCTCTGCCTCCATTCCTTTTCCCGTCCTAATCTCCACCTTCCGGATCCACAACTCTTCCCGGCAGACGTTTGCTCTCCTCCTCTCGAACCGCAGCGATCAGGATCCCTTCACCAATCGCAAGGGGCGTCCATGGAGGCGAGGGAGATGCTGCTGGCCAAAGGGGGCGCAAGGAGGAAGAGGGAGATGCGCACAAGGGAGGTGGAGGGGCGGTTAGGGGAGAGGGGCAGCTAGGGTTTGGGGGTGGGGCGCCTCCCCCCCTTTTCCCTTGGCCGGCCACCTCTTGGGCCTCGGCCCAAGCCCAGGTTGCCGCTAAATTGCAGAATTCCCCCCCTTTTTCCCTGATTAAATTATGAACTGACGAATCTCGCCCGGGATATTACATTCTACCCCCCTGTCGGGACCCCGGATTTCCAAACCCGGACCCTCTGTGTATTACTGCACTAGTCCGAGATCAAAGCTAGTGCACACAGTTAAACAGAAATGAATACATAACCAGCAACGCTTTATTACAATATTAAAGAGTACAAACCAAAAGGTCTCATTATTACAATTGAGGTTTCAAGACCTCACACACACGAAATACAGCGGAAGCAAAAGATAAACTCGGTGAAGACCCATCAATACGCCACAGGCAATTGACTGGGGAAGCGCGACCTAGAACTCCTGGAATCCTTCGTCGAATCCACCCGCGAAGAAGTCGTAGTCGCCTTCTTGAGCTTCATACTCTTCTGAATATTATTTTTGAGTGTAGCATGTGAGTACATAAAGTACTCCGCAAGTCTTGGGAAAAATGCATAGATGCAAGGCTTGACAAAGGAAGGCTATATGGTTCTTTTGTACAAAGCAATATTTGAAATCTCAATTATTACTAATTAATTTCGAAGTAAGTGTTTTAATAGAAACTATCATTAACTTTCTAGTGAAGGTTCCATCTACCAACACTAGCTTCAACAACTTGAACAAGTTTAATACTGCGGGTTACATCCACCCTCTCTGGCTCCAACCGCCAGGATTCCCTTCCGAGAGTTCCCTCCACTCTCGGAATACAAAAACTTTGATTTTAAAACCAAAACCAGAAATCTACCATGTGAATGCATTCCTTGCCCGCCCTTGACCGTGGGCACGGCTATTCGAATAGTTTTACACTCTGCAGAGGTTGTACAACTTTACCCACAAGAGATAAATTATCCTAAAAGTCAACACGCTTCCTTTGGCATGAGACCCAGATAAAATATCACAAAGCCTTTACCTCACTCTAGTCTAGCCAGACACCACCCGCTGAGGTTTCACCGCAGAAGGGTTAAATCCGCCCAATCTGAAGCTCCCTCTTGCGCCATATGAGTACAGTAAATCTCTGTCCCTCACTGTGAATAACCAGTCCATCCCTGGCACCCACTTTCCACTGGTGGAACCTAAACTAGACTATCATAAGTTAGTCAGCTAGGTCGTACCCATATAGATTTGTGGTTGTACGGTTAATGCTCAGTCTGGACAAACACAAGCGTCGGTCCTTAATTGACTAGGGTGGAACATACACTTTTACAAGATCTCGTGCTTATTGCACCAACCCAAAACAACCATCCACCCTAATCTAAACCAACTTCCACATTTTATTTTATTTTAAAAGAACAGTGGCAACTCCAATCACCACTAACTTTATAAACACAAGGGTATTACAATAATTCATAATTTCCCATTTGCAAGATTTATGAGGTACTCAATAGCATGACTAAGCATTATACTACCAGACTATTGTTCACAAATGATTATAATATTCTCATTACTGAGACAAGGGGAATTTCTAGGGTTATAATGGTACATGGCATTCAACTTCAATGGAGGGTATAACAAGGTTGGTTTAACTAACACCTTAAGATTGAACTAAAGTTTTATGTAAATAGCAATGCACATAATTTGAAATAATTAAAACATTTCGAAAACATAGGTTGCAAGATGATCAAAGGAGACTTGCCTTCTTGAAGGGTTTCTGGGTCTTCTTGCTGCTGTGAAGAGGGATCGTCGACAACGTTGGAATCTACGCGAGAAAAGACGAAGCAAACAAAGCAAATAAATACAAATAAAAATCAAATAAACTCAACAACTCAAATAGAAGCCATATTTGGATAGATTATGATTTTAGACGAATTTAGGAGAAAGGTTCAGCGGATTTGGGGTTCACACGAGGGAGAACGAATATCTGGAAGATCGGTTGGGAAAAGAAATTTCTGAGACAATATTTGGACCAAGAAAGATAGAATGGATTTTATGGAGATTTTGCAAGATTTTAATTTGAATTTTGAAAGTGCACAGAAAATTTGGAATGGAACTGAGGCTTTGCAATTAAACTGGGCATTGGAATTTGAAATTTAAATATTTGAAATATCAAATATATTTCAAATATTTGAAAGGATGGAAGAAATGGATAGTTTGGATTTTTTGATGAATTTAGAAATTTGGATGGGCTCAAACGGAGTTAAGATGAAGGAGAATGGGCTCCGGGAAGTTTGAAAAGAGGGAAAATGGAAAAAAACTGAATTATTGGAATTATTTTTCTAAAGGAAATTCTGAATTATTGCGTCAGCACTGAATTTAATTTCGGCCGAATTAATTTCTCACGGGAAATTCGGGTTAATGACGCCAGCATGACGTCAGCCCGAGAGGTTGACCCACTGACAGTGGGCCCTCGGTCTATAGACCGGGTCCACGGGCGAGGGGAATGACCGAGGTGGCGAGGGTGGTGGGCTGGCGCTGACGGGGCAGGGGAAAGCTGACGCGGCGGGGACGTGGCGTGACACGTAGCTACCAAGCAGGCACGGCTGCTGACGTGGACCCGGCGGCCGGGGTGGCGCACGGGCACGGGGTGCTCGCCGGCGCTCCGACGGGCGGCAGCCGGCGGCGAGGGGCACAGGAGGGAGAGGGGGCGACGGGGATTCCAATTCACCTCAGCTCGGGGCTCAGGCGTCGACGACGAGGGCCGGCGACGAGGAGGGGCGGCGGCGGCGCTCGGGTAATGGCGGCGACGGCCTTCCGGCGGCGGAGGGGCGCGGCCGAGCGGTGGAGGCGCTTCGCACTGGCATGGGGAGGCCGAGGGAGGCGGCGGCGTGGCGCGAGGGCGACCGGAGCGGCACCGATTGCTCGCCGGAGATGGTGGCAGCGGCGAGGCCGAAGGCGCACGGCGCGGGGGCGAGGAGGGGCTCGGGAGAGGCGGGCGAGGACGGAGGGAGGAGGCACGGAGAATGGCGGAGTCGATGGGAGGTATTTATAGGGCGGAGGGGGAAGCACGGGCGCGCAATCCTTTGCCGGAGATGGCGGCCGGAAAAATGGAAGGGGAGAGGAAGAAAGGAAAGAGGGGGGCCGCGGAAGGAAGGAAATCGGGGGAGGAAGAAAAGGAAGGGGCGCGGGTCGCACGGGCGGCAAAAAAGGAAAGCAATCCCGCGGGCGAGGGGCGGCGGTTGCGGGGAAGACGAAGGCGGCGTGCGGAGGAAGAAGGAAGTAGAGGCGCGGGGAAGGGATGACAAGCGGGCCCGGGCGGCAGCGAGAGGGAGCGGTGGGGCGGCTGACGGGCGGGGCCAGGGGAAGAGAGAGAGCGGGCGGTGCGGCTGAGATTTGGCAGCGTGGCCGGGGCACACATCGGGCGGCCGAGAGAGAGGCGAGGCCGAACGGCGCGGATGGGCCGGGAGAGCGAGGCGGGCCATCTGGGCCGGACGCGTGGCGACAGCGGGGGAGGGGAAGGCGGATCCGGCAGGCGGCGCAGGTTGATCCCGGCCGTCCACGTGTCGAGCGGGGAAGGGGGCAAGGCGGGATGGAGCGGGTGGCTGGGATGGCCAGCGCGTGGGACGTGGCTCCATCCGGACCGTCCACGCGTCGGCCGGAGGGGAGGGGAGGAATTTTATTTTTGATTTTTGATTTTAGATTTTCAGAAATTGCCAGGAAATTCATTTAGCCTCAGAAAAATACCAAATAACTTCCAAAAATTCCAGAAAAATTCAGAGAACTTCCTGGAGACATTTTGGACTTAAATAAAATATTTCCAACTAATGTTGGTATTTAATTTTCATACTTAAAATACTTTTTAATTTCGAAAATACATTTTAAACTCCAAAAAATTCAGGGCAAATCCAAATAAAGCTCAAATACTTTAAAATAATTAATTTGAAATTAAATTTTTCAGAAAGAGGATTTTTGGGATGTGACACCCCCTTAAACAGAATTCGACCCCGAATTCTAATCATACTTTCACAATGCTATAATTACAATTAAACTTAATCATAAACACACACCTGATGTGAAAAACTCGGGGTATTGATCACACATGCGAGATTCCAATTCCCATGTGGCCTCTCTCTCGGTCTGCTGCGACAAAACACCTTGACGTACTGACACGTTACGCCTTACTACTTGTCCCATCCTTTCAAGAGTCACTTGACGGACACGTCTCGAAGGCACGGTCTTACCCGTGGGTCAACGGCTCAAACGAAACTTCATGCTCCAGATTCCTCCAGTACTCCCTCGACACTAGGTCATACAAAACGATCTGTGCGCTACGCTAGGACTCAAGACGGTTCTAGCAATACGCTCTCTACCAAGTCTCTCCGACTTTCAGAAACAACCATATATTATACCTTGGGCCAACACTCCCTTGGGTACTAAACCACACAACCTGCACAAACACACAAAATTCTTGCTCCTTGTATCAATCGATCTCTTCACTTTAACAATGAGCACCTCTTTTAACCAGGGACGCACAACAGTTCCCGACTGAAAACAAAAGAGTCTTAATGCAACGAACTCAAAACCATCTTCCCTTCAGAAGAGCCCAATCCAAAGACAAAGACTCAACATGAAAACTTTTCCACCTTTCAAGTAGACAGTTTAGAAATAAATGCCACATTAGCCAAAAATGAAACCCCTCGAATAACCAGATTAACCTTTTTTTTCTTAACTGGAAAGAACCAGACAAACCGACAAGAACCCACTCATTATGTAATAGACATCCGTCATAAACACAAAGCTCAAATAAAAACTAAGAGAATATCTCACTAAGCAAGATCACGCTCTTTTCCACCATCTTTCTTTTAAGAATTTAACTTTCTCTTAAACCATAGGATCCCAAATCGTCGCATAACATTCTAACTCCTTTCTCTTAAATTAGCAACCTCACGGCTATGCTCAAGCTGAACACAAATTCCACACCTATGTAAAGAGACTCTTTCAATCCACAATAACATACCCTGATCAACTTCTCTAGCAGAGGAATTACTTTGATAAATAATTACCAACACACCACGATATAGCTTACAGCCACATTCACATCACCTAAATCTGTTAAGGATGTTCAACTTTAAATTCACCACCTTCATGCTCATTTACTGCTTCCCAAGGATTCTATCAAACATCACCTTAACTCTTGGAATCTAATCATGGAAAACCAAGATGCTAGCATAAAAAAAATGCAAAGCCCACATTTCATCCTTTAAGACTCTTACAATGAATTTCTGGTATACTTGATAGGTAATCCTCAGATCTAATGACTAAACTTTTCACACAACTCAACCATAACCTCGGTCACTAAGGTCAACACTTCTCACCAATCAAGTAACCGCCCAAGGCGATTCATTTCACCAATCTTAGACCTTCTCTAACCCACACCAATCAAATTTAGCTACGCGACCACAAAGTAGCCATTTCTAACTGATTGACCAAGTTATCCTTAGAGATAATCTATCTCACAAAGGGTTACTCACTGAGGCCGAGTCATCCTTAACAATAACTCAACCATCCTCGCTATCCCATTAATTAACACGACTATTAGATTCCTCTATACTACTACTCTCATCATAAATCTTCTACACAATCTTACCGAGTACCCAAAATGCGATACTCTAAGAAACTAATCAAGATTTCCATACTTGCTAATTCTAATATTCTATCAAGATGAACACAAGATCTTGGACCACATCTCGCTATAGGTCCTACTAGTTGCGACAACGAAACCTATTAACTCCAAAGACAAACATTCTATTTAAATCAAATCCTTTCCAAGGATTATTCTAATAAATCGATTTATTGCGCCATGCATCTCAAACATCTTGACACCTGAAGCCTCACAGAATCATCTACTCGACCACCACTATCCAGTTGCCAACATTCATCTCTAAAGGCTTTGCAACATGAATCAGTTAATCCTTTCTCAAAAGAAGAGGCCAATAAGAATAATAATTTCAGCGCTCAGATAAACGTTTACCAATCACGGTAAACACCAGACCAAGAGGAACAGTCAATTGGCAATGAACCCAGAAAACATAAGGCGAGTCCACAATTGAAGGCACAATCCCCCAAGAAGAGGATATCAAATCGCAAGATACGAAACTTGGCTTCAGACCTCAAATACTCCTAATGCACTCTTTCCGTTAACATAGAAAACAATTCCTTGACTACAACAACACTTGGTCAGCTCGAACAAAACAAGTTCTTAAGACCAAACCACAAGAACCACTTAAGAACCAATAAGATCTTTCACACTTCACTTTGCTCGGAACAGTTCAACTACCAAATAAATCATGAGATCCAAATGATCTCCGCCGCAAAACTTGAAACATTTTTATTTACGAAATATCACGAAAGGCAATCAAATTAATCTCCTCTTAAAGGAATCAACATCACTCTAGCAACCATAACTGCTAGTCTTTCTAACATCACATCATGCACTCCTGGCATGAACCAACATAACTCACTATCCCATCATTAACCTTCCCAGGGAAACACAATAACCTATTTCATATATTTTTCTATAAGGTTGCAATACTCAACCTGGTCAAGAGGATAACTAATGCACAAACCCCACTAACGAAGTAAACCGTCTTTAACTAAGGCATGCTGCCCAGGTCATCCTCACAACACACCTATTTAGATCACCCTTAAATTCCAATCATTAACCTATTAGCAATGCTCAACATCAATTTAGTGCACACCAATTCCAATCTAATGGTTATCGTAAACAGTTGACGATTATACCGTCATGGAAGGATTTACGGTCATTCCTCTATTTGCGTTCCAACTAGCAAACATAAGACCATCAAGAAACCAAAAACATCCTTAACTCTTCCTTCCTACACAGTTAAATGAATCCATTGAGATCAAGTAATCCAACCAGTTTAGTAAACGAAACAATTTTAAGGATCAACCTTCTCATCAAAGACATACTATTATCCTACCACTCCACCATCAGGTAACAAAAATCACCAATTACATTCCATCAGTTCATCTCTTAGTGGTGCTCAAAACCATACTTCGATACGTAATAAATGCACCTAGCAATTACATATGATCAGTACTTATCCATAAAAGGTAACTCCAAGATTAATATCCACTATGACAATATTCTAACATCTTCTGGACCTATCCATCCCAAAGGGTTAGATTAATCCGTTGAGACCCGCAGGTCACCTCTATTCGAGAAGCTTATCAAAATATATCACCTATAGTGATCAAACCAGTTTCGTCAACGCTCCCTACTTGTTATTAACTCTGTTGATTCCACCTAAATATAGTCATACTCACAGTCACAACTCATCAAGAACTACTAGAGAACAACCTCAACTTATTCAACTTTCCTTTCAAGGATCTTAGCTAAGATCAATCATGCACACACTGCAACCCAATCTTGATAATCCATATCATATTCATTAAGTGCTTTGATTATAACCTCTCATCTTATCATGACAACACATCGTCAAAGGGTTTAACATCTTCTTTCATAAAAGAGATCCATTAAGCTTCAACACTCAAAATACCCAAGAGAGATACAATGAGTAAAAGCCTCCACGAACTAAAGGACTTGCAGAAGGAAACTTTCATTAACCCAAAAACATCAAGCGAATAAATGGATCAAGATTTCCCATGAGGAAAACAAAACTCCAATATAAAGGTCAAACTTGACCACCAACCAAGTTCACCAGTCGTAAGAATAACTCATCGGCTGGGAAAACAATGATTGCTTTACAGGACAAATTCAGCCCAATCAAAACACACTATCCTTTCTCAAAGCAACCGATCAACCGTAATGAACTAATAACCCAAGAGAAACTCATCGAGCCCAACTGGACTAGAGTTGACCAAATTCAAAGTCAAAGAAGAGGACAACTTTTCTAGAGATACTCACTATCAACGCCTATTCTAAGATATCCGAGGTAACCGCCTTCATATTCTCATACCGCTAACGGTGGTATAACCTGGTACAGCCCAGGGCCACAACCACGACCTCAACCTCTCAACATGGGTTATCCCCACACATAATATCTATAGTTTTATAATATAGATATAATATATCATCTCAAACCACAATCATCATTACAACATAACGGAAATGTAAATGCAATGCTTCACCCATTCCCATCCTACTGTGCACTGTGTGTCAATTTAATTATTCAATTACCACGGATCTAAAGCCCGCTCTGATACCAACTGTAACACCCCAGCCAAACAATGACCTGGAATGCTACTAAACTAACAACATATTAAAGAACCTATATTCACCTTACAAAATTTCAACAGAACCTCCTTTGTTTAATGAGTAAATCAAAGGTTTCAACATGCATAAACAAATGATCTGAATAATAGTAAACATTAAATATCCAATTCTAAACAAACTGAATTATGTTTGCCATCACAATCTCAACCACAATACTTAAATAAGAACGTAAGCAATGTAATAGTTCTAAACCTTTATTACATTCCAAACATGGTGATCTTTAATCAGTTACCACTTAAGCTATTCAACAAATAATGATTAAGGTTCTTTATTTCTTCCAAGGTGAATGGACCGTGCAAGTGCAACAAAGCTAATCCATCTTTATCCCCATGCATGCCGGTCTCATGTAGGTACCTAAAAACAAACAACAACCACAACAACAAACAAGTGTGAGTCCAACGACTCAGCAAATATAAATAGTGGCAACGAGAGTAAAAGGGAAACATCACTTCCCATGATCATCCATCAATCAAATAAATAAATCATGCTATGCAGTATGTTCAAAAGAATCTCTTTATCTCTTCTCTTTCGCATTTTACCGGTAATGCGGAGTGTGCATCCGTCAATGCATACCCATGCCTGCATGCCTGTACCCTCTGGTACAGGGACCATTTGCCCATACTCCACAAGTATGGGGACCTTTAGCCCGTCATGACATCAACATGACGGGGACCTCAACGCATGGTCGTCTCGTGACCAAGATCTCAATAATCAACATGATGCACAAACGTGAATATCTCAATAAATAAAATTGCATTTACGATTACTATGCACCAGAAATTCTCTCATTAATACAACATGCATCTGCATCAACATTGCATATGAATAACATATTCATACTACAAAAGCTCATATTCATAGACTTCATAACTCTCAAACATCCGTGATTAACACATAACTCATAGCATTAGCAACCATGAACATTACCAATCATATCACCATAACAATCATGAACAACTCAAATTCTCATAGAATTTATCAAACAATACCATTCGATAATATCTATTATATCCATAAATATACTTGCCTTAACCGCGAGGAAACGGGGGATGAGCAGAAGGCGCGGCCCCTGGAATCCGTCCTCCTCCTGAACCATAATTTTAATAATCGCTAAGGCAACAGTAACGAGTCTTTAGATTAAACAAAAACACCCCCACTATCCCAACATGTTTGACTCGACTCAAACCCCAAATCCTTTCGGCCACCCTGTCCCCCTCTATAGACAATCAACTTAAAAAAATTCTTATCTATTGGTACAGAAGTCCGAACAGGGCGTTCTCCGATTTTCTGTAAATATAATTAAATTATCTAACTAAATCTAGTTGGTGAGTCTCCCTGATTCGGCCAACTTCTACCCGCACCATCTAACTTTCTAGAACATCAATTCCGTAACGAGTTCTCTGGACAGCGCACTAAAATTGTCATAACTTTCACCCCGAGAGTTGGAATCAGGATTTATTGACCTTTCTGGAAAGCTAAGGAAAATATCTGAAACTTTCATAATATGGAGATCCTCTGATTCTCCTGATTTCTAATCGCCCAAACCCATCTACCGAAACCTGACAGGAATTTCCCCGATCTACAGGACAGTCCGGCTAGAAAAATCATAACTTTTTCTACAGAGGTCCGAATGACTCGTTCTAGCACTTCATGGAAAGCTAAAGATGTCCTCTACAAATCTATAGGAGAATACCAGACCTGAATCCCCACAGATCTATATCAAAAAAGACCGTCTAACAGAGGCTGTCCTGAGCAGATCCGAAAACCGACATTGCTAATCAACTAAATATGCAGCTAGCGGGGAGAATTAGGAGTAATTACCCTTAACCAATCGCTGAAGAACACGAAGAACTCCACACGATCTCTGCCTCCATTCCTTTTCCCGTCCTAATCTCCACCTTCCGGATCCACAACTCTTCCCGGCAGACGTTTGCTCTCCTCCTCTCGAACCGCAGCGATCGGGATCCCTTCACCAATCGCAGGGGGCGTCCATGGAGGCGAGGGAGACGGTGCTGGCCAAAGGGGGCGCAAGGAGGAAGAGGGAGATGTGCACAAGGGAGGTGGAGGGGCGGTTAGGGGAGAGGGGCGGCTAGGGTTTGGGGGTGGGGCGCCTCCCCCCCCTTTCCCTTGGCCGGCCACCTCTTGGGCCTCGGCCCAAGCCCAGGTTGCCGCTAAATTGCAGAATTCCCCCCTTTTTCCCTGATTAAATTATTAACTGACGAATCTCGCCCGGGATATTTCAGACCAAATTCCCCTTGATGAATCTCCCCTTGATGAATACATTGACAATACTTTGAAAAATTCTCAAATGATTTGCATTCTGAAAGAGAAGAAAAAATCTCCCAATTCAAAATCTCCAAATATGTCTCCCTTAACTTCAATTTCTCCCCCTTTGGCAATGTAATCATCAAGACTTTCAGAGAGAGAGAGAGAACAATTCTAAGTGGAAGCAATGAGAGCAAAGATCAAGAAGCTTTGAAGATTATACAAGTCAATTTGTATTAATATTTTGACCATGCCATCAGTGTCAATAGAGCTTCTTAGATCATATAAAGTCATCTACCATATAACTAGATCGGAAACTAGTTTTTAGCACAAGTAGACAATTTAGATCAATGACAGGCATTTCATCAATGACTAGGCTAATTATAAAGAGCACAATGAGATATAACAACAAAAAGTCAAAGCCTAAAATTGAAGCAAACATTAAATCTAGATAGGTTAACAGTCTCATAAACAATCTATTGCTTCACACTAGACTTCACACTAGATTTTCAGGCATGTGGCATGCATGTAACATACTTCTTTTCATCATGCTATCTTTGTAGCAAACTTCTTTTTGAATGGTGGCATGCTTGAAGCATACTTCTTTTCATTTATGCATTTTTTGCCTTTTCTTTTGTTTAACCATGGCATGCTTGAAGCATACATCTTTTCAATCTTCTTTTTCTCAATTCTCACTTGATACCACTTGTATGATACCAATTGTAGAATTTTTTATAACATGCCAACTTGAGTGATCATAAAAAGATTATGATATGAAACATACAAGCCTCTAGGTCAAGATTTAAACATAAGATTCATAGTTAAGCTAATCCTTTTAGCTGAACATCACAAAGTACTATCAATAATCACTCTAGTCAAAGACTTATGCCAAATCATGTTTTAATTCAAGTATAGCCGATTAATTAACACTAGTTGTGGTCTAAGCTACACACCATATGAGTAAACATGAAAAGGCAAGCTCTCCTACTCGCTAGATTTCAATGACTCAATCTTGATAAATTATATGACAAGTATAATAAACAAAGCTCCTGTCACAGTTTTAAACAACATACACCCCCTCAGAACAATCCCATCTCACTTAAAAAAACAAATTGAGAAGGAGCAGGAAGCTTTGAGAGAAATCGAGAAAACCAGAAAGGAGTTCAGAGACCACTTGTAAAATAACATTACCTCTCCATATGGTCTAACCTGAAGATGAAGTCTCATGGAAACTCCTAGAAAAGGTGAAGAAGCATCTAGTGTTCCTATCATGCAATGGTGCAAAAGACTGGAACCAAATTAAGTGCCTGTTCTCCACCCCTGGTTCACTGGTCTCAAATCACAGTAGATGTCGGTCTCACAATACTGGGGTTAGTCAAGTAAGCTTTAGAAATCCAATACTGTGATACTCAACGAAACAGATCAGCAGCAGACAATGATAAAAATTTAAGTGAAGATTTAGCCTTTGTCAAATTCTGATCGTAAAACCTTTATGTAGCTGGTTGAAACCCAACCGAGCGCCTCTGGACAGCTGGTCGAATCCCTGGTCCGACCACGTTGTAATGACCATGTACAGTCGGTCGAAACTCTGGTCCGACCACGTTGTAACGACCATGTACAGCTGGTCATAACTCTGGTTTGACTACGTTGTAATGACCACGAGAAGACGCTAATCTGAACTCTAGTCTGATCACTCTGTTACGACCACAATGACATGCTGACCAACAGTTCTGTTCGACCACGGTTGTTAGACCGCAAAGAACAACTGGTCAGTACCCTGGTCTGGTTGTGGGATGCTCGACCACGCGGTAATTTGAATGCTTCGGCAAGACTGGTTTGACTGCCGACCGACCAGTATGACCAGATTCAGTAGCTGAAGTTTCCGAGACTGCAGAGAACATGTTGGAGGATGCAGGATAGTAGTTAGGAACTTGCACAGCTTCAGCTTGGGAATGTTTTTTCAACCTGTTTTTCTTCTCCATCTTTGCTTTCTGAAAACAAAATTAAACCACATGACCATCTCTTCCGCAATGAGTGCATTTATACTTACCTGTAGACTTCACAACACCCACTTTAGTAGAGAATTCCTTTGCAACACCAACATATTGAAATATAATTTGTTTAGCTTCAGATTCTACTTCAATTTTCCTAGGTTCAAGAAGCTTAATAGCTTTAAGAGGATTATTTTTCGCATGCTCAATGAAATTAAATCCTAGACCGTGTTTCTTCACACTTGTTTCTGATTGATCTAGAATCATATTCAAATTCTTTTTGCCAAATGAGAACTTCTCTAAAGTGTCTTTTAGATACTCATTCTCTTTAGCCAATGTAGGACAGGTTGTGCATTTAACAAAATCATTTGCAAGGCTTTTAGAAGCAGTAGACTGAGCTAATCTTTCCTTTTAAGTAAAATCGTTGAGTTATCTAGTCAAGGATTCTATTTCAATGTTAAGCTTAGGACAATTTAAGCAAGAAAGAGTCTCATGATAGAGCATTTGTTGTCTCCTGAGATGAATTAAGCCTAGCCTGAAGCAAATCACACTTAGTGCAAGCCTTAGATTGAGCAGAAGAACTAGACTTAAGCTTTTCAATTTCATCCTTAGCAATTTTTAATTTTCCATCACAAGAGTCATGTGTCAATTTTAACTCATCAAGTTTAGCAGTTACATCACTAAGTCGAGTCGATTTTGATGTATTAATTGTTCTAGCTATCTCTAACTCAGAATATAAAACTTGGCAAGCCTCACAAGATTCATCATCAGGAATAGAGGCTCTAAATCTATTAATTTTAGAAATTTAAGCTCTCAACAATAAAATCATGACTCTTAATTTTGTTTTGATACCTTTTGAGCTCTTCTGTCAATCTAAGCACAATTCGAGATAAATCGGTATAAGAAGGTTTTACCTCATCAGGATCACTGTAAAGATCATCATCACTGAGCTGCTAACTATTGGCCATAAAACACATTCTTATGAAGTCTTCCTCCTTTGCCTTCTTGCTTTTGTCCTCATCGTCACTCATAGAATCAACATCACTCAAATTAATCTCTTCAAGTACTGCAAGTACTTTGTTGACTACCCTACGATAATTGCGCTTCTTGCTTGGATCAATCTTGAATTAAGTGCGACGAGTTTGAGCCTTGTCATCCTTAACCTCCTTGCTCCTCAGTTTGGGGCAGTCCATCTTAATGTGGCCTAGCTCACCACACTCATAGCATCTGATCAGACCTGGCACGCCACCACGCTTCTACGTCCTCACATTGTTGAGTGCCTTGATGCTCGGGAGGGGATCAACACCAAGTCCTCTTCAGGGAGCTGCTCGAACTGTTCTTCTGAAAAAGAAGACAAGGCAGACAAAGAAATACAAGACAAGACATTTGATGAAGCAGCCTGCTCGGGGTTAGTCACAAGTGCTAAAAGTGAAGATTTGTTAATCTTGGATGGCAAAGCTTCCATGTCATAGGTTTTCAATCTAAAATAAAGATAATCCATAGTTAGAGTATCTAGATCGACAGTGTAATTAATAGTTGTGACAACCATCAACCACTCAGAACCTAAATATCTCAAAATTTTAGTTGCATTATCTTCATCAGCAGGAATAACACCAACACCTCGTAGATCACTCAGTATTTTCTCAAAACGAGCAAAGAGATCATCAATGGATTCACCAGGCTTCATAACAAAATCAGAATATTCTTTTTGATAAAGATTTTTATGCACTTTCTTGATTTTAGTGGTTCCTTCATGGTAATCACAAAGATTTTTCCATATTAAGTGTGCAGAATTAATATGAGCTACACGATCAAACTCTTTGCGAGAAATCCCTGACTGATCGTTACGACCACTCGTTACAACTACTCCTCCTCGACTGATTATTACGACCACTCGGATCGATCGCTCGATCGTTCTGATCACTCGACACGACAACGGATCGACCGCCTGCTCATTCTGATGGCTTAGTACGACAATGACGCACGTAGTCATAACCTCCTTCCACCTGAGGTCCCCGGTCATTCCACCACCGCTGGAATGGGTACACGCCAAAGACAAAACAGAGCACTGAGAACAGAGGAATAGAGCGATAAACTGGAAGTCACCGGAAATATTTCTCTGGAAAGACTCTGATCTATTATTTCTTCATCAATATTTTTGGCTAGAAAGCGCCTCATGGCACCCCTAAAAACCTTCTCCATGAATGCCCTAAAACCCCATATGCTAACCTACAGCTTCACCTGCTTTTATAGGCCAGCGCACACAACATGCTACAACCGAACACCTCAAACCATGTCCTTTTCCACCTGGACACGTGATCTTATCTCTTCCTCAAATCAAGGGTCCCGAAACCCTTCCTAACATGGGTTTTAACCAACTCGTACAGATCATGGACTCCATGCACAACTCTATACGACACACACGACAAAGCCTCCAGGATATCCTCTCCTGAATCTCCATCGTCCACCATCACCGCGTGCTCTCGCATGAGCGCGATCACCTCGCATGACCACCTAACCGCCTGGACCTCAGATTACCCCCTACTAGTCTCGGTCTTACTCGTCATTGACTGTAATCATCTCCACGCCTTCACGCAGCATCTACCTTTGACCTCCATATGCTCCAGCACAAGCTCGACCACCTCGCGTGACATCCCAACCACCTGGACCTCAGAGTACCCCCTCCTAGTCTCGGTTCTCCTCGTCATCGACAATGGTCGCCTCCATGCCCACCTGCACATGCAAAGACCAAAGAAACCATCTCCCGGTACAAGTTCTTCCCAACTTCACTGTAACCATCACACATAAGCAAAACACACCCTTGTCTATCCTCAGACAAGAACCAAACACCTACGACCATCGCCCAAGTCATTTACGAAAGCACCAGAATGCTTATGACCATCGCTAACTAGATCAACCCTTCAGACCACACACTACCACCGCTATCACAAAGTACTCGTAACCCACAAGTACTCGGAAACCACTCGCACTGCTACTGATGACTATCGAGTACTGACTACCGAATATCGATCAGAAAACACAGCCACAACACATAATCGAAGCCTAAGAGTACAGACAAACCACTGACACCTGACCACTCATTGTGGTCGTGAAATAACTTCTACCGAGTACCGAGTCCTCCGACTTCGAGTACCTTAAGCAACGACCATCCATCATCGACCACCACACCGACCAGTCAGCCACTGGCCCAACCCGAGTACTAGACGTACTCGACAATCTCAAGAGTGAAGCACTCGTATTGACCATGAAAGTCTACGAGTACCGACCGTGAAGCCAACGGCAATCGATCGCTAAGCCTCCGACTACTGTTGGTAGAACAGCAGACTATGTAGTCTACGAGTATCGACAAGACTGCCAAATCTATGACCATGAAGATAGTCTGCAAAACCTACGACCATGAAGGTAGTCTGCAAAACCAACAACCAGTCTGCAAAACTTACAACCATGAAGGTAGTCTGCAAAACCTACGACCATGAACACAATCTGCATAAACTATGACCATCCACCGCAAATCCCTAGACTATCGACTAGTAAAACATTCAACTATTGAGTACGAACAGTAAAGTCTACGACTATCGAGTACTGTAGCTACGACTATGAAATAATACTATAACTACGATTACCTGCCGTGGTCGTAAGACCGAAGTCATACTGCCGTGTCGAAAGGTGAAGTCGTACTGCCGTGGTCATAGCATGGCATGGTCGTAAGTTGAACGTGGTCGTAGCATGCCGTGATCGTAAGCTAAACGTGGTTGGAGCATGCCTTGGTCGTAAGTTGCACGTGGTCGTAGCATGCTGTGGTCGTAAGCGGAACGTGGTCGTACCATGCTGTGGTTGTAAGCTGAACGTGGTCGTAGCATACCGTGGTCGTAAGCGGAACGTGGTCGTAGTATGCTGTGGTCGTAAGTTGAACGTGGTCGTAGCATGCCGTGGTCGTAAGTAGAACGTGGTCGTAGCATGCCGTGGTCGTAAGCTGAACATGGTCGTAGCATACCGTGGTTGTAAGCTGAACGTGGTCGTAGCATGCCGTGGTCATAAGCTAAACGTGGTCGTAGCATGCCATGGTCGTAAGCTGAACGTGGTCGTAGCATGCCGTGGTATAAGCTGAACGTGGTCGTAGCATGCCATGATGGTAAGCTGAACATGGTCGACAGTTGCTGTGGTTGTAGCCGTGTTCAAACCGTGGTCGTAAGATTGTCTGTTTTCTGATGCCATGGTCGAAAGAGTATCTGAAGACTGTAATCACTCGTAGCTGAGCAAAAACACTCGAAAGTAAGGACATCAACAACAAACTACCAAGTCTTTCACAAACGCAAAATCCAAGACAAACCAAAATGTCAATTATTTATCATATATTAATCTACAGCCATCCACATGGTCTAACAGAAAGGAACAGAACTACATGTATTCACAACAAAGGAAAACCAGTCCCACCTGTATAGCTCACCATTTAGATTAGATTAAAGGATGCATCTGCCAATGGTCAAGTGTGGTTCTAATAATTGTCTACCTGTGTACCTTCGTCAATCCAGCAGACACCAAATATTTTGTGAGGATCTGAAACTTCAGTGACAGGAACTAATCTGCATTACCAAACTTTCCTCGTCTCACAGTCTACAATTATTTTGTAGCATTTACCAGCTCCTTCCCCAATGAACAGTGAGAAGCATGCACTTCACTACGGTAGAACTTCTATAATCATATCTTGGAACCAACGTTGTAGCAGTGGATATAGTAAATTTGCAACTTCATTAAATTGGCTACAGGCACCATACGTCCATATATTGAAATTAATAATGAAATCAGGGGTAATACTCCTTGCTTGAAAAATATATTGAAATTAATAGGCTCTCATCACAGAGTGAATTGATTTTTGTTGATATGTACTGGTGCTTGTGCTCATCCTTTGCTGCAGGATCAAAATAAAAAGATTACCTTACAACATGAAAAGATGTACAAAAATGTCATAGTTTCAACATGATGATCAATGAGCCCAAAAAAGCTTATCTGATACAAGCAAGAACATGGCATCAACCTTTCTATCATGTACAGTTGGAATGTGGAATAAGTAATTGCTTTGATATATTGTACCTCTATGGTTTCATTGGACATTGTGAAACCTTCGGCACCTGCAAACTGCAAATCTGCAATACTTGTTCCCAGATTTAACAGCACAGTAGAGTGAGGCACATTTGGCAAGTTATGTCTGTGAGCGCACCAATTATTCATCCTCAAGTACGGTGTAAACTTAACACAAAGCAGTGAATAGAAGAATAGCAGGATTGAAGTTCCTTGTAAGATGCTAATAGTACATTTTCATATCGAGTAATCTGTTGACAAGGGAAATCAAGAGCACCCAAGAACGAGCAAAGCAAGGCCTGAAGGGCATACTGCATGCAGGTGATGAGCAGGGTCACTGATGAGATCTAACAATAACCAGGTGTACATATTATGGATTCTTAACGAAAATTGGTTTCACTAGGGAACAAGGGAATTTGGAAAAGAAGATAGATTAGGGAGTTTGTGGGTCTAGACAAACCTGGCAGCCAACACTAGTACAAAAGAGGCTATACTAGACGGCTACATCACAGACGGTTCATACGGAATCGTTTGTGCTTAAACTATCACAGACGGTTTATACTAATAACCGTCAGTGATATTTCAATAGATGTTTATTAACACGAATCATCTGTGATAATTGAGACATCACAGACGATTTGTGTTAATAACCGTCTGTAAACTTTCACAGACGGTTATTAACACAAACCATCTGTGATAATTGAGACATCACAGACGGTTCGTGTTAATAACCATCTGTGAAAGTTGCGGACATCACAGACGGTTTGTATAAAAAACCATCTATGATATTGTGGACATCACAAACGGTCCTTATAACAAATCGTCTGTGATATTGCGGACATCACAGACGGTTTGTATGAATAACTGTCTATGAATTATCACAGATGTTTATTAATACGAACGGTCTGTAATAATGTTCTTATCACAGACCGTTTGTGGTTGGAACCATCTAGAATAATCTGCATTATTAAATACTAGGCGTACGTGGTCTCGACACAGATCTGTTTTCATTGCGCTGCATCGGTGGAGCGAGACGGCTGGCTTTGGGGAGTTTGGTGAAAACATATCGCTTGTAGATCTATATACGTCTTCTTAGTGATCAAAGGTTAGTACTCAATTGCTTCTAATAACTTATATACCTTGTAATTAAAAGAGATGATAGCTAGGTTTTTATTTAGATCTAGCTAGCCAGCTAGTTAGGTTTAGAAAGATAATGGTACCTTGCTCAATTTCAGAATGGGTAAGTACTCCTAGTTTATTTCAATATATTCTTGCTTAATATTATTATGTCATGAATACGTGGCTTGCTAGCTAGCTACCTAATATAGATGTCCTGTGTAATTAAGTATAGCTAGTCTGATTTGCTATAGTAGCACTAATAATCATTTTTGACACCCATTTGTTACATGTGTAGCGTAGATGGACCGAAACTGGATGTACATTGATGACCGTCTGAGTGAATAGTACATTAATGGCATGTCTGCTTTTAGAAGAGCAGCCGAGCTGGATATGTTGAAGAAGGGGATGGAATATATGTAGTGTCCATGCATTGATTGTGATAATCTAAAGATATTTAGCAACTCAGCGTAGATCGAAGCTCACTTGATTCGAAGAGGTTTCAGAAAGGGGTACAAATGTTGGACCAGTCACGGTGAAGAGAAGATTACACAAGCTGACGGAAGTTATGACATCGTCGAGGGAGACAACGATATGCCAGTTGTGGACTGTGTTTTCGATGAGGATAGATCGCAGGATGACAATCTGGATCAGATGCTAAGTGATGCAGAAGGGAACTATAGTGAGAGAGTTTCGTAAATTCGAGGGCTTGATGGAGGACTCGGAGAAACCTTTGTTCTTGGGCTGCAAACCACAATACACAAGATTATCAACCGTTCTAGAACTGCTGAAATTGAAGGCAAGCAATGGTTGGTCTGACAAAAGTTTCACGGCATTGTTAGGCCTCATAGTGGACATGCTTCCAAAGGGAAATGTGTTGCCGAGAACCACCTACCAAGTCAAGAAGATTCTTTGTCCATTGGGAATAGAAGTAGAAAGAATACATGCATGTCCGAATGATTGTATCCTTTATCGTAAAGAGTACGCTAGCTTACATGTTTGTCCGGTGTGCAAAGCATCCCGATACAAGTGTAAAAATGACTCCGATGATGGGAAGGGCATTGAGGTGAAGCAAGGACCTCCTATTAAGGTGCTGTGGTATCTTCCTATAATTCCCCATTTGAAGCGTTTATTTGCAAACTGTAAGGATGCAAGATTGGTGCGTTGGCACTCAGAGCAGCATAAGAAAGACGAAATGATAAGACACGCTGCTGATTCTGCCCGGTGGAGGAACATCGATAGGATGTTTGCAGACTTCGGTGTGGAACCGAGGAATATAAGGTTTGGGTTGAGTATAGATGGAATGAATCTTTTTGATAACATGAGCAACCGACATAGCACCTGGCCCGTGACTCTGTGCGTGTACAACCTTCCTCCTTGGCTGTATATGAAGCGGAAGTATATTTTGATGTCACTATTTATCCAAGGGCCGAAGCAACCTGGAAATGATATTGATGTGTATCTAGTATCATTGGTGGAAGATCTTGTAATTCTGTTGAACGAAGGGGTGCATGTATAGGACGCGGACAAACGAGAAAACTTCACTCCGCGCCATGTTTTCTGCACCATTAATGATTTTCCTGCCCTTGGTAACCTGTCAGGGTTGAGTACAAAAGGAGCCAAAGCCTGTCTGCACTGCTTAGATTATACCGAAAGTGTGTGGTTGAACAACTCGCACAAAACTGTGTACATGTGTCGCCGTAGGTTTCTTCCAACGTATCATCTATACCGTAAGATGAAGAAACAATTTGAAAAAAAGAGGATGACTAAGTACCAAGGCTTTTTAGCAGGAAAGAGGTCTATGATATGGTCAAGAATATTGATGTTGTGCTTGGAAAGGGATGTAAATTGAGGACCTGTTGGAAGAACATGTGGAAGAAGAGGTCAATATTTTAGGACTTGTCTTGTTGGGAGCACATAGAAGTTCGCAATTGCATCGATGTCATGCACGTAGAGAATAATGTATGTGACAGTTTGATTGGTCTCTTACTGAACAATCCTGATAAAACAAAGGATGGTGTCAACGCAAGGCGTGACTTGGTCGCTATGAATATCAGGACCGAGTTAGCACTGATAGAGACTGACAAAGGCCGTTCGTACCTTTCTCCAGCTGGCTACACTCTGTTTAAGTCCGAGAGAACTCAATTGTGCCAGTGCTTGCATGGTGTGAAAGTTTCGTCTGGTCACTCCACCAGCATGAAGAAACTTGTTTCCATGGAATATTTGAAATTAATTGGCATGAAGTCTTATGACTATCATGTGCTAATGACACAAATGCTACATATTGCAATTAGAAGTATTTTGCCAAACAAGGTTCGAGTGACAATCACAAGGCTATGTTATTTCTTTAACGCAATTGCTCAGAAGGTCATCGATCCCGATGGACTAGATGCTCTGCAGACCGAGGTGGTGACGACTCTATGTCATCTAGAGATGTATTTTCCTCCATCATTTTTTGATATCATGGTCTATCTCATTGTCCACCTTGTGAAAGAGATAAAGATATGCGGCCCTGTGTTTCTACGTCATATGTATCCTTTCGAAAGTTACATGGGAATTCTCAAGTCCTATGTAGCAATCGATCTCGACCGGAGGGTAGCATCACCGAAGGTTATACAACCAAAGAGGTCATTGAATTCTGCATCGGCTACATGGTTCAGGTCGAACCGATAGATGTACTTCTATCTCGTCATGAGGGGAGGCTAGAGGGTATCGCGACTATCGGAATGAAAGCAATAACTCCAGATCGAGATACGTATGCTCAAGCCCAATTCACAGTTTTATAACATATGACTGAAGTGACCCCATATATTGAAGAGCACAAGAACATGCTACGCCAAGAGAATGTAGGCCAGTCAAAGGTTTGGATCATGAGACAATACAACCGTCAGTTCAACGAATGGTTAAAGGTGCGATTGACTTGGAGATCATCAAGTGAAACACTACAATGGTTGGTAAAAGGGACAAAATTTACAATTGTGACATGGCAAGAATATGACATTAATGGCTAGACATTTTATACAACGGATCAGGATAGAAAGAGCACAGTGTAGAACTCAGGTGTCCGCATAGAGGCCTTTGATGCGCACCTTAGTACCACTGGCCCAAGCTCATACTATAGGTTTGTAGAGGAGATTTGGGAGCTTGACTACGTAATGTTCAAGATTCCTCTATCTCAGTGCCGTTGGGCCAACTCCCACCGGGTGTAAAGGTCGGCAAGTACGGTGTCACTATCATGGACCTCGAATCTGTAGGATATGAAGACGAACCATTTGTACTCATGAAGCAAGTTGTTCAAGTATTTTATGTAAACAACCTGGCAAATAAGAAGCACCATGTAGTTCTTCATGGAAAAAGAAGGATTCTCGGAGTTGAGAATATCGTGAATAAGAAAGAGTACAATCAATTTGATGAGTTGCCTCCATTTGGAGACGGCATCAGGCTCGAGGAAGAACAAGGCAATGAAGCAAGCTATATGCGTGTCGATCATCACGAAGGGCTTTATTTAAAAGGAAATAGCCAAGTGTAATAAATGATCCCACACAGCCCGCACCTATTTGGAAATTGTAGCAATGTAATAATAATTAGGAAACTCAGCATGTAATTATAGAACTATATTTCATTGTAATTGTAATTGATTCAGTAACTAAGAAATAGTTATATTTATGATTATGCTTGCGTATTTTATATTGCAATGCCAACATGCATTTCTTGTGGCTAGATGGAGACTATCATAGATGGTTCTTTGATAGAACCGCCTGTGATATGTTGAATATCACAGACGGTTCTATAAAAGAACCGTCTGTGATATTATGATCACAAACGGTTCGATAAATGAACCGTCTATGATATATTATCACAGATGGTTCCATAAACAAATCGTCTGTGATAGTTTCCCTACATGTATACCCCAAGGATAGGTTCTGCTCACAAGTCCTCACTCACACACTTCGTCTCCGTCGCCCCTGCTAGGTTTTGCTAGATCTGACTACTCACTCACGCGCGACGCCGCCTCTACCTCCCGACACCGCCTCTCCCTCCCGTCGTCGTCCGCCTCTCCCTCTCGATGCCGGCCACCACTCCCTCCTGACGCCAGCCACCTCTCCCTCCTAACGTCGGTCGCCTCTCCCTCCCGACCCTGACTGCCTCTCCTTCCCGACGCACACCGCCTCTCCCTCCCGACGCACGCCGCCTCTCCCTCACGACGCCACCTCTCCCTCCCGACACGGGCCACCTCTCCCTCCCTACAGTATGAAACCCTAATCCCACAGTGTGTTCATATATTAATTTGATGATGATACTAGTCTAATACTTCATGATATATAGTACTTCATGATGTATGCTTCTCTTGTTAGCTACAAGATCTAATCTCAATAGTTGGCTAATTTGTTTTGTGATCTTTAGTACGTCATGATATATGCTTCACTTGTTAGCTACAAGATCTAATACTAAAATTGGATATTCAAGCTTGAGCTGTAACTTTTTACTATTACTATCATTTGTCAATCTTGTGGTCTGTCTCAATAGTTGGCTAATTTGTTTTGAGATCTTTAGTAGTTGGCTAATTTGTTTTATGACCATTAGTACTTCATGATATATGCTTCACTTATTAGCTACAAGATCTATTTGGAATGACATGTTACTATTCCAAAGGGACCTTGTAGCAATAATATATGCCACATAGACCTTCAAAGGGTATGAAGCAAGTTACACACTCCAGTGTGTCAGGTTCAATGAACTTGAAACACTAGTGTATGTAATTTGATACATACAATTTTGTTTTATGACCTTTAGTACTTCATGACATATGCTTCACTTGTTAGCTATAAGATCTATTTGGAATGGCATGTTACAGTTCCAAAGGGACCTTGTAGCAATAATATATGCCACATAGACCTTCAAAGGGCATGAAGCAAGATACACACTCTAGTGTGTCAGGTTCAATAAACTTGAGACACTATTGTGTGTGATTCGATTCATAGAACTTAATTTGTTTATGCTCATAGCTCGCTACAATTAGTTTTTTCTATAAGAGAGATGACGTCCACATAGTCATCGTCGTCATCATTTAGGTCTCATGCTCCCAAGATCGGGATAACTAAGCGTGGCCGAGGAGTATCGAAAAGGCCAGAGGGCCGAATGACCATCATGGTGGTTTCTTCGGATGGGGTCCCCCTGCAACCAAAGAAAGCAGTGGCAGCATTTCTGACTACTTGCAGGATAATTGGAAGGCAACGGGTCCCCATCACCAGAGCAAGCTGGAAAGATTTGTTAAAGGATCAGAAAAATCAGCCATGGGAGAAAATAACAAATTCGTTCGAGATCCCAGCAGAAGTACATGTATTTGTGCAACGGTAGGGGCTCCTCGCGATGGGAAAAGCATGGAAGAACTTTAAGAGCATTCTTGTCATGCAGTACGTGGCCAAGGATCTCACACCCTTCACGAGGTATCCTTTCGTGTCGCTGGAAACTTGGGAGGCCTTTGTGCAGATGAAGACAATGACCGAATTTGAACAATAAAGTGTGGCACACAAGGCTCTCCAGTCACAAAACACTCACCCTCACAGACTCGGCACCACTGGGTACGCGGGTAAAGTCCCATAGTGGACGATGCAGGACGAGGTCGCAATCTGATCGGAGGTCTCCCCGCCATTTGCTGGGATCGCAAATGAGCGCGCCCGAAACTAGTTAAGAGCGAGGTCATCAACCACGTCTTCAGGTGTCTCCTCTTTCAAAAACTCCGCAGACGAGGAAGTGTCCCAACACCTAGTAAGATATGTTAAACTACATAGTTGTTAATACCTCTTGAACTTCATAGGTTCAAAAATAACATGATTGCCTCTTGCAGCAATCATTGACTACCGAATCTTCCTGAGGCTCCTTTGAAGAATATAAGGAGAGAGATATACTATCACTGGCCCTGGGAAACAAGGAGCATGCAGGTTGCATGGAAGGCCTAGGGGTTTATGTATCTTGGAGGCACGGATTCCCAAATGACTCTGAGACATATAGGAGTAGAAAGAGATCTAAGGCCTATCGCAACGAATAAATAAAACAGGAGTTTCATGCACAACTTGAGGAACAACTATCTACCTCACTTCAAGAGAAGACTGCATCACTTCGAGGAGAGATAGATTCATTGAGGGAAGAACAGAGACAAGTCCGCAACTAAACGCAACTCACCCCCGTTAATGCGGTACCTGGTCCCTCTCAACACTGGAGTAGTTGCGCATCCATGCCAATTACTGAACATAGCGATGCCCACTTACCTATCGATGACATCCAGGTAATGGACTTCTTTAGAATGCTACATAGATAGATCTACCTGGTGGACGCCTTAGCTCATCGTGTATTGTTATGTAGGAGCCCACACCTTGCATCCTCAGAGTTAGGCTTGTTGGCTCCATTCCCATTGACGCTGGGCGGGGGATGGCATATATGTGGCTATCAGGGACGCTGGTGCACGGTGCCCAACTAGAGACCTGTTTCGTGAAGGTTCAGGTGGACATGATTAATGATGTTTTTAGAACCGTCCCTCTTGAGAAGCCTCCAAACAAAGAAATTACGACATTAGGGGATGCCATCCACACATTCATCTAGTGGCCCAAGAGGGACATCGCCCTCAACTCGTCCTTCCCACAATCTCCACATTTAGTGGCCCAAGAGGGACATCACCCTGGACCTGTCACATCGGCTCCCGTGGCTCCATCTCTAGCTCCGGTTCTGAAGCCTGTTGTATCGGCTCCCGTGGAGACGACACCAAAAATGTATCAAAAGTGAGGCGCTATGACCCAACCGAAGAAGATTAAGGCGCCCCCTAAGCAATGGAAGTTCATTCTTGTAGTGTCGTTGGTTCCTGAGTCACAATTACCCAAGCTTAGACTAGTTTGCAATACATTGCATACCTAGTACATGCAAAGGTCTAACATGAAGCCAAATCGGCACAGTGGATTCACTGTGAGATACATGGAGGCGCATTTCCTCCACGACTCGGGCTACTTCGTCATGACCTTCAAAAACTTATTCCTACTATTCAACCTCGACGAACTCAATGCCTCACTTCTACAATGCTGGACACTGTAAGTGTATTATACGATAAAGTTCTACATTCAAGTCATAAACGTCATACCAGTGGGTTTCCTTGACTCACACGGTCTTTGAGCAATCTATCAATGATAATGCATCATTCATCCAAGATTACATAACAAAGCGGATTGATTGCTCACAGTAACAAGGAGTACATCATGTTACCCTTCAACCAAGGGTAAGTACTTTACTAGTTGCCACACAAGTTTCATTTGTACTTTAGACGCAATATGAACTTAGGATTAATCATTATGATGACACAAGGAATCCAACGACACACAACAACACAGGATGTGATTTTCGGTACCCGCTACAACACAACAATCCTATATCACACTTTGTTATAATGCTTCTAGAATTGACAATACCTATGTATGTAATTCTATTTTTGCAGAGCTATAGGGCAACATATGTGGATTCTACGTTTGCCACAATATGAAGGAAATTATAGACGCTAAGACGAATGATCCAGAGGTTTGTCAACCATTCAATAATTATTATTTTTTGATTATATATATGTATATATACACACACATACTAATTAATGACTTAACATTGCTCCTAGCGACAGCGTGTGGACTTCGACGAAAGTCCATTTGATCTTGACAAACACATCAAAATTCGAGGAAACCTCTCCCAATTCTTGCTAGCAGAGGTCATAAACAATACTAGAGAGTTCCACCCTGGCAATGGTGATTAGATGTTAAAACATTGGATTCAATTGTAATCATTCAATTGTGCTTAATCAAACAATTCATTCAATTTAATTCATTTGTGAGATCTGTGTAATGATTGTCATGCTATATATATGATTTGCTTGTGTTATTTTATTCATCTGTGTGATTTATGCAATGATTGTCCTGAGCTATATATACGTGATCTTGTTTGTTTTCAGAGGGCATGGCTAGCATATCCTGAGGCTAGCCAACAAAGAGCAATCAGCGTCGCTGTTGAAATAGTTATCATAGATGGTTCAATGATCCAAATCGTCTATCATATACACACACACACACACACACACACACACACACACACACCGAACCGTCTGTGATATGCACGATATCACAAATGGTTAATAACAAAAATTGTCTGTGATATCGTGCATATCACAGACGGTTTTTCAGAAAAACCATCTGTGTTGTGAGTTATCACAGACAATTTTGAGCCGTCAATGATAACCAGCTATTATCATTGACACATAAACGCAGATGGTTTAGAAACCGTTTGTGATGACGGTTTTGAACTGTCTGTGATAACACTATCTGTAGTAGTGCAATCTATTGGGCCACAATGAGAATGAAATCATGGAAGGGGTTGTGTTGGAAGCCGGCGTGGGCGCCAGTGTAGCTGTGGTGTAGGGGAAATGGCGGTAGTAATGGGAGCATTAGATCCTGAATTTATCATCCGAGACTCTCTGTGATTTCACCGTACTATTTTCTAAATCAATAGATAGTGTTTGTAGATAAATTACTGAATACCAAATCACTACTACAGAGAAGGTTATCACAGATGGTTCGTAACCCACATCAGAGATGGTTTCTGAACCGTCTGACTTATTATGTCTGTGATAAAAGGTGGTTATCACAGATGGTTCTCAAACCATCTGTGATAAGTCACAACACAAATGATTTGTCAAAAGAACCATCTATGGTATGTCAGATATCATAGATGGTTCTTAAACATAATCATTATGATATCTAACATATCATAATAGCTAATACAAAAAACTATTTGTGAAGTCTATATATCACAGACGGTTTTGTGTTATAAACGATTTGTGATAGCTCTTTGAATAGCTAAAATATTTTATGTTTTTCGGCTAGCCTTAGAAAATGCTAACCATGCCCTCTGAAAACAAGCAGATCATAGATAACTGTAGATCTTATAGCACATAACTATCATTACATAGATCTCACAAATAAATTATAACTGAATGAATTACAATTAAATGAAGTACAATTAAACAAATTATAATTGAATATATTGTTAGATGAAGTACAATTGAATGAATTACAATCGAATCAAATGTTTGAACATCTATTAATTGTTGTCACCGGGTTTAAATTCTCTCTTCGGGTCAATGACCTCCACCATCAAGAATGTGGAGAGTTGTCCTTGAACTTCGAAGAGTTCATTAAGATCGAATATACTTGAGTCGATTCTCATTGCTAGGACGAGTAAAGTCGTAAGCATATATATAAATTGATAATCATGAAATAATTATTGCTAGATTTATAAACCTTTAGATCATATGTCTTAGTGCGCATGATTTCTTACATATGATGGCAAACATAGAATGCACACATGTTGCCCTATAGCTGTTGTTGGCTTTGTAAAAATAGAATTACATGCATATATATAGTCAGTTCTAGAGGCATTATTAAAAAGTGCAATATAAGATTACTATGTTGTCACAAGTACTGAAAATTGTGTCCTATGTTGTAGTGTGGCATTAGATTCCTAGTGTCTCCCTCCCTTGGCAATGTAAGCACTAAACGACCTATGTGATTCAAAAAGTTAGCCTCAGCCATTGCAAATGAAAGGAATACTACAATAGAGTTATATATGGCGGAAATGAGTTTACCTGTCAATTGTTTGTTACACACAGGTAAAGTCGTGGTCTTTCTGGGGTAGGGAATCAAGGTATATTTTCTTTCTCCACTTTGGTACACTCACAATCAGAATCCAGTGCCACCTACTCTTGTATATTGCCATAGTCATTAAACCTAAGTTCATGGTGCATATAAAGTACAAATGAAACTTGTATAGCAACTAGTGAAGCACTTATCCCTGGTTGTATGGCACCAGAATCTAGTCCTTGTTGCTCTGAGCAAACAATCCCGTCATTATGTAATGTTCGACGTAGGATGTGTTTTCGTTGATGCATTGCTTAGAGATCAAGTGTGGGTTGAGGAAACCAACCAGTTCTCATGATTACATGAATGTAATAGTATCTACATGAATGTAGAACTTGATTGTACATACTTATAGTATCTAACATTGTAGAAGTGAGGCATCGAGGGCGTCGAGGTTAAATAGTTGAAATAAGTAATCAAAACCCACGACAAAGTAACTCGAGTCGTGGAGGAAATGTGCCTCCGTGTATTTGATTGTGAATCCAATAGCCACTTTGTCCTCTACTCATTGGACCACTACATGTACCAGGCATACAAATTCCTGCAACCCATTGTGTCTCAGGGACCAATGACGTTCTGAGGGAGTACGTCCAGGGTTTGAGAGGTTCCTTAATCTTCTTTGATTTGACCTTAGTGCCTCGCTTGTGATACATCTTCTTGGAAGATGACTCAGCATGCTTTTCTTGTTTCTTCAGCATCATCTCCACGGGAGCCGATATGGTGGACTTCTGAAGTGGAGGCTGAGGTGGAGTCATAGAGGGTTCTATTGGATAGGCATGGTTGTGTGGAGATCATGGCACAGAAGGATCCAGGGCAATGTCCCTCTTGGGCCACAGGACGAATGTATGGACGACATCCCCTAGTGTCATGATCTCATTGTTTGGGGATTCTCCAGCAGAGCAGACTTGAAAATGTCATGTACCATGTCCACCTGAACCTTTGTGAACTGGTCTCTAGCTAGGCACCATGCACTAGCATCCCTAGCAAGCATGGATATACCATCCCTCGCCCAGCCTCAATGGGAATGGAGCCAACAAGCCTGACTCTGAGGTTGCACGGTATGGGCTCTAAATAATGATACATGATTAGCTAAGACGTCTAACTGGTCTATCTATATAGCATTATAGAGATATACATTACCTACATGTCATCGATAGGTAAGTGGATATTGCTAGGTTCAGAAAGTCGCGTGGACGCACAACTACTCCGACGTTGAGGGGGACTGGCTCCCAGAACAACGGGGGCAGCTTGTGACTGGTTGAGGACCTGATTCAGTTGTTCCCTCAATGATGCTATCTTTTCTCGAAGTTCTAGCTATCTCTCCTCAAAGTACACACGAATGTCCTATTTCAACCATTTCTCGTGTTCGGCTTTTTTACTCCTATACACCTCGGAGTTGTCTGGGAATCCCTATCTCTAAGGTACATAAATCCCAAGGCCTCGCGTGCGACCTAGGTGCTCCTTATTTTCTAGGGCCATTGATAGTATATCCCTCTCCCTGACTACTTTGAAGGAGCCTCGAGAAGATTTGGTAGTCAATATTTGCTGCAAGAGGTAATCATGTTATTTTAGACCCTATGAGGTTATGAACTTATTAATAACTAGATAGTTTAACATATCTTACTAGGCATTGAGGCACTTCCTCGTTTGCGGGGTTTTTAAAAGAGGTAACATCTGAAGACGTGGTTGATGACCTTGCTCTTAACCACCTTGATCTTAACCAGTTTCGGGTGTGCTCGTTTGTGATTCCAACAAATAGCAGGGAGGCCTCCGATAGGATTGCGACCTCGTCCTCCCTCCTCTATTGTAGGATTTTACCCACGTACCCAGCAGTGCTGAGTCTGTGGGGGTGAGTGTTTTGTGCCTAGAGAGCCTTGTGCACCATATTTTGTTGTTGAAATTCGGTTGTTGTCTTCATTCGCACAAAAGCGTCCCATGTATTGGAGAGACCATGTGGAGGTATCCCCATGTTGGTGATGAGTAATTGACGGTTGGTTTAGTGAGTTTGAGTTTGTTTCGGATATTATAGGGTTGAGTACCTTTACTTGTGTTAATACTGATTATGCTATTTCGTGTGGTGCTATATCACGGTTTGCTTATCTGTGTGACTACAGGACTTCGGAGCTAGGTCATGGTGAGGCGAGGAGGACCGGGACTAGGCATAGGAGGTGTTGAGGTCCAGACGGTCGGTGATGCCGAAGATGATCGAGACTGGCGAGGTGGTTGCGAGTCAGGAGACGAGGAACCGGAGCTGGTGCTACTCGTAATGGACACGACGGACGATGACGAGAGAACCGGGACTGGGCTCAGGGAGGAGTCGGAGGTCCAGAACGGTTGGATGTCGGGTGCGGTCGGGTGCGACGGAACAGACCAGGACTAGACTCAGGTCGAATCGGAGCTCTCGGTCGGTGTCGGGTGGACACGACGGGTAGCGGTGAGTGGATCGGGACTAGACTCAGGGAGGAGTTGAGGTCCAGACGGTCAGGATGCCGGGTGCGGTCGTGTGCAGCGGAGCAGAGCGGACTAGACTCAGGGAGGAGTCGAGGTCCAGACGGTCAAGGTACCGGATGTGGAAGCTTCCGGGAAGGTGCTTGAGGGGCAATTTGGTAAATTGACTCAAGCAAATGAGTGGAGGAGGTGATTTCCCTCCAAAATCTGGTTTGACCCTTACCTCATATGTGTGTGAGGTTTGAGTGGGTGGTGTATGACACTTCTTGAATTCCCTTTCTAGTGTGTGGGCTAGTTGTTAAAAGGGGATGAAGAGCAAGGAGTGGGTATGCATTCTGGAGAGCTCAGCCAAGTAGGAAATGGAAGTGAGCTCAAGTCTGTAGGCCTTGAAGTAGAGAGAGTTCAGGCAGTGGAGTGTCTTGTGTGTGTTCATCTCCTACTCAAGCATGTAGTGTAAATCCCTTATATCAACTGCGTATGGGGACTCCTATGTAATCTTTGTGTTACTGGGAATGAATCCATTGAAGATTATCACTCGTGCTTGTCATTTTCAGTTTGTCTTCAGTTTCAGCTATCTCACTGCCTCTTTGTTTCTTTTTGATGTTTGAGCTGATTCCTTGAGCAAGGAGTAGCAAAATGGCTTGCTTTGAACTAGGAGATACCCCAAAGCCATTTGGCTAGTCACTCCTGAGAGCAATCCATTTTTAATTTCTCTTTTTAGCTCAGCTCAAATTTTCCTGTTTCAATTTTTCTAGGGTTTCATGTCAGGGGAAGGTTGGTTCTCTTGATTCATTTCAATGGATGGCTTGAGCTTTGGGTTTTCAAGTCTTGAGATCTTTGCTAAGGTGATTGCAAGAGCTCATGGGCAAAGAATCCAAGTTTGATGAGCAAACTGAAAAACTGTCCATTCTCAACTCACTTTTCAGATTTTTGCTCAATTCTTGAATTCTTGCTCTCTTCATGAGTTCTTTTGATTTCTTAGGCCCTGCAACTATTTAAATCATGTTTTAGCTCTGATGGCCTGAAAACATCAGAAGAAATTTCCTTCTTTCATTTGTTTTTGGCAAGATTCAGTTTCTGCTGAAAACTTTCAGTCTGCTACTCCCGAGAGCCGGTCTGACCGGATTTGGAATAGCGGTTGGACCGGGATATAGCCGGTGGTATGACCGGTGGCTTAGGACCGGTCAGACCGGAGCTTGAGGGGTGGCCTGACCGGCTTGAAAGGGGCGGTCTGACCGGCTTGAAAGGAGCGGTCTGACCGGCCCATGTCAAGCGGTCTGACCGCCCTGCCTGGACTTGCTATGGCTTTTCAGTGATGTCTTCCTTTTGTTGTTTGGTTTGTTTTAGTTTATGTTTGCTTTGATTCTTCCTCTGTTAGTGTAAATTCCAGAGAGCTTGAACCTTCGATTTCATAGCTCTTATAGCTATTGGAGGGAAGTGTTTTTGAGTGGATACTTTGAGGGGCGTATTTTTAAAGAGGCACCATTCACCCCCCCCCCCCCCCCTCTGTTGCCATTTCCGATCCTACAGTATTCAATGACACGAAAGGATACTTTGTGAAGGACATCCGATCCTTGTTCACGTACTGCGTGACAAGCATGCTCTTGGAGGTCTTCTACGCTTTTCCCCTCACAAGAAATGCCTGCCATCACATGAGTCCCTGGACTTCTACTGGGATCTCGAACGACCTTGAAATTTCCACCTACAACTATTTGTGATGTACTTCTATCAGAGATTTCCAACTTGCTGTGGTGATGAGGACCCGTTCCCTTCCAACTATCCTGCAGGTAGTCTGAAATGCTGCCATTGCTTTCTTTGGAAGTAGAGGGACCCTACCCAGAGAGACCCCCGTGATGGTCATTCGGCCCTTACGACTTTTCGATATTCCTTTGCCACGCTTAGTTTCCCAGTCTTCGAAGGATCAGATGCATTTGGTGACATCGATGATGGCAACGACAGCTATGCGAACGTCATCTCTTTTACAAAAAAACTAATTATAGTGAGCTGTGAGCATAGACATTGGCATATGGTTATTTTTATGTAATTTAATGTTCTTAATGTAGTTGTTAAAAAGTACGAACATGAGCAGCCTAAGTAGTATCTAGAAGAATTTGTAGACAATTGGTTCTTTTTTTGTCGCTTTGGCGTATATTATTGCTACAAGGTCTCTTTGCAACACTAACATGCTATTCCAAATAGATCTTGTAGCAATAATATATGCCAAGACATCATAAAGATAACCAATTATCCACAAATTCTTCTCAAAAGTAGTCAGGCTGCTTATGTTGGTATTTCTCCACAACTACAAGAGGAACATTAAAATACTGTACACTTGGCTTCAAAGGGTATGAAGCAAATCACACACACCAATGACTTATTCTCACTCATTTTAGCTCTAAATTTAATGAAATTTATTTCTAAATTTTTTCTAAATTCAAGACCTATCTAATGGAATAGCTTTTGTTCAATTTGAAGTTCATTTGATTTTTTAGTTGTATTTATTTATTTTGCTCTCATGTGCACATGTTTTTCGATGCAATCATCCGAGTAGAGTACGAGGACGCAAAAGAGCCCTAGTTCGAGCAAACTTAGGAGTTTCAAGACCAATCTACCTATGAGCTAGGCGAGTCAATACTTTGATCATATTGAACCTACATTTTATGAAAATTTATATTCATTTAAATTGTCAAATTGTATGTTATTATTTATTATGCAAATGTATGTTAAACTTTAGATAAATATGTGTCTACTTGACATTATAATATTTTTATACCACCCTTGACACTTGAATCACATAATCCTTATCACCCTAGACACTTAATGGTAACTTTACTAGCTATAGGTCATACTTAAGCATCATGTTAGTCTTGCTTAAGTACCAGAGTACTAGATTACCCTACTTATCATCTTTTAATCATGAAACTTGTTTTGGACACAGTCATTAGAGGGAAATGACAGGTATATTTGCAATAACTTAGCTTACGCTTCTCAATACCCTAAAATTTGTTGTTACCATATCTGGGCAGATGGTATGATGGTTGGTGCGGATATAGAATGAGAAATTACAGAATGTGGTATGTACCACCCAGATAACATTAAGAACATAATCCTGTGATGATCTTCTAATGTAAAAAAAAGTACAACCACATATCTATAATAGATACGACCTGGCTAAATAAATTGTATCCACCAGTGCGGGGTGCATCGTTGAAGTGACCCACGAGTCGTGTTGCTAATTTTAAGCCATGGTGGACACGGGTCGTGTCGCTGGTGTAAGCCGTTGTGTGACGCAAAAGGGGGTCTGGGTGTGGTGTACGTAACCACCCTCAGATGAAACCTTAGCAAGTGTAACTTACACTAGGAGATACATTATAAAGGCCTTGTGATGATATCCTTTATTCATATGTCTGAGGAAATGTGTGACACATATGAATCTAATTATCTCTTGTAGGTAAACTATACAGTTTCTGCAGAGTATAAACTGTTTGAACAGCTGTACCCACAGTCAAGGACAAATATGGGAACTTACTCGAGTTAGTTTGTATTTCAAAAATCTTTGTAGGTGGGATGAAAACTCGTCGGGTGGATGTAACCCTGAATTTGGTTTTCCCTGGGTGGATGTAACCCAATGTTGATAGTTGGGTGGATGTAACCCTAGTAATAAAAAACTAGCATATGGTGGATAGAACAATGTAACAAGTGGATGGAACCTACAACGTTATTAATATTGCACACTTTCACTCTATTTAATTAAATATGGTTTGGTTAAAATGCTAAGTCATATAGGACTTTTTAATTATCGGTAATTCACAAATATTGCTTTTAGCAAATAAAAGAACCCGAGCCATCCTTGTTAAACCTTGTATGTATAAATATTTAATTCTGTGTGTTGGCTCATGCAACACTGTTGTTTATGCTCACCCTTGCTTAATTACAAAATCTCTCAAAAGCTATGGACCAAAGGCACTACAAGTACTATGATGTTTCAAGAACTGATGGTGAAGAATATAGAGAAGAGTAGAGTAGTTCCTAATAGTTTAGGTCTCACCCTAGCCTGGCTAACTAAGGTAGTGTTTGTGGCACCAATATTATCCAAGTCTCTGGTTAATATCGGTTGAACACAAACCTTCCCCGGTCACTTGCCTGTGGCGAGATGTGTCTTCTGCTTTCATTTGGCCTAGTTGGCTATATTGTAAATTTGATCCGATGCGCTATGGTATGGTTTATGCCCAGTATAAAATGACTCAATGATATAACTGTGAGTACTATCTATTGATCTAATAAATAGTATCGTGGTATTCATAGTGAATTCTAAATTAGGTAAATCTGGGTCAGACAGAGCCCGTCCACCGTAGCCACGACCCTGCGCGGTCGACGCGCTGCGGGCTTCTACTCTGCGACGCCGCGGCCTCCCAGGGAGAGCTCCACGGTGGAGCAACCGAGTAGTAGGAGCAAGAAGGTGATAAGGACGCACACTTTGCTATAAGCGGCCGAGATAGCTATGAGCTGACACGGCTGCCAGGATGGCGTGCACCCCGTTCCACCGGTTGGCTGAATCTCCTTCGTCCTGGCTGGGTGGATCCGTATAATCTGAGAAAGAGCATGTTTGGTTGCCTGTATGAGTGGATGCAGCCTGCATGAGCGGATGCAAAAATACGCCCTCGTCCTGGATGGGTGGATACGCTCAAAATGAGCTTCACTGGCCATCCTGGATGGGTTGATGCAGTGTATCTTTTGCGGTCCCACGTGTCAGCCTCTCAGGTTTGGTAGACTGCATCCGCTCATACAGGCAACCAAACAGCATCTCAGTTTTTTTGCATCTGCTCATGCAACCTCACCAAACATCTTCTTTTTCTGAAATACGTATGATTCCACTCAGCCTGCATCCACTCAGTCAGGATATACGATACAACCTCCATTCACGAACCAAACGCACCCCTAGTGTATTCAGGGCTATCTCTCCAACTCCTTTGTCCTCCATATTTGCGCGCTACATTTTTTTTTTTTTTGACAAGAAAGATGTTTGGAGTATGCCTACATCTTTGAAAGAATAGATATCGTGACCTACATTTGAACGGTGACCTGCAACGCAGAGATGGAAGCGGAGCCCAGTAATCCCACAGCATATTTACTTTCGGCAATACATGTTTACTTTCGGTAAAAGTAAAACATATTTACTTTCGGCAATCACGGACGCGAATCTGGACGCTGGGCGTGAGCAGTGAGCTGGCACACTCGTGATCGGCATAAGTTACAGCAAACTAAGGAAATTTCTCGCATAATTACACGGCTGGTGTTTGGAAAGGGTTCTCATACTATCTTAGACCCATAATCATCTTAGTCCCCGCTCAGTTAGGCTGAAAAGCTATGGCTTATAGCTGAAAGTGCACTATAGCGGCTGAAATTTCGCTGTAGCTGAAGGTTATTTATTTGACGTAATTAAATTTAAAAATTTAAAAATAGAAAAATATGCTAGCTTATCACAGACAATGCAAACGAATACGGAAAAAAAAATCGGGAAAAAAAGCTCAAAAAAGCCAAAAGTTCAGAAAAAGATGAATTTTATGAATAGTAAAAAATAAGTCAGAAGCCAGAAGCTAAAATGAGTGGGGCCTTAGAGCAGCATCTATCTTGAGCCAAGTCCCAAAACCAACCCCGGACGAGGTACGCAAGTTCGACCAACTCTGGAAGGGTCTGGGGCCAACTCCGAACGAGGTACGCAAGACTAACCCTAGAAGAGTCCAGGACCGGCCCCTGAGTCTCAGACATGGTGGGGCCATATGAGGCAAATTACGCAAATACTCCTATAAGTAGACTAGGCTCTAATGGCAATCTTGTAACTTGCCTTCTCCTCTCCCTCTATAAATAGGACCCCATGTAATGGAGAAGGGAAGCCAATTTTGTAACCCTAGCTCTCATATTAAATGCACTTGATGGTTATGTGTTTCTCCTTGAGTCCCTTCGTACTCTCGGTGGTTTCTACATCTAACTAGGGGTGCCTCTAAATTTACTATCCGGTTTCATACCAACGACAGCTGGATACCTATAATCAGCTATAGCCTCGATAAATAAATAAATAAATAAATAAATAAATAAATAGACACGCTCACTCCAACCTCTGCTACTCCTACAATCCCAGCCGTTCGTTGAAGCCGGCGGATGCTCACCAAACTGGTACGCAACATATATTTACTTAGCACGCCCGGCGACCGAAACATTTATTTCTTTCTTTGCCTAGAAACTATTAGTAATTTATGAGCTAGCTAGCTACTCGATCGGATCAATCAGTACTGTTACCATTCTTCTGCTGCATGCTGCTAGGTTTTCCTCTCCTTGCATGGTTCGTCTTCTTCTTTTTATTTGCTTAACTCATTTGCTTAACTCATCGCGCTTGATGCACAGGAAGATCACCGGGAAGCAGCTGCCCCCGGAACCGGTGATGTCGTCGTCGGAGCCAATGGGGCCACCGGGCAAGGGCAGGATGGGACACCGGAGCACGTGACCAGATTTGGGGGCCCTGCACCCCTAGATGTACTGTTATTTGCCCATCAACAACTCTAGTGTTCTTAGCAGGGGCGGAGCTTTGTCGAGGACATCACAGTGTTAAATCTTTCGGAAGCAAAAAATTCGGACGAAAAAATCAAATTTTTTATGAAATTTAACCAAAATTTGAGCAAATTTCAAATGGAGCCAAATTCGGCCAAATTTCAGCCGAATAAAAACTGTTTCACTGGTACCAAAAGGGACAAAATTTCATCCATTTCACGAAATTTCGGACGAAATTTGTAACCCTGGGCCAACATGAGCCCTGGCCTCGCCTTCAATTTTGCAACCCTTTGAAGAAAGAAAGCAGTGCATAATATTTGGTTTAGCAAGTGGTTAGACTAGAAACTGGGCACCTCTTTCTTCTACAATTCAATCTCTATTAGGAGATGGCCCCTTTTCTATTTGGGCTCAAGCTCTGTCAGCTATATATTATTGTTGCTTGATACTAGATATATTATCGATCGAGCGGACAAACTGATCCAATCATTTGCGGGTCATATATATGGTCTTTCCTAATTGATTTTCTCACTGCGCTTGGTTTATATTGTAGTAGAGTCTTTCTTCATAATTAATCGCTCGATTTGGTTCACAGTGTTTTGGATTTCTACGCGCTGATCTATAAAATTTTACATGACAATGCCTGTGCAGCCGCCGGACGACAACCCAGTCCCACTCCCAGGCGGCCGTGAGAGTGACACTGATGAGCAAGAGCAGCTGAACCAATTCTTAAAGGAGAACATGGGATTCATACTGAGCATGGTGTTCGGCGCGTCCTTGGTGGGCGCGCCGCCGCAGGCCAGGAACACGCCGATCGCCAAGGCGGCCGCTTTCTTCTTGTACCTTGCCTTCATCACCAGCACGGTCGCCCTTGTTAAAGATCGGTGCGTGCTCAAGCTCTCGCTCAGGTGGATCTACGCGCTGGCCTGCATCTCCTCCGTCTCTTTGCAGGTGATGGCCTTCCTGTTCCTCATCTCGCTCACAAAGTTCTACGCCGTCGCCATTCCTGTACTCCTGCTCATCTTCGTCGTGGCCATCTGCTGCTCCGAAAAAGATGTGGGTGCGGGAGATCTTAAGGATATCTGTAACTACTCTGCGGTGATAGTCACTGGCAGTGGCCTTACCAGCTTGTTCTTCGGCAGCTACTCCAAGTGGATGAGCTCGAATCGCTTTGTATTGGCGGTCACTGCCCTCTGGATCTTGCTGTTCCTTATCATGGCCATCGGGCTCAATCTAATGCTGATCGTCACAATGAAAGTTGAAGTGCTCATCGCCCGTGCAAGCAGCCTCTACAACATCTTGATCCTGCTGGTTGCAGTGGCCGGCACGCTCATGGCCTTTATGGCGGCTTTTGGGCAGGACAGTTAGTACGGCTTGATAGATTAGGTCCTTTTCTTTTGCGGGGGAATTCGGATTTCCACACCAATTCGTTAGTGTTACGGAACCTAGATCTAGGCTTGAAATCTTGGACTATGGTGCGTACCTCACAATTAGACTATAAATAGAGAGCAATGTTGGTAATTTTGTATACGGAATTAGAAAGAAAGTAATAAAAAAGACCAGGAGTTCTCCATACCTTGCTGTGTTTTAATCTATTATTCCTTGTCTTCTGTGATTGATCTTGTTTTGCATAAGCAGAAGAATCGATCGGATTGGTCGCCAGCGACGGTTCCTCAACACATTATCAGCACTAATCACTCTGATAAATCAAAGGTAATCATCAAAGCATTAGTAGATTGAATTGTCTGTATCCAGATCGCCCTAAATTCGAAGATTTCGCTTTCTAGATTATTTTCTACAGTGCAAATCCGCCCTAATCTACTACGAGTAGACTTGAAGTCACGGGCACAATGTCGATCGGTAGATTACATCACAGAGTAGATGTTGATTGCACTATAGATTGAAAAAAAAGAAAATCCTCGCGCCCGAGACCGCCCGCTCGGCTTCCGCGCCCGAACGCGCCGCCAATCGTCGGGCCCGAGGAGGCTGCCCACTTGGCTTCCGCGCCCGAAGCGCCATCCGCCGTCGCTTCCGAGGATCCGCTGGCCCCGAAGCGCCGTCGAGCTCCGCTTGGCCGCCGCTTCGCCCGACGCCAAGGCCGGCCGCCGGATCCATCGCCGCTAGCACGGCCCGAAGCTAGATCTACTGCCGCACCGGTCGGTCACGCCGCACCGCCAGCTCCGCCGGCCATCGTCACCTCGCTCCCGCCCAAGCCGAAGCTCAGGCTGCCGCCGCTTCGTGAACGGGGTAAGGGGAAACCCTACCCCTACTGGTTTTGGTGCCGGCCGGGCAAGCCGGATGGGCCAAAAACGCTAATCGGGCCGACAGCACGGCCCGAACGGAGGCGCCAGCGATTTTGCAGAAAAGCCACTGAAATTATGAAGATTACAGAAGGGCTCCAGAACTTTCAGATGGGTCCCAAATTTTGCAGAAAGACCCTCGAAAAATCAGAAAATTATGCACAAATTTTCTCTGAACTGGAAATTTGCGTATAAGCCGTCGAAAATTGCAGAATTCACTGAAAATTCATATTCTAGCATAAAATGGCCTCTAGAATTCAGATTTTAAATTATTTTTAGCATTTGAAGCATTTTTATTTATGTCATTATTATTTTTTATGTTTTTTGTATTTATTTACTGTTTTTGATTAATCGTAATTATTTAAAATGCCTTTAATCATCGAAATTAGCAGTAAAATTTATAGAAAATGCATAGAAAATTTTGATACATTACGAGAATCTTTTGTACCATTTATTTACCTAAAGTAAATTTTATTCCATGCATGTTTACCAGCAGTAAACTTATTTATTCTTTTTATGCATATGTAGATGACTGACATCACGAACCGGGAGTTCGAGGAGCTGGCCCAGCATGGCCAAAACTATCTGACTTGGGGTCCCGATGTCGACATAGTACTTGGAGCCAAGAAACTCCACGCTGCTATTGGGATTGGCACGCCACAGGCCGCCCAACCCACCCATAAGGAAAATGATCAGGTACTTCACTTCCTCAAGTATCATCTCTGTCTCACTCTTAAGAATGAGTACATGGTAGAGAAGAGCACGCTATTACTCTAGACTACACTTAAGAAGCGATTTGAGAGGCTAAAACACACCATTCTTCCGTAGGCAGAGCAAGAATGGATCCAACTGAGGTTTGTCGACTTCAAGACAGTCGGGGAGTACAATTCTGCCTTACACAGGATTTGTATCAATCTTCAACTTTGTGGCAAGTAGATTACAGATGAACAGAAAATTGACAAGACCCTATCCACCTTCCACCCCCAATGCAGTGTAATCTGCACGCAATTATCGTCAAGATGGCTACAAGGAGTATGCTGAATTGATTGATATGATGCAGGTTGCAGAGGCTCAGGACGAAGTTCTCTGCAAGAACTACGTCACACAGCCACATGGGGGCTCCGCTGGCTGTGAAGCCAACGCCGGGAACTACAAGGTGCGAAAGCCCTTGATGAAGAAAAGAGAAAGGAAGGGTAAGGCCGTAGCCCAAAAAAGGCAAGTCAGATGCTCCATATGAGAATACGACAAGCAAGCCAAAGTGAAATGGCAAGGCTTATGGCCGGCAGGACCAATCCTTCTACAAGTATGGCAAATGGGAGCATTGGTTGCAGATCTGTAAAAGAGCCGCAGCATGTCATTGATGCCTTCCAAGCCCAGAAGAAGAATGATGGCAAAGGGCAACATGAAATCCACTTTGCATCTGTTGAGGGGGGAAAGTTCTGAGCAGCTGCCTGCGCTGATGGAGGTTGAGACCATCCCAATAGCAGCATCCCCTTTGACCTAACAGCAGCCACCGCCATGATTTCTCTCGAAGAGCATATCACCCCCAAGAAAATAGCAGACGAAGTCTTTGATTTCTTAGCAGATTCAGTCTAATGCACAGAATGCATTTAGACTTTAATTGTCATTTATTTTAAGTGAAAGTACAAGTTAGAACTTGCATGGATGGTACTTTAGCAACTTTATTTTCTCGTGATGGTTGGATGATATTTGAATAATTCATTCATTTATTCAGTTTATAATGGCATGATATGTTTTGATATTGAAGTATTTTATTTATGTGTTGATTGCCTTCTAATACATATTAATAAAATATCATATATTAGAACACGTGTGGTGCCTTATGGAGGAAGTGTGCTTAACCGACCGCGCCACAACGAATACCATCTTAAGAGAGATGAAGTATTTCCAATCGACTAGTAAGAATGCTGACTGCCTTACAACAATCGCCGGTAGTGATTCTTGTATAATAGGTTCAGCAAGAGCCACAATTATACTCCCAATAGGCACAACTTTGGTCATTCAAAAAGCCTTATTGTACCCAGAATCGACTAGAACTCTCCTAAATTTTAAGGATATTCGCGCCAATGGTTTCCACGCTGAGACTGAAGAAGAGTACGGTAAGGAATACCTGCTAATTACGAAGCGCGAAGTAAATGGAAAAAGGGTATTAGAAAAACTTCATTAGAAATTGGGCTATACTACACTAACATCAAGGCACCTGCAGCCTATACAACCTTGAAGACAGTATTTAGAAGCTCTGAACTCTTGTGTCTCTGGCATTACAGATTAGGCTATCCAGGTCTTAGGATGATGAGAAATATAATCAACAATTTCTAAGGGCATAATATTAATGTAAAGAATTTCCCGAATCACGAAGATTTTATGTGCCCTATATGTGCCACCGGGAAATTAATTACTAGAACCTCTGCTCTGAAAGTGAAGGATGAAGTCCCTGCATTCCTGGAATGCATTCAAGGAGACATTTACGGTCTCATTTAGCCACTTTTAAGACCATTTAAATATTTCATGGTGCTTATCGATGCTTCCTCGAAATGGTCGCACATAGGTTTATTGTCCACGAGAAACCATGCTTTCGTAAAGCTGATCTCGCAAATAATTCGCATCAGAAATATTTTCCCTGATCATCACATAAAGTCCATCAGAATAGACAACACCAAAGAATTTACTTCAAAGGCATTTGATGATTATTGCATGGCGATGGAAATTACAGTTGAGCATTCTGTACCACATGTCTATACCCAGAATGGTTTAGCAGAGGCATTAATCAAGAGAATTAAATTTATTGCCCGACCTCTTTTGCAGAATTGTAATTTGACAACTACATGTTGGGGACACGCGGTCCTACATGCATCAAATCTCATCAACTTTAGACCATCGGCCTACAACATCCATTCACCTATGCAACTAGCGTAAGGGTTAGCACCGAAAATTTCTCATCTCAGGAGGTTTGGATGCAAGGTTTATGTACCTATACCCCCTCCACAGCGTACTGCAATGGATCCTCTCTGAAAAATTGGGATATACGTTGGTTATGAGGCAACATCCATAATCAGGTATTTAAAACCCATGACAGGAGATTTGCATACCGCCCGCTTCACTGATTGCATATTTGATGAGGATAATTTCCCAACATTAGGGAGAGGAAATCAACCCCTTGATGAAAAATATCGGGAAATTACGAGGCAAGCCACAGGAATTCATGCACATGACCCGCGCACTAGTGAAACAAATAGAGAAGTCCAGAAGATCGTTGATTTACATGTATTAGCAAATCAACTGCCTGACCACTTTAGTGATATGAAGAGCGTGACCAAGTCGCATGTGCCTGCACGCAATGCACCAGAGAGGGTTGAAATACCAAAGAAAACAGAAGGTATCCCTAATCCCGTCTAGAGGCCTCAAAATAAAAGGACGAGAACTCTAGCCCCTCGAATCCTAAGTAACTGAGGACGTCTGGTGAAGAAGGATAAGAAGGACTTGTCACAGCCGATCACTGAAGTTCCCCAGAACCGGAAGGGGAGCCAGTTGAGACCTGGCATTAGTATGACACCTTCAGAAAAGGGCATGTCAGATCTGAACATCCCATGGAAGAAGAAATCAGCATGTATGTGTGCACACACATCGGAGCCGAAAAACTAAAGGGACTTGCCACCGCAATTGGAAGAAGCGATGAGCAAGGAGAAGCTCCAGAAGAAGCAACTCATGAAGAAATAACTATAAATTATGTGCACACGGGAGAGTCCATGAATAGGACAACAGCCAATGTTGATATCTACTTTGCAAAGAAAATTGCCACAATCATCGATCTTAATCCCGAGCCTGCATCGCTCGCTGAATGTAAGAAAAGATCAGATTGGGAAGATTGGAAGAAGGCAATAGAAACTGAATTATTATCTCTAAACAAAAGAGAGGTGTTTGGACCCGAATGCCGCACACCTCCCCATGTGCACCCTGTAAGGTATAAGTGGGTATTTGTTTGAAAGATAAATGAAAGAAATGAAGTTGTAAGGTATAAAACAAGGCTGGTAGCACAAGGTTTCACTCAACGTCCAAGAGTTGATTATGAAGAAACCTACTCCCCAGTCATGAGTGGAATAACTTTAGATATTTGATCTCAATGGCAGTAAACTTGAATCTAGAAATGAAAGTGATGGATGTGATAACTGCATACCTTCATGGAAACTTGGATTCGGAGATTTATATGAAGATACTTGAAGGTATCCCCATCCCGAACCAAGATAGAGCAAATAGAAATCTGTGTAGTGTGAAGCTCAAGAAATCACTATACGAACTCAAGCAATCAGGAAGGATGTGGTATAATCGCTTAAGCGACTTTCTATGCAAGAAAGGCTACATGAACAATGAAGATTGTCCCTATGTATTTATATGACAATCCCAGAATGGATTTTGTATAATCTCAGTATATGTAGATGATCTGAATATCATCGGGACAATAGAAGACATAAAAGAAGCAAGTTCTTACCTGGAGTCAGAATTTGAAATGAAAGATTTGGGTAAAACCAAATACTGTATAGGCCTGCAGCTTGAGCATGTCCCTGAAGAAATATTAGTACATCAGTCGGCCTACGCCCAGAAGGTGTTAGAAATGTTTGGCTTTGAGAAAGCATACCCATCGAAAATACCGATAATTGGGAGGTCTTTACAGCAAGAAAAAGATCCATACCGACCCAAGGAAGAGAGGGAAGGAGTCTTGGGACCGAAATTCCCGTACTTAAGTGCAGTAGGAGCACGTATGTATTTAGCAAACTACACTAGACTGGACATCACATTTGCCGTAAACCTGTTAGCAAGGTATAGTGCAGAACCTACCAAAAGGCATTGGCAGGGAATAAAGGACATCTTCCGATACCTTTAAGGAAGTAAGGACCTTGGATTATTTTACAGAAATAATCAATATCTGAACTTAATTGGTTATGTAGATGTTGGGTACCTATCGGACCCGCATACCGCAAGGTCGCCAATAGGCTATGTATTCTTATGTGGTGGAACTACAATATCCTGAAAATCGTCTAAGCAAGGTCTTGTAGTGACTTCGACGAACCACTCAGAAATTATAGCATTGTATGAAGCCGTACGAGAATGTGCTTGGCTCCGACGAATGATGATGAATATTGTGCAAGCTCCCACAATTATCTATGAAGATAATGCAGCTTGTGTTGTACAAGTACAGACGGGCTACGTGAAGAGTCATCTCACAAAGTATATCAACTCCAAGTTCTTCTATGCTCATGAATTGCAAAAGATGGACGAGAATAAGGTACTGCATACTAAGTCATGTGAGAATCTGGTAGATTTATTCACTAAGTCACTCCCTGCATCTAATTTTAAAAGATGCGTACGAGGAATTAGAATGATAAGACTTAGAGAAGTACAGAATTCAGGAGGAGAATTTTCTCAAGCCCATTATTAATTCTTGATCATGAAGATCGAGTACCCAAAGAATAAGTCCTGAAGATTGAACGAAATTGGGTGGATTTTACTCTTTTTCCCTTGACGAGTTTCCTGATGTTTCTTGGCCAAGGTTTTTAATGAGGCAATTCGTGCAACACAGCATAACATGTATCATGTACTCTTTTTTCAAATTTTTCCCACTAGATTTTTATGGAGTTTTGACGAGACATGAACATGTCGGATGAGTAACCAAGAGAGAGTGTTAGGAAACCTGGGCTGGGCTTGAAGGTTTGGCCCATGGTGGACACATCACAATTAGACTATAAATAGGGAGCACTATTGGCAATTTTGTATATGGAATCAGAAAAAAGCAATAAAGAAAGACCAGGAGTTCTCTCTACCTCCCTGTGTTTCAATTTACTATTCCCTGTCTTCTGTAGATTGATCTTGTTTTGCATAAGCAGAGAAATCGATCAGACTGATCGGCAGCGACGGTTCCTCAACAGTTAGCACTTTTAGATCTGCCACCGGATGCAAGTTAACCGAATTAGATTAGGCAAAAAAATAAGAAATTAAATCTTTTGGTTAAGCAATTAATATTCTAGTGAGCCGGTCGAGCTAGCAATCATGCATACAATATAAGTTAACCTGCACATGTTGATTGCTGTATTTTAAATAATTAATATAGAAACGCGTACAGTGCAGGCCTACAGGGTATTCTTCGGATTGTTGTCTCTTGATTATATACTAGCAGCGTAAGCGCGGCGGCACGCCGCGCTAGCTACCGTACGGACCGAAGTAAAAGAGTCGATAATTTGTGGGAAAATTTTCTAAAAAAATTGAGGATACGTCAGACGCATTCGACGACATCGATGATGGCAGCGATGGCTATGCAGACATCATCTCTCTTACAAAAAACTAATTATAATGAGCTATGAGCATAAACATTGGCACATGGTCATTTTTATGTACTTTAATATTCTTAATGTAGTTGTTAAAAAATACGAACATGAGCAACCTAAGTAGTTTCCGGAAGAATTTGTGGATAATTGGTTCTCTTTTTGTCGTCTTGTGTATATTATTGCTACATGGTCTCTTTGCAATACTAACATGCCATCCAAATAGAACTTGTAGCAATAATATATACTAAGACATCATAAAGATAACCAATTGTCCACAAATTCTTCTCGAAAGTAATCAAGCTACTTATGTTGGTATTTCTCAACAACTACAAGAGGAACATTAAAATACTGTACGCTTGGGCTTCAAAGGGTATGAAGTAAATCACACACACTAGTGTGTCAAGTTCTATGAAGTAGGTCATTGCTGGTGTCTCTTCCTCCTCATTATGCTGCGTGTTGGGCTTCAAAGGGTATGAAGCAAATCACACACTCCAAGCCTAACATGCAGCATGATAAGAAGGAAGAGACAGTAGCCATGACTTACTTCATAAAACCTGACACACTAGAGTGTATGATTTGCTTGACGCCCTTTGAACCCCAAGTGTACAATGCTTTAATGTTCCTCGGTTGCTGAATCACTTTTCGGCACCAATTGTAACTGGTCTAGTATATACATACTTAATTTGCGGAATTAAAATTAAGCTCCACAAATTTAATAGTGCAAACCCTTTTTACTTAACCAACGAGATAATTTCCAGTTTTTTAGGTTATCTGTGGGAATTTCTACGTCTCAGAGAAAATGATATGCCTTAATTTACTCTCAATGGCTATTTATATTGGTATGATTAAAATTTGCAAAGCTACATGTAGTTTGTCAAAACTATTGCAAAACTACACATTTAAATTTTCATTTCAGTGTAAAGTACCTAGGCCCAATAGTTTTCGAGTTTTGGTGTTTGATGAACACTGGATTATCTAGACTAATACGATATCAATATTGTTAATTGTATGAAAATTTGAAGTGCAATAATATAAATGAAGTTAAGGATGTTTTCTGATGTATGTACTAGTTAGACCGTACTGTTAGTTTAGGGCTTATTTTTCTTTTAGCTATACTATTAAAAGGGGTTCCTTCCATCGGTGGCAGAGGCAAGATAGACTGCTCGAGTGGTGGAAGAACATCTGTGTTGTCATATTTCATACGGGATGTTCTCCTGGTACTAGTGTCCACTATCTCTTTAGAAGCGACGTTCAGCACGATAGAGAGAATAATTGAAGAAAGGAGATCATCCCTCATCCCTAGAATGGTGGAGGCAAACACATACACCAAGAACTGGAAATTAGCTAAAGAGCAGCAACAACATCAACTGTAGGATCTTGAAATCATGCAGACGTACGCTGACCTCGAATGCATGAACGATCTGGGCATTGATGAGTAGTTAGTATGTATGCATATTGTTATAATTAGTATTTACGCATGTTGTTACTACACTTTTTTTCTTACTCGAATAACCCCACTCTGGAGTGTAAGGTTTTTAACGAGACAGTAACATTGTACATGTAAAATATCAATAAAATTTCACTTTTTTCGAAATATTTACATGCCCATGTCTTTATGCAACTAATTCAATTTTAACTTGTTTTTCAACAAGGTGGGGACAAGAGAAATGAAGATGATGGATGTTGCCGCCTCCATCATCTATAGTTACTTAGGACTGGGCTAGGACTGGCACAGCATGACGGGCTTTGGACCGTGGCTGGGCATGGCCGAAGGCGAGGTGAACTGGCATAGCATGATACGGTGGTGTGGCTGGGCCAAGACGGCATGGCACGCCATGGCCCAAAGAATGCCAGCCCGTGTCAGTAAGGCCCGGCACATGTCCAATCTCTATGTATGGCCACCTAGTAGAAGCAAGTGGCAATCAGCCAACCACTGTACTAACACATCTTTCGTGGGAAAATCGAAAAATACTGCTCATCCCGACAGAGGTACCTAACACCATCTTTTGGTAAACGTAATGTGTGTCCAACCAATCATCATAACTAGAATAAGATCAACTAGGTAATTAGCAAGATCAAAAGTAGATGAATAAACGACATAAGGTATATAAGGGAGGGCAAATCAGCGATCTTTATTCTAATGATTTTTTTTGTACATAATTTATGAGTATCTTCTATATTTGTAGCTTAAGAGTCTTACCGGAAATTTGATACACACCTACGTGCCCTTAGAAAACAAGGTGACGGGCAAGAGGCATAACACCGCACCCCGCTAAGGATTGGGGTCGGTTTGGTAAAACATTTGTGGATAATTCCCCTCCTAAGAATCCTCAATAATGCCGTCCTTCCATCAGAAATCAAAATGTTGTCCATAGGATTCGGAGTAAGTTCATTCGTTTCTCCTCTCGTATATCATTGTTGGTCACTATAGCTACAGCTGGGCGTTATGGATCTGAACCGGCGACAAAAATAAACTGTAGGTCAAAACATATTCAATTTGAGAAAGGGCATGTTGATGCGTCTGCCATCTATCCATTATTCTTGTAACGAAAGGTGAGTAAGCACACGAAACTACAAAGTGTCTGTTAGGAAACCTGGACCCTATCCAGAGTCCTGATCTAATTGGGCACCCCACCGTAGACTATAAATAGGGACCTAGACCCCCCTCATTATGTACCCCGATGCAATCTAAAGCAATAAAGAAAGATCAGGAGTTCTCTCTACCTCTCTGTGTTCAATCTATTCTTCTGTGATTCTGTGATTGATTCGTTCTTGTTCTAAGCAGAGAAATCGCTCGGACTGATCGCCAGCGACGGTTTCTCAACACGTTATCAGCACGACTTCGCTCTGGTGAACGAGGTAGTCATCGAAGCACAGATTGAATTTTCTAGATCGCTTTTGAATCTGTATTCTCTTTTCGCGTTCTAGATTGAATCTCTACGGTGCAAATCCGCCCTAATCTACCGCGAGCAGACTTGAAGTCGCCGGCACAATGCCGATCGGTAGATTGTGAAACGGGGTAGATGTTGATTGCACTGTAGAACGATGCAAATCCGCCCTAAATCTACCGCGAGCAGATCTGAAATCGCCGGCACAATGTCGATCGGTAGATTACGAAAACGGGGTAGATGTTGATTGCATCTAGATTGGAAAACGAAAAAAAATTCCTGCATGAATTCTGTTTAATTCTGCATGATCATTGCGAAATTATCATCTTCTCTGTTCGGTTTTTGCACGGGCACTGCGCATGAAAGAAAAAAAAACATGGAAGATTGGGTGGCGGCAGCCGCCGCGCCAGTATGCGCACAGCCAGCCGGCCAGCAGCCAGCCGTGGACTCCGACGCGCCGCCGCGCCCGTACGCGCGTCGCCGGCCGCCGGCCAGTAACCGATGCCGTCGGTATCCACGCCGCCCGAACGCGTTAGTCGCCGGCCGCTCGACTTCCTGGCCGTGTGTGTGCCCCGCACGGCGCTGCTTCCACCGCGGCCCGCAGCCGCGCCACCTCCCCGCATGGAGCCCGCCCGCTAGCCTCCCACTGCGGACTGCAGAGCGCGCCGCCGAGTGCGCCGCTCCCCACTGCCCGCATGCCGTCAGCCACCACGCCCCGAACGGCGATGCTCCCACCGACGGCCCAGGCACCCTCCCCGCACGGAGCACCGGCGTGCGAACCGCGTCGCCGCCTCCCCGCACGGAGCGCCGGCATACGAACCACGCCGCCCCTTTGCCCGAGCGGCATCCCGCCGCTTGGCCCCGTGCCGCATGGCCTCCGACTCGCCAGTCACCCGCTCGGCCCGAAGTGCGCGCCGCCATGACCGCCCGAAGTCGCCTCCGCACGGCGCCGCCACCGCCGGATGGCCCACGCATGAATCGCGCGCCTCCCGGTTTCTCGGCCTGCGCCGCCGCTTAAACTTCGCGCCCAGCCGTCCCCGCACGGGCGCCGGCCGCCGCTTCGGTCCGCGCACGCCGCCTGGCTCCTCCCGCACCGGCTCCGGCCGATAGCCCACCGCCTTACGCCGGCCTGCAGCCGGCCGCTTTGCGCTCACGCCGCCGTCCCGAGCCCGACCGGCGCCCGCATCGCGCCTGCGCCGCTTGGTCGCCGCTGCCGCCTGAAGCGGCCTCTCCATGCCGTCGCCGCGCCGCCACCCGAGGCCGGCACCCGCTCCGCCCGCGCCCGCCTGGGCTGTTGCGCCGCCGGCTTTGGCCCTTCCCGCCGCCGCCACTAGAAACTGAGGGGAGGGGAAACCCTAAATCCCCCCCCCCTCTTTTGTGTTTTTGCCGGCCGAATAGGCCACTTGGGACGATCGGGCATAATGGGCCGGGGGAGCGGGCAAACGGGCCGGACGGGAAAGAAAAAAAAGGAAAATAGGGCCGGCGTCGGAAATTTGCAGAAAAACCCTGGTTTTTCGGGAAATTACCAATAAGCCCTTAAAACTTGCATTTAAATCCAGAAATTTGCAAAGAGGCCTAGGTAGTTCTGAAAATTACCAATAGGTCCTCAATTTTACGAGTGGGTCCCGAATTTTTGCAGAAAACCCCTCGGTAAATCAGAAAATTGCGCGAATTTTTCTCTGAACTGAAAATTTGCGCAGAAACCCTCTGGAATTGCGGAATTTGCTGAAATTTCATATTTTAGCATAAAAGGGCCTCGGGAATCCGAATTTTGCATTATTTTTAGCATCTGAAGCTTATTTATTTATGCCATTACTGTTTTATGTATTTTATGTATTTTCTGTATTTATTTACTGTTTTTGGTTAATTGTAATTGTTTAAATTGCTTTTAATCACTGAAATTAGCAGTAAAATTATAGAAAATGCATAGAAAATTCTGAAACATTGCGAGAACCTTTTGTACCATTTATTTACCCGCAGTGAATTATTCCGTGCATGTCTACCAGCAGTAGACTTATACACATTTAGATGACTAGCATCACGAACTGGGAGTTCGAGGAGCTGGCCCAGCATGGCCAAAACTATCTGACATGTGCATTCGATGTCGAGATTGTGCTTGGAGCCAAGAAGCTCCGCGCTGCTATTGGGATTAACGGACTGAATGACGCCCAACTCACACCTGAGGAGAATGATCAGGCACTTCATTTTCTCAGGCACCACCTCTGCCTTACTCTCAAGAATGAGTGTATGGCGGAGAAGAGCGCGCTAGCACTCTGGACCGCACTCAAGAAGCAGGTTCGAGAGGCTAAAGTACACCATTCTTCCTCAAGTAGAGCGAGAGTGGATCAGACTGAGGTTTGTCAATGTTAAGACGGTCGGGGAGTACAATTCTGCCATGCACAGGATTTGTACTAGTCTTCAACTCTGTGGCAAGCAGATCACAGATGAGCAGAAGACCGAGAAGACCCTGTCCACCTTTCACCCTAATGCCGTATAATCCGCCCGCATCTATCGTCAAGACGGCTACAAGGAGTATGCCGAATTGATTGATATGATACAGGTTGCGGAGGCTTAGGACGAACTTCTCCGCAAGAATTACGTCACTCAGCCACCAGGCAGCTCCGCTGGCCGTGAAGCCAATGCTGGGAGCCACAAGGTGCGAAAGCACTTGATAAAGAAGGGGGAAGGAAGGGTAAAGCCATAGCCCAGAAAGGCAAATCAGACGCTCCACATGAGAATAAGGCTAGCAAGCCAAGACGGGATGGCAAAGGGCAGCATGAAGCCCACTTTGCATCGGTTGAGGGGGAGAGTTCCGAGCAGCTGCCCGCGCTAATGGAGGTTGAGACCATCCAAGCAGCAGCACCCCCTCTCAACCTAGCAGCAGCCAACACCATAATTTCTCTTGAAGAGAATGTCACCCCGAGAAAATAGCAAAAGAAGTCTAGTGCACTTGAATGCATTTCGACTTTAATTGTCATTTATTTTGTGTAGAAGAATATGCTAGAATTTGCATGGATGGTACTTAAGAATTGTTATTTTCTCGTGATGGTTGGATGATATTTAAAGAATTCATTCATTTATTCAGTTTATGATGGCATGACATGTTCTGATATTGGAGTATTTTATTTACGTGTTGATTGCCTTCTCATGCATGTTAATAAATACTCTATATTAGAACGCGTGTAGCGCCCTATGAAGGAAGTGTGCTTAGCTAGCAGCGGCACAACGCATATCATCTTAAGAGAGATTGAGTATTTTCAGTCGATTCGTAAGAGCATTGACAGCCTTACGACAATCGCTAGAAGCGATGCATGTATAATTGGTTCAGGAAGAGCCACAATGGGCACAACTTTGGTAATTGAAGAAGCCTTATTGTACCAGAATCGACTAGAACTCTCCTAAGTTTTAATGATATTCGCGCCAATGGTTTCCACGTTGAGACTGAAGAAGAGTACGGTAAGGAATACCTTCTCATTACGAAGCGCGAAGAGAATGCAAAAGAATATTAGAAAAACTTCCTTTACTTGAAAATGGGCTATATTATACCAACATTAAAACGCCTGCAGCGTACACTGTTCTGAAGACAGTGTTTAGAAGCTCTGAACTATTCTGTCTCTGGCATGACAGATTAGGCCACCCAGGTCTTAGGATGATGAGAAACATAATAAATAACTCGCATGGGCATAATATTAATGTGAAGAATTTCCCGAATCATGAAGATTTTGTGTGCCCTGCATGTGCCACCGGGAAACAAATAACTAGACCCTCCACTCTGAAAGTGAAGGATGAAGTCCCTGCATTCCTGGAACGCATCCAGGGAGACATTTGCGGTCCCATTAAGCCCATCTCAGGGCCATTTAAGTATTTTATGGTGCTCATTGACGCTTCCTCGAAGTTGTCATATGTGGGTTTTGTTGTCCACGAGAAACCACGCCTTTGCAAAATTGATCTCGCAGATCATTTGTATCAGAAATGTGTTTCTGATCAAGTCCACCAGAATGGACAACGCCGGAGAATTTATTTCAAAGGCATTTGATGATTATTGCATGGCGATGGGAATCGCATTTGAGCATTCGGTACCGCATGTCCATACCCAGAATGGTTTGGCAGAGGCTTTAATTAAGAGAATTAAATTTATTGCCCGACCCCTCTTGCATAATTGTAATTTGCCAGCTACATGTCGGGGACCCGCAGTCCAACATGCAGCGAATCTCATCAACCTTAGACTTTCGGCATACAACATCCATTCACCTATGCAACTAGCGCAAGGGTTAGCACCGAAGATTTCCCAACATTAGGGGGAGGAAATCAACCCCTTGATGAAGAATGTCGGGAAATTACGTGACAAGCCTGGGGAATCCATGCAGATGACCCGCGCATTAGTGAAGCAAATAGAGAAGTCCAGAAGACAAGTCCAGAAGACAAGAGAAGTCCAGAAGACAAAATAGATTTGCAAGCATTAGCAAATCAACTGCCTGATCACTTTAGTGATTTGAAGAGTGTGACTAAGTCGCATGTGCATGCACGCACTGCACCGGAGAGGGTTGGAATACCAAAGAAAGTAGAAGGTATCCCTAATCTCGTCCAGAGGCCTCAGAAAAATAAAAAAGAGGACGAGAACTCCGGTTCCTTAAATCCTTAGTAACCGGGGACGCCTGGCGAAAAAGGATAAGAGGGATTTATCACAGCCGATCATTGAAGTCCCCCAGAATGAGAAGGGGAGCCAGTTGAGACCTGGCACAAGCATGACACCTTCAGAAAAGGGCATACCGGATCTGAATATCCCCATCGGCATGGATGTGTGCGCACACATCGGAGCCGAAAAACTAAAGGGACTTGCCACCGCAATTGAAAGAAGCGATGTGCAAGGTAAAGCTTTAGCAGAAGCAATCGCTCCAGAAGAAGCAACTCATGAAGAAATAGCTATAAATTATGTGCACACGGGAGAGTCCCTGAATAGGACAACAGCTAATATCGATATCTACTTCGCAAAGAAAATTGCCACCATCATTGATCTTGATCCCGAGCCTGCATCGCTCGCTGAATGTAAGAAAAGATCAGATTGGGAAGATTGGAAGAAGGCAATAGCAACTGAATTGCTATCTCTGAATAAAAGAGAGGTGTTTGGGCCCGTATGCCGCACACCTCCCCACATACACCCCGTTGGGCACAAGTGGGTATTTGTTCGAAAGAGAAATGAAAGAAATGAAGTAGTGAGATATAAAGCAAGGCTGGTAGCCCAAGGTTTCACTCAACGTCCTGGAGTTGATTATGAAGAAACTTACTCCCCAGTCATGAGTGGAATTACCTTTAGATACTTGATCTCAATGGCAGTAAACTTGAATTTAGAAATGAAATTGATGGATGTTGTGACTGCATACCTTTACGGTAACTTGGATTCGGAGATTTACATGAAAGTCCCTGAAGGAATTCCTCTCCCGAACCAAGACAGAGCAAATAGAAATCTGTATAGTGTGAAACTCAGAAAGTCACTGTATGAACTGAAACAATCTGGAAGAATGTGGTATAATCGCTTGAGCGACTTTCTCTGCAAGAAAGACTACACGAACAATGAAGACTGTCCTTGTGTATTTATACGGCGATCCCAGAATGGATTCTGTATAATCTCTGTGTATGTAGATGATCTGAATATCATCGGGACAGCCGAAGACATAAAAGAAGCAAGCTCCTACTTGGAGTCAGAATTTGAAATGAAAGATTTGGGCAAGACCAAGTTTTGCTTAGGCCTGCAGCTTGAGCATGTCCCTGAAGGAGTCTTGGTACATCAGTCGACCTACACCCAGAAGGTGCTTGAAAGGTTTGGCTTTGAGAAGGCATTTCCCTCGAAAGTACCGATGATCGGTAGGTCTTTACAGCAAGAAAAAGATCCTTTCCGACCAAGGGAAGAGGGGGAGGAAGTCCTGGGACCGGAATTCCCATACTTGAGTGCAGTGGGAGCACTCATGTATTTAGCAAACTGCACTAGACCGGACATTGCATTTGCCGTGAACCTCTTAGCAAGGTATAGTGCAGAGCCCACCAAAAGGCATTGGTAGGGCATAAAGGACATTTTCCGATACCTCCAAGGTAGCAAAGACCTCGGATTGTTTTACAGAAAGAATCAAGATCTGAACTTGATTGGCTATGCAGATGCTGGGTACCTGTCAGACCCGCATACCGCTAAGTCACAAACAGACTATGTATTCCTGTGTGGTGGAACCGCAATTTCATGGAAATCGTCTAAGCAAAGCCTGGTAGCTACTTCGACGAACCACTCAGAAATTATAGCACTGTATGAAGCCGCACGAGAGTGCGCTTGACTCCGCCGAATGGTTCACCACATCCAGCAGTTATGTGGGACGAACATTGTGCAAACCCCCACAATTATCTATGAAGATAACGCCGCTTGCGTTGCACAAGTGCAAACGGGCTATGTGAAGAGTCATCTCACAAAGCATATCAACCCCAAGTTCTTCTATGCACATGAATTGCAAATGATGGACGAGATTAAAGTACTGCATACTAAGTCATGTGAAAATCTCGCAGATTTATTCACTAAGTCACTCCCCGCATCTAGCTTTGAAAGGTGCGTGCGTGGAATTGGAATGATGAGACTTAGAGAAGTGCAGAATTCAGGGGGAGAATTCTCACAAGCCCGCTAATAAATCTTGATCATGAAGATTAAGTACCCAAAAATAAAGTCTTGCAGACTAAATGAATTTGGGTGAATTGTACTCTTTTTCCCTTGACGAGTTTTCCATGAAGTTTCTCGACCAAGGTTTTTAATGAGGCAATTCGTGCATCGCAGCATCACATGTATCATGTACTCTTTCTCCAAATTTTTCCCACTGGGTTTTTATGGAGTTTTGACGAGGCATGAGCATGTTGGGTGAGTGCCCAAGGGGGAGTGTTAGGAAACCTGGACCCTATCCAGAGTCCTGATCTAATTGGGCACCCCACCGTAGACTATAAATAGGGACCTAGACCCCCCTCATTATGTACCCCGATGCAATCTAAAGCAATAAAGAAAGACCAGGAGTTCTCTCTACCTCTCTGTGTTCAATCTATTCTTCTGTGATTCTGTGATTGATTCGTTCTTGTTCTAAGCAGAGAAATCGCTCGGACTGATCGCCAGCGACGGTTTCTCAACAGTGTCAACTATTCACATGGACCAAAGAGCTCGATCACGGACGATCCAGAGTCCAGATGAAGGGCCGCTCTAAAGTGCTTAAACTTCTGGTTTATTTCTTTAGTTATTGACTTTTGGTTAAAATTGTACTGTAACAACTATTAACTTTTTCTAAGAAAAAATAAGAAAAAAAGTAGAAATAAATCGAGAAAAATTGAAAAAAAATCATTATATCGTCACGGACAATACAAAGAAATAAAGGAAAAAAAAGAAAAACCAAAAGCTAGAAAAGCCAAAATAAGCCAAAATTAGATGCCAATGCGTTTCAAATAGCTTCTGACTTAAATAAGCCGAAAGCCAAAAACCAGAAGTGAAACCGTTTGGAGCAGGGCTGAATTCATTATTAGCTATGCTGTCGTGCAAGTGGTGGTGGCGTCATCAGGCCTCTTCTTTTCGGATTCTAAAAGTTGCTTTTCATGTTTTCTACAGTAACTAACTTTTAAACAAGTTTATTGTAGTACAAACTGTAGTGATTTTATTTATATTGACTTAAACCACATGTGAGTTTCTGTTACTTCGTATTTTCTTTCACAAACAGTCCAAACGTTATAAGCCGTAGCTAAAAAATATAAGCCAAAATAAAAAAATAATCCCGATTTAGGAGTATTTTTTTCCTTACGACCGGTTTCTTTTCCTCCTTTTGTGAGATGCTTCGTGGAACCTTCTAGCTACTGGCCTATTGCTATCGGTTATTCAGGCTTTTTGACTATGCTTCACTTGAAATCTAGATATTAGAGTAGTGTTGTAACTAGCTTTTCATTCAAGCTTATAGTTTTGACTTTTAGTTAAAAATTACATTGTATCGGTTATTAGATTTTCTAAGCAAAATGAGAAAAAAAAATAGAAAAAATTGAGAAAAAAACCTTATATCATCATGGATAATTTAAAGAAATAAGAAAAAAACAAAAATCTAAAAAGCCAAAATAAGTTGAAATTATAAACCGATGTGTTTCAAGTGGCTTTTGACTTAAATAAGCTAAAAGTAAAAAAAAGAAGTAAAGTCGTTTGAAGCGGAGCCATCCCTTGTTCCCTTCTTATATTCCAAAGAAATAGCTGTGCAATGTTTAAGATAGCTTTTCTTTGGCTGTATCTGATAGTTATGGTTGATGATTTTTGTCATATCATAAGCATTTATATGAATGAATCAAATATCAATAAATTATTTCTAAAATTCTGATAAACTGCTTTGAAAGAACGTAAAGAAATTTCGTTGTTTGAAGGAAGTCATTGGCTGGAAGTCATGCCATACAAGAAATGAGCCTTATTTGGCGCTGGCAAGTGGACCGAATGAAACTGGAACAAAATTCAGCAGCCGAAACCATGGGCTGTCATTGAACCGGCTGGCGATGCATGACGTGGGCCACGACGTGGTGATGAATGACATAGGCCATGACGTGGTATGCATGACGTGGTGATGGATGCAGGCACCGCGGCACATCTGGCTGAAGTTGGAAATACCTTGCCACTCCGATTCTGTGCACTTCTCGTAAGGGAGTGTTTTTTTTTTGTTGTGGTTAATAAATTTTATTTGTGTTTTGTTGACATGATAATATATAATAGAGCTATCGAGATAAATAGCATATATGGTTTTATGCTCAGCGTTTCAAGAGACTACTCTATTTTGACATTTAGCTTTTTAAATTTTAAAGAAGTTAAAAACCAAAAGTCAAAAGGATAAGGCTCTCACTGTGACGCTTGTCTCCGTAGTAATTACGTGGAAAGGATCATCGTGAGGATTATGTTACCCTGTTAACCTGCTAATGACAATCAACCCAGCTAGTGGCTTGCTGGCACCGGAGACTAAGTTTTGGGAGGCTTACGAGGGGTGCGTACTACGGTGATCACCTACTGCGCTCAATGGATACCAATTCAGGATATGTACGTTGCCATAAATGATACACTAGTTCACGGTTTTAAATAATATTGAAAATAACCATTGATGATCTATTCTTTTGGTTAAGACTTATAGATTTTGACTGCGGCTTGTGATTGTTGGGTTATTCGTGTGAAAGATTACAAAGTAACAAAAACTCATATACGATTTTTACCGATATAAATAAAGTTGGTACAGTATGTACTACAATTAACTATTAGATCTTATCTTAAAAAAGACGTTTTATTTAAATGCTAATTATTATAGAAAAGTTAAAAGCAAAAACTAAAAACTGAAAAAGAACAGAATCGATAATGAATGGGAGAGTATCCATTGAGAGAGGCAGTAGAAAGACATATCTAGAAATAACACTTAAGTTGGAACGCCATGCGAGAACCATTCCTTGCGAGGTTAAGTAAAAAGTAGATTCTGGGTCGATGGTTTGCTCGACCACCACCAAGTGGTGAAGAAAAAAAGCTACTGCCAAGATGCTTAGCGTGTGACAAGTGAGAAACGAAGTCACATACTATGTGCTTAGTAATAAAAGACAATAATCTTGGCTGCTCTACACTTTTCTTTATTATATGGTAGTGATTTTACTTTCAGTTATCTGTGGCTATGCATTTAGCTAAAAGATGCTACTTCCTCTCTGTTGTTAGTCGCTAGGCCCTGCTCCAAACAGCTTTAACTTCTATTTTTTTAGTTTTTAGTTTATTTAAGTCAGAAACCACTTAGAACACATCGACTTCTAATTTTGCCTTATTTTAGCTTTTTGGCTTATTTCAGTTTTTCTTTTTCTCCTTATTCTTTTTGCATTGTTTGTGACAATATAACGGTTTTTAATATTTTTTCCTTATTTTTTTTCCAGAAAAAGCTAACAGCCACTACAGTGCAATTTCAATCAAAAGTCAAAAATCACAACTAGAAGCTTAAACCAAAAACTAGCTAGAGCACCACCTCTAGATAAACTGGAAACACTCAAGTCTATTAAAGATTATGGTTGTTTAGATGCTATTGCCTTTTATATGTGTGGATGCTATTTTCTCATCATGCTCAAATTGTACTTTGCTTGAACTAAAACTTGATAGTTCACCTAAGGAATTGCTCAAGTTTAATTCTGATCATACTTGTTCTCATGTGAGGATAACAAACTAAAAATGAAAGAAATGACGAAAATGCTTCTTCATTCTAAGACTCAAATCTTGTGAAAATTGTCTTAGCCTCACAATTGAACTTAATGCTCTTAATAAGGCACTTGAGGATAAATCTAAAAATGAAAATCCCTAGCCATGACTGCTTCTAAGAAAGTGATTGACTCTATTTCTGGTGTATTTTGTGTTGAAATTGGAATTGATTTAGATAAGATGTGCGAGGCTTTTAGGGTTAAGTTCAAAGAGCACTTGAGTAGAATTAAAAAAAACTCTTTGTGTGTCTTGTGAGGCATTGAGACTTGAGATAGCTATCTATATATAGTGCTAGGGCAACCAAAACCACTAAGTGTGCCACATGTGAGAACCTAGCCTAAGAAAACGACTACCTCAAAAAGAACCTTGGGAGATTCTCTAGTGGAAAGAAAAATCTCAACCTAATGTTTCACCAATCTAAGGTGAGTGTAAAGAAGAGAGATTTTGGTTTCAACTTGTGGTAGGCAAATAGAAATTTTGGTATTATGGATGCAATACAGGAATCGATAGCAACTATGAACAATTTAACACAAGGACTAAAATTTGATAATGCAAAACTAAGAACAGATCTAAACACAAAGGTCTAGGTATATCATGATATTTTTATGAGGCAATTATCTGGATTATAGGACTGAAAATAAATACGATAGTACGTAAGGGTAAATAATCCTACTACGTCTAAGATCAAGGATAATTGACTAGAGAGGGGTGAATAGGAGGTTCTAAAAAATTTTACTCTAATTCTAACAATTATATCAATAAGGATCAGTAAATGAACCTAGCACAAATCAAGATTGAATTTTCTAAGTTTTCTACGGCACAACTAGCTATGTCAAGTATAATTCTAGATTGGTGTGGATATATCAGCTGAAGAGGTAGAAAAGTAAACTCGAAAGAGTAAAGACAAGAGATAACCACAATGCAGACACGCGATGTTTTTCCCGTGGAATCGAAGAGTTACGAGTCTTCAATAGTCCACGTTGAGGTAAGTACAAACAGACTAAATCGGCTCTACGAATTAAGCCTAATAACCTCAAGTCAACTAGGGTTCTTCTTTTGCTCCGGAGATGGCGAGCACCACCCCACTCACAATCGGCGTCGAGCCTCTTCACAATCTTCTTAAAGAGATCACCATGCAAACTACCCCGAAATCGTCTAGGCACCGGCAAGCACTAAGAGTAATAAATCACAGTTTTGCTTGAGGAGAAACAAGTACCAAAATGATCAACAAATGATGCAATGAATTTCAATGCTCTTAACCACTCAAAAAATGTGAAATATGAGTAAATAAGAATAGGAGAGTGCACACAAGGCTCTAGTATATTCAATGAGGTCCAAGATTTATGCCATTGTGCTGATAAGTGAGTATTTATAACCCTCAACCAGAAATTCGACCGTTTGTGAACAAATCCTAGAAAATTCAGTAGGTGTGATACTACCGCTATGTACGGTCGGTACTGGCATACTTACTATTCAATGACTATTTTGGATGCAATTAATGCGTCTGAACTAGCCGTTGAATAGACAGTGTGGTACTACCGCCAACTCGAATCGGTACTACCGCACTAGGTAGTACTGCATACTGAGATTGGTACTACTGATTTCCAGAGCTCTAAGAATTATCCAAAAATATGCTCTCTGGAAAAAACATACCGTAGGGAAATTGCAAATGTCTCATATTTGATCCGGAGTCTATGCAATTTGGCCTCTTTGACCGTGTATGTTCCCTCATGGATTTTCAAGAAGGTTGCCATATGTCATGAGTGGTTTCTAAATTGCTCACTCGATTGAACTCATCCACGTTCAAAACTCCAAAGAGAATATTCATCGCTTGAGCATCTAAATGAGCATTGCGCTCCTCAAGTTCTGTGGGATAGTGTGGATCAAGAAGCATAACGCAACCCTCATTTATAATTCTCCACGTACTTGGGCTCATGGCCTTTATATAAATTGACACTCTAATTTTCCAATATACGTAATTTGAGCCATCAAATAGAGGAGTTTTTCCTATAGCAATTCCCTCACTAGCTATCCTTTTATCTCTTGGATAGTTAAGTCTAAATATATGAGAAATCAAGTTCTGATACTACTTGTAAGATCAAGAATAACCAACAAGAGAGAGTGAATAGGAGGTTCTAAAAACATCGCTCTAATTCTAACAATTATATCAACAAGGATCAATAAATGAACCTAGCACAAGAGCGGATTTTCTAAGTTTTCTACGGCACCGCATGCTATGTCTCTATCAAATACAATTCTAGCTACACAAGATATATCAATTGAAGAGCTAGAAAAGTAAAGGTGGAAGAGTAAAGATAAGAAATAACCACAATGGAGACATGATGTTTTTCTCGTGGTATCGAAGACTTGCTGGTCTTCACTAATCCATGTCGAGGTAAGTCGAAATGAATTAGACCGACTCCATTAATTAAGCCTAACGACCTCAAGTCCACTAGGGTTGCTCTTCTTCTGCTCCGAAGATAGCGAGCACCACACCACTCACAATCGACGTCGAGCCTCTTCACAATCTTCTCTAAGAGATCACCCTACAAACTCCACGCAAACAGTCTAGGTGCTGGCAAGCACAAAGAGTAATAAATCATAATGTTTGCTTGAGGAGAAACAAGTACCAAAATTATGAATGAATGATGCAATGCACTTCAATGCTCTAGTGCATACAAGGCTCTAATGTATTCAATGTGGTCCAAGATTTATGCCATTGTGCTAGTGATGGGGTATTTATAGCCCTCAACTACAAATTCAACCATTTGGGAACAAATCCCAGAAAATTCAGTAGGTGTGGTACTACCGCTATATATGGCCGGCACTGCCACATCTACTATTAACGGTTATTTTGGGTGCGTCTGAACTAGCCGTTGAACAAACAGTGTGGTACTACCACCAACTAGAATCGATACTACAACGCTGCAATAGTACAATATGCTAAGATTAGTACTATCGATTTTCAGAGCTCCAAGAATTGCCCAAAAACATTCTTTCTGGAAAAAATGTACCGCAGGAAAAATTGGTAATACTGCCGACTGGTAGTGCCGCTCCATAATAGCGGTATTACCATCGGCCGGTAGTACTACACCCCCTATGCAGTACTACCAATTTTCCTGACAAAGGTTTCTAAAAACTTATTTTAAATGCATGCATGACTCTTTGTTGATCAAGATGTCACAAAATTAATTCTCAAGTTACTAGCCATGATCCTCCTTTTTAGTATGATGTTTAGCCTACAAACTCGGTCTTTTCTCCAAACACCGAGACTAGCAAAATTAAAAGGGATCCTAAAGCTAACTTTCACCTTTGCCTTGAGCCATGTCGATCATTCCTATTCTTTGCATGTCATTGTTGCCTTATCATCCATGCTCCGGGACTAAACCTTTGAACACATCTTAGCATACATGCTAGTCCCAAACATAATATCATCATTAATTACCAAAACCGATTTTGGGGGCCTAAATGCTTTCACCGTGTCAACCCGGCGCTTTAATACCAAGATGATACGGGATGCCCGATCTTTATGACATAGGATCAATGATAACTTTAAATCCGTGCAACCTGACGAACCTATGACGCCAACCACTGTCTCATATAACAACTTTCAACAAAAGAATTCACCCAACCACTCGCTCCGATCCTCGTCTACTCAACCAAATAAAAGTTGATGTGGCGTTCTTCCTCCAAAACACGAGGAATCACAAGAAGAATGGTGGTAATATTGAAATTGAAACTTTCTATTATATTGCAGGTGTTGTAGCACAAGACATAAAATTAAGAGTAAAGGTTTTCTGTTCGAAATAACATGCGGTACAAGGAATATAAACGACAAGTGGTCAATAGAAACTTTGGTTCAGATCTTGGGAGCTAGGCTCAAGAGCTAGATTCAAAAATTACAACCGAGTAAATAAAATACGGAAGTGCTATACAACATTTGCATGATTTTTGGGGAGAAAACAGTCGGATTTCTCACCTTTGAATATGCACGAAGATTTGTGCGCATCTTCTACATCAACGACTTCCACCTCTTCGGCAACACCACTATCTTTGCCGCCAGCGACTCGTGGGCTTAGGGCTTGGGTTCACCCATTAGGGTTAGGGTTCCCCTCTGAGCTTAGAGGGAGGCCGGGGTGGCAGCAGACCGGCGATGGGAAGCGGAGGTGGCGGGGTGGAGAGGCGACGGTGGCACCGCCTTGGCTGCAGCTGAGGAGGGCGGTGGGCAGGGTCGGCGATGGGGATGAGGACCGAAGTGGCTGTTAGGAGGCGGTGGGTGGTGGCGACGGATCCGACGGCTGTAGCCATCAGAGACGGGGAAGAACGGTGGGGCGAGGGCGTTAGAGGCCGGTGGAGACGGCGGAGAAGAGGATAGCAGCGGGGGAGGATGATTCGAGGGGAGGGGAGGACGAATCGAGGGAGAGGAGGATGGGGTAGGGGGAGGTGATAGGCGGCGGCGCTCGCCAGTGTTGGAGGCGAGGCGGAAAGAAGCGGCGTGAGGGCGGTACCGATTGGGAATGGAACGATTCGGGCGAGGCACGAGGGAGCTGGCTGGCGGTGGGGGAAGTTAGGGTTAGGTTATTTTAGGGCCTGTTTGGCAGAGCTCCACCAGCTCCAGATTCACAAAAAACAGATCCAGATTCAATTTTCCTAGCCAAACACTTCTAGCTCCAGCAGCTCCACCATGGATCTGCTCCACGAAAATGGTGAATCTACCCCCAGATTCATGGATTTGGTGGAGCACCTCAAAGGGTGCTCCACCAACTCAAATTTGGTGGAGTTGGGGAAAATTACCCACCATTGCCACTGGTTACACAAAAAAACGTTTCGTTCTATTTTTTTCCCCTCCTCCTCCCGGCCTCCGCCTCCTCTCGCCTCCTCCCGGCCTCCGCCTCCCCGGCCTCCTCCCGGTCTCCGCCTCCCCCGCCTCCGACCGGTCTCCGCCTCCCCGGCCTCCTCCCGGCCTCCGCCTCCGACGCCTCCGACCGGCCTCCGCCTCCGACGCCTCCGACTGGCCTCCGCCAACCCCGCCTCCTCCCGGCCTCCGCCTCCTCCCGCCTCCGACCGGCCTCCGCCTCCCCCGCCTCCGACCGGTCTCCGCCTCCCCGGCCTCCTCTCGGTCTCCGCCTCCCCTGCCTCCTCCCGGCCTCCGCCTCCGACGCCTCCTCCCGCCTCCTCCCGGCCTCCGCCTCCCCCGCCTCCGACCGGTCTCCGCCTCCCCGGCCTCCTCTCGGTCTCCGCCTCCCCCGCCTCCTCCCGGCCCCCGCCTCCTCTCGGTCTCCGCCTCCGACCGGCCTCCGCCTCCCCCGCCTCCTCCCGCCTCCGACCGCCTCCTCCCGGCCGCCGCGCCTCGCCTGCGCCGCCCGGGGCCGCGCCCGCCGGCCGCTGCCGCGCCTGACGCGTGGGGCCAGGTGGGTTTTTTTTTTCATTTTGCCCCTGACGCGTGGGGCCCAGGTGTAAGTGAGATAGAGAGAGAGGTGGAGCTGTACCAAACACTTTGACGAATCCCAGATCCACCATGGAGCTGCTCCATGGTGAATCCAGCTCCAGATCCACGTTTTTCGTGAATCTGAAGTTGGTGGAGCTCTCCCAAACAGGCCCTTATAGGATTTGAGGGTGAATCTGATGTGTTGGATCTCTATTTAACGGCCTAGCTAATTTTAGTTTCAAAAACAAGTGGTGCTCAGTTGGGCTGAATTTTTGTGGCTTATGGCTGAGTTTTTACTGTAGCTGACTGAAATTACACTGTTGCTAATGATAGCTTATTTGGCATAATTAATTTTTAAAAATTTAAAAATGAAAAAAGGTTAGCCCAGCACGTGTAATGCAAACGAATACTGGAAAAAAGAACCGATGAATAAGCTCAAAAAATCCAAAAAATTAGAAAAAAACGAAATTTAGGAATAATGAAAAATAAGCCGAAAGCCAAAAGCTCAAGCCCAAACGAGCGGGGTAACATATCTAATAAAATATTCCTAATTTAACTCGGTGCGCTTTCCGTGCTTGGCTTCAACCGACTTTGACACGTGGAAAATGTTAAGAAACCTGGGCCTGGGCTTAAAGCCTTGGCCCATGGTAGACACCTCACCACTTAGTTATAAATAGGGACTCTATTGGCTATTTGGTATACAATAAAGAAAGAAAAGCAATAAAAAAATCAGGAGTTTTTTATCTCTATATTTTAATTTACTATTTGTATCTTTTGTGATTAATCTATTTTGTATAAATAGATGAATGATCGGAGTGACGGTTCCTCAACAGAAAGGATCAGCCTTGCAAAATTTCCTGATCGACGTCCATGGGATGAAGAAGGGGACTTCATGCGGGCCCACAAGTCTTGGGTGCACAGCATCGTGTAGAAGTTTTGACTATAGAGGGATTTTTATCGCCCACGCGGGCTTATCTTGCGTGCGAGGGACAAAATGGGGCCCACAATCACAAGCAACTTAAATGTATGTTGTTTCCTTTAGAGCAAGTCTTATAATACAGCCTTCAGCTGGCTGTATGAATACTTACAGCTCACTTTTCAGCCTACTCATATAGTAGTTACAGCCAGCTGAAGGCTGTATGACTTACCCCTTCCTCTCACAAAGTTTCTTGGTTCTTGTGCTTCAGCTGGCTGTAAGCTTAGAGCAAGTACAATAATGGTCTTATAGCCAAGCTAGTCAGCATTTTTGCTGATGTGGAAGAGAGAAGAGAGGAGAGAGAGGAGAGCTTGGCTCTCATGCAAGCAACAAGCTGCACACGGGAGCCTATGCAGTGGTTGGCCCAGATAATAAATGTATGTGAGGAGGAGTAGGAAAGAGAATGTGAGACTTGGTACCATATAATAATAAAAAAAACTTTTGTAGACAAATAGAAGACAAACTATTGTATAACTTGGCTCTTATAACTTGACTTATAGCCAAGCACTTGGCTCTATTATTGGACTTGCTCTTACAGCCCACCTCTCTTCTCTCTCCTCCTCTCTCTCCTCCACCTCAGCATACAGCCAGCTTACAGCCTCTTATAATACTTGCTCTTATGCATGTTGTTCGTCGTGGATAGCGCGATCTGGGTGTAAAGTCCAAACGGGCCCACATGGCAGTGATAAAATGTGGATGAACGTCCGTACTTGTTGCGTATATTCTGGTCTTCCTATCTTTCTTATCCAAACTCCAAATACAATAAATAATATATGTATTAACACTTCTTTCTACAAGGTTTTTCAAATGCATTTTTAATTTAGCCTTCTACAGATCAAATATAGACATACATATAAATAAATAAAATAGTAACTCTGCATCTCCAAATATAATAAATAACAATTCAATTAAATTAGAGTTCACCTCAAAAAATTTAATATGGCTCAATAATTCTTTCTAGACAAATAATGTATTTAACTGAAAAGTATTAAGTATGTCTATATCTACATCATCATTTCCTTCTTCAAGAAAAGCTATCCTTGACTTTTGATAACCTAAAAATATGCTAAACAAATTAAACAACATATATACGTAGTATATACTTAACATTAGTTGTGTTAGTGTTCCCCTTGTTTTGCACCATACATTTAGTACCACAGCCAAAAGACGCATACAGTGTATTTATTGAATTATTACTTATATATCTCAATTTATCCTCATCAGGGAATGTATATCTTGTTGACTCGGCCGTTCTCGACATATGACCAGAGATTCTCCATAATTCTCCTCCCTCACTTGTGCAATCAGTGGCAAGTTAATCACGTTCAGATATGCTTCTATTGGGGACCATGATGGAGAAGAGCACTGTGCGCGTCAACAACAATTTTATGCTTAAGAACATCACTTTGGTAAGTAAGTTGAGGTATAATCTACTATTTGTTTCCTAGCTTCTTGATGAGGGTCTAAATGTGATGTTCAAGAGTAGAGAGTTTAGAGTTCTAGATTCCTCGCATGAGTTTGTCTTTGAGATCTCCAGGTTTGAGAGGAATTTTAGTATTGATTTTAGTTTTTTAACTCTAGCCCTAGATGTCTTGTGGCTTCTGATTCTCATGATCTAGTATTGTGACATCGTAGGCTTGGACATATAAACTAAAATCACTTGACTAAAGTCAGTAGCAAAGACCTTATTACAGGACTACTTAGGCTTAAGAGTTGCAAGGATCTGGTTTGCACACCATATAGATGGTAAGATAGTTTTTTCTTCTCATCCTTCTCTTACCTTATTAAAGACCACTGGATCTAGATAGCTTTTGCACTTAGACACAGTTGGTCCTTCTAGAGTCTAGTCTATAGGGGAAAAGTTGTATATACTTGTCATTGTAGATAACTTCTTTATGTATTCTTGGGTGTATTTTCTCTCTTATAAGGATGAGGCTTTTTGCTACTTTAGAGAGTTGACCTTTAGACTAATTTTTGACGTTCTAGGAGCCTTGAGAGTCATTAGGAGTGATAATGGCACCGAATTTAAGAACTTATCTTTTATCTCTTTCCATGCTAAGCGAGGTCTAAAGCACTAATTCTCTTCTCCTGGAGTCTCCCAGTAGAATGAAGTAGTAGAAAGGAAAATTGAACTTTTGTAGAGATGGCTAGTACCAAACTAGGTGAGCATAACACGCTTAGGAGGTTTTGGGCTAAGGTGATTTTCACTTCTTGCTATGCATCTAATAGGGAGTTCTTGAGATCGCCTATAGGTAAGACTTCCTTTAAGTTAAGGTTTGGTCATAGACCTAGTGTCTCTCATTTCAAGATATTTAGTTCTAAGTACTTTATTTTTAAACATAACAACTTAGATAGATTTGAATCTATATGCTATAATAGTATTTTCCTTGGATATCTTGCTATTCTCGTGGCTTTTGTCTTTAATTTGAAAACTAACAAAATCATTAAGACTTATGAAGTCACTTTTGATGAGGCTAGTCCTGATGCTAGACTCGATAATGCTCAGCTGATGAACTAAAGCATTTCATCAACAACGACCTTGACTTGGAGGATGATGAACTAATATCTCCTCTAGTCACTCCTAAGTTGGTTGGAGAGCATGTTTCCACTACTCTAGCTTGGTGGAGCAGCATTCTCCCACTTTCACTGGCTCTTCGAGTAGCTCTGCTCCTTCCTCCATAGCCCATGAGGTAGAGGCCTCGTCTGTACTAAGACCACCGCTTCACATTCAACAATGACACCCTCAGGAGTAGATGATTGAAGATCTCTATGAGCGAGTTACTCGCTCTAGATTTATCTCTCCAAATTCCTATGAACAATTTACTTTTATTGTATTTTTTGTGCCCTGAGATGTTACATATATTTTGCTATATGTCTGTGCGCTCAATTTCATCGTGTGTCATGCCATCTACCACGTGGCAATACCGTATCCAAAACCACCTCATGGGTTATTCGCACCGGTTTTGTAAGTTGAAGGGTAGAATACCTGGTTTTATAATTTAGATGACTAAGTAGACAAAGCACCATACTTCAAGGGTTCGATGACGTGAGCGTCGTGCCATGCGTGTACGTACTCATGAATTATTGAGTGATCATGTATCCATGCTTAGCACACCCTCCCTCCCCACCTTAACTGCTGTTTCCCTTCCATTCCACGACCGCCTCCTTTTGCCCTGAGGAATCACGAGAGGCAGATAGAACGCACCAACGTGGCCTGTTGCACCGGCGCCCAGTTGAGTCGTGGTTTGTCTGCCATGTGGACGATGTGGCTCTTAGCCTTAGTGACGGATCCAGAAATGAAGCAAGAGAAAGCTAACTTATGACAGAATAGAAACGTCACTAAATTACAATTAAACTACAACTTAGCAAAAGTACATAAGCACTAACACGACAACTGATATTGTAACGAAACAGTCTAATAATATGTAAAAAAATATATTCTAGCTATTGGAATTATCTATTTCAACATTTGTTACTTTCTTCACTTTTTTTGTTGATATTTTCACTAATGAGCATATCTATCATGAAAGGTTTGGTAAATTTGAAGCCAAAAAAAAGTATGAATTCAATTTGCGCACTGCATTAGTAGAAACTTGGAAAAGTCAAGACCAGAAGCAGTATGATTGTAGATATTTGAAGCCCAAAAAAGTACGAATTCAAGGAATATGGATCTTAGCCACGAATGCACTCTCTTAATCCATCACCAGAAAGATTTGATCTTACATACCCAAATATATGGACTTCTTCAAATTGTAGAAATCCCTATCGATATCAGATAGTAAGATGCACAAATATGTATGTGTGCCAATCTGAGAATCATTATATATATGGCATGCAATGCATTATACAATGGTGTTCTACTATTTCTGTACACTTGGATGCAAGCTGATAAACTCACAGATGGATCAACTTTTGCACAAGTTTACTCCTTTTGCATCACATCTTTTTAAAGTTTGTACAGTTAATGTGTAAGAAAATGCTAGTTATGATCAAATTACCTGCTGAAAAATATGAAAGAGTGCTGGGAAAGTTTTGTTCTTAGCAAGGTCTCCAGAAGCACCAAGTACGGCAATGGACAAGCAACCACACTCTGAAGTCTGAAGAAAGGTCCAGGTCTATCAAATCTGACAAAAGAACGAAAGCTATTCCGTGCCGATGATGGGGAAGATCCAGACGACCCTCCTGACATGATAAACTGGATGGTTTCCTTCGTCCTTTAGAGATAAACCTAAGAATATTGCAAAGGTACCATTAATCATGAAATGTATAAGTTCTTCAACTAAATAACGTAGAATCAGTATAATTAGAAAAGGGACATCTTTACAGATCACAATGTACCAGTACAACTTAATTTTCGTAACAATTAACTGATCTAGTTACTAGTTGCCCCATAGATCAATCTGAAAGCATGCAACAAAAATGCAAGAATTGCATATACTTCATAACTACAAAATGTGAGAAATATCCTAGCCATCAGCGGCACAACGTACACAAGGGTGTTCCATAAGAAAACTAGTTTCATTAGAAGATTAAGTCACTATACCAGCAAATTACCGAAGAAGAGATGAAGGAGGAAGAGATCCCGCGTAGTACAAGGTTAACTCTGTTTACATAGTTCAAAGTTTCTCGTCTTGAAACAACCAACCTCTACCACTCCCTAAAAATAGAGCAGCTCAAAGAACCAACCGATTAACTAACAGACACACGAAGGGCGTTGCTGGAGCCGGAGGTGGAGGGCGTCGCCGAACGGCAGAACCGGAGTTCCGGCGGGCTGGCGGCGGCGAATCGGCCGGGCCGTTGGGGCGCGAGCTAGGGTTAGGAATTGAAGGGAGGAGCCGCACGGGAATCGCTGAGTTGGGGTTGGGGAGTGTGAATGCGTGTGGTCATATTACACGGTGATTTGTGTAACGGCTCGAGAAGCAGAGATTACTATAGAAAATACTATTGAGTACTGTAGTAATATGTAGCAACACTGTAGAAAGAAAAAACACAGCGGAAACTTAAAAACAAATTGCTATAGTACTTGCTACATTGCGCATATGTTACATGTCAGCCTCTGATTAGGACGTTACACAACTTAACCTATATAACGGTTACACAATAAAATTTCTCTTGGCCAAAAGGGGAGGTCACAGTTTAGAGGAATGGGCCTGCTAAAGGATGGTGGCCCATTGAAGTTAATGGGGTAAGACCCGGGCTACAGCCCCTTAGTTCAGACTCTAAGTTCGCTCCTGCTTAGCCTAATGTTACCCCTATGTTGAATGGGCAACATGACTTGGTCACACAATTGTGCCGTTGGCTTGCTTAGTCATTGGCACCATTACACAATGTAGGTTGACCACGGTGGTGGCGGTAGGTGTGTAAAATGTGCTGAGGTGGAGCCTAATACAATATCATTGTCGTTAACACGAGATCAGATAGTGAACTTGTAGGTACTCTTGGTCGAATGCTTCGATCGCTGAGGATACGAAGAAGAGCTTTGCAAGTACCACACATGAGGGTCCAAGTGAATCCGTTGCATAAATGTGGTTATGGTTACAAGTGGCCTTCCCTCAAGTCTTACAAGTGATTCTATTTATAGATCAAGAGGGAGAGATACATGAAGTTACAAGATCATCCCTGGGCAAATGCTACCTCTAAGGGTAATTTTGTCTGCTACATCAAGCGGGTCCCGCTACGTCCGGAACCCGTGGAGCCCCCAGTACTTCTTTCACGTGGGAACTGTCTACGGTTTAGCGTGTGCCCACCTCGAACCAGATCTAAGGTGTAAGGTGGATCCCCAACAGTCTTCCGCTCATTGAGGTTGATGCCTGATCTGGGTTTGAGGTGGTCCCCCAGCAAGTTACGATCCATCGAAGTTGCTACAAAGTCCCCCGGCGGGCTTTGCCTCATGGGCTCCACCCTAGGTCCGAGATAGCGTGAAAACCCTCCCCAACAATCATGATAGAGCCGAAGGCACGACATAGACCGCACGACGGCGGAGGGACAATGCGGGCCAGAGCAAGACTCAGGCATGGCGGAGCCAAGAGAATGGTGCCACAAACCAATCAGCCCCTATATCTCTGCTCTGCAGTCCATTGTGATTACATAGTAATATTGTGTTCTATATGGTCTTCACGATGTTATTGTTCATTGTACGAAATGAACATGAAACAAATTAGCAAACGGTGGTTACATATATGTTCAGTTTGCTTACAACAAGTTTGATCTCTCTGCATGTTTTTCTCCGACCAATGTTTGGCCAGAATACTGTAGGTTTGCACGTCTAGTTCACAATTATCCTTAAGGATTAAATAGTTCCGAAAGAACTACTTAATTTGATGCTAATGCGAGTGTCTGCCCAATTTATATGTACCACTGTACCAGTCCTAATCTATCGTACATGGCAAAATACTTCCAAAAATTATTTCGGGGTTATATGCACAAGGATTAATTCTTGATTAAATGCAGAAATGGTTTTGGAGTTATAAAAAATAGCAAAAGACTTAAAAATCCTGAAAAAAAAATCAGACATGCACTTTGAATTATTTTGATCGCAAATAAATTATTTTCAAACTCGGAAACAATTTTATTTATTAGAAAAGGTTTTGAAGAAATTCAGAAAATTCAGACAAATTTTACAAATTACTAATTCAAATATAATAACAGCATTGAAATTTTAGGATGTTACGCAATCCTAATCTATCGTAAAACTGCAATTCTGTTTCTTTGTGTGGTTGACTGTCATTCATCCTTCCATTTCTCCTTTGGTTCATACAGCACAAATGTGCCGTTTGAAGCTTCTAGGCCATCCTTGTGCAGTCAATCAACTTCCCTGTCATCAATCTCGCCGCTAGAGCAAGGCGACAGGGCCAGCGGGGAGGTGTCCCTGTGGAGTTTGGGGTTGTTGCTCGAGCTCGACGGCGCGCTGACCTGGCTACCTGAAGGCTGCGTCATTGACGACGAGGAGAGGAGGCCATCGTTTCCTCTCTTGAGCTGCCATTCGGGAACGTAGCTAGGCCTCATAGTCGCATCCACTTTTGTCATCTCGATATCTTCAGTAAGCATGGCCACGACCTTCGACATCGGTGGGCGTTGCTGGGGCAGGCCCATCGTGCAAAGAAGAACAACGCTGACGACACGTGCAGCATTTTCCTCGTCAAATTCTGCGAGTTTAGGATCTAACAATTCAAGTGTCCGCCTGCTCTCGTGCAGACACCAGGCCTCGACAAAAAGCTCGAGTTAGCTCGTTTGGCTCGTGAGCCAGGGCCAAAAAATATCTCCATCATATATTCATCCATGGAAGTTTGGCTCGTTTGGGTACAATAGAGTACAAATTAACACATGCATGGCTCGTTTGGGTACAATAGAGTACAAATTTACACATTAACACATGCAATAGAGTACAAATTAGGTCCATGGAAGCAGCATATGCATATCTAAATTCCTGGAAGCATGGCTCGTTTGGCTCGTGAGCGGCTCGCGAGCTGGCTCGAGTTGGCTCGTTATAGCTAACGAGCTAAAATCTTGGCTCGGCTCGGCTCGTTATCCTAACGAGCCGAGCCGATCCGAGCCGAGCCAGCCACGAGCCGAGCGAGCTAACGAGCTTCGAGTTTTTCGTCCAGCCCTATCCACGAGTATCAGGTCGAAGTCAATCCGTTGCATAAATGTGGCTAAGGTTACAACTTACAAGTGGCATCCTCTCACGTCTTACAAAGTGACCCTATTTATAGAACAGGAGAGGAGATATATGAAGTTACAAGATCGCTCAAGGGTAAATTCGTCTATTACATTAATGCCCTGATCAATTCGGCTTCGGCTTCTGGCTTCTGGCTTATTTTTCACTATTCATAAGTTTCGTCTTTTTCTGAACTTTTGGCTTTTTGTAGAGCTTTTTTGCCGGTTCTTTTTTCCCGTATTTGTTTGTATTATACGTAATGGGCTAACATATTTTTTATATTTTTAAATTTTTTAAATTTAATTATGCTAAATAAGCCTCTGTCAGCTACAATACTTTTTTTCAGCCAACTACAGTGTTTTCAGCCATAAGCCATGAGCTTTTCAGCCGAACCGATCACCACCTAAGTGGGTCCCATTGCGTTCAGAACATGTGGGCCCAGTCCTCCTTTCATGCGGGAGCTGTCTCCTTCCATGCAGGAGCCACCTGCGGTTTTGGCGTGTGCCCACCTCGGACCAGGTCCAGGGTGGATCTCCCAATGGTCTTCCGCTCGTTGAGGCTGATGCCTGATCTAGGCCCGAGGTGCCCCCCCTCCCCCCAGCGAGCTGTGATCCACCAAGTTGCCACAAACTCCCCTGACATGCTTCGCTTTGTGGTCTTCAGTCTTCACCCTAGGTTCGAGGTAGCACGGAACCCTCCTCCAACAATTATGATGGAGCCAAGAGCACAACATAGGCCGCACGGCGGCGGAGGCACAATGCGGTCAAGAGCAGGACTCGGGCATGGGAGAGCCGAGCGATCAGTGTCATAAACCAAACAGCCCCTGTATCTGCTTTGCAGTCCATTGTGATTTCATGGTAATATTGTGTTTTGTATGGTCTTCACGATGTTATTGTTCATTGTACGAAACGAACATGAAACACATTAGCAAACGATGGTTACGTATATGTTCTGTTTGCTTACAACAAGTTTGATCTCTCTGCCGTAAGTTTGATCTCTCTTCAATGTTTGGCCAGAATACTGTAGGTTTGCACGTCTAGTTCACAATTATCCTTAAGGATTAAATAGTTCTGAAAGAACTACTTAATTTGTTGCTAATGCGAGTGTCTGCCCAATTTATATGTACCAGTCCTAATCTATCATACATGGCAAAATACTTCCAAAAATTATTTTGGAGTTATATGCACAAGGATTAATTCTTGATTAAATGCAGAAATGGTTTTGGAGTTATAAAAAAATAGCAAAAGACTTAAAATCCAGAAAAAAATCAGACATGTACTTTTATTTTGAATGCAAATAAATTATTTTCAAACTCAGAAACAATTTTATTAATTCACGAAAGATCATCTTTGGTTGCTGAAAATTACAAAAGGTTTTTGAAGAAATTCAGAAAACTCTTGAAAATTCTGACAATATTTTATAAATTACTAATTCAAATATAAATAACAGCATTGAAATTTTATGCTGTTACGCAATCCTAAGCTATCGTAAAACTGCAATTCTGTTTCTGTGTGTGGTTGACTGTCATTCATCCTTCCATTTCTCCTTTGGTTCATACTGCACAAATGTGCCGTTTGAAGCTTCTAGGCCATCGTTGTGCAGTCAATCAACTTCCGTCATCAATCTCGCCGCTAGAGCAAGGCGACAGGGCCAGCGGGGAGGTGTCCCTGTGGAGTTTGGGGTTGTTGCTCGAGCTCGACGGCGCGCTGACCTGGCTACCTGAAGGCTGCGTCATTGACGACGAGGAGAGGAGGCCATCGTTTCCTCTCTTGAGCTGCCATTCGGGAACGTAGCTAGGCCTCATAGTTGCATCCACTTTTGTCATCTCGATATCTTCAGTAAGCATGGCCACGACCTTCGACATCGGTGGGCGTTGCTGGGGCAGGCCCATCGTGCAAAGAAGAACAACGCTGACGACACGTGCAGCCTCTTCCTCGTCAAATTCTGCGAGTTTAGGATCTAACAATTCAAGTGTCCGCCTGCTCTCGTGCAGACACCAGGCCTGGGATAGCGGTGAGGTTAATACAGTTAGTACACTGAAGGAATTGAAGCAGATGATTTGATTCAGGGTAAGTATGTAAGTCTTGATAAGCTCACCAATCCAAGGAGATATTGCTTATCTTCCTCAAGGCTCTCATCAAAGTTCGGCCGTCCAGCAATGATCTCCAGTGCCACGATGCCAAATGCGAAAACATCAGCCTTCTCCGTCAGGTGGCCCATCATGGCATACTCGGGTGCGAGATAACCACTGAAAACACACCGTAGTGAGATATTAATTTTCAGTAATAAAGGTGCGTTGGAATTTTCAAGATGACCAAGAAATGTTCTTACAGGGTGCCAGCAACTCCGGTGCTAAGATGAGTCATGCTGTCCTTGTAATGCCTGGCCAGCCCAAAGTCAGAGATCTTGGGGTTGAGATCAGCATCGAGCAAGATATTGCTGGTTTTGATGTCCCTGTGCACTATCCGCGTGCTGGACTCCTCATGGAGATATGCTAGGCCTCTTGCAATGCCTACGCATATCTCGAAGCGTGTTCTCCAATCTAGGTTCAAGTTCGTCCTACCTGCATTTTTCACCAACACAGGAGTCGATCTGTTTCATGGTGCAATATCATCACAACTTCACAATACAACTTTAGGGGTTTCAGAAAAGTAATGCATACCGAAGATTGCTCGATCAAGACTCCCATTTTCCATGTACTCGTAGGCCAAAAGTGGCACATTACTCTCGATGCAGCAACCGTGCAACTTAACAAGGTTTCGGTGTTGAACTGCGGATATGGTTGCGATTTCTGCCATGAACTCCGTTTTCCCTTGACGAGATGTTGGAGACAGCTGCTTTACAGCCACCATTCTCCCATCAAGTAGCTTACCCTGTACACAAAAGATTAAAACCCCATGGTTTCAACATGCAACGACACTAGTCCATTACTACAGTATAATTAGCAGATGGCAAAGACTATACAATGAGGTACAGAGAATGCTAAAAATAGAAACAAATGATGCTATAGTACAATGATTCAGGAAAATTTTAGCAACATTTACTGAATTGCTCGGGTAAAATGATACATTTGGTCACTTTCATCCTAAAGTTCCGCACCAAACCTGGAAGAACTAACACTAACAACTGGACTAACCTTGTTCTTTGCAGTTCTATCTTATTTTTTGGGAATGACCTTCAGCATAGAATCAAAGAGTGTAAAGAACATAAGTTGCCCTTTCTTGGGATAAAAGGAAATACTAACCTTGTAAACAAGTCCATACCCCCCTCTCCCTAGAATGTTACTAGGACTAAAATTGTTGGTAGCTGATTTTATTTCGCCGTAATGGAAGATGTTAGGCCTTCCCACTATGCTGAACAGCTCTGCATAATATCACACGTCAGGCAAAAATGAAGCCCGCAAGTGCCATCTCTTGCTATGATTAGATTACTAAAAATAATTTAGTGTTTGCATTACCTTCCATTTCCACCTCTAACCTTTTCCTTTTCTGTTTCCAAGCAGAGGTTCCTGTAAGTGCTAGAAATCCGACAACTGCAGCACCAACTACAACCGCAACAATCAAAACTGTTTTGTTTTTCTTTGGACCCTCTCCTTCATTGTTGCTTACTACAGTAAGAGTAATATAAAAGAAAATGAATTATTATAAGATGATCTCTTGGAATAATTAGCCCATGAGTAAGATAAGCAACATTACCATAAAAAGATGCACTTAATGCTGAGATAGATGGCCCGTGGATCCCTGCGGCAGGAATGCAGCAAGTGCCCTTTCCAGCCCAAAAGAGATGAATCTCCAAGAAATTTCTTGTAACTTTAGCCATATACTGCTTCTGGAGAACAATATCAGATTTTCCATTTGTTTCGTTCTTCATATCAAAATCCTTCTTTACGAGTTCTCCCTGCACCAAGTAAAGAAGACATAATTAAAACCATTGCCAAAATTTTGTTTAGTACGGCACGTTACATATATAATTATCATTCAGCGGCATATTCAAGAATAATCCACCTGGATGTATATATCGAAAATCCTCCTTCCCACACTTCTCCATGACTGATTATCAGGGAATTGTAACTCTGAAAATTGAAGCACAACGTTGTAATTGCCATTCTTGAGCCCAATGCCGTAGTATCTCAGTGAAGATGGTGACGTTCTAGCTGTCTGGAATAGTGCAGTATCAGGTGTGTTGCTGAAGTTGCGTGGATTGTTTATTACGGAGCTCCCATAAGGGGCACTAACACCCCATCTTGTTGGATTAGTAACATAGTACGATACATTTTGCAGATTGGCTTCGTCAGTTTCGTAAACAGTGTTGTCCGAGCTTGTGGTGGGTGTTGTACCACCAGAGTCTACCGCGAAGTAGGAATCTGCAATTTAGCAAGAATATCCCTTGAAATTATGGACAGAATACAGTATCGACTACCGACAAGAGCAGGTGTGTAAAAGATGAAGAGACAAAGGCTCACACTCCGGAGAACCAAGAAAACAGGAAGTATTTCGCTGAAGACAGTTTAGTCCTGAAGGCAAAACACTGCAAACATGATAGACAATTTGATAGCCTCATCTTTCAAAGACAAACTCAAAAGTGTTTTTCATGGAGAGGGAGGGAAGCAAAATGGAGTAAAGGAAAAAAAACCTGCTGTTGAAGCCATCTATCGCGAAGTTATTAAACACCAGATTCCTAAGAGAAAAACAATGCAGACAATTAGGTCACACAAGCCTGTCATGTTCAGCATTACAGGCTGTGGTTTCATAGTCCAGTTGGCTGAAAATACAGTAGGCGTGCATTAGCTTTGTTTTCTCTTAAATAAACATTAAACAAGCAAAACTTACACACGTAAATTGTTCGTGCTAACCCAAGAAGGAAATCCTCCTGAGAGCATATTGTACGAAAAATCTCTGCAAGGGAACAACAAGACATATCACACATAGGCAGGGGCGGATCCACACCCCGGGCAGGATAGGCTTCAACCTGAGGTGTGAAAAAATATCTAGTGTATGACCCAGGTAAATTTAGTTCAGTCTAAATAACATTTTCCTGATCCAATCCAGATAGCCTAAATCATTCTACTGCTAAGCTCAGGGCGTAACCAAATCCTGACTCCGCCACTGCACATAGGCCCAGTTTAGCAACCTAGAAAAGATAATCTTCGTCCAGGAATTATACGTGGAAACCACCAAAAGTGATTGGGTACAAAAGAATTCTCCAAGTTGAGCATCAGAAGACCTCGTTGCCGCTGAAAGATGCCAAGGATGCAGTTGGAGGCATCAAGGAGCAGCTCGTGTTTGGATTTAAGAATTTCGCAAGATTTTTTTACATGAATCAATTCAATTCCACCAGAATTCCCGGAACAATCCTACATTCCAAATTTGGCCTTTATAGGCTGAAATAGGATCCATTTCCTGGTTCGGCCCTGGCAATCAGGAACAGCGTAGGATTTTGAAGGATTTGTACTACTTTCTGTGAATTTATTGTGAAATTCATACATTCAAATGATTTTTCCAAGGGGATTGGGCCCAAACCGTTCATCCAAACAAGGGGCTATACAAAATAAATACCAATTCTGTATGTTCCATGGAGTGGTCAGTGGTGGATATACATACTGGCAGTACGACACTGATAAAGTTGATTTAAAAAATGACTGAGTATGAAGCAGAGGAAGACAGCTTACAGAGTAGCAAGTGAAGGGCTTATTGTGTCTGGCAGGCTTCCGGACAGGTTATTGCTCCCAAGAAATCTGACTCCCATAAATTTAGTGCAAGGAAATTCGAAAATATTACTTGAAATAAAACTTATTAAAGCATTAGATCCTACACAGATTTCCTTACAGGAATTTGAGCAAACTCAGGTTCAAAAGTGTTGGAGGAACTCTGCCTGCGATGCTATTAAAACTTAAGTCCCTGTGCCAAGCAGATACATACAAAGAGCAAAACAGTTAAATACATCATACTTCACTCTCAACCAAACATGTAGATTTTAAACAGTTATCTGATAATGGTAAAATCATAGATCTTCTCAAATAAATGCTTACAAGTATCTGAGGCGTACAAATTTTGAGAATTCCACTGAACCAAGGTTGTCAGATATCCTGCAGTTCCGCAGAGTTCTGTAAGAAGAGAGAAAAAAAGTTTCAAAATCTCCCATATATTCCAAGACAGCTAACTACAAAGGGCTGTTTGGATAGGGGGATTTTAACTCAAATCCTTAGGATTTAGTTCAAATTTACACTAAATCCCAGATATTCCGAAAGAAAACCCCTTATCCAAATATCCCCTAAGTTGTTAAGCGAGCATCATGCCACCGTACAGATCCGACAAAGATGTCATGTTGGACACAAAAGCCAACGAGGAACTCTCGCTCACTAAATCACCTATTTGCCTGCACCATACAAATAGTTAATGCGCCACAAGTGTGACTAACTGACTATACAACAAACGAACAACTGGTGTAAGCAAAGCTAAAGGCGGAAAGTACTAACAAAGTTGTAAGTTCAACAAGATTAGAAAGACTTGCAGGAATGGGACCGTCAAAATAATTTCCCTGGAGTCTCCTACATTACCACATACATCCAATTAGTGGTGAAAGGAATCAATTCCTTTTTAATACTTGCGAAAATGTAGTTAGCTAGGCAATAAAACGTAATACAGCTGGAAGAATGTTTTTTTCCCCTCTGAAACAAGAGTAGCCTCAGTCTTATCATGAACATAAAAAACATATGAAGGTCATATTTTGGCATAATTTCGGTAGGTTCACATACAAGGAAAAACGCTACAAAATTGAGAGTAATCAAGTGACATCTTACAGGTCTATCAGATTCGACAATCTCCCAATATAATCAGGTATTTTCCCAGTGAAATTGTTATCTGATGCCCAGCTGGATGCATAAGAGCAAACTTAATGCACTGAATGTACCAAACGGTTTTATAACAGAAAGTATATTATAAGATAACTTACAAGATTTTCAGGTTCCCAAGTTTGGAAAAGGTTGATGGTAGTTCCCCGCTTAAACCACAACTATCAATATAACTGCAATTGGAAGGGAGAAATGGTTCTGTTCAATTACGGTACAAAGACACGGGTTGTTACAAGGAAAATGTAAGTCAAGCAGAACCAAGACACAACAGTTGCTCGAGTTTAGTCAAGTTTTGTAATTATTCAGGAAGTGGCCCATCAAACTTGTTTGTGCTAAAGCCCCTGAAACACAAAGAACATACGAATAAGATGCAATTGGTAGATAAAAACCATGTGCTTGATTTATGGATCCAACTCTTTTTTTTACTTGGCCGAGTAACTTCTACAAACCATGAGCTTCCGATAAGCCATGAATAATATGAAAAGGCAAATTGAGCAGCTCCATGTGGTTAGAGTATTTTTCTACTGTACCAGTTGCATAGAACCAAAAATCTCACTTACAATGACACAAGATTCGTCAGATTGCCAAGCTCCTTTGGTACAATTCCAGTTAACGCATTGGTTCCCACAGATCTTTTAATTTGAAAAAGAGAACATTGCAAGTGATGTACTAAACAAGATACGATGTAATTGTACCAGCATTTAAATTGCAATGCTTCTAAAGAAACGTTTGAATTGTACTTCTTACAGATACTGCATCGCAGTTAGCTCTCCAAAGAACGCTGGTATAGATCCTGTCAAGTAATTTTGTCTTAAATCCCTGAAATCGCACCAGATAGGAAACAAGTCAACGGTAGGACTGTTTGATTTGGAGAACATCTTTCCAGCTACTGAAATTGTCCGCTAACAACTTACTCATCTCTTGAAAGCTAGTACAAATATTGAAATAACTACATTTATTCATCTATGATATAACCGAGAGAAGAACAAGCATATTATATGCATCAACATGAATAATTTTTCTCGCCATTCTAACCTTTTCGGTAAGATTAGAACAGATATATATTTAGCATGACAATCTACTACATTCTGTTTTTCCTTCTCTAAGAACATTATGTTGAACATTAAATAGGACAAGTGCATCTTGTGGTTAGTTTTACTCTGATACTATCCATATATGTAGTAGAAATAGTCTAGTTTTGGGTTTCAACGAACCTAACTCTAATGCCATGTCAGGATGTGGCAAACACAATTTATACCAATTGATCTATATATACATGATATGGCAACCATACATATTTAATTAAATAGGCAGCGCTCCTGCCATGCTTTCAAAAAAAAGAAAGACAAATGGCAACCATACAAGACCAAACCCAAACAATTCCCATTACATATATATACATTACTAGTTAGAAGCTTTTACAATTCTTCAAAAAGTTCTTAAACTTCAATGCGGAAATAGTTCATAGTTCATACAGGTTTTTCAGGTAAGTTAGGTGTTTCAGCTCCTCTGGTATCTGACCAACCACATCCAATGCAAATACTTTCCTGCCAAAAAAAAACAGAAAAATAAAATGTATGATTATATGGTGAAAAGAAATGGACTAGCATGACCTCCAGCAACTACTTATACAAAGTTGTCCTCAAAAATCAATCGTTTGATAATCACACAGTGAGTATGCCAAAGACGCGTTTTCCTCTTTCAAAGAAGTCTTACGGAAGAATGGAAATTCTGAGTACAGGATTTCTAAAAGAATTTTAAATGTGAAACAGTGCTTGCCTAAAAAAACTTTGTTGGTATATTTCAACAATAAAATAAACCTTCACATAAGCCATACTGAGCTTCAGGCCAGGTATGGCACTATTCTGTAGTCTTTTATTTCATTAAATTGCACTATGCCAATAAAGTGAATAAACGTTTCACAAAGCATAGTGACTTGTTACGCAGGTGTTTCTGATACTGCAGCTCCTACTAAAGGATAAAAGGACAACGTAACAAAGAGATACTCGTTTCATCTGTAAAACTTCTTTATAACACACGACTACACCAATTAGGAGAATTTATAATTTCAAAAATGGAAGCTGCAAGTAGATGGGTCTGCTCTTTTTTATTTTAGCTTATGGCTTATGACTATGATTTAAGATTTTTAAGCTATTCGTGAGAGAGTACATAAATGAAGTTGTTACAGCGTGTACTACGATAAACTTGTAGAACTCGCATTAAAAAGATATTTTATTTGAAAACTAGGTACTGCAGAAAAGTCGAAAAACAGTTTTTTAGAAAATAAAAAGAAGAGGCCTATTGTTATTCTATTTTTATACCCACCCGAGCAAACCCAAATTACTGGTACTAAACATTCAGCGTATAATTCAATTAACAGTGCACAATATAAAACATGTTAAGAAATAATAGGAGCACTACACAGAGCATGGTCCAGCAAGGCAGCTCAAGCAGGCCCATTACATTACAGAGCCTAGAATTTGTATTTATTTATCTTTCCAGTTCCCATCGGAAATGCTATGCGCTGCGTCCACCTCGGCTCACCCCCCATCCACGCCTGCCACGTGTGCGTTTGCTTTTGTTTTTTTAGTCCTATTTCGCCGTGGTCTCTGTTGGAATAGTTTGAGACAAGTGATTGAGAAAGAACAAAAAGTAACTTTATTCTGAAAGAGTACAGTCTTATATAGATGATAAGAGGGTGTGAAGAAAAGGTGCCTTTATCAAAAGGCATCTGTACATATGATTTAAGGGTGTGTTTGGTTACAGAGACAATAGGGGATGGGACAGGGCGATCCCAGATTTGAACCTGTTTGGATTGGAGTCAGCAGGGACGAGGCGATCCCACTTTGGAGAATATCCCAGGAATATTCCCCTAAATTGAGGATGCCCCCATCCCTCAAAAATGAGGGGATGGGCTCATCCCTCTTCCTCGCTACCTGCCTCCACTAGTGTGTTTGGTTCCAGAGACAATAGGGGATGGGGACGGCTCCATCCTTAAAAACAGGGATGGATTCATTCCATCCTTACCTGACTCCAAACCAAACACACCATAATTGTACATTGGGCAGTTGTTTATAACTGGTGTTTAACACTCCCCCTTGACCAATGTATCTTCATATGATCACCTTGATTCATCATCTTGGAATAACTCCTCTAAAAACCCTGTAGGGAAAAATATGAGAAGAACCTATAGAATAGATATGCCATGAAAACTCCTTTAAAACCCAGTGGGTAAAATTAAGGAGAAAATGATATGGCATATATTTGATTATATCTCCTAAAAACCCTTGTGGGAAAAAAGAGATATATTTATGATTACGTTGTCATATTGCCTCATTAAAAACCTTCATGAGAAACCTTTAGAGGGAAAACTCATAAAGGAAAAGAGTACAATATTTGTATTGAACGAGTTAAGTCTTAGGAGATTTCTCCCCCTGATATCTGCAAATTACATAGTCTTCGCATACCAATTCCAAGAACACATTTTTGAAATGTGGAAGTTGGTAATGACTTGGTTAACAAGTTTGCGAGATTATCACAAGACTTAGTTTGCAGAATATTTATTTCCCCACTTTTTGCAATTCATGTGGGTAAAATAGTTTAGGAGCAATATGTTTTGTGATATTGCTCTTTATGTAACCCATTTGCATTTGAACAACGCAAGCAGCATTATCTTCATAGATAATGGTAGGTGATGCAATAGCACCTATACCACAAGATTGTTGTATGTGGTTAATCATTCTGCGAAGCCATACACATTCACGTGATGCTTCATATAATGCAATTATTTCAGAATGATTAGTGGATGTAGCCACTAGAGTCTGTTTCGAAGACTTCCAAGAGATTGCTGTTCCACCATGTAGAAATACAAAGCCTGTTTGAGATCTGGCATTATGAAGATCTGATAAATAGCCAGCATCTGTATATCCTATTAAATCCATATTGTTATTCTTCTGAAAGAATAGACCGAGATCTTTAGTGCCTTGAAGATATCTAAGGATATTCTTCACTCCTACCCAATGTCTTTTGGTTGGAGCAGTGCTATATCTAGCAAGTAGATTTACCGCAAATGCAATATCCGGCTGGGTGCAATTTGCAAGGTACATAAGCGCTCCGATGGCACTGAGATATGGAACCTCGGGTCCCAATAGCTCTTCATTGTCATCTCGGGGTCTAAATGGATCTTTATCCCTGTCTAGAGATCGAACAACCATGGGGGTTTTCGATGGATATGCTTTGTCCATATTGAATTTCTCCAATATTTTCTGGACATAGGCTGATTGATGCACTAAAATGCCTGAATGAAGGTGCTCAAGTTGTATTCCTAAGCAAAATTTGGTTTTACCCAAATCCTTCATTTCAAATTCCGTCTTTAGATGATTGCGTGCTTCATCAATATCTTGTGGGTTGCCGATGATATTTAAATCATCAACATATACTGATATGATGCAAAATCCCGTTTGGGACTTTTTGATGAAAACACATGGACAATCATCATTGTCAGTGTATCCCTTCTGCAAAAGGAACTCACTAAGTCGGTTATACCACATTCTTCCCGACTGCTTTTAAGCCATAGAGTGACTTTTGAAGCTTTACACAATACATGTTGCGATTTGCGTTTGGATCCGGTATAGAAATTCCATCAGGGACCTTCATGTATATGTCCGAATCAAGTGACCCATATAGATATGCAGTCACTACGTCCATCAACTGCATAAATAGATGATTTTGAACAGCCAGAGATATAAGATATCGGAATGTTATTCCACTCATAACTGGAGAATATGTTTCATTGAAATCAATGCCGGGTCTCTGCGTGAACCCTTGTGCTACAAGCCTCGCTTTATGTCTCACCACCTCATTGTTCTCATTCCGTTTCCGGACGAAAACCCATTTGAATCCCACAGGAAAGATTCCTCGAGGTGTAGGTATTGCATGAGTGAATACCTCTCTTTTAGTGAGCGAGGTTATCTCTGCTTGAATTGCATCTTTCCATTGATTCCAGTCCGAGCGCTTTCTGCACTCTGCCATGGTCTTAGGATCTGGATCATTTTGGATGATTTCTGCAATTGCTTCAGAGAAATAGATGTCGACAATTGTAGACTTTCTGTCATATGATTCTCCAGATTCAATATAATTGATGGAAATTTCAATCACCCCTTGTGATGTATCATTATTTCCCAAAATGATTGCATCAGGGCGTTCCGATGTCCCAACATCAGTAATTGAGTGCACTGTTGATGTGGGATGTGAAGGTTGAACCTCCACAGGGTGTTTCTCAACGTGAGGTTGAGTTACATTTACTGGGTTAGAAGATTTGTTCTTCTCTTTCCTTTGCTTGGTAGAAGCTGTATCTGTGGAAATAGCCGTACTTCTCCCCCTCTTATTTTGGAGTTGAGTAGTTTTATTTGGTACCTCTACTCTTTCTGGCACATTTCTCGCAGGATTATAGGATTTTGTGACACCCTTATAATCAGTAAATGCATCTGGCATGTTATTTGCAATGTGTTGCAAATTAATGATCTTCTGAACTTGGAGTTCAGTTTCAGAAGTACGTGGATCAGAGTTGGAGATGTTTATGGCATCCCAATTGATTTCCTGGCATTTTTTGTGGTTTTCAATTCCTCCCCCTAATGTCGGGAAATGATCTTCATTGAAGATACAATCAGCGTACCGGGCAGTGAATAGATCCCCTGTAAGGGGTTCCAGGTATTTAATGATCGACGGAGATTGATATCCCACGTAGATCCCCAATTTCCTGTGTGGGCCCATAGATGTACGCTGCGGTGGGGAGATCGGTACGTATGTAGCGCAACCGAACTTCCGCAGATGGGAAATATTTGGTGTATTTCCATGTACTAGATGCAACGGGGAGGTTGCATGGTATGCAGTTGGACGCAATTGAATCAAGTCAGCAGCGTGTAAGACTGCGTGACCCCAACATGATGTTGGTAGATTGCAATTCTGTAGTAAAGGTCTTGCAATAAGTTTCACTCTCTTAATGAGAGACTCTGCCAACCCATTTTGAGTATGAACATATGGGACCGAGTGCTGAATTTTAATTCCTAAATCCATGCAATAATCATTGAAGGCACGTGAGGAAAATTCAGCAGCATTATCCATTCGGATTGATCGGATTTGATATTCAGGATATTGTGCTTTAAGTTTGATAACTTGTGCAACAATCTTAGCAAATGCATGGTTCCGTGTGGAAAGTAGACACACATGAGACCATCGTGTAGATGCGTCTATTAGAACCATGAAATACCTGAACGGCCCAGACAATGGTTGAATGGGACCACATATGTCACCTTGAATGCGTTCAAGGAACTTTAGAGGTTCGGCATGAATTTTGAGGTAAAAGGGCCTCAAAATTAATTTCCCAGTGGCACATGCGGTGCACATAAAATCTGAGGATTGGGGAAATTTTGCATCACTTAAAGTGTGACCAACAGAATTGCTTATAATTTTCCTCATCATCCCTATTCCAGGATGGCCAAGGTGATCATGCCAAGTTTGGAATGCGTTAACATTCTGGAAAATTACTTTGTAAGCAACATGTGGTACAGGTTTGATGTATGTGTAGTACAATCCAGACGGGAGTGAGGGAAACTTTTCAAGTGTCTCTTTGCCATATCCGTGATCTTTTGTTATGAGAAGAAACTCCTCATTGTTGTCCTCATGAGTTTCAACATGAAACCCATTCTTACAGATATCTCTATAACTCAATAGGGTACGAGTTGAATCGGGATACAAGAGTGCATCCACAATTGTTATCGATGTACCCATATGGAGCATAATAGTGGCCCGACCGGTGCCAACTATTACAGCATCGCGTCCAGCGATTGTTAAAACATTTCCTTTATTCTTTGTGAGAGTTTGGAAATATTTTATCTCCCTGAGTATAGAGTTAGTAGTACCGCTATCCACGAGGCACATTTCCTCATCCATCAGATCGACTCCCGTATAATCTATACAAAATGGAGAATTTGAATATGTAATTCTCAACAAATATATATAGAATACATACAATATATAAGTATTAAGTGTGCTTACTACAAATTACAATACCCATTTAAATGAAGTACGGACAACAACTAACCTATGACAACATTCACATTTAAACGACATCCACATTCAAGGCATTATTAAATAAGGTATCTCAAAGTGTAGGAGCCTAGTTAAAGTCTCCAAACGGATCGTTAGAAGTGAACTCCACGATCATGTTCTCCGTATCGTCAACGTTCCCATTAAGTGGAGGTAGTGCCTTGGTGTTGCTTGGTCCCGCAGCTGTAGGAGCAGAGTAGGAGCACCCAGGGGCATCTTTCATAGTAATGTCAGGTTGGAGGAATTCTTCCATGTTGACATCAGGTTGGGAGTTGAAGTGTGCTTCAAATTGTCCACCTTGATTGGAACGTCCTTGATTGGAGCGTTCTCGTCCCACGGAATTCAAGTACAAAGCCACCAAGTGCTTTGGAGTGCGACATTTCTCAGTCGGGTGGTTGTAACAGCCACACTTGACACAAGTGTTAGACTTGTTCTTTTTCGACTTAGAAACATCCTTTCCCTTGTTAGCACCATGAGACTTATGCTGTCTCTTGCGCTTGTTCTTCCCTTTGAAGTTTCCAGGATTGCTAGAGTTAGTAGCATTCCCTTGAGGTTTGTTCTGAGTGTTAGCATGTACTTCTGGCAAAGGCTTAGTGCCCAAAGGGCGTAGATTAGAGTTCCAAAGTAGGAGCTCATTATGCTTTTCTGCCTGAAGTAATGTTTTAATCAACTCAGAATAAACGGTGAAACCTTTTTCACGGTATTGTTGCTGAAGGATCATTTGTGCGGGAAGCATGGTAGACAATGTCTTCTCGATTTTCTCCGCATCAGATGGTTCTTTCTCGCAAAACTTCAGTTTAGAACTGATTTTATGAACAGCATGGTTGAACTCACCCACAGATTTAAAATCTTGTATGCGGAGGTGGTTCCACTCATTGACAGCCTCCGGTAGGATGACTGCTTTCTGCTGTTCATACCGTGTTTGAAGAGCAAGCCATAGAGCGCGTGGGTCTTCTTCCATCAGATACTCAGCCTTGAGATCAGGATGGATGTGGTTCCTTATGATAAATAAGGCATTGTACTTGAGAGTCTCAGCCAAAGGAGCTACACCCTCTTGGGGGGCTGCAATTGCCTGGTACATTCCGCGCAACGATAGACTCACTTTGAGATCCATCGCCCATGTGGGGAAGTTGTGGCCGTCAAGAGCGAGTACCTCAAACTCTTTAGTAGCCATTGTGCCTACATATGTAGGGCCACAGATTTGTTAAAATCTTTGGCAATGTTAAAAAAAAAGCAATGCGAAATGCAAGTAATCAAGGTAAACTTGAAATACATAAAGGGACATTCTCCTATTGTGGAAACAACATAGTTAATCACCAATGGTGTTAACTTTATTTAATTCATTTTTCAACATTGGGTACGCACTTTGAGGATGATAATCCCACAGTAGTACTATGGTACTACCTTGTGTATGGCCAATGTGAAAAAGAACCATGGTAATCACTTAGGTGTAGACCTTGAATAATTTATAATCAAATTGGGTACGCATGTTGATACTACCTTGTGTATGGCCAATTTGAATATAAATAAAGGTAGTCACCCAAAAGTGTAGACCAAAATGTTTCAAAACTTGATATTGGGTACGCACGTTGAGGAATAAATCCCGCAGTAGTACTATGCTACTACCTTGTGTATGGCCAGTATCAAAGTTAAGAAACTTTGTGTTATTCCAAAATGAGAGAAAATCAACCTAAAGCATTTGCATAAAAAATATTAAGTGCTTGTATGGTAAGCTAGAAAATGTAATATTTAAATTGCATAAGATAGATTGCAATAATTGATGTATAATACATTGCATGGAAACACATATGTACAATACATGGTTACATCAGGCGTCTAAAACAGTAAAACAATTTAGATTACCACACTGATGAAAAGTACTGCGAAATTAGAGTACAAAGTTTATTTAAATAATAATTCTGCAGTTGCCATAAAAGGGAGGGGGATTTTTGTAATTTTTTCGGCAACCTGGGCTGCAGCCCGATCGGCCTTTGGGCCCATGAGGGAGGTGGGGGTTAATAGGCCAAAGCCCATATGGGGGGCAGCATATAAAAGTTGGAGGTGTTAGGGTTTCCAACCCTAACCCCAAGCCAGCCACCGCCCCTCCATGGGGAGCCGCCGCCCTTGCCCTAGGCGCCACCGCCGCCGGCGCCGCCGGCCGCCGCCCGACGCGCCGCCGCCGCCGGTTGCCGCCACCGCCGGCCGTTGGCCCTAGGCGCCCCCGCGGGCTCCGCCTTCGCCGGCTTCGGCTATGGGCGCCGCACCTGCGGGCGCCGGCCATAGGCGCCGCCTCCGGCCGCCGCCGCCCAGATCTAGGGCGCCGCCGGCCCGCGCTAGGCCTCGGCGGCCGCGCGCCACCGCGCCGCCTCCACCGCTCAGATGTAGGGCGCCGTCGGCCCTTGGAGCCTTGGGCTCTCCGCCGGCCATCGGGCCGAGAGCCGGCCGAGCCGCGCGCGCCATGACGGGCCGCGCCGTCGGTGTGCGCCATCGCGCCGGGCGCGCCTGCGCTGGGCCTCGGCGGCTGCGCGCCACCGCGCCGCTGGTCAAGGGCTCGCCGGCCGCCTACCGCGGGGCTCCGTCCTCGCCAGCTTCGGGCCGCCTCTTCCCCGCCATCGGGCACACCGCCGCCGCCGCAGGTCGCCTCGGGCGCGAGCGCCGCGGCCACCGGTCGTGCCGAGGGCTGGCCGCGCTGAGCGCCGGCCGCCTTGGGCTTCACCGGCCGCGCCGTGGTGCCCCGCATCGCCGGTTGCGCCTCGCGCCGTCGGCGGGCTACGCCGCACCGCCGCGCCACCGCGGGCCAGGCTGCGCCACGCGCCGGTGTGTGCCAGGCCGCGCTGTGCAGCCGCAGATCCCTGCTACCGCGTGTGAAGCCGGTCTCGGGTGCTGCCGCCGGTGGGCGTTGTGCCGGTAAGGTCGTGGGCCCTCCCCCTCCCCTCTACTTTTGGAGTCAAGTGGAGGAGAAAGCGTCCTCTGCAGAGGAGGCCGGTGTAGGGGTACGGATCCGGAGGCCGGGACGGCGGTTAGCCGCTACGGAGGCGTGCGCCGGTCGCCGGAGCGGTCCATAGCGTGGAGCCTTCGCCGGAGGGAAGACACCGTGTGCCTCCCATGGACGACGACGACGTGGCACAGAACCATGGCCGGTGGAGATGACGGTGGTGGTCGCCGGTGGTGGTGGTGAAGACTCCGCATGGAGAGGAGCAAGGAGTGCGTGAAATGATTCGTGCAGGGAATCAACTATTGCCAAGATCTCCAGAAAAAGTTGTTTATGGTGTGCACAAAGTGCCATTACCTGTCTCTGTTGTGTGTATGGTTTGAGCGTGCTGATAACGTGTTGGAATAGTTTGAGACAAGTGATTGAGAAAGAACAAAAAGTAACTTTATTCTGAAAGAGTACAGTCTTATATAGATGATAAGAGGGTGTGAAGAAAAAGTGCCTTTATCAAAAGGCATCTGTATATATGATTTAACTATACATTGGGTAGTTGTTTATAACTGGTGTTTAACAGTCTCCATCCGCCTGCCGCATGGGCCCAAGCAACGCACTGACGCCTCCAAGCGAGCAAGGATGTAGTCGCAACTGGATTGGGGTGGCCCACGGGTATCGTTAGCCTTTTTTTTTCTTTTCTTTTTTTATCTCACGTTGCATTAACTTTTGTGTAGTGCGACATGGCACTGTTTGATTGAACTGTTTTTTTTTTTTTTGCTATCACTAGTGCTTCATGCTTTTCCATGCTTATCTGCTTTTGATGATTTATTCTTGCTTCATGATATTGTTACGTAGTTCCATTAGTTCTGTAAGCAGCGTTAGAGATTTTTGTCCTTTCTCCCTTTCTTTATCTCCTTCCCATGTATTTGCAGTTTTTTTTTACCGAATATTGTAGTAGGCCTTTTTTTGTTGTTCCTCATTTAAAAATTTTCCACTATTGTTCTATTAGTTTATTTTGTCTAGGTACTTGCTTTGATTTATCTCCCACCTGGTCAATTCACCTCGTCCTACCATTCGAATATCATCGATGAATTATTGGAACATCGTCAACGAACCATTAGAACATTGAAGTCAAATACATAGAACGTAAAATTTTAATGTATGAAACATCGTCGATGGATTGTTGGAACATCATCAACGAACCATTAAAACATTGAAGTCAAACACATAGAACATAAAACTTTAATGTATGAAACATCGCCACTGGATTGTTGGAACATTGTGAACAAACCATTATAACATTGAAATAAAACGTATATAACATAAACCTTCAAAACATGGAACATTGTCGATGAACTGTTAGAACATTGAGACAAATATGTGGAACATTTCATTTTACCTACTGGAACATCCAACATCCACTCGATTCATTCCCCAATACAATTCGAAAGATGAGCGTTGGAACATCACCATGAATTAATGGAATATTGAAAAAGTAATGCTGTAACATTTTGTTTTATCTAACAGAACATGTGCCTAATAACATCATTTACTAAGTTAACATATATGCAAATGGGATGTATTTTTTAAGATCCCGTCATTAGGAATACGATAATTCAAATGGATTGTGAATTAGAGCAAGTATAATAAGAGGCTGTTAGTAGGCTGTATGCTGAGGTGGAGGAGAGAGAAGAGAGGTGGGCTGTAAGTTTACAGCCAGCTGAAGCACAAGAATCAAGAAACTTTGTGAGAGAAAGGGGTAGGTCATACAGCCTTCAGCTGGCTGTAAACTACTATATGAATGGGCTGATAAGTGGGCTGTAAGTGTCCATACAGTCATCTGAAGGCTGTATTATTAGCCTTGCTTTTAGACGCTCGGTTTAAAAAATATGATCATTTAAATGTTTGGATTAAAAAAAACACCATCTTGAATTTTGTGCATTGACTTGGGCTATTTGGGTCTGACGGGCTAGGAGGTGGGCGGCGCACAGTTAGGGCATATACAACAGATAGACAATTGTTGTGTATAATATTTCTATGTCATCGATAGATAATACTAAAGACAGCTCGTACAATATATTATCTTTTTTACATGTCTCTATAGACAGCTCCTCTATGACACGATATATCTTGTTTCTCGTGTTATAATCAACTGTTGTATCAAAGATGATCTAATTCTCTATGCTCTATCTCCTCCACATCATCTCGATCATGTTCTACATAATAAGATTTATAAACAGCTGACGCTATTGTTTAGGGTTGACATCCTCGAGATCCTAGCAGAGCTTAGGGATGACCAAAGTTAGTGAGGCATACAAAGACCAGAGTAGAGATGCACATGAACACAAGCACAGCTCGCTAAACGATGAGGAAACTCGACTATATGGATTTCCTAGAGCCCTAGTTGCATCAAGCACAAAAACATGTTTGATGATAATGTTTCCCCTATTTAATCGATAAAGATATATGTTGTTTCCTAAAAAGATTATAGAATTAATTGAGCGTGATGTTATGGTGGATTGCTATATAGTGGACGTTGACTAGTTAACTACCTAGTTAACAACTTCTTTTTTATTATTAATGAGTTAAAAGTTGGAGATTTCGACTTGAAAGTTTTAAAATCCATGTTGAAAGTTCAAACTTTCTTCAAGTTAAAAATTTCGAAATCCATGTTAAAAGTTCAAATTTTCGGGTTCAAAGCTTGAACCTTTGAGTTGAAAGTTCAATAGTTAGGAGAGGTACGAGTATTCGAATAACTAAGTTTGAAAGTTGAAAATCTTGAGTTGAAAGTTGGAAGTTTCCACTTGAAAGTTTGTATCATTAAAGTTTCAAATTCGTGTCAAAAGGTTAAATTTTCAAGTTGAATGTTAATAAACAGGAGTAGAGGAAAGCACCTAACAGTGTAGTATGACTTACAGCTTAGTGATGTGACATACGGCGCCGGCGTTGTAAGAGCAGTCGCATTTGAGGCCCGGGTTGAAGCTCGGGTTATCGATGTCCGTTCCGTCTACGGCAGCGCCGCTGCATGGCTCCCCCGCGCTGATATTCCACGGCAACAACGGCGGCGGTTGCAGCTTCCATCGCCGAAAGATGGCATTCAGAGCTGCTACTGCACAAGAGATCCTCGTCGATCTTACACACCTAGCAGTACGAGAGAAATCCCATATACTTACGTACGCACGTACCTTCGGCAGGATCTGTCTTGGCTTGTTTCTGAGCTCGAGTAGCGACGCCAAGGAGAAGAAGAAAAAGCAGCAGCAGCAACGTGGAGCCGTTCATGGGACAAGCAACAAGCCGATGCAGCAGCCTCATCGATCCGTGCTCACTCTCCTCTTTCTCTTCCCCTATCTGAACTGAAGTTGCCTCGTCTGGTTCAATTCAGAGCTCGGACTCTCCCGGAAAAATCTTGCATACTAGTCGCTTGTCACTACCAATTTTAATTGTGCTTGTGCGTGTAATACGCGTTCTGCAAGGAAAACAATCCATTGGATGTTGCTATCCTGTATCCATCGTGCGGTTGATAATATATATGCTATTGCACACAAAATGGATGAATATTAACTACACGCAGGTTCTGCATTCGCAGTTGACTGCAAGTCATGGACAAGTCCACGGTTCCCAGCTGTGCTAGTAGCAGTAGATTGCAGTCAAAACTCTTTAATTCTTAACCAAACTTCAACAGTTATACTTCATTGTAAATACAATCCCGCACGTCATTCCTCAAGCGTCTTTCTTTAAAAATTGCTATACAATACAAATAACTTACAGAGACTTCTGTCTCTTCTGATCTTCTCTACCTTTTTTGCTAGCTTATTTTGGGCTTATGAAGCTAAAGCTTCTAGTTTTTTTTTTGCTATTGTAGTAACTTTTTTTTGCGCTGTAGCTGCTAATAGCTTTTCACTGTAATTAAAATTCAAAAATTATAAAAAATGATTATATCATTACGAACAATATAAAGAAATAAGGAAAAAAAGAAATAGCAAAAAAGCCTAAGAATAAGTTAAAAAGCTAGAAAAAAGTGAAATTAAGAAACTTAAAGTTTAAGCTCAAATGAGCACAGCCAACCGAGCCATTGGATCGAGTTTCCTGACACAGCCTTAGATTTCATATCCACGTCATTGTGACTTAGCAACAACTCTGATGAAACTATAATTTAGACAAGATCTTTTTTCCTCATTTCTCTACTACTTAAAAGAATAAGTTAGTGTTGGTGGTTCATCACCCCCTCCAGTTGGTGATGGTTCATCTGCCATCCCACCACCCCTTGATACGTTCGCTCCATTCCCCTCACAAACCCTATTTACGCCGCCACATGGGCCCAATGTCCTCGTGCTCACCTAATCCCTCGAGACCCTTGGGCCTCGACTCTCCCATCCCATTCGTCTTTCATCTGCTTTGCCCCTGCTCCCTTCTCTCCCTTCCATCGCAGCTCCCCTTTGTTGGGATACGGGTAGGCTACAATAGCACAGATTAAAATTTTCTACTGCGTAAACTAGGAAGCCATGCGAGTAAGAGATCATGGATCATTACCACTAGACACGCAGTGTAGCGGAAGTAGAGTTGAAATAGCCGATTCAACGAAGAACGCGTCGGTGTAGTGGTAGTAGTCGATCGTCATTTGGCCAACTATCTCCTCACGATCGTTCCGATCAGCATCACAGTCGTAGCAGCGCCTCTACTGAGATCCACACATCCAGGGATGTAACACCGTGCGACGGGGTGCTAGCACCAGAACGCACAACAGGGGTTATGAGAGGTGGCGGCTAGGATTTCGATGGGTGTGTTTCAGGGATATCTCCCTCAACCCCCATACCTCTCTTTATATATCCTCTAATTGGATCCTTATCCAATAGACTAGAGATCGTGTCCCACTCAGAGACTATTATCCGGACTCTTATCGTTCTAGCACATTAAGTATATGACCCTGTAGGTTCATGCATATTTGGCCATAGGCTAAAAGCTCCTTTTTGGACTATAAATCAGTAGCGACTCCTAGCAGGACATAACGACTCCAAAACATACATAAATATTATATTGAACGAACCTATATAATGCTTATGTACCGATCCCTTTGCCTCATGATACTAGATCGAACTCAAGGCGAGAAGCGTGCCAGCCTATGATAGTTCGATCCTCCACTTGAACCTGTAATGGATTACTCAGTTGTGATTAACTCCTCAACTACATTCGGTATGACCATGCACTTCTCTATACAGGAGAGGTAAATTCTATTTTGATCGTTCATAGTCCTCCGCATGTTTCATAGTAAACCATAAAGCTACCTTTATGACTATCCAGTCATGAAGTAGTGTTTGGGCAACCCTAATTAAACTATTACATATGTAGGAAACAATGGCGATCTCAAGTCTAAGGATCCTACATGCACTATGTATGAGACTATCTGATAACATTTAAGAATATAACATTTCTCACAGTGTCTCATGGTGCGTCAATCCAACATCATGTTCACTAACATGGTCAGAGATATAATGCTGCAGCTCTTAAAACTATTACTTCAATGATAAGAGATGTCACATTGTTACCTGACCGATTTCAGGTTATTTGCTTTGTGCAGCAAGTTTGTGTACATTGTACGTCACATAACATATGCCTTCTCTTGACTTTCAATTTTTTTTTGCTGGTCAAAATCGTAAACAATTTGTCACTAGAAATATGGAAATAGAAAATAGTGCAAAAGGGCGGTGATAGGCTTTAATGCTACTTTGAGAGTGCAGATCAAGATTTGTTGCACAAATTAATTTGGAGTATGCAAAGTCCTTCCATAGTCAAAACTACATGTTTGATCTCGATTTTTTGTGTGCGTGTTCCAGAAGCTTTTACGCAAATCAAGCAAATGAGGAAGCCATGTAATAAGACCAAATTTCTTTGCATGGACTACGATTTCTGATCCATACTGTTTATGTGGTTATACGAAGGGCGGGGTGTATGAAAAATATTTCGGATTAAGATGTTTGGTTAGTTGAACTGTTCAAGTCATTTTATGTATATATTTGGTTGTCTGTAATATTAGAGGTAAATCATATAGCCAAGCAGAAATAAACTTCTATATTCCTTTTAGCAAGAATATATAATTGCAGTATAATATTTATGTTTAAGTTTTGTTTTTCGTTGCACCGCACGGGCACATGACTAGTCAAACATTAATTTCTTGTTGTGATCACTTTCTTACTCTTGCGACATTTGTACTCTTTCCGGTAAAAAAATGTTCGTTTGGCATTAGCATTATCTCTAAAATACAACTTTGGCAGCTAATTTGTAATGTAATATATTTGTGGAACTGGATAAAATTGCAATACTAGTTGATGTGAAGGGTATCAAAGCTTACCTTGAAAACTTTCGTCCGTCCATGCACACTGCAATGAATTTATAATTTTTCTTTGCGAGGGAAATTTTTTAATCTTTCTAACACTCGTTTGACTGACTCAGTCTAGCTGCTGTGTTGAATTTGTCAGACAAGACTGAACAAATAAGAAACCCGGCAAAATCATACCGAAAATCGACCAAGGTAGGCCGCCAGTCTTTTTCGGAGACAGCTAGCTAGAATAGCAACATCGATATTGAAGCCAAACCAATCGCGCTCCTGCATCAGCGTAGATGCGACTGTTGGAGATACCCGGACGACGAAACTAGTGTGCATTTATTTTTTTTCGTGCAGTTGTTACCGAGATTTCACACCGCTGTGAGGTCTAGGGTGTGTTTGGTTGCCTGAATCTCCTTCGTCCTGGATGGGTGGATCCGTATAATCTGAGAAAGAGCCTGTTTGGTTGCCTGTATGAGCGGATACAGCCTGTATGAGCGGATGCAAAAATACGCCCTCATCCTGGATGGGTGGATACGCTCAAAATGAGCTTCACTAGCCATCCTGGATGAGTGGATGCAGTGTATCTTATGCGGTCCCACGTGTCAGCCTCTCAGGTTTGGTAGACTGCATCCGCTCATACAGGCAACCAAACAGCATCTCAGTTTTTTTGTATCCGCTCATACAGCCTCACCAAACATCTTCTTTTTCTGAAATACGATTCCACTCAGCCTGCATCCACTCATCCAGGATATACGATGCAACCTCCATCCACGAACCAAACACACCCCTAATTACCGAACTTCATGTAGTCATACGCCGACGGGTACGGGTTATTCGGTGGAGAAATATGTTTTAACTGACGGTGGAATTTCCTCCTAACGACCTTTTAGAGAAACTTACACCAACCCTCTCCCTGCCCAAAAGGACATGTCAATCATCACCTGTTGTAATTTTGCTCTTGGCACAAACAGGAGATCAAGTGGTTGCTCAAAGTGGGTGGCTGTGCGGCTGTCGATTCATGAATGTTTGTAAGGAGGCGCCGTTCTTGCTTACACACTAGCATGAGCTAGACAGGAAGGAATTGTATTGGACAACGAACGTACCACGCGGTCAACCTGTAACATCGCCCGCTTTGCTTACGGTTACCCTAGTACATGCCCCTAAGGGTATCTCCAATCTACATGATCTACGTTGGTCCTAAGGCATGACGACATAGCTAGTACAATATGCTACAATGTATAGGGCCTTTGTGGGTACTAAGGTGAGGCCCAAGTCTTAATAGAAAACAAAAAACAACGAGAATCCTTTCCTCACATTCCTCTACCCCTTCCTGTGATTTCCTCCAATGGTGTAGCCACAAATCAACCCGGTGCCGGTCCATCCTCCCCCTTCTCCATTCGGCGGCGCGGGGTGAAGATCCATCAGTGGCTGATGAAGATTTGGCAGCGACACAGCCTCCCGGCATTGGATCTAGTTGCGGCGCTCCTCCCTCGGTCTCTCGACGGCCAAAGTTGGAGGCGACACCCCCTACCTCAGCCTCCCGGAGGCCGGATCCAGTAGTAATGCCCCTTTCCAAGTCTCCCGGCAACCGGATCTAGTGATTGCAGCACAGCTCCCTCTGATCGATCCAACGACGGCGGTAGACAGCGCTGCGCTCCCATGCCATCGTGCCTCGCGCCACCCGTGTCATGATGAGCGTAAGCACTAAGCCATCCCATCGCTGCGCCTCTCTCCCCTCTATTCCCTTCTCTGTGTGAGGAGATTCACCACGAGTGTGCTCGCCCATGACGTCTCTCTCTTGACAGCAACCCTTACATGTCTTTAAGATCAACTAAGCACGTCACTCTCTTCCCTAGCTCACCCTCTGTCTCCAAAGAACCAGAGCTTCAACACCCTTGGTTTGCCAGAAACATAAGCATCATGCTCGACATCGGCAAGCACACAACCACACCATCCCTTTTCCGGTGAGATCCTTTCCCCTCTGAACGTGTCATAACATGCCTTACACTCCCTTTGAGCTCCATGCTCATTTAATTGCTCTACAATGCAGTGAATTGCCGAGGCCGAGCTTCCTTCCCCAACTTTGACAGCTTGATCCGCCATTACAATTACACCTCCTGATGAGCCTTAGCTCTATTCCTTCCATCTCTACCACTCCATGCTTGCATGCAAGCTCGTGCACATCTTCTTATAGTGTCTCCATCATTAGAACTTGCATGTCTTCTATAGCTCCCATAAATAAAATGCTAAGAGAGCTACCTCCATCAACTAGAAATTGATTAATCTTACAATTATTTATGGTATTTTCTACAACGATAGGGAACATACCTAGTTGAATTGAAGGGATGGGGCCGTCTTCTAGGCTGAAGGAGATGGTTGTTTTCGACCATCTGGATGGCTTGACCACAACTGGTGCATCGGTGAGGTTCACCTCACATTCCATGGTCTTTAGTTGTTGTCTAGATTTGTAGGAGGAGGATCTATTGAAGATCACATCAACGGTGTGCTCTAGCTCCTGGTACTCCATTTCTTCGTCATCATCCTTATCCTTCTTGGTGCTCTATTATCCAACCTCTATTCCCTATCCTTATCCATGGAGGGTTCGTTGTGATATCGTCCATAAATCGTCTATTCCTTAATCCAGTATTGAACACCTAGATAACAAAAGAATCTTCGTGCTATTCGCTTGACCTTCTCTAATTTTGATAATGTACACCAAATCTTAGGTGCTCTTGATGTGAGAGTTTAGGGGATAAAAAATGCATGCATCAATAACAACACTGTCATGAGTGAGATTATCATGGATAAACTCTACTCAAGGTTGAAGACACATGAGATTGATTTTATCTCATGTCTTTCTAAGACAGAGTCGATGGCACTTGTGATGGACTTTTCTTATAGCAGTTCTTTAGGTTCTATAGATTTGGCTCTTCTGGATTTTCTTTGTCCACCTTGCATCCCTTGAGCGATTAGCAACTAGAGAGGCTAATTGAGGAAGATTTAGCCCTCCTATCCACAAAATTCACAAGAGTCTACAATAAGGTGAGGAACAAGAGGAAAGGTGGTTCGGTGACTTGCTTTGAGTGTGGTGAGCCAAACCACATTCAAGCCAAGTGCTCCAAGCTAAATGGCAAGAAGGAGAAGAGCCTTTAGAGGTGTCCACAAGCTGGTGATACGAAGGCCAAAAAGCCCAACTACCAGAAGTTCATCAACCAGGTCCTTGCCACTCTTAAGAACATTGATATGAGTGATGTGGACATGGGCACAGAGGACGACGAGGATGACACCCATAGTAAGAAGAAGGCCTAGAACTTCATCGATATGCGTTTCATGGCTAAGGGTAGCCACGACATCAACTCCTCTGACACTGATGAGCCCTACAACGACCCCGACGAGGTATGCCCCTCCTCCAAAGACATGAAACGTGCTATTGTTGCAACTGAACAACAACTAAAAAAGTTAGCTAAAATGATTAGGAATCAAGATATTATGATTGACAACTTGAACCTAGAGGTTGTTAGGCTCAAATCTATTAATCCTGATGATTGTGAATCTTGCTTGTGCTTGCATGATGAATTGTCAACTCGGAAATCTGCTCATTCCTCTATTGTTGGTCAACTAAAGAATGCTCTAGATAAACTAGAATCTCTCAAATCTAGTTATGATCATGTTTGCTTAGATGCTATTGCTTTAGATGTGATTCTTGTAGATGCTATTCTATCTTCTTATTCAAATTGTGCTTTGCTTGAGATAAAATTAGATAGTGCTCTTAAGGAATTGCATAAGTTTAATTATGATTATACTTACTCTCATTGTGAGGATAACAAAATCAAAATGAAAGAAATGTCTGAAATGGTTACTCATTCTAGGACCGCATCATGTGAAAATTGTCCTAGACTCAGAATTGAGATAGATACTCTTAACAAAACTCTTAAGGGGAAAACTAAAATTAAAAAATCCATAGCCATGACTACATTTAAGAAAGTCATTGATTCTATTTTTTATGCATTTTGTGCAGAGATTAGGAGTGACTTAGATGAAATGCATGACGCCTTTAAGGTCAAGTATAAAGAGCCATTGGCTAGGATTGAGAATTCCCCTTGTGTGTCTTGTGAGGCTCTAAAGCTTGAGGTAGATGTTCATAAAGAGAAGTATGCTAGGGAAACCAAGTCAAATGAGTGTGCTACATGTGAAAACCTAGCCAAAGAAAGTGACTACCTCAAAAAGACCTTTGAGAGATTTTCTAGTGGGAAAAAGAGCCTCAACATGATTCTTGACCAATCTTAGGTGAGTGTGAAGAAGAGAGGTCTAGGATTTAATTATCTAGAATATTCCAAGAACCAACCACCTAAGGTTGTAAGGGTTATTGAGAGTGGCAAGTTTGAGATGAAACCCCCTAAACCTTCTAAGACTATCTTTAGGTCTGCAGGTTTTGCCCAAACTCCTTCTAGCAAGACAGGTGCTTCTTTCTCATCATGTCAGACCCCCTCAAAAGGTCAAGTACCATTGCACCTGCTACAAGAAGAATGGCTACATAGTTGAGTTCTACTTCTGTAAAGCCAAGGTTGAGAGGAAGATGAGAGTGTGTGCTTTGAGGATCATTAGAGGAGTTCTTGCACCCAAGACAACCTATATTTTCTTCTATACATAGGCCTAGGTTTGTAGATAACTTCTTTAACTCTTTTGGTGGCTCTAGGCAGCATTTTGGGTTAGGACATCATGAGGGTAGACCACGAGTAGCACCTAGTCAGGGGGAGTACCAATCTTTTGATATGCTGATTTGAAGAGGGCTAGGTGGTTCTCGAGTGCATTCATGATTATTTTTGTAATCATTTTATTTTTTCTTCTACTGCTGTTCCTTGATGTTGTGTGGCTCAGTACTGGATTCCAAAGTTTTTTAATCACTAACCCAGTACTGAGGCACATATGCTTCCTACTTGTAACCTATAGGTCCAGTGTGCGAGAAAGGAGGACATGTGGCTTATTGACTCTAGATATTCTCAACGAATGATTGGAGATTTTAGATAGTTCTCCTCCCTCACACGTGCATTCAGCAACGAGTTGATCATGTTTGGGGATGCTTCTACCAGGACCGTGGTAGCCAAGGGCACAGTGCGCATCAACAATAACTTCATGCTTAAGGACATCGCTTTGGTAAGTAGGGTGAGGTATAATTTGCTATCTGTCTTCCAACTACTTGATTGAAGAGTGGTGAGTATAGAATTCTAGACTCCTCGGGTGAGTATGTCTTTGGGATCTCTAGGTTGAGAAGATCTTCAGTGCTGATTTCAGTATCTCTTCTACCTCTAGCCCTAAGTGTCTTGTGGCTTCTCTCTCTCTTAACTTAGTGTTGTTGTATCATAGGCCTGGACACATAGCCTTCGACCACTTGACTAGAGTTAGTAGCAAGAATCTAATTAAAGGACTGCCTAGGCTTAAGAGTGTTAGGGATCTAGTGTGCACACCCTGTAGACATGGTAAGACGGTTTCTACTTCCCATCCATCTCTTACTTTAGTGATGACTAATGAATCTGGACAGTTCTTCACATAGACACAGTTGGTCCTTTTAGAGTCTAACCTTTAGGAGGAAAGTAATATGTGCTTGTCATTGTAGATAACTATTCTAGGTATTCTTAGGTATATTTTTTGGTTTCTAAGGTTGAGACATTTGGCTACTTTAGAGAGTTGGCCCTTAGATTAGCAATTGACCTCCTAGGAGCCTTGAAAGCCGTTGGGAGTGACAATTGCATAGAATTCAAGAACTCATCCTTTGCTACTTTCTGCACCAAGAGAGGATTGGAGCACTAGTTCTCCTTACCTAGAGTCCCCCAGCAGAATGGGGTTGTTGAGAGGAAGAATAGAACCCTTGTAGAGATGGCTAGGACCATGGTAGATGAGCACAACACTCCTAGGAAGTTTTGGGTTGAGGCGATCTCTACTGCTTGCTATATATCCAGTAGGGTGTTCTTGATATCATCAATAGGCAAGACTTCTTTTGAGCCTAGATTTGCTCGTAGGCCTTGTGTCTCTTATTTCAAGAAATTTGATTATAAGTGCTTCATTCTTAAACATGACAACTTAGATAAATTTAATTCTAGATATTATGATGGCATTTTTCTTTGATATCCTACTCATTCTCGTAGCTATCGTGTATTTAGTTTGAATACTAATAAAATTATTGAGATTTGTGAAGTCACTTTTGATGAGTCTAAATCTGGTACTAGACCTGACAGTGCAGGTACATGGTGATAGGGAGAGCATCTCCGTCGATGATGACTCTGACATAGAGGATAAGGACCCAATACATCGTCTAGTCACTCCTGAGTTAGTTGGAAAGCCTACTTCTACTTCTCCAGCTTCAGTAGAGTAGGCTCCTCCCATCTTCACCGGCACCTCAAGTAGCTCTGCTCTTACCTCCATAGCCCATGAGGTAGATGCCACATCTACAGTAGGACCACCTCTTCATATTCAGTGACGACACCCTCCAGAGCAGATATTGGGGATCTTCATGAGTGAGTCACTCACTCCAGATTTATCTCTCTAGATTCTCATGTACAGTCCGCTTTTGTTGCATCTTTTGAACCTTAATATGTCACCTATGTTTTATCTGATTTCTCTTGGGTCAATGCCATACATGAAGAACTTGAAAATTTTGAAAGAAATCAAGTTTAGACCTTAGTTGAATCTCCACCTAATCATAATATAATTGGAACAAAATGAATTTCAAAAATAAGCAAAGTAAGGATGGGTTGGTAGTTCGCAACAAAGCTATAGGATTGTAGCTCAAGGTTATTCCCAAGTAGAGGGTTTAGACTTTGAAGAGACCTTTATACCTGTAGCTAGATTAGAGGCTATTCGCATATTGCTAGCATTCACGACGTCTAATGGCTTTAAGCTTTTGCAAATAGATGTTAAAAGTGTTTTTCTTAATGGTTTCATAGAAGAAAATGTCTGTGTTAACCAACCAGTTGGTTTTGAAAATCCCAAATTCCCAAACCATGTGTGTAAGCTCTCCAAAGCTTTGTATGGATTTGGTATGATTTTAAAAAAGTTGGTATGATAGGCTTAAGAGTTTCTTACTTAAGAGTGATTTTAAAAAAGGAATGGAAGATAAAACTTTGTTCACTCTCAAGCATGGCAGTGACTTCTTACTTGTTTAGATTTATGTGGATGACATTATATTCGGTGGTTCCTCTAATGCTTTGGTGTCTAGATTTTCATATTCTAAACAGGAATTCGAGATGGGTATAATGGGCGAGCTGACCTTCTTTCTTGGTGTTCAAGTCAAGCAACTGAAAGAAGGATCCTTTATTCATCAAAGCAAGTACACAAGGGACCTTCTTCAGCGCTTCAACATGTGAAGCAGAAAGCCTATGTCTACTCCCATTGCCACTTCTACCATGTTGGATCCTAATGAGGATGGAGAGCCCCTTAACCAGAAAAGTACAACAGCATGATCGACAACCTCCTCTACTACACGTCATCAAGGCCGGACATACAGTTTGTTGTATGTCTGTGCGCTTGATTTTAGGCTTCCCCTCGTGCCTCATATCGTCAAGCAGTGTGTCACATGTTCAAGTACCATTAGAACACTCTTGACTTTGAACTCTGGTATTCTTCTGATTCTAGACTCTCCATTTGGGCTTTTTCTGATTCTAATTTTGCAGGGTGTAGAGTTGATAGGAAGAGTACTTATGGCACTTATCATTTCTTAGGCATATCTCTTATCTCTTGGTCATCTAGAAAGCAGATCTCTGTTGCACAGTCCATTGCCAAGGCGGAGTATGTAGCTGCTGCTAGTAGGTGTTCTCAAGTTCTCTAGATCTTATCTACTCTGCGGGACTATGGATTGGCCTTAGATGGTGTTCCTCTCTTTTATGACAACACTAATACAATAAACATTGCAAAAAATCTAGTGCAACACTCTAGGACCAAGCATATTGACATTAGTACTATTTTCTTAGAGACCATGTAGACATGGGTGATTTTGTGCTTCACTTTATAGAGTCCGAGCAACAAGTTGTGGATATTTTCACTAATGCTCTTGATTTTTCTTATTTTGCTTCTTTGCGGGGAGAGTTGGGGGTTATTAGTCCTTCTGGCCTGTTTTGAGGGGGAGTTTGACTCTTTTGCATCCATTGTATCATATTGCATTTTAAATACAGCATCATACATTGTAATATAAATACATGGAGTTTTGACCATTATCCTTGTGTGACATGATATCTTGCTTTATATTTTGCCATGGCTTGTGTTAGTTTGTTAGATTTATTATGTCCTTCTATGTGTAGCTTAGCTTTTGCCATGCTAACCTCATTAAATGTGAGAAATTTGAATTAAATCATGTCTTGTTGGATCTTGTAACTAGTTTTGCTCTAGTGATTTTTTTATGATTCATGGCATGTCAAATAGTCTAAGTTGAGTCTTGAACCTAAATTAAGATTTAGATTAAGCTATACTAGTTCTTTATTGAAGCATGAGTTAGTATTAGCTCTCTGTTCTTGAACTAAGTCAAAAAAATGCAAATAATCTCTTTTGTGAGAAAAACTGTTCTCACTAATTCTTTCCCATGAGACGGCTTGCCTTTGCACTAGGCATGAACTCAGGGGGAGTTTTGGATGATCTAGACCACTCTCTTAAGCTTATTGCTTGGGATAGTTATAACATAGTTTGAGATCTAGCACATAGCTAAGAACACAAAATTGTAAAAAATGGTTAAAGTTTAGGAGGCAATTGTGGATAGTTCCAAGTTCAGGACTTGCTTTGCTAAGATAAAATCAAAAATAAATTTCAACAAGTGCTGAATATTCTAAATTTGCTTATTTCTGAGTGCTTGAACAAAATTTTTCACATTGAACTCGTAGCACTCTAAATTGACTCAATTGTAACTTCTTGGTTCCATTTAGTATATTAACATGGCTTGGTTCATTTTTGGATATCTTTGGCTAAACTATGATCTTGAGTAACTTGACATGCTAAAAATCTATTTAATTTTAGATTGTTGCTTATTTGGCTTTAGCTTTGCTATATATGATTTGCTATGATTTAGATAGTTCTTTCACATAGTATAGCTTGGTGTAATCCTTATAGAGTCACTTGGATAACTTCCATGGCTCCTACTACTAAAAAAGAATAAAATATAGTCACTTTTATTTCATTAATTCCCTATTTTATTCCGTACATCTTGATGACTCCAATGTTCAAGGAGGAGAAAAATTGGTAAAAATGCATATCTATACCATGATTTAGCATTTTTGTGCAAAATTTTGCTAAATTAGAGCTTTAATAATTTGCTATGATTTTCTTGATCTTTTGATCTCTTCTCACCATAACCAAGGTTAAATCAAATAATTGTTTTTTCATATGAACCTAAAGTGAGATTTCCTGACTCAATTTGTGGATTTGAAGCTTTGTGTCAAAAAATTATCATTTTTAGTAGTTTCAATCCATTTCTGCCTCATATAGTCATGTTCAGTCTTTGCATTCAACTTATGACCATTTTGATCTGCATTTGCAAAATTTCCTCTCTAAATTCTAAAACCACCCTCTACTTGCATTTTGAGAAATTGCTAATGGGTTCATCAAGGGGAGATTGAAGGACCATTTGAGAAGGTCTATAGTTTTTATTGTAATGAACCATTGTCATTTTAAAGGAGTAAAAATGTGAAATTTACAAATTTGTAGATTTTTTTGGACCGGTTGCGGAAATAGATGATTTTGAGAATTTTGAGTCATAGGATGATTTGGTAACCTAGGTAATTGGTTATAGGTTGCATGGGACATATTATTGCTAATATGGGTCAAGTTGTGAAGAACTTGTGTCCTAAAATGATTTCTTTGTCTTTGGATGTGCAAGGTCGCTTAGAATCAACCATGGTCAACGGTGAGGATCGAGGTTACGCTCACGGAGGAGTCGAGGTTCAGAATGATCAAGAATACCGGGTGAGATGGTGAGCTCAAGCATGGCATAAGAAAGACGAGAAATGACAAAGTGAAGTTCAAACAGCGAGTTTACACAATGTTACTTGGTCGGTTTATGTAAGGCATGGTCCGGTAAAACTAGAACGGTAGAGACTTGCTGACCTATGGCAAGCCAGTGGTGCACCTCATGTGGGAAGCATGATGATTGCTTACAATAGAAGGAGCTGACCGGGTCAAGGAATGGTATTTTGGTAGCTTGACCAAAATACCGAAAATGGCTTTGAAAAAAAACCGCGGTGTGTGAGCAGCACTTGGGAAGGCGGTTTAGGTCATGGAGAAGCTGGTATGATCAAGATGGATCAAAGCTTAGGATTTAGCAGATTCAGACTTATGTGCTTTGAAAAGCATGCATAAGTATAGTGAGTTAAAACCCGTGTGTGGGAGTTTTCGGGTTTCCCTATTATACTAAGTGGATAGTATCCACTAACAGTTAGATGTAGCTGGTTAGCCTATCTATTTAAGGGGTTGGAATAGAGACTTGTGGTTAACCATCCAAGCTTGCTCTTTTGTGCTATCTTGTTTGGGGTTAGGGTTTGTGAGTTGAGTGGTTTGTGTGCACTTTATCCTCTAAAGTGGAGTGGCTATAAAACTTTCCTCCATAAGCAGCAATAGAATCAATCTTTGATTATTTCCATGGCTATCTCTTGTTTTGATTGATTTACTCTTGATTTGGCTGGTTTTTCTCTTCTCCCTTCCCTTCTTGATCTTGTTGTGCCAAGGATGTGCAAGAGATAGATATAAAGTTAGGAAATCAATCTCCACCCATCTAGGCATTTGGTTGGCAAATTCATGGAGAAACCTGATTATTGCTCTCTTTGGCCTCTTCGAGTGATTTCTTGATCTAGCTATTTTTACCTCAATTTCTTTGGTGTTATTGCTTGCTGGAACATGTGGAAACTCATCTTGAGTCGTCTTGTCCATCATCCACCTACGAGCAAGTCATATTCATTGTTTGTGGTTTTTGATCCGTTTTTTGTGCAATCTGCCATGAAAGGGAAAAAGTTCAGAACTTTGGCAATGATTTTCTTGATCATTAGTTAAAATAGGTTCCTGACATCGAAGGGAAGGTGCATAACAAATTTTAAGTGACTTGGAGTTTTGGTTTGAGAGTTAGTTCAATTTTAGCTTTTGGTCTAGTTTTAGTGCAGTAGAGCTTCACGAACCGAAAGATCCCAATTCTCCCAAGTTCTAGCAGGTTTTTTGGTTGGTATAGGTTCCTGAAGTTAGGAAATAGTTTTGATTCAAGTTTCAAGTGTTTTAGATCGACAAATTAAAAGTTTTATGGTTTTTCGGATTTGAAATAGTGTTGTTTTCACTATTCATGAGCTGAAAATCCTGTAGCTCCAAGAATTTTTAGATTTTTTGCTTCTTAATTTCATAGCTTCTCATAGCTATTAGAGTAAAAAGTAAAGGAATACTTAGGGAAAATTTGAAGGTACCATTCACCCTTCTGTTACCATATTGATCCTACAAAAATCTTGTAAACTTGATCGGCACAATCAGGAGATCAAGTGGTTGTTCAAAGTGGGTGGCTACCCGTGTAAGATGATGGCATTTTGCTTACACACTAGTACTATGACATGAGCTAGCTAGGAAGGAATGTAATATCTATCGCTTTGCTTAAGACAACATACGCGTAGGAGTCAGTCGTCGGTTGCAACTTGGTCAATTTACCGTGCTCTGCATGCTTGATTCTTAGTACGGTCTTCTTCAGATAAAACTGGAGTGACAACATCGAAATCAAAGCCAAATCAATCGCCCTCTTTCAGTAGAATAGATGGGAGTACTGTTGGAGATGCCGGACAAAACTAGCGTGCATTTTCTTGGTGAGGTTTCACACCAATGTGCGCGTTGACCAGTTGATCGAACTCTAGTTAAATCGTATCGATGTCGTCGTTGTCTAATAGCTATGACACCCACTTAATAGTTCGGCACGCATATTAGGCTCAGTTCAAAACGGTTTTTCTTGGTGATTTTTGGCTGCGACAACTAGCTTTTGACGAAAATAATTAAGTACCATAATGTCTATTCCCCTTTGGTTGAGATATTCAACTAAACGAAAATAAATAAAGATAAAGTGAAAAAAATCATTATATCTACGCCACTCCACTCCACTGATCTACGCCGGCCATTCCCCGCCACCGCTTGACTGAGAGGTTCCCCCTTTCCTCTCGTTGCCTCTCCCCTCTCCGCCAGGGAAAACAATCTTTCGAATTTTTTTCGCCCCCACTGATAAATCCGGACTTCAAAAATTTTAGAAAATTTTGAAAAAAATAGTTCAAATTTTTAATTTCAAATCTGAATTTTCGAGGGCAAATAGAAAAATAAAAAATAGTGCCAATTATGGGGTTGAACTCACAACCTCATGCTAACCCACCACAATGTCTCACCACTCAACTAGCTAAGTGTTTCTTTCCAAGTGTTAGTTATGAAATCTATTTAAACCTAAAATTTTGAATGAAAATACACCGATTTGACCAGTTTTCGGACCCTGCCGACAAAACCAAATTCACAAAATTTCAGCCAAAAAAGTTTTCCCTGGTTCAAATGCAAGGAATCGGATAGAAACTCACCAAACAGCTAGGCAGAACCAGAATGGCAATGGTGGCCAGAAAGGGGTTGATGACTCAATTCTGGCGAAGGGGTTGCATCCAATAAAAATTGAGTGAGGGTTTGAGTGAAAAGGGCCAAAAGGTGGGCTTGGATGCAACAGCAAGGAAGGGAAAACTAACCGGTAGTGAGGCAATCGTGGAGTGTGCTCGCTGGTAACAAGGAAGATGACATTGTTCCATGCAAACATCGAGATTTTGAGTATTGAATCTTGGAGGGCAGACCGAAAATGGCGAGCTATAAGAGATGACGCAGTTGGTTTAGCTTATAAAGGAGGGAGAAGAATTGGAGTCACTCGTGGTTTATCGCGAGCGCGGCGTGGCGAGCATCATAGACTCTGGCACTCTCGCCCGGCGTGTGAGGCTGGTCATGGTAGGAAAAGGGGCATGGCGAGGGGACAGTGAGCTTGCGAGGGTAGCGATCTTAGGCCCTGTTTGGAATGCGGGAATTTTTTCCGATTCCTGCGGGAATTGAACTGTTTCCTGCAAAATTCCTGCAAAATTCCTGTGAAATTCCTCTGTTCCAAACAGGCCCTTAGTCAGAATGAGGGGATTTGGTTGCGGTAACAACAGTAACGCTGGCACAGCACATACTTGTGCGGGGTTTGGTGGAGATGGGTAGTGGCGAGTTGAGGTGGGTGAGGGTGATTGCGGTGTTGTCCGACCTAGAATGAACACATCTAGATCCTCTATGTTAATCGTACACAGTGGTAACAGGGACACATATAATATATAATGACAAATCTTATTAAATATAAGAGTATGTGCCTTTTAGCTAACTTTTACATCTCCATGGGCCATAGGCCAAATATAAAATAAATAATAGCAGGAGATCGTAAATAAAGTGAAGAAGCCCAATAAACCTGCCCATAGGCAAACGATAGTAAGGTGTGGCTTACTCGTCCTAGTTCTCACCGTAGTCGAAGTCGTCCAACGCTAAGCAACAGAATTAAGTAAGGGTGAGTACAAAAATGTACTCCGTATGTTACACGGGAAAATGCATTATTAATGTAAGGCAACAAGTGAAGGCATATAGGGTTATTTAGGCTATTACCATAGGGTTTATTACAATGCATGGCAATGATTTTAATTTTGTTGTAAAAAATACATATTGCAATGATTTTAGGTTTAATGCAACAATTAATTTTGTTGCAATAATCAAGTTTCCTTGTAGAGACAGAGGTGGAGCTCCTTAGAGCATCTCCAACAACCCCCCTAAATCTCCCCCTAAATCAAATTATTAGGAAATTGTGTAAAAAGTCTTCTCCAACAACTCTCCTAAACACCCCCTATTTCTATTCCCCCCAAAACTCTCCCAAAACTCAGGTAAAAACCGGGAACTTTCAGGGGTCCCCTTTCCTCGCTACGCACGCTGGGAAAAAACTTTCACGGCACATTTTTTCCTTTCCCGCGACACCGAGAGAGACAGTGCGCCGCCGTCCTTTTTCTCCCCTCTGCAGATCCACCTCCCTTCTCCACCGGCGCCACCACTCACCACCTCCGGCCGCCGCGACTTCTCTCCTCTCCTCTTCTCCACATCGCCGACCCCAGCTCCTCCGCCGCCGCAATGAGTCAATGACCCAAGGCAAACCCTAGGTCAGTTCTCCTTTCCTCCTCCCCAACAGCGCCGCACGGCCTCCCCTTCACTCCGGCGTGCGGGCGTCGCCGGCCCGTGGATCACCGTCGGAGCATCCCCTGTCCCGGAGCTCCTCAGCTTGCGCCATCGAAGCCCCTCGGCCGCGCTGCCAGATCCCCTCCGTAGCGTCGCCCCCCTCCACCTCCTCCTGCCGGCGCCGCCCTCCGCCTCCTCCGGCCGACTTGGCCTCCCTTCGTCCTCACCTCCGACCGACCCCGCCCGCTCTCGCCGCCTCCCTCCGCCGAGGTAAGCCTCGATCTCCTCTCCTCAGTTCAGATGTGATCAACATTTCATCTTTTGCATGTCCATGTCCATGTGTTCGTTGTAGTCTACAGGGATAATTGGATCAGGAGTAGAAATGCATAGGTCGATCAAGAGTCGTATCAGGCTACCCATCAGCCAGTATGTGACATGGTTCATTTTCATTTTCTGTTTTTTCCTGATTTAGGTCCATCCGCTGCCCATGAGTATTCAGTAAAAAAATCCCAACCCAGACCAGTGAGCATCCGTTGTTCATGTTTGAATCCCATTTTGGCACACATCAGTATGGATCAAAAATCAAAACTCACGGCTCCATGGATCTTCATGCAGCTTGTGTTGATGTTAATAGCTATCACTATTTCATTTTCCTATTTTTCTAATTCGGTAAAAGAATGTTGAAACAGATATATATGGAGCTAGCTCTTTTCAACCGGCTATAGACGTTGAGCGGTCTTAATTATCATTCAGCAAAATATAGGCCAAAAAGGCTGATTCTGATTATACTGTTTTGACCATCTCAATGGGACGTTGATATTTGTCAACTAAATATTCTCATTACACAAAGGTAGAAAGCAAATAGAGAAGGACCAGTCGAAGCTGAAACTTATGTTAGAAGAGGAGAGAATCATGACAATGGACATTAGTGGTCTGCCTATTGAGCAACAGCTTTACTATAGGAGCCTACGGAGTGAGATACTAACTCGTCGAGGAATCAACAGTATGGTCTGATTTTGCTCCTTATCATTCAGTATCATCTGTTTTTAGTTTATTTCAATCGAACTTTGTTTAGGTAATTGATTCTGAACTTCCAAGGATCTTGTATGATCATCAGATTTTACTAGTTTATGGGCATTTATGGGCATTTTAGCATCGAAAATTTTAGTTCTTAATGCCTTCATTAGTCAGATTTCATCTTACAGATTTAGATTTGAAGACTTCATGTATTCTGCTAGCCTCCTCCTATTTCAATTGCCTTTGACATCCGTTGCTGTGTGTATGTTTTCCTGTCCTTGCCTGTTCTTCTCAGTTCTTTCCTTACAATGTCAAGTATCTGAGTGAAAGCTTCTATGTAAACATGTATTTTGTAGGATAGCATCATTGTCCTGTCTCTGAGAACTAACATGTCTCAATTTTCGGCTAATGTAGATGTTTATGGTGAGTAAAAGCTTGTATGTAGATGTTTTGTAGGATAGCATCATTGCCCTCTCTCTGAGAAATAACATATTGTGTCAGTTGACTCTTTAGGTTACATACTGCTGCTTATTTCATATTGCAGCAAGTAGTGTTTTTGTTGGGAGTTACAATCATAATGCAGTGGGTTTTACGGTACATGGAGTTGGATGCGGAATGTATTGTAAATACAGCCCTCCTTTAGTGTTGGAATTCTAACTGAAGTACATTCTTAATACATGTATTGCAATTATAGAGTAATCTAACCAAACAATGGGACACAGTTCCTTTTACATGTAAGCATCTCTTATAAGCCCGAGATATTGAACTTGCCTGGCGCATGCACAAAGCATCAGATGGTCAGAGGAGAAGAGTTCAGATATGATCATCTGATTTCGGTGCATATGGATTTCAGAGAACAGTGGAGACCTGGCTGAGGAAAGAGAGAGACGAAGACAGGAGGAGAAGGTGCCTGTATGCTTTCCGTTTTGGACACAGACTCATGCCATATCTTTTGAGTGGACACTTCGACAGTCAGAAAACAAAACATCCTGGTTCACCGGAAGATTAAGTGGACTTCGACAGTGCGATAACAAAAGATCCTTGTTCACTGGAAGAGGATAATCATTGGCAAACTGATTTTCTTTAGAACTATCTTGGTTCTGCAGATGAATACAAAAAAACAGTTGCATGAGAACATTACAAGCTGCTCAGCTTTATGAACAAGAAAGCATGCTGAAACAACCATAATAAAGATACCTTTCTTTCAAACAGATGAAGCACGCCATGATCAACTAGGAATTTCCGGAGAAGTCCAAGTACTGACCTTGACGGAAGCACCACGTTTAAATGGGCCGGTTGTTAATGTTGGGCCAGATTCAAAATACTATTAGGATATATTTAGGGGAGCTGTTGGAGGAGGGGACTAAAATAGGCTAACAAATTTTTTGGGATGCCCCTAAAAGGTATCTTTTGGGGTGGGTTTTTAGGGGGATTGTTGGAGATGCTCTTAGTGAACCATTGGACAAACCAAGCAATGGGGTGCGTTGAGGGATTGGAGGAGATTCTTTCTATACAAGGAATTGGGAAAGCGCTCATCGGAGTCGATGAATTTTGTGGTGAGAGGTGATCGGTTGGTGTTGAGGAAGAACTCTAAATTCCGTTGATTTGCTGCAAGAAATCTCAATTAAATTGGTGTGCAAACTTGCAATGATCGGGAATGCAAAATGACATGAACAAAAGTTGGAAACCTTCACTGAAGATGAAGAATAGAAGGAGGCCAGGGCAGTGAACATGGTGGCGCATGGCACTATTTCGGCCAATGACAGCGATTTCACGGGAGGAAGGAAGGTTTGACTAGATGAAAAGGAGGGCGACATGGTCACGGTACTCTAAGGGTGTGTTTGGATGTTAGGATGATCCAGGGATGGAATGGTCCCGTTCCAATTTTGAGGTCATCCAGCTGTTTGGATTGTGATATGGGGGAGAATGGAATGGAAGCAAATGGTCCCTCCCAAAGGAATATTCCTCAAAAATTCGGTATCATACCATTCTACAAAAAATCCCGGACGAGTCCATCCCACAGAAAACTCACGCGCGTTCTGTCACCCTCTCCCATTCTCCCGTGCTCTCACCCCTCTCTCTCCCCCTCCCTACTCCAGATCCAGATCCAGGCGGGGACCCGCGCGAGCGGCGGCGCGGAGGCCCGCGCGAGCGGCGTCGCGGGAGGTCGGGCGGCGGGCGGCATCGCGGGAGGTCGGGCGCGGGAGGCCGGCGCGGGAGGTTGGGCGCGGGCGGCGGCCAGGGAGGCCTGCGTACTGTTAAGGACCTTTTGTGTACTGTTAAGGGGTTAATTAGGACTGCTAAGTGTTGTAATGTATGAATTGATTAATGTGATGCAAACTCTATGAGTTGTTATCTATGAAATGGACCTATTTATATGCACTTTATTTCAGTTCTAAATGTGCTATCACGTGCTAGTTAAACAAAATTATGTAAAGTTCTAATAAATGTACATATCCTACTTTAGAACCTCACCAAGTATGTCAAAGGGGTAACCTCACCAAGCAGGTTAGCATATCCTACTTTTCATCCCCATCCCACCAACCAAACAAGAGACGGAACGGTTCCATTCTTCTCCATCCCACTAACCAAACAAAAAATAGAACCATCCCATACTATGAACCAAACACATGGACGGAACCATCCCGTTCCATCCCAACCCAAAAAACTGGAATCATCTTATCCTATTCCTTTCCATTCCACCAACCAAACACATCAGCGCACAAGTGTGCATGGTAAATGACATGGCGGCCATGCGGTGCGCACGCATGCCACACCAGCGTGCAGGCTGAGCTCAGTCTGTGGACCCAGTCTATGGACCTGGGTCCACATGTCCATCTCTGTAGTTTATTTCCTTTAGAAATTAGTTCTGCCAAAATTCATAATTCCTGCTGGCGTCATCATGACACAATAATTCTAAATTTCCTTTAGGAAATTAATTCAGCCAAAATGAAAAATCCTTGCTGATATCATAATTATCTTTTCCTTTTGAAAAATAAATCTAGAAAATTCATTTCTTTCTCTTTTGTTGGAATTAAAATTTCCAAGCGCATGTTCTCCTTTATTCTAGCTTCGACTGAGCCTATTTAAATTTCTAAATTCATTTAAAATCACAATCTACCGATTCCTACCACCCTTTTGAATTTTTGAAGTCTATATAAATTTTAGTTTGAATTTAGCTTGTTTGGTTATTTTCACATGTAGACTGCTTCGATGACTCTCACCAATCCACAGAGCAAGCCAAGTTACACACCCTGATCATGTTGATTCCAGTTTGTAAATAAGATTATATTGTTTCAAATTATGTTGCATGCTTAATTTTATTTACTATATTTCAATTCCCATTTTAAAGTTAGTTAATGCGGACTTGTTATTACCCCATTTGACATTGATCCCTGAATACCTTGTCACCCTAGAACAAAGCTCTAGTTAGTACACTTGTATGGCCTAGAGAATTTTGTAGCAAATGCTTAGAAGTGCCTAGAAATAACTTTAAGCTTGGGATAACTTTTCACATGAAATGATGAGTTTTAAAATATATTCTTGACTTCAGTGAATCAAGAAGGTTTGTGCAATGTTTCAAAATGAAATGTAAAAATATGGCTTAGACCTAGGCAAATGGTTAGGTGGTGGGTGCTCGGTGGCACAAGTGGGTATGGAAAGTCTACCTAAGTTAATTAAGGACCGATCTGTGAGCTACTGCTACAAAACCCTATTGTACTACAAGGTTGGTATGAGACAGTTTGGGCTGACTAATTTGCGGGTCCTAGCCTGAGTCTTACTATAGGTTGAATGTGACATGGCACAGGAGGGGGCCTCAATCTAGTGGATTCTTTATTGGGGTGAAACCTTAGCAGAGGTGTGGCTAGGTTAACTGCTTTGCATTGTGAAAGCCAGTTATGATTTTCTCAGTTGCACGCCTTCAGAAGCGTGTAGTTGCCGACATTATGAGTCAATCATACGTTATGGGTAAAGTTGTACCACCTCTGCAGAGTGTATAAGCTATCCTAGATAGCCGTGCCCATGGTCATGGGCGTGCTGAATAAAATTTTTTATGGATTAGACTTTGTTTTCAAAAACCGGTTTAAGTATAATTGTTGGAATCTTTTGGAGAAAGATGGTCCAGGAGGATACCTGTGGTTAGGTTAATGTTAGGTCGGTGCCTATGCTAATGGTACTAATTTATTTAAATTACTACATTTTACTTATTGTATTAGAATTTAGCAATTTTACTATCTATTTACTATATTTCTTTAAATTTTGTTTTACGCTCAAATAACCTGATATGTCTCCCTTACATTAATAATGCATTTTCTCGTGTAACATGCGGTGTACACTTTATGTGCTTACCCTTGCTTAATTCTATTTCTTAGAGGAGGACAACTTCGACTACAACAAGTATCAAGACGAGTAGGCCGTGTCTTACTGTCATTTACTCATTTACCTATAGACAAGCTTTTGGGCTTTCCCGCTTTATTTTATGTATTTCTGCTATTATTTCCTTTTATATTTAGCCAATGAGTACTGTTGATGTAAAACCTAGCCGTAAGGCATGTACTATTTATTTAATAAAAGTTTGTCATTGTGCATTATATGTATCCCTATTACCACTGTGTGGACTAGCCTTTTCTGGACTAGTGCAATTGACACAGAGGATCCAAAGTTGTTATTTCTGGGTCTAATAGGATATTAGCTTACTCCTCCTCTGCCATGCGGAGCTGCTAGGAGATGAAGCTCAGCTCATCCATAGTGTAGAGACTTGGTGAGCTCCACCTGGTGAACAAGCCTAGGGTCGTCTTCATCCTCTGTGGTCACGAAGAAGCTGTTAGAGTTGGCGGGGTACTTGTTGGGGTAGAATCAGAAAGTTGTGCCCCTCAACACCACCTCATAGATATCTCTTAGCTGGCAGATGGTTTCCTATGCAGTGTCCTCAATACCGGTGAAGAAGGTATCTCAAGGTTGTGGCGCGTCAAAGGTGTGGAAGGTGGGGTCATCTCCTATGTTGGCGAAGGCCAGCACCTCCACCCTCTAGCGTTCTTGATTGCCATAAGACTGCAGGTACCCTTGGTAGACTGGTTGTGCCTTGAACTTCAGCTACTAAAGGAGCTTCCATAGGCAGACGGCTAAGTGTTTAGCTTGGATTCCATAAGAAATCTTGGTGGGGGTCTCAGTCATCTAAAATATTGGAGAAGAAAAAGAACATAGTTAAGTGAAAGGATGGGAGAGATAAGTTTTTATGAGAATTTTGAAATTATATTTTCTATTAAAATATGTCCATACGGTGAATCAATTCTACTCTAACTACGATCATGTCTTAGAGTCATTAGGGCTCTGATACCATCTTTGTTGGACCAAGAATCAACACCTCTAGATCCTCTACGTCAATCGTACTAGTCTAGGAAAAGCTATCGCATATAGTAGTAACAGGAACACATATCATGCATAATGACAAACTTTATTAAATAAAAAAGTATGGGCCTTATGGCCAAGTTTTACATCTGCACGGCCCATAGGCCAAATATAAAGTAAATAATAGTGGAAGATAGTAAATAAAGTGAAGAAGCCCAATAAGCCTGCCCACAAGCAAATGACAGTAAGACGTAGTCTACTCATTCTAATCCTCACTGTAGTCAAAGTTGTCATCCTCTGAGCAATAGAATTAATCAAGGGTGAGCAACAAAATGTACTCTGCAAGTTACACATGAAAATGCATTATTAATGTAAGGCAACAAGTGAAAGCATAGAGGATTATTTCAGTGTGAAGCCTGAAGGCAAGTTAGAGATTGCGCTTGATATTGATTAGCAGCCAAAAGGCTTATATCGTACAGGAGAAGACTCCAGGTGATAACCGAGTCGAATACAATCAATGGAAATATTTGTTAAACAGGGAAACCAATTCCGATAATATCTCCTGGACAGGTGGCGCAGCCTTCTGAAGATAGCGCGGACGCATGCAGTTATGTAGTTCCGTTAACACCCCCCCGCAGTTGGAACGGGAGCGGAGCGGACGTTCAAACTGGAACAGAACTCCTTGAACAGTGCAGTGGGAAGTCCTTTGGTGAAGACGTCGGCGTATTGCGAGGTCGTAGGAACATGGAGAACTCGAACTTCGCCAAGGGCGACGCGGTCGCGAACAAAGTGCAGATCGATCTCAACGTGTTTCGTCCGTTGGTGTTGGACGGGGTTCGTCGAGAGATAAACCGCGCTGATGTTGTCGCAGAAAACCACGGTGGCATTCTTTAGAGGGCGATGTAGCTCAGTAAGGAGTTGGCGAAGCCAACAAGTCTCTGCCACGGCGTTGGCAACAGCGCGGTACTCCGCTTCGGCACTGGAACGGGAGACTGTCTGCTGTCGCTTGGAGGACCAAGAGACGAGGTTGTCGCCGAGGAAGATGCCGTAGCCGGAGGTGGATCTGCGGGTGTCGGGGCAGCCAGCCCAGTCGGCGTCCGTATATGCTGTGATAGATGTCGGAGCAGTAGGATGGAGTTGAAGGCCGAAGTCGAGGGTGCCCTTCAGGTAACGGAGTATGCGCTTCAGCAGGTTGGCATGAGGTTCGCGCGGGTCGTGCATGTGAAGACATGCTTGTTGCACCGCGTACGCGATGTCTGGACATGTGAACGTCAGGTACTGCAAGGCGCCGGCGATGCTGCGGTAGTCGGTAGTGTTGGCGACAGGTGCACCGGCGGAGGGAAGCTTGGCACACGTGTCGACAGGAGTGCTGCAGGGCTTGCAGTTGCTCATGCCAGCGCGAGCAAGAATGTCCTCCGTGTACTGGCGTTGAGACAAGAAGAGGCCGGCGGTGGTGCGCTGAACGGAGACACCTAGGAAGTAGTGCAAGTCGCCGAGGTCTTTTAAGGAGAACTCGCGGCGGAGAGAGTCGATCACTTGGCGGAGTAGAGCGGTCGAGGAAGCCGTGAGGACGATGTCGTCGACGTAGAGAAGCAGGTACACCGTGTCGAGGCCCCGACGGTAGATGAACAGTGGCGGATCGGCCTTCGAGGCAAGGAATCCCACGGACGCGAGGAAAGTAGCGATGCGGCTGAACCAGGTGCGAGGGGCCTGCTTAAGGCCGTACAGGGACCTGTTGAGGCGGCAGACATGCATGGGTCGTGCGGGGTCGACGAAACCCGACGGTTGCTAACAGTAGACGGTCTCGTCGAGTGTGCCATTGAGAAAGGCGTTGTTGACATCCAGCTGATGTATGGGCCAGCCGTTGGAGAGCGCAATGGTGAGGACGGTGCGCTCGGTGGCCGGCTTGACGACTGGACTGAAAGTCTCGCCGAAATCGACTCCGGGGCGCTGAGAGAACCCGCAAAGCACCCAACGCGCCTTATATCGATCCAAGGAGCCATCGGGCTTGAACGTGTGTCGAAAGATCCACTTGCCGGTGACAAGATTAGCACCAGCTGGTCGCGGAACAAGATCCCATGTGTTGTTCCTGCATAAAGCATCAAACTCATCCTGCATTGCATGTCGCCAATTGTCATCAGTAAGAGCGGCACGATACGTCCGAGGCAGAGGGGAGGGAACTGCCACATGAAGTGTGAACCGATCAATAGGCTGTCGGAAACCATGTTTGCCGCGAGTTGTCATGGCATGGTTATTGACAACGCGAGGAATGGGTGTGGCCGTGGGTGGAATAGCAGGAAGGTTGATTGGAGTGACAGCAGCAGGGGCTGGAGCTGCAACCACAACGTCCGGCTGAAGAGCTGATGCGGCGGCAGGAGCTAGAGTAGCGTCCGGGAAAGATAGGCTGTTGTCCGGCTGAGGAACAGAAGCAGGTGTATGTGCGGGCGCCTGAGGCAGCATTACGGCGGGACGTGCGATAGGAGCTGGCGTCGGCTGTGCAGCAGCAGTTGATAGGAAATCAAAATCGGCAAGAGCCGGTGGGTTTGGCTGCTCGGAAAAGGGAAAAGATGTCTCATCGAAAGTGACATGACGAGAGATAATTATCCGATTTGTGGAGAGGTCGAGGCAGCGGTAACCGCGGTGATTAGCTGGATAGCCAAGGAATACACACGACGCAGAGCGCGCAGCGAGCTTATGAGGGGCTGTGGCGGAAAGGTTAGGATAGCACTGGCAACCGAAAACACGAAGAGAGGAGTAGTCGGGAGGTGAGTGGAAAAGGGCTTGGTACGGTGTACAGAAGCGAAGGGCCTTGGTGGGGCGGAAATTAAGGAGGAAAGTGGCGGTATGGAGCGCCTCGACCCAGTAGGCAGGAGGCATGCGCGCCTGAAATAAAAGCGAACGGAGAATGTCGTTTGTGGAGCGAATGACGCGTTCTGCTTTGCCATTTTGTTGGGATGTGTGTGGGCATGACATGCGGAGTGCTATGCCATGAGAGAGAAGGTGGTGACGCATGGTGCAGTTGTCGAATTCGCCACCATTATCACACTGAATGCTACGCACGACCGAGGAGAACTGGGTCTGCGTGTACGCAAAGAAATTGCGAAGAGTGTCAAAGACGTCGGATTTGAGGCGGAGTGGGAAAGTCCACAGGTATTGTGTGAAATCGTCGAGAACAACAAGGTAATACTTATAACCGGAAACACTGGGAATGGGTGATGTCCAGAGATCACAATGTATTAACTCAAAAGCTTTATTTGTGTGGGTAGTAGATGCAAAAAATGGGAGACGCACATGTCGGCCTAACTGGCACGCATGGCACAAAGGGTCTACCGAGCGTTTATTATTGCATGAAAATATAGATTGACTACGAAGATACGACAAAGCTTGGTTGCCAGGATGACCAAGTCGACGATGCCACAGTGTGGAGGATGGGGTGGTGGTGGAGAGGGCACTGTGAGCGGCAGACGGCCAACGGAAGGGGTAGAGGTCGCCGCGGCTATTGCACCTGATGATCACGTTCTTGGTTCGAAGGTATTTCACAGAGAGACCAAAAGGATCAAACTCAACAGAACAATGATTGTCAATAGTGAATTGACGAACGAAAATAAGGTTCTTAACAAGGTCAGGGGTGACAAGAACGTTATTGAGTGTAAAGGAGGAAAAAGGAGTGGGAAGGGATGCGGTGCCGGTATGAGTGATAGGAAGATGAGACCCATTGCCGACAATAGCATATGGAGGTGCAGCGGAAGATAAAGACAAGATGGACGTCAAGTTACCAGGTTCCGAGGTCATATGCGTCGATGCACCGGAGTCCATGTACCACTCTGCCGGAGATGGAGGTGTGAGGGACATGGTGTTGAAGGCATGCACCAATTGCTGTTGATCCCAGGATGGCATAGGGGATGTGGGCGATTCAGAGGCAGCAGACGGCTGCCACGGTGCAACAGGCCACGGCGCGCCTTGCCATGAAGCGGTTGACGACGGAGGAAGAGCAGCAGTGAAGACTCCGGGAGGCGCAGGACCGAGCAGCCCCTGCCCAGGCGAACGTGGAGCTCCGGGCCACATGTGAATGGATCCAGACCAAGGATTCTGCATGGAGGGCCAGGGCGCAGGTTGTTTGGAGTTGCCCTGGCCGCCACCATTGTTGGAGCCGTTTGTGCCGCCGTTGTTGCCGCCTCCATTGCCTCCACGACGGCGACGGTAGTTGTGGTTGCGATTACCGCCGGAGTTGTACCGGGAGTTGGTGCCATGTCCGCCGCTGGAGGTGCCGCTGTGTGAGCCATGGCCTTGTCCGGTGCGAGATCCACCGGAGTTGTTCGTTGATCCGCCGGAGTTCCCGGTGTGGCCAGAGGTGCTTTTGCCAGTGGTGTTGGAGTAGAAGACGGCTGGTGGCGCAGTGTCGGAGGAACTCGTGGAGAGTTCCTCGAGCATGAGGGCGGAGCGCACTTGAGCAAATGTCAGCAGGGGACGCTGCATGGATAACAACGTGCGTAGGTGCGAGAAGCGAGCAGCAAGCCCTCGGAGCGTGTTGTGTACGAGGCTCTTGTCGATGATGGGTGTGCCGAGCGCGACGAGTTCGTCCGCAAGAGACTTTTGGCGGCGGCAGTAGTCGCCGACGGACATGCTGCCCTGTTGGAGGCCGTAGAACTCGTAATCGAGGAGGATGGCGCGCGTGTCGGTGTTGTCGTGAAAAATGGCCTCGACATTCGTCCAAACAGCATAGGCGCTGGACGCAGCAACCACGGCCTGGAGTTCGGTGGAGACGGCGCCATAGAGCCATTGCCGAACAAGCGCGTCGAGACGGAGCCACTGGGAGTCGGGGGCCGGTGGCGGCGGCTCGACGACGTGGTCTTCGAGGGCATACTTGTAGAGGGCCACCGTGAAGAGATCATGCCACTGGGAGTAATTGGAGTGAAGATCAAGGGTAAGCGGCACGACGGCCCGGACGCTGGAGACGGCAACAACCTGCGCCCATAGAGCGGCTTTGGCGGCCTGCTCTTTCTCGGCGGCGAGGCGGAGAGCTTCAGCCGTGGCTTCGTCGGGATCAGTCGGCGCCATGGGAGGAGGACTCAGGATCAGAAACAATCTGATACCATGAAGGCAAGTTAGAGATTGCGCTTGATATTGATTAGCAGCCAAAAGGCTTATATCGTACAGGAGAAGACTCCAGGTGATAACCGAGTCGAATACAATCAATGGAAATATCTGTTAAACAGGGAAACCAATTCCGATAATATCTCCTGGACAGGTGGCGCAGCCTTCTGAAGATAGCGTGGACGCATGCAGTTATGTAGTTCCGTTAACAAAGCCAAATTTAAATAAATACAATAAATAGAAGTGAAATTAACCCTGCCTATGTAGTTTTCTACGTAGCCTGTCCCAAGCTAGGAAAAAGGAGGAGGCTTGTGTTAGGCTTGGCAAGCCAACATAAAAATCATGCCATCTTTTCATGGAATGAAACCCAAATTAAAAGTTTCGTTGGGACGTAACCCTCTTAGCGACGCGCCATATTGGAACCCGAGTGTGGTGGTAAATGAGCAAGGGCCGGGACATCACTCCCTTAGTGACATGCTACATCGGCGCCTGGATGCAGTGGAAAATGGGCAAGGGTCTTCGCACATTACTTGACGAGTGCGAGGGGCAAGGAAGCTAGTCAAGGAGAGTAGGATTCGTATGTGTAGTTGACATGTAACGCCCTTAACAGGTAAGTTAAGAGAGATAGTTTATACAGTGATTAGAAGACGTATAGATATCTTGTGCATTCAAAAGACTGAATGGGTGGGTCAGAAGGCAAAGGAGATTGAGCATACTGGATTCAAACTGTGGTATATTGGAACAGAACAAAACAAGAATGGAGTGGGCATCTTAATCAATAAGCGCCTCAAGAGTGGAGTTGTCGATGTGAGGAGGCAGGGGGATAGGATTATCCTAGTCAAGCTAATCTTTGGTGACTTGGTTTTGAATGTTGTTAGTGCATATGCTCCACAAGTAGGGTTGGATGAGACCACTAAGAGGCAATTTTGGGAAGATCTAGATGGCATAGTTAGAAGTGTGCCTATCAATGAAAAGATTTTCTTAGAAGGCGATTTCAATGGTCATGTCGGTACAAATAGTGGATGGTTTCAAAGGGTACATGGGGGTTTTGGTTATAGTGATAGAAATCAAGAGGGAGAAGATATCTTAAACTTTGCCCTAGCCTTTGATCTCATGATAGCTAACACCTTCTTTAGAAAGAGACATTCTCATTTAGTTACCTTTAGCAGTGGTTAGTACTCTAGCCAAATCGATTTTGTTCATGTTAGGAGGGAGGACAAACGAGCCTACATAGATTGTAAGGTTATACCTGGAGAGTGTGTTTTCCAGCAACATAAGTTGGTAGTCTCTGACTTTTGTTTTAGGTTACGGGTTCGACAAGCTAAGGTCGCCAGAGTCACGAGGACGGAGTGGTGGAAACTCAAAGGAGATACCGCACAGGCGTTGAAGGAGAGGATGGTCATCGAAGGGACGTGGGACGTGGGAGAAGCAAATAGTATGTGGACAGAGATGGAAACTCGCATTAGGAAGGTGGCTACAGAGGTGCTTGGAGTGACCCAAGGGACAAGAGGAGAACCAAAAGACACATGGTGGTGGAACGAGGAAGTGCAAAAGGCTGTTAAGGAGAAGAAGATATGCTACAAGCACATGTATCATGATAGGAGCAATGACAATGTACAGAATACAAAGCAGCAAAAAAGAATGCGAAGAAAGCGGTGAGTGAGGCATGAGGCAAGGCATATAAGGAAATTTATCAGAAACTAAGTACAAAGGAGGGAGAGAAGGATGTCTACAAGATGGCTAAAATTCGAGAAAGGAAGACGAGAGATGCATCAAAGACGACACTAATAGACTTTTGATGAAATACGAGGAGATCAAGGATAGGTGGAGAGATTACTCCGACAAGTTGTTGTATCACAATAATGATTATAGTATGATTGAACTGGACAATGTTTTTGACGACACTGATAAGTGGTTTGTTCGAAGAATCCAGGAGTCGAAAGTAAAAGAGGCCTTAAAAAGGATGAAAGTGGGTAAGGCGTTGGGGCCTGATAACATCTCTATTGAGGTGTCAAAATGCCTAGGAGAAGTGGCGATTGTTTGGCTAACTAAGTTGTTCAATAGCATTTTTAGGTTGAACAAAATGCCAAACGAGTGGCGGAGGAGCACATTAGTACCAATTTTCAAAAATAAAGTAGACATTCAAAGTTGTACTAATTATAGAGGAATTAAGCTCATGAGCCACACAATGAAGCTCTGGGAACGAGTGATTGAGCGTCGTTTAGGAAAAGTGACTAGCGTGACGACAAACTAATTTGGTTTTATGCCTGGGAGGTCGACGACGAAGGCGATTTTCTTGCTACGACAGTTGATGGAGAGGTATAGGGAGCAAAGAAGGACCTTCACATGATATTTATTGACTTGGAGAAAGCCTATGACAAAGTGCCAAGAAATGTCATGTGGTGGGCGCTTCAAAAGAAAAGAGTCCCAACAAAATATATTACCCTAATTAAGGACATGTACGAAAATATTGTGACTAATGTCAGAACGTGCGGTAGTGTTACTAATGACTTTCCCATTAAGATAGGACTACACCAAGGGACAGCGTTGAGTCCATACATTTTTGCCCTAGTGATGGACGAGGTCACACGGGACATACAAGGAGATATCCCTTGGTGTATGCTTTTCGCTGATGATGTGGTGCTGGTTGATGAGAGTAGGATATGTGTTGATAGGAAGCTCGAGTTATGGAGAAAGACCTTAGAATTGAAGGGCTTTAGACTTAGTAGAACTAAAACTGAGTATATGAGGTGTGATTTCAGTGGTGCTAGGGTAGATGATGGAGATGTTAGATTGGATGGACAAGTAGTGCCTAAGAAGGACACGTTTCATTATTTGGGATCGATGCTACAGTGGGACGTTGAGATTGATGAAGACGTGAGCCACAGGATAAAAGCGGGGTGGGTGAAATGGTGCCAAGCATCTAATGTCCTGTGTGACAAAAAAAGTCCCTCAAAAGTTAAAGGGTAAGTTCTATAGGATGGCGATCAGACCCGCAATGCTATATGGAGTAGAATGTTGGGCAACTAAAAGACAACATATACAGAAAATGACTGTAGGAGAGATGAGGATGTTGCGGTAGATCTGTGGGCATACAAGGTGGGATCGCATCCGCAATGATGATATACGTGATAGGGTGGGGGTAGCACCAATTGAAGAGAAGCTTATCCAACATCGCTTGAGATGGTTCGGACATCTCCAACAACGGCCTCCTGAGGCACCGGTACATAGTGGAATTTTAAGACGTGCTGAAAATGTAAGAAGAGGCAGAGGTCAACCAAAACTGACGTGGGATGAAGTAGTTAAAAGAAAATTGAGGGATTGGAATGTATCTAAAGAATTAGCTTTGGATAGGAGTGCATGGAAGTTAACGATCCACGTACCGGAACCATAAAAAAGTTAGGGGTAATTTTTTAGGCTCTTGGCTCAGATAGCAGATTGTATAGCTTAAGGTTTTAGCATTGTAGGTTCTATTGCAAGGCTCATATCTCTTTGATCTTAAGAAGGTTTCATTCGTAGTCTACCCCGACTTGTTTGGGACAAAAGGCTTTGTTGTTGTTGTTACAGTAAATAGAAGTGAAATTGTTGAATTTAATATAATAAGTAAAAATAGTAATTTAAACAAATTAATATCATTAGTACAGGTCTAACCTAACACTAACCTAACCACAAGTATGCTACCCGGACCATCTTTCTCCAGAAAGATTCCAATATTTCCATTGAAACTAGTTTTTGAAAAACAAAGTCTAATTCATGAAAAATTTTACTCGACTTGCCCATGACCGTGGGCACGGCTATCCAGGATAGTTCATACACTATAAGAGGTGGTATAACTTTACCCACAAGAAAAAACCAATTTATAATGTCGGCCATAACACGCTTCTTTCGGCATGCGACTAAGTGATTATCATAAGGCTTTACAATGCAAAGCCGTCAACCTGGTCATGCCCCCGCTAAAGTTTCACCACAACATACAATCCACTAAGTTGGGGCCACCTCTTATTCCATGTGAGATTTGTCGTGGTCTACGCCATGCACACATTCAACTTATAGTGAGACCCAGATTGGGATAATAAATTAGTTAGCCAGGACTGTGCCATACTAGTCTTGTGGTAGTTTGATAGGGATTTGTAGCAGTAGCTCATAGACTGGTCCTTAATTGACCTAGGTAAACTTTCCACATCCCCTTGTGCCAAGCACCCACGTTGAGCCACCAAACAACAACGTGTGCCAGCAAACACCTGTCAGCTAATTAGCCATTTGCCTAAGTATAAACCAAGTTTTATATTTTACATTGTCAAATATTTCATAGTCCTTCTTGACTCACCCAAGTTAAGAATACAGTTTAAAACTCATTATTTCATGTAAAAATGTATCCCAAACCTAGAAGTATTTCTAAGCATATCTAAGCTTTGCTATAAAGATTTTCCAGCTAATACTAGTGTCCTAATCGAAGTTTTATTCTAGGGTGATAATATATTAAGTTGAACAAAGTCAAATGAGGTCATAACAAGTAGGAAATAACTAAGTACTTAAAACTGGAATTGAAATACATTGAATAAACATAAGCATGCATAATAATTTAAAACAACATAATTTTATTTGCAAATTGGAATCAACATGATCAAGGTGTGTAACTTGCCTTGCTCTTTGGATTGGTGAGAGTCGTCAAAGTAGTACTCCTCGGAAACATCACAGTCTACACGTGAAAATAACCCAAACAAACTAAATAAAATTCACATAGACTCTAAAATGAAAAATATATAAACAGATATATTGGGATTTTAGATGAATTTAGGAGAAAGAACATGTTCATTTGGAGCAAGGATGAAGGAGAACAGGCTCTCTGAAGTTTCAAAACAAAAAAATAAGAAAGAAAAGATTAAATATAATTTTAGGATTTATTAAAAGAAAAAGATAATTATGACCTCAGCAAGGATTAATGATTTTGGCTAAATTATTTTTTGAAAGGAAAATAAGCATTAATGCATCATGACGATGTCATCAGGGATTTTTGAATTTTAACTAATTTTTTCTTAAGGAAAATTGGACAGAGACACTAAAAAGTGGGCCCGAGTCCATGGACGATGCCTGGCCCACGGTGGACGAAGACAATGGTCAATGTCGTGTCATGGAGCTAACAGGGCGGCTTGTGATGATGTGGCATAGCGCGTGGTGCCACATGGTGCTGTGAGCTAACGTGGCTCGCCGGCAGTGGTGGCACACGAAGACTGGGGGCACACTGGTGTTGTGGTACACGGCGGTGGCCAGCGATGAGTGGAAACGGTAGAGGTAAGTGAGGGGATTCAATTTCAGTTTCACGCGGTGCTAAGGGTCGACGAAGGAGATCAGCGACAAGAGTTAACGATGATTGATGCTTAGCATGCGATGGCGACGGTGCTCTACTGGTAGTATCGGATGATAGAGGGGAGAATCTTCTTACACCCTTGGTGAGGTTTGAGCTTCATCAGTGCATTAGCAATGGCTCACCGAAGGTGCACCGAAGATTGGGAGTGCAGGCGCACGGCGTGAATATACTAGGGCATGCAAGAGAGTGAATTGAGGGAGGGGTTTGGGGAGGTGTGAGAAGGGGTGTGTCGTAGGGATGGCCCCCACCTAAACCCAGCAGGCCTGGTAGCAGATTATAAGGCCCAGAATAGGCCATGCGTAATGACATAACTGCCCCCAGAGGGGATAACCAGATGTACGGGTATAGCTGTAAAAGCACTCCTCATGTGTATGTATATATACGAGCAAGCCATGGGGAGGACCCAGGCCATTACACTTATCTTCATCACTCTCCACTATCATCTCTCTCTCTGTTTGGTCTGTAGCCACAACAGTTGGCGCCGTCCGTGGGGAGGACGAGGACAAGCCTGAAGACCGAAGAAGAAGGATGGCACCGAAAAAAGCTTCTTCAGCGGCGGCGAAGGGAAAGAAGGTGGCCGGGCCGGAGCGTCGTATGAGTACCAGGGCTTCGGCATCAGCAGCGGCAGACGCGGGCGCCGATGCAGGCGCGGTAGCCGGAGACGTCGACGTTCGCGCCGCGACGACCAACCCCGTCACCGGCACCGCGATGACCCGCCTCGCCACCGGCGTTGCGGGGACGGGCCCCGCGGTCGAAGACGTCGACACGGATGCGGCGACAACCGACCCCGCCGACGCAACGACAGCCGACCTCGGCGCCCCCACTGCAACCCTCGCCGGCGGCGCGGACCAGGCGGTTCGGGGTAGCCACGACGGAGCGACCGGCAGTTTGGGACCTCGCGACGCGGTCATCCCCGCGCCGACCCGCCCGTCGGGGGTACCGGCGACCCCGCCTGCACCGGCGATGGAAAGTGCCCTGCTGGCGGCTCTCAATGCATTCCAGCGGGAGCTAGGGGACCTTCGCGGAGCCGTCAGAGATATGCAAGAGGCTCGGAGTCAGCAGGCCGCGCCAGTGGTCGCGTCCGAGCCCACGCCGGAGAGGGCGGACAGTCGCGAAGCCCCCACGTCCAGCCGCGTGCGCTGCGGCGCGTGGATCCGGAGTCCCCGCTTTCAGCGGGGCTGCAGCAGGCGGCATGGCCCGAAGACTTCAAGTTTCCTAGCGCCATCGACTCGTACAAAGGCGACACGGACCCCCGTGAGTTCGTGCGCGTATACGAAACCGCGATCGAAGCCGCGGGCGGCGACGACACCACGAAGGCGAAGGGACTCCCCCTCGCGCTACAAGGAGTGGCGCTCTCTTGGTTCTTTACCATAGAGCCGGGCTCCATCTACGCGTGGGGAACAGCTTCGTGTCTGCGTTCACAACAACTTCCAAGGAAACTACGTTGACCGAGTCGACGCGGACCAGCTCTTTGCCGTGAAGCAAAAACCTTCAGAGAAGCTCCGGGACTACTTCAAACGCTTTGCCAAGATTCGATGTCAAGTGAAGGACGTCAACGAGACCACCATTGTCAATGCAGCCATACAGGGCCTTCGTCCGGGCCCGATGGCCGAGTACAACACGCGAAAACCAATCAAGACGGTGGCAAAGCTCTTCGACAAGATGGAAGAATATGCCAGGGCGGAGGAAGACGCGCGGCGAAGGCAAGGTGACGACTCCGACACCAACCAGGCCGGAGCCTCGGCAAAAGCCGAAGATCCGCCGAAGGGCGGTTCTTCGAAGGGAAAGCGTAAGCAAGAGTCTTCCCGGGACGCGCCCGACCATAGGGACAACCCGCATAAGGAGTCGTCCGATCAGCCCAAGCGCGGCCAGCAGAGGTCGAGGCGAAACCGGTACGTCCTCGACATCGAAGGCGGGTCCGACGAGGGTGCTTCAGCGGGCCGAGGCGGTCAGGGGCGCCGTGGCCGGGGGCGCGGCCGTGGCAGGGGCCGCGACGATAAGGGTCGTGGGGATTACGACGACCAGCATCAGGGACTGTGGTGCGTAGTCCACGGCCGCGGCAACCATGATACCCGCGCCTGCACCTCCATCGCGGCGCTCCGCGACAGCGTCGCTAGGGACAGGAACCCGGAGGCGCGCCCGCCTGCGGTGGCCCACGTCCAATTCCCATACGAGGCCCCCATGTAGGTACAGGCGCAAGGGATGCAGGTACAGGCGCAAGGGATGCAACCCAGGAAGGCAACTTACGGATCCAAGCTCATGTACAGCAGCCTCGGGAGGGCCTCCTGTCGTTGCAGGCCCCGGACGCAACCTACCGCAGGGTCATTAACGTCATATCCGGAGGCTCTGCACTGGAATTCGCCTCGGCACGGCAGCAGAAGGCCTACGCGCGAAGACTACATCACGTGGCGGCATACCCAGCGCAAGCACCGCCGGAGTGGGCGCAGCACGAAGTTACATTCACACCCGATGACGCCCAAGGTGTGGACTTCCCTCATCAGGACCCCCTGGTCATCCGGGTCACCATCGCGGGATGCGACGTGGGGCGCGCCTTGGTGGACGGTGGTAGCTCCGCGAACGTATTGTTTGCGGCGGCCTTCGACCAGATGGGGATCCCTCGAAGCCGCCTGGGGCCCTCGGGAATCCCACTGCAGGGCTTCGGGGGACAGCCCCTGCGGGCGCTGGGCCAAATCGGCCTTCAAGTCTCCTTCGGCCGAGATGACAATGTGCGGACCGAAGATGCCACCTTCGACGTGGTCGACCTTCCGTACCCCTACAATGCCATACTAGGGTGCCCAATCCTCAACTCCTTCGGCGCGGTACCACATCACGGCTATCTGTGCATGAAGATCCCGGGTCCCCGGACCATCATCCGAGGCGACCAGGATATGGCCCGACGCATCGAGCCAGGCACCAGGTGCCCGCGTTGCGAATCCCAACGACGCTCTTAGAGCCGGCGTCACAGCGCGGAGGTCCGCGGGGTCATCCATAGGCGCCTGCGCGGGCCCTGCAGATGTTTAGTGACTGGAGGCTGCGGCCGCACCAAGGGCAAACAGTCAGTATATTCACCCTTTGTAGTTGCTCACCCGCGCAAACGGGGATGTAATGAAGATCGCCGTTTGCCGCTAATCTTTCTTCGTCACACGCAAGCTCGCGGTGAGGGCGCGCGCAGGCTTGGCCAACGCGCGCGTCCCCGCAGCATACACCAAAGACGCACGTTCGCGTGTGCACTCGCCGTCGCCAGGGGGGCGGGACTGAGTATAAACCAAAGACGCACGTTCGCGTGTGCACTCGCCGTCGCCAGGGGGACGGGACTGAGTATAAACCAAAGACGCACGTTCGCGTGTGCACTCGCCGTCGCCAGGGGGGCGGGACTGAGTATAAACTAAAGACGCACGTTCGCGTGTGCACTCGCCGTCGCCAGGGGGGCGGGACTGAGTATAAACCAAAGACGCACGTTCGCGTGTGCACTCGCCGTCGCCAGGGGGGCGGGACTGAGTATAAACCAAAGACGCACGTTCGCGTGTGCACTCACCGTAGCCAAAGGTGACGGGTCTGAGTATAAACAAAAGACGCACCGGGGGGACGCCCTCGCGCGCACAAGTCTCCGGACTATAAAGAAGACGTAGCGTCGAGCCTAGCTCCGCACGCACTAGTCCACGGACTTTAAATAAGACGTAGCGTCGAGCCCAGCTCCACACGCACTAGTCCACGGACTTTAAATAAGACGTAGCGTCGAGCCTAGCTCCACACGCACGAGTCTTCGGACTATAAAGAAGACGTAGCGTCGAGCCTAGCTCCGCACGCACTAGTCCACGAACTTTAAATAAGACGTAGCGTCGAGCCTAGCTCCGCACGCGCGAGTCTCCGGACTATAAAGAAGACGTAGCGTCGAGCCTAGCTCCGCACGCACTAGTCCACGGACTTTAAATAAGACGTCGCGTCGAGCCTAGCTCCGCACGCACGAGTCTCCGGACTATAAAGAAGATGTAGCGTCGAGCCTAGCTCCGCACGCACTAGTCCACGGACTTTAAATAAGACGTAGCGTCGAGCCTAGCTCCGCACGCGCGCACAAGTCTCCGGACTATAAAGAAGACGTAGCGTCGAGCCTAGCTCCGCACGCACTAGTCCACGGACTTTAAATAAGACGTAGTGTCGAGCCTAGCTCCGCACGCGCGAGTCTCCGGACTATAAAGAAGACGTAGCATCGAAGTCCGCTTCCGCACGCACCAGTCCACGGACTCTAAATAAGACGTAGCGTCGAGGTCCGCCTCCGCACGCGTGAGTCTCCGGACTATATAGGAAGTCGTAGCGTCGAGGTCCGCATCCGCACGCACTAGTCTACGGACTCTAAATAAGACGTAGCGTCGAGGCCTACCTCCGCACGCGCGAGTCTCCGGACTATAAAGCAAGGCAAACCGCGGAGGTCTGCCTCCGCATACGTCAGTCTGCGGACTGTCGGCTCTACGGAACCCTGGCGCAACTACTTCGCCAACGGCGGCATCAACACACAGCACATATCTTAAAATGCCAGGAAGTCTGCATACCGGAAGAATCACATGTACAAAGGTCCGGCAACATCCCGGCCGCTCTAAGCCGCTACCCGCGGGTTCGTCCTTAACACGCGCTAAAGTTGGGGCCTCGCTCGAAGAAGGTCGACTCGCCCAAAAGTCGAGCGACTCTTCGGCCCTTCGCCAGCGTCGAAGGCGTCGCCGGGTTGAAAGGTCGGCCGCACGAAGCCGGTCCCGGCAAGGAAGCTGCCCGGGATGTAGGTGAAAGTCAGAATACAAGTAGCAAGTGTGTACTTTATTCGCAAAGACAAGGAATAGTACAACACACGCCTACACCTAAGCACCACGGCGTTAGACCTGCGGGTTCCCGGCGCCTTCGGAGGGCCCAGTGCCACCATCGTCGCATCGAGGGACCCCGTCCAGAAATTGGCCGAGGCTCCCCGTCCCGTAGAGCGACTTCTGCAGCTCGATCCGTGCAGCATCCGGCCCGACGTGACCCCAGATCCGGTCGAAGAAGGGCCCGAGGGCAAGGCGAGCGGAGCGGACGGCGCCGGACATCACTCCGGCCCCGCCAGGCATCTCCAGCTGGGGATCATCCAGCGCGGCGACGTGCGTACAACCGCGGTGCTGCAGGAGCGCGCACACCAAGCATGCCGACGTATACGCGCAGTGGGTGCCGAAGGACGTCGCCGCGTCGCGCGCGACGTTGGCGGCATCCCCGACCCAACGGAGCGTCCGAGACAGCTCCTCCGGACCGAAGGCGCGTCCCGGCACCTCCGCTACCAGCCCTTGAAGATGGCTCTCCAGCGCTTGCATGGCGTCCCAGGCAACCACCGAGGCGTCGCCCAGCGTCCGGTTGCGCTTCGCTAGAGTCAAGGCAAGCTCGCCTTTTTCCTTCTCTAGCACGGCGACCTGCTCCAGGAGCCCGTCCCGCTCCGCCGCGAACTTTTGTTCAGCAGCTGCCGCGGCTGACTCCTGCGCCGACGCAACAAGCCCCTCGGCGTGCGCCCTCGCTTCGGCGCATTCCGCTTCCAGCTGGCGGATGCGGGCTCCTGGGTAGAGCGGGCGCCAGAGGCTTCGTGCAGCTCCTCCTCGGCGGCCCGCAGCCTATCCTCGAGCGCTTTTTGGCTACGAGCATAGGCCGTTTGCAGGGCCTGCCCCAGCACAAGTGTCTGTAGAAGGGAAAAGACTTAGCAAACTCAGCTAAACTCAGGCGTGGTCGCATGAGTACTTACCCTCACCCCAGACACCTCGAAAACGTCCTCGAGGCGCCCCGCACCGTAGGCCTGCAGCACTTGCGGGTCGACGCTCGTGGCCGCGTCATTCACAATCCCGCGCCACGCCCTCAGCATCTCCGGAGGCGGCACGAAGTCCGCAGGGCTCACGTGCTCGGAGGCCCCGTGTTCCGTCGGGCGCTCCCCCTCCGGAATGAGCAACGCTGTAAATAAGGATATGGGTGACCACCCCAAGGCATAAAAGCATACACCAGAGTAAGCTAAGCCACCCTACCTTCGGTAGCAGAAGGAATGGTCCTGCCGCGAGCTGAGGCCTCCGCGTTCGGGGAGGACGACTGCTGTCCCTGCGCGGCGGGCGGTGTGGCCAGAGGGGCAGAAGGCGCATAGGCCACGGGGCCCCCGGTGCTTGCGCTGGAGTCCCACAAGCTCCTGATGCCCGTAGCCACGACGAACCCCCGCGGTGTCCGGTGGAGCTCCGGCCGCACACATGGCCGTTTGGCCGGGGCAGCCAGCAGCACCACCGCCCCCGCAGCCGTGGTTGGGGAAGACCCCGCGGCTGCTGCGCCCGGGGGCAAAGGTTCCACGGTGGCAGTCGTCGAAGGGGGCACCTCGGTCCCCGCCGCTGTTGGTAAAGACAGCACGGCTACGTGCGCCCCCGCGGAGGGCGCCTCCGGCACCACAGCGGCCGCGGTCGCGGGCTCCACCTCGGCATCGTCGGTCCGCACGGGGTCCGCCTCAGCGACTTCGGCGGGCGGTGAGGCTTCCCCCCTCCGGCTGCCCGCGGCAAACCCGCCGTCCGGGACGCTTGCCGAAGACACCTCGCCTTCGGCGCCTGCGCCACCCAAGCCCGAATCGGCGTACCTCGCCGAGTCTGACTCCGCGTCCGCCGCGCCCTCGGAAACACTAGCAGCAGGCGCGGCAGGCGCCCCGCTGCGGCCCCTTTTCCGAGACGAGGCCTTCTTCTTCTTCGCTCCACCATCGTCTGGAGCGACACGGTCCGGCACGGCAAGGCCCAGGACCTCGCACACGCGGTTTATTCGCCCCAGCCCCGCCTTGGCGATAGCAGACGCGCGCTGCTCGTGCTCGCTGGCGGTGTACGGCCCCAGGAATACGCGCGCAGCTTGCTCCGCCTCCTCCAAGGAAATCCCTGAAGCAAAGGAGAATAGCATCAGCATACAACGCATTTCGCGTCAACAAAGGAGGGACGCAATCGAGGCTTACGGGGACCGGGCGGCGCCGGTAGCGAGCAAACCCACGGCGAAACATTGTCGTCTCGATGCCTCTCGGCGGCAAGACACCAGTCGTAGGCAAGCGGTGCCACGCCGTACATCACGTACTCTTCGGCAAGGTCGCGCATGTTGAGGCGGGCGGCCACGCCTACGAGCCGCTTGACCCTCCGCTTGTCCTCATCATCGAGCGTTCGGCCGGGCGAGGGCTTGAACGCGATTGGTCGGCCTGTGCACTCAAGGCCGCTCCCGCTCTCCACACGGTGGTAGAACCACCGCTTCATCCAGTAAGACTCCCACTTCCCGCGAGTTGAGTTCGCAGGGAAGAGCTTCTTGCACGACGAGCGAAGAATAAAAGAGACGCTACCGAAGCTCGACAGCGTCCCGTCCTTCCGGCCCTTCGGCTGGCATCGTGCCTCGTGGAGATAGGCGAACAGCGACGCGCTGGGCCAGCACGCCCCAGAGCGCAAGGCCCAGTTGTACACCGCGAGCTGGGCCACGGCGTTTGTAGTCAGTTGCGCCAGCTCCAGCCCGAAGGTCCGCAGCACGTCGCCCACCACGGTCGCCGCTGGGATCCGGAGCCCTGCGTCGAAAAAGGCAACGAATACGATCGCCTCCGACCTCTCGGGATGCGGTTCCGTCTCGTCGCCGGCGGGCAATCGTACGTCCTGGCGCCCGGACAACTTCCCCGCGCGCAAGAGCCCTTAGATCGTATTCTCGGTCACGAGCGAGGGGCCTAGCTCGCCGGAGAATGTGCCTTCCTCCTCCGCCACCAGCCGCTCCTGGTCAGCCGCCGCCGGGTCGCGCTCTTGGAGCGCATATTTCACCTCCAGCGGCGAGGATCGCCGGCGAATGGCAGGGCCACCAACCGCCTGGCCGCGCTCGCTGCTGGAGGCCATTGCTTCCCACGACGAGACTGAAGCGGTGAAGATAGCGCGAAGGTGTGGAAGGCGGAGCAGACAGGAAAGAGGGCGTAAAGGTGCGGGGACGCTGTTACGGGGGGGCTATTTCAAGCCACCTCGCCCATACCGCCGCTACTGAAGCGTCGCAACGATCCGCGTGCCGGGTGCAACCGCAGCGGTGTAAAGGCCCACCCCGCACGATCCCCCGTAATCGAAAGTGAAGGGTCACGGAGGTCCGGGTACGAGGCACGACCGCAGTCGTACAAGCGCCCGTCCAGCGCAACGCCCCACCTAACGCTGGAAGGTCACGACCACAGGTGCCACTCACTGCCTGCCACGTGTCCCCCTTGCCTAGGGAAGGGCGAGCAGCTGCAAACACGCAACCGTCCACATCCCGCCGCCCACTAGTCATAGGCCGCCGCGTGCCCCGGGCGCGTCAGGTCGCACGGTACGGGAACCTAACCCTGTCAGACCAGGGGCCGGCGTGATTCTTGGAACCTGTACAGCGCAAGGCCGCATCAAAGAACCCAAGTCACCGCCCACGCGGCGGTGTCCGCAGGGCGAAGGCGCCAGCTTCGCTGCCACCCGTTCGAAGTGTAGGGGACGGAGCGCGCGCGCCTACTCCGAATAGGCGCCAGCTTCGCTGCCACCCGTTCGAAGGGTAGGGGACGGAGCGCGCGCGCCTACTGCGACTTAGGCGCCAGCTTCGCTGCCACCCGTTCGAAGGGTAGGGGACGGAGCGCGCGCGCCTACATCGACTAGGCGCCAGCTTCGCTGCCACCCGTTCGAAGGGTAGGGGACGGAGCGCGCGCGTCTACTGCGACTAGGCGCCAGCTTCGCTGCCACCCGTTCGAAGGGTAGGGGACGGAGCGTGCGCATCTACTCCGACTAGGCGCCAGCTTCGCTGCCACCCGTTCGAAGGGTAGGGGACGGAGCGCGCGCGTGTACTCCGACTAGGCGCCAACTTCGCTGCCACCCGTTCGACGGGTAGGGGACGGAGCGCGCGTGTCTACTCCGACTAGGCGCCAGCTTTGCTGCCACCCGTTCGAAGGGTAGGGGACGGAGCGCGCGCGCCTACTCCGACTAGGCGCCAGCTTCGCTGCCACCCGTTCGAAGGGTAGGGGACGGAGCGCGCGTGCCTACTCCGACTAGGCGCCAGCTTCGCTGCCACCCGTTCGAAGGGTAGGGGACGGAGCGCGCGCGTCTACTCCGACTAGGCGCCAGCTTCGCTGCCACCCGTTCGAAGGGTAGGGGACGGAGCGCGCGCGCCTACTCCGACTAGGCGCCAGCTTCGCTGCCACCCGTTCGAAGGGTAGGGGACGGAGCGCGCGCGCCTACTCCGACTAGGCGCCAGCTTCGCTGCCACCCGTTCGAAGGGTAGGGGACGGAGCGCGCGCGCCTACTCCGACTAGGCGCCAGCTTCGCTGCCACCCGTTCGAAGGGTAGGGGACGGAGCGCGCGCGTCTACTCCGACTAGGCGCCAGCTTCGCCGCCACCCGTTCGAAGGGTAGGGGACGGAGCGCGCGCGCCTACTCCGACTAGGCGCCAGCTTCGCTGCCACCCGTTCGAAGGGTAGGGGACGGAGCGCGCGCGTCTACTCCGACAAGGCGCCAGCTTCGCCGCCACCCGTTCGAAGGGTAGGGGACGGAGCGCGCGCGCCTACTCCGACTAGGCGCCAGCTTCGCTGCCACCCGTTCGAAGGGTAGGGGACGGAGCGCGCGCGTCTACTCCGACTAGGCGCCAGCTTCGCTGCCACCCGTTCGAAGGGTAGGGGACGGAGCGCGCGCGCCTACTCCGACTAGGCGCCAGCTTCGCTGCCACCCGTTCGAAGGGTAGGGGACGGAGCGCGCGCGCCTTCTGCGACTAGGCGCCAGCTTCGCTGCCACCTGTTCGAAGGGTAGGGGACAGAGCGCGCGCGTCTACTCGGACTAGGCGCCAGCTTCGCTGCCACCCGTTCGAAGGGTAGGGGACGGAGCGCGCGCGTCTACTCCGACTAGGCGCCAGCTTCGCTGCCACCCGTTCGAAGGGTAGGGGACGGAGCGCGCGCGCCTACTCCGACTAGGCGCCAGCTTCGCTGCCACCCGTTCGAAGGGTAGGGGACGGAGCGCGCGCGCCTACTCCGACTAGGCGCCAGCTTCGCTGCCACCCGTTTGAAGGGTAGGGGACGGAGCGCGCGCGCCTACTCCGACTAGGCGCCAGCTTCGCTGCCACCCGTTCGAAGGGTAGGGGACGGAGCGCGCGCGTCTACTCCGACTAGGCGCCAGCTTCGCCGCCACCCGTTCGAAGGGTAGGGGACGGAGCGCGCGCGCCTACTCCGACTAGGCGCCAGCTTCGCTGCCACCCGTTCGAAGGGTAGGGGACGGAGCGCGCGCGTCTACTCCGACAAGGCGCCAGCTTCGCCGCCACCCGTTCGAAGGGTAGGGGACGGAGCGCGCGCGCCTACTCCGACTAGGCGCCAGCTTCGCTGCCACCCGTTCGAAGGGTAGGGGACGGAGCGCGCGCGTCTACTCCGACTAGGCGCCAGCTTCGCTGCCACCCGTTCGAAGGGTAGGGGACGGAGCGCGCGCGCCTACTCCGACTAGGCGCCAGCTTCGCTGCCACCCGTTCGAAGGGTAGGGGACGGAGCGCGCGCGCCTTCTGCGACTAGGCGCCAGCTTCGCTGCCACCTGTTCGAAGGGTAGGGGACAGAGCGCGCGCGTCTACTCGGACTAGGCGCCAGCTTCGCTGCCACCCGTTCGAAGGGTAGGGGACGGAGCGCGCGCGTCTACTCCGACTAGGCGCCAGCTTCGCTGCCACCCGTTCGAAGGGTAGGGGACGGAGCGCGCGCGCCTACTCCGAATAGGCGCCAGCTTCGCTGCCACCCGTTCGAAGGGTAGGGGACGGAGCGTGCGCGTCTACTGCGACTAGGCGCAAGCTTCGCTGCCACCCGTTCGAAGGGTAGGGGACGGAGCGCGCGCGTCTACTCCGACTAGGCGCCAGCTTCGCTGCCACCCGTTCGAAGGGTAGGGGACGGAGCGCGCGCGTCTACTCCGACTAGGCGCCAGCTTCGCTGCCACCCGTTCGACGGGTAGGGGACGGAGCGCGCGCGTCTACTCCGACTAGGCACCAGCTTCGCTGCCACCCGTTCGAAGGGTAGGGGACGGAGCGCACGCGCCTACTCCGACTAGGCGCCAGCTTCGCTGCCACCCGTTCGAAGGGTAGGGGATGGAGTGCGCGCGTCTACTTCGACTAGGTGCCAGCTTCGCTACCACCCGTTCGAAGTGCAGGGGACGGAGCGCGCGCGTCTACTTCGACCTAGGCGCCAGCTTCGCTGCCACCCGTTCGAAGGGTAGGGGACGGAGCGCGCGCGTCTACTTCGACCAGGCGCCAGCTTCGCTGCCACCCGTTCGAAGGGCGGGGGACGGAGCGCGCGCGTCCACTTCGGCGGGGCGTAGCAAACACGGGGGTCTTGTCCTGCGAAATCTACCTCATTTTCCTTAACAGGCCACCTACAGTGCATCAACATACAAGGTAATGCCGGCGGGCTCCCTCAGGAACGCCGACTGTAGGTAGGCCTGTTAAGAAAAATAGGGCAGACCTCGCTGTCGCCTACGGAAGCGCGGTGCGGGGTCAGGAAGCGCGGCTGGCTGTCGATAACCGGCGCTGATCAAGCTCCCAAGAAAAATAGACCTCCTTTTGTGCATCAACATTCCCCAAGCCGCTCAGTATCACCCAGGAATGTTGATGCATGGCAGGGGCCCATTTTAGGTGAACAGCTTCTATCGCAATATACGCAGGAGCAACACCTCACCAGCGCCATATATATACCCCAATCAGCATGGGAACCAACCGGCGGAAGGCCAATCGGCAGAAGTCCAACCGCCGGAAGTCCGCCGCCATATTAATGGTCACGACGCCTCAATGCCCGCACCACGTGGACGCCCGGAAATCCGAGCGTCGCAGCAGCGCGCACGTCTGCTTCGGCCACATCGCAGCTCCGGAAGTTTGGAAAAGTTCACAGGCCGCAGGGACAGAGGGGGCCAAAGGACTCGGCAACATGGCTTCGGCCTTGTGAAGCCCTTTACCATGAGAGGCTCCTGTCGTAGGGATGGCCCCCACCTAAACCCAACAGGCCTGGTAGGAGATTATAAGGCCCAGAATAGGCCATGCGTAATGACATAACTGCCCCCAGAGGGGATAACCAGATGTAAGGGTATAGCTGTAAAAGCACTCCTCATGTGTATGTATATATACGAGCAAGCCATGGGGAGGACCCAGGCCATTACACTTATCTTCATCACTCTCCACTACCATCTCTCTCTCTGTTTGGTCTGTAGCCACAACAGGGTGCTCAGAGGGCTTTATATATGGCCAGGGAGGAATGCATAGTGTGACAATTGCTTACCATAATCACGGTGGTGACATTTCGAGAAAGAGTGGTTAAGGCAAGTATGAGGTAGTAAATGGAAAGCAAGGCACAACATTGAATTGCTTTGATCATGGTGGAGCCATTTCCTTTTGGCCGGTAGGGAAGAAACAGGAAGTGGTGTTGAGTCGGGCGTAGAATCGAAGTTGTGATGGCGGCAGCGCGTGGGAGATGAAGGAAGACGGGAAGAGGAAGAAAGAAAAAGAGGGTGGGACACTGATAGGTGGGGCCGGGCGGTAGTGGGAAAGGGGTGCGCGGACGAGGTGGGCCCGCGCCGCGGTGATGGGAGGTGACACGCGTAGGGTAGCAGGTCGGGCACTCGTGGGCTATGTGGGCCATGCACATGCAGGGAGGAGGTTGGGCTGGGGTGGAAAAAAAGGAAACGGGCCAGGTTACCAAGTGGGTTTCAGCCCAAAAACTTTTGAGTATTTTAAATGCATTTTCAATTTAGATAAAGGCTAATAAATCAAATAAGTCTTATAAAATAGCAACTAAATGCCAAAAATTCCACAACAATTCTCATAAATACTACAAAGCAAGGGGAACTCATGAAAAATAAAACAAATCACTTTGGGCTGCAATGAAATATATGGAGCCTTTTCCTAGCTATAGGATTAAAAAAGAAAAGAAAAAGAAAGAAGAAATTCCAAAAAACTCAAATAAACTTAAATAAATAAAAAAAACTAAAATTTTTGGATGTCACAAACCTACCTGCCTTAAGAAAAATCTCGACCTCATGATTTGGACGGGCAAGCAAATAGATAGGGATGGTTGGCTTTCAGGTCTTCTTCCCATTCCTAAGTGGCTTTATCTTCTGAGTGATTGCTCCACTGCACTTTGTAGAAGCAGATGATCTTCTTTCTGGTCTTGCATTCTGCTATCTTAGGAATCTTGATCGCATGCTCCCTATAGGTGAGGTCTTCTTGAAGATCAAGGGTCTCAAGCGCTTCTTGCTCTGTGGGTACTTGAAGACATTTCTTCAATTGAGACACATTAGAAATGGCATATACTCATGTCATGGTTGGTGGCAACTCCAACTGGTAAGTAACTTCTCCTCTACGCTCTAAAATCTTAAATGGTCCTACGAACCTTGGTGCAAGCTTCCCTTAGTTTGAAACCTCTTGACTCCTTTGAGTGGCACTATTCTTAGGTAAACCAAGTCACCCACTTCCAATGTCAAGTCTCAGCGATAGTTATCTACATAGCTCTTCTGTCGAGACAGAGCTATCTTCAATCTGCGTAGAATCTTGGAGCAGATTGGGTACAGGGTGTAGATGTCCTTCAGGTTTCTCCCATAATAGAGGTGTTCTATATTTTCTACCATACAAGGCTTCGAATGGTGCCATCTGAAGACTAGCCTGATAGCTATTGTTGTAGGAAACTTCTGTATAGGGTAAGCTATGATCCCAACTAGTGAAAAAATCTAGAGCACAAGCTCTTAGCATATCCTCTAATACTTGGTTGACTCGCTCTGTTTTGCCATCAGTCTGAGGGTGGTAAGCTGTACTGAAATTGAGCTTACTCTCTAACTCCTCATTAGCTTCTGCCAGAACCTAGAAGTGAACCGGCTTCCCTGATCTAACATAATCTTTTTGGGAACTCCATGTAGGCACATAATTTTGGATATGTATAGCTCTGCTAATTTGCTCCTTGGGTAAGTGGTCTTGACGAGTATGAAATGGGCTACCTTGGTCAATTGATCTATCACCACCCAAATAGAGTCATAACTAGATTGAGTCTTGGGAAGTACGGTGATAAAATCCACGCCAATCTCTTCCCACTTCCAATTTGGGATTGGCAAGGGTTGCAAAAGTCAACTAGGCCTCTGATGCTCCACCTTAACTTTTTGGTAGGTGTCACAGGCTTCAAAAAACTTAGTAATTTCTCTTTTCATGTTGACCCATCAATATCTTTCCCTAAGGTCCTGATACATCTTGGGACGACCAGGAAGGATTGAGTAAGGGGTCTCATGAGCTTCACATAGAATCATATGCTTAATTTCTTTGTTATTGGGCACACAGATGTGATTCTCGAACCAAACAATTCCATGTTCATCCTCACTAAAACTGGTCGCTTTTCCTATTCTCATGTCCTTCCTTATCTCCTTGATGTCCTCATCAACCTTTTGAGATTCTCGAATCTGATATGCTCTGATCTATTGGGTTTAGGTTTAGACGGGCAACTTTTTCCTGAAGTTGAGTCTATACCTCTTCTGCCAATGTGCAGTTTGCATTGTTTTTTCTACTTAATGCGTCTATGGCAACTTTGGCCTTTTCTAGATGGTTGTGGATTCCAATGTGTTGGATCGAAATCGGCGACAGAGGGGGGGTGAATGTCAACTTTTAAAACTTGCCCCCAAAAGAATCCCCAGGGAATGCTATGAAAAAGAAAACAACCTCTCTGGAACTTCAACCAGCTAGAGGAAGAAGGGGGCAAAGATCAACACACAAAACAAGAAGAGCTCAGGCTGCAAAGGGGGAGGCCGGTCACACCACTCTCACATGGCCGGTCTGACCGGTCCTGAGGCGCCGGTCTGACCGCCCTGGGGGCCGGTCAGACCGCTGGCATATGGGCAGTCTGACCGCTGGTATAAAACCGGTCAGACCGGCCCCTAATTCCAGCAGGAGCCGACTGCAACTCTGAATGCTGAAATTTCAGATTCTTGCCTAAATCAAGAAAAAGAGAGAAATGATTCTTTTCTTTTCAGACCAAAACACCAAGGACTTATTCTAAATATCACAGAGACTCAAAACCACAAAGGGATTCAAAGAAAACACAAGAATTTCAGATTTGTGACAAAATCTGAAAACTACAGAGAGCAGCAACAAAAACTCAAATTCCCATCTAATCTCTGATCCTTTGACCATGAAACTTTGAGGATAGCTACTTAATAGCCTCTGGACTTAGCATGCCAAGTTTCATGCCATCTTATGAAGGGAAACACGAACTACACCAAAACCCTAGAAATGAAAAACAATGGGCTCAAGAACACAGAACAGGGAAAAAGTGATTCTTGCGATTCAATCAATTTGCTCTTGGAACTAGCTGACCAACTGGTCTAGAGATGCAATTCCATCATAGAGCAACCCATTTTGCCACCCCTCAGCAAGAATCAACACAAGACCTGAAAAACAAGAAATCAAGCAGAGAAGGCATCGAAGGCAAAAACCAACAGAGAGCCAAGAACTCAATCAAACTCAAATAAAGCCATCTCAGATTGATAATGAGGAAGAGAGATGAATGATTACATAGAGTATCAACTTAGTCCATCCCTACAACCCCATACATGCTTGAATGATCAAGAGCTCACTACATCCTCCCTCAAGAACACCTACAGGGAAACAGTGAAAACCAACGAAGCTCTGCCCTCTCCTACCAACTCTCACCAACTAAAGACACAAAGCAAAAGCCTTAACCCTTTCCCAAAATCATGAAGACCATGCAGGAGACACCCTCCTTTTATAGTCTCCCACTAATGGGTTTGAAATTTGCTTTGCCCATTAAGCCACAACAACTCCAATGCTTTATCCATAATCCGCTTCCTTTAGTGCAGCTTTGCATATTCCCCAAAACGCCCTTCGTGCACCTTCCGGGAAGCTTCCTCCTTTCTTGCTGTTCAAGCCTCACAGCTACCTTGAGCCCTCGCCGTCTTCGGCACACCTCGACCGTTCTGACCTCGGCACCACCTGCGCCTAGTCCGGTCCTCCGTGCCTCGCCACGACTTCGCCTCGACGTCCTGCAGCCATCACAGATAAGAAACACATCATATAGCACTGCTCGATAACATGTAATCAACAGAAGTATTAAGAGTAATCTTAAGCAAGTAACAGCCCAAACCTGTCGAATCAAGAGACTAAGCATCCTAAGCCCATACGACCAAGTTTGACCAAGTCCGACCGAACCGATTGCACCACGCAATGATAAGGCTCGAACCTCACAAGCCAAACTCGACTTTCTCACAAACCAAACTCGACTTTCTCACAAACCAAACTCGACTTTCCTAAAACTGATGTCAATTACTCATCACACACTCGGGGTCACCTCCACATGGTCCATCACAATGTTATAATCTTTGATTAACTCTAAGCACCTTTACTACCTCAGGTTGAGTTCTACTTGAGTGAAAATATACTTCAAGCTCTTATGGTCTGTATAAATCTCACGATGGTTACCAATTAGATAATTCCACAAGATGTACAAGGCATGAAACACTGCTGCTAATTCTAAGTTATGAGTGAGATAGTTGCACTCATGAGGTCTCAATTGGTGTGATGCATAGGCTACCATTTGGCCTTCTTACATCAAGACACAACTGAGTCCTTGCTGGGAGGCACTCAAAATCCTTGTGTATATCTGACAAAATGAGTAGTAGTGCTGACATTAAGAGTCTAAAAACTATGCTCACAAGCCTTTGTCCATTCGTACTTCTTCTCCTTCTTTAGAAGTTGAGTCACGTGGCTGGCTATCTCGGAGAATCCGCTATAAAGTGCGGTAGTAACTAGCAAGTCCAAGGAAACTCTTGATCTTGGTTACTGACCCTGATTGCTTCTAATCCATTATTGCTTCTACCTTGTAGGAATCTACTTCAATTCCTTTAGCTATCATAATGTGACCAAGAAAAGCTAACTCCCTTAGCCAACACTCACACTTGCTGAATTTGATGTAGAGTTGGCGCTCTCTAAGTTTTTCTAGAATTACTCTGAGATGTTCTTTGTGTTTTTCCTCATTTTGGAGTGAATGAGAATTTCATCAATGAAGATCACTACAAACTTATCGAGGTACTCCATCAACACCTTGTTCATCATACTCATGAAGTAGGCTGGTGCGTTTCTCAGTCCAAAGGACATGACTATGAACTCGTATTGGCCATAACGAGTGGAGAAGGCAGTCTTGGGTATATCTTCTTCTTGAATATTTAGCTGGTTGTATCCTAACCTTAGGTCTATCTTGGAGAAAACACTAGCTCCCTCCAACTGATCAAAAAGATCATCAATTCTGGGTAATGGATACTTGTTCTTGATGGTGGTGTCAACGAGTGCTCTGTAGTCCACACACTTTCTCATACTACCATCTTTCTTCCCGACAAAGAGAGCGGGTGCTCCCCAAAGTGATGAGCTTGGTTGGACATAGTCTTTATCCTCAAGTTCTTGAATCTGCTTTTTAACACACCTAACTCATTAGATGGCATACGTTAAGGTCTCTTTGAAATTAGAGCACTACCAGGGACTAAGTCAATCATGAACTCAATGTCCCTATCCGGTGGCATTCCGGTTAAGTCTTCTAGAAACACATGTGGGTACTCCCAATATCTAGTACTTCTTCTAGACCATGGAGATGGTTAAGGATACATTCTTCTACTTCAGGGATTCTTGGTGTGAAGGTCACTTCTAATCCTTGACCATTGGTGATGGTGATGGATCGAGTGGTACAATTTAACTATCCCTTATTCTTAGGTAACCAGTTCATGCCAAAAATAATATCCAATCCTTGGGAGTCCAATACTATTAGGTCAGCTAGAAATGGTATTTCTGCTATGAGTAAGTTTACTTGTGGACACAAGGTTGTTGCTCTCATCTCTATCCTGGAGAATGGACTATCATGAGATTGCTAATGGAAGTCATGCCCAACCCATTCTTAACCACAAAGCTTTGAAAATGAAAGAATGCAAAGCCCTGGAATCAAATAGAACTAATGTTGGTATTGAGTTTACTAGAAACATACCCAGCACGACGTCTGGTGCAGCCTGAGCTTCCTTTGTGGTGACATGGTTTGCACGTCCTTTGCCGAAGTTCTGGGGCTTCTTGAAAGCATGCCCTGAGTTTTGGCCTCCTTATGAACCTACGATAGTTGTAGCCTGAAGCTTCTTGGGGCAAGACTCGGTGAATTGCCCTATCTCCTTGTAGTAGAAGCAAGTCACTCTATCAGATGGAGTGGTTTTATGTACTGGCCCACCGGTATGAAGGTTGTGGATCGCCAGGTTGTGGATCACCTAAGGAGTGGAGCAGTTGGCCTGGACAGGTGTTCGTCTTGTGCTGGCCTGAAGTTGCTTGTGGTGGGGTGCCATGAGCTTTGGGAAAACCTTCCAGGTTGACCTTTTAAGTGGCCATCCTCCTCTTGCGGTTCTCCGTCTCAACGTGATTGCCCTCCTAGCGAATGGCTTCGCTAACAAGTTGATGGAAGTTGGAGTAGTCGTTGGAGATCAGCTGCACTAAGATGCTGTTATTGAGGCCCTCCAAGAACCTCTCCTGCCTTGCCTCATTGGTAGCAACATCTTCTGGCATATAGCGTGACAACTAGTTGAACTTCTAGAGGTAGTTATTCATCGTATGTCCTCCTTGATGCATAGCTCTAAACTCCCTCTTCTTGGGAATGATGGTGCCAGAGGGGACATGAGCCTTACGAAAGTTCTGTACAAACTCATCCCAGGTGATGGCTTGTGCATTGGCGTGGGCAACGGTGAAAGTGTCCCACCACTCTAAAGTAGGTCCATTCAACTGATGGGAGGCAAAGAGGACTCGCTCTTGATCACTACACTAGATGTTGTCTAGCTTCTTCCCAATGTCTTGAAGCTAGTCATCTGCATCCATGGGCTTGGTGCTACTGGGGAATGTTGGAGGATGCATCTTCATAAACTCCAACAGTTGAGTTTGTGGAGCTTGGATTGGTGGTTGATGAGTAGGTTGAGCAGGGTTGTTCATGGTCTAAACTAGCAGTTGGATGAGTTGGTTCTGGTTGGCCATCATCTGGGCCTAGTCGAGTCCATTAACAGGTGGTGGCGGAGGGATGGGAGTGATCTGACTACCTTGAGCTCCATTGTTGCTACCGCTGCCATTGCCATTGCTCCTGGTGTTCACCATCTGCTTAGTGTTTCCAAAGGTTAAGGAAAGATTAAAACAAACTAGAGGGGTTTATTTGATGATGATGATAATAATAATAATAATATTTAGATAATCTTGTGGCTATTAACAAGGGAATAACAACTCACAAGCAATGTTTTTTTATTAACCTAAGACTTAAATCTCATGGTATCCTAAGGGGCTAGTTCAAACTGGGCTAGGTACTTCTACTTATCCCCAGTGCAACGCTTTTTTGGTGGTAGCTCAATGTTGTTGTCACCATGCACTGAGGAACCGTCATCGCTAGCGTGGATCTTAGCTAACTCCTCCTCTACCTTGCGGTGTTGGTAGGAGATGAAGCTCAGCCTAGTGAACAAGCCTGGGTCATCTTCATCCTCTGTGGTCATGAAGAAGCCCTTGAAGCTCTAGGGTAGAATTGGAAAGCAGTGCCCCTCAGCTCCACCTCATAGACATGTCTCAACTGGTGGATGGTTTCCTAAGTAGCATCCTAGATACTAATGAAGAAGGTATCTCGAGGTTGTGGCATGTCGAAGGTGTGGAAGGCGGCATCATCTCCTATGTTGGTGAAGATTAGCACCTCCACCCTCCAGTGTTCTTGAATGCCATAAGATTGCAGGTATGTTTGGTTGACTAGTCGCACCTTGAACTTCAGCTACTAAAGGAGCTTCCATAGGCAGATGACTAAGTGTCCAGCTTGGATTCCATGGGAAATCCTGGTGGGGGTCTCGGCCATCGAAAATATTTGAGAAGAAAAAGAATAAGAAAACAATTTAAAAGAACATAGTTAAGTGAAAGGATGGGAGAGATATGTTTTTACGAGATTTTCAAAATTATATTTTCTATTAAAACAAGTCCTTATGGTGAATCAATTCTACTCTAACTACGGTCACATCTTAGAGTCATTAGGGCTCTGATACCATGTCTGTCGGACCCAGAATCAACACCCCTGGATCCTTTATGTCAATCGCACTAGTCCAGGAAAAGCTAGCGCATACAGTGGTAATAGGGACACATATCAAATATAATGGCAAACTTTATTAAATAAAAGAGTATGGGCCTTATGGCTAAATTTTACATCTGCACGGCCGATAGGCCAAATATAAAGTAAATAACAACGGAAGATAGTAAATAAAGTGAAGATGCCCAATAAGCCTACCCATAAGTAAACGATAGTAAGATGTAGCCTACTTTTCATGATTCTCATTGTAGTCAAAGTCGTCCTCCTTTAAGCAACAAAATTAAGCAAGGGTGAGCATAAAAATGTACTTCACAAGTTACACGGAAAAATGCATTATTAATGTAAGGCAACAAGTGAAGGCATATATTGTTATTTCAATGTAAAGCCAATTTTATATAAGTATAGTAAATAGAGGTGAAATTGCTAAATTTAATACTATAAGTAAAAACAGTAATTTAAATAAATTAATACCGCTAATGTAGGTCCAACCTAAACTAACCTAACTATGGGCATCCCACTGGGTCAACTTTCTCCAAAAATATGCCAACATTTCTATTGAAACTAGTTTTTGAAAAACAAAGTCTAATCCATGGAAAAGTTTACTCGGCTTGCCTTTGATCATGGGCAAGGCTATCTAGGATAGTTTATACACTCTACCATAAGAGATGGTACAACTTTACCTACAAGAGATAATCAATTTATAATATCAGCCATAACACTTCCTTTGGCATGCGACTAAGTGATTATCACAGGGTCATTACAATGCAAAGCTGTCAACCTGGTCATGCCCCCGCTAAGGTTTCATCACAACTAATGCATGGTGAGCTAACAGGATCCTTAGTCGCATACTGAGCCATTTTCTTGTTGTTGTCAATCAGTTCTTGAAACTGTTTTGAGACAGCTTCAAGTTCAGCAGTTAACTTGGGACAGTTCAAACATGAATCAATAGGCTCAAGTAAAGAAGCATGCAACTCAGCAATTTTGTGATCTGCCCGTTTTAGGTTCATCTTTAAATTATTGCAATTTTCACAAGAATCGGGCAGATCAAGGAGCATGGCATAAGGTCCTCTAGCAGCAATGTCCTTAACCTCACATGAGGTGGGAGAAGTAGTCTCATCAGTAGTAAGTAGGGTAACAGCCATCCTACTCAACTCTAACTCAGCAAGCAGACTAACATTCTCCACCTTAATAGAATCAAGCTCAGAGGACACACTATCATGCGAGGTCCTTAATTTCTCCATATCAACCAGCAAAGCAGAGCATGTATCACAGTCGTCACGGGAGGGAGCAGATGTAAGTGAAGTAAGCTCCCGTGACAGTCTATCTACTTCCTTCTCCAACTCGCTACATCTAGCTCTAGATCTAGCATGAAATCCTCCTAGCTTAAGGAAAGCTTCATTAAGTTGGTCATAGGAGGGACATACCTCGTCCGAGTCGGAGTACAGCTCGCTGTCGCTGAGTTCGCCCTCGAGGGCCATGAAGCACATGCCGGAGAAGTCGTCGCCGCCATCCTTGGGCTCTTGGTCACCCGTCCCGTCGTCGTCGCTCCATCCCTCCACCTCGCTGAGGTCGAGGTTGTCGAAGGCGGTGAGGACGCGGTGGAAGAGCTTCTTGGCCTTCCCAAAGTTGCGGAACTTCTTCTTTCCCGGCGTCTGAGCTGGAGTCTTCTTGTTGCGGTTCTTGTCGGTGTAGTCGTTCTTGCCCGAACCGCCGTAGTCGTTCTTGCCCTTCTCCAGCTTGGGACAGTTCGCTCGAATGTGATTGGGGCCACCACACTCGAAGCAGATGACTGGTCCGCCTCTCTTTCTGTCCCTCCTCCTCTTGTAAGCATGGGAGAACTTCCGAGCTAGGAGGGCCAGCTGTTCATCCTCTAGCTGCTCTAACTGATCATCAGTTACGTCACATAGAGCAGCTAGGGAGAACCCACAAAGCGAATCGGCGGAAAAAACCAGAAGCCGAACTGGGATCGGTGACCAAAGCCATCGACTGTGACTTCGACCGACGAGAGACAACGTCAATCTCGTGAGTCTTGAGGCGCGAGTACAGCGCGTCAAGAGTCAGGGTCGAGAGGTCTGTCGTGTCTTTGATGGTGGTCACCTTCATCTCCCACACGCGCAGATCGAGTGCCGCGAGCATCTGACGAGCGTTGTCCGAGTCGGGGTATGTGAGACCGACCGCTCGGAGGTTGCTCAAGATTTTGTGAAATCGCGAAAAGCACTCGTCCAGGGACTCACCAGCAAGCATCTCGAATTTGTTGTATTCGCGCTTGAACTGGTCTTGTCGAACCGTCTTGATCTGGGTGGTGCCCTCATGGTATGCGTCGAGGGTCACCCAGATGTCGTAGGCGGACGACAGGTGAGATATACGGTCAAACTCGCTACGACTCAACCCCTGGATGATGATGTTCCTTGCCTTTGCATTCGCCTCAACATCAGCCATGTTCCCGGCATTGATGTTCTCATCGGCAGGAACAGCGAATCGTACCTTGACCTTCCGCCAGATGGCATACCCCTGGGCCTGGATGTATGTCTCCATTCGGCTCTTCTAGAAGGGGTAATCGATGCCATCGAACACGGGCGGCTTGGTCGAGTACTTGTCCGTCGCCATGGCTCTTGAGACCGGTTAAGATCTATGAATTAGAGCTAACCGGCTCTGATACCAATTGTAGGACCGAAATGGCGACAGAGGGGGGGTGAATGGAGCCCTTTAAAAATCACCCCGAGTATCCTCACCAAATTCTTCTCCAATAGCTATGGTAGCTATGAAGTCAGAAGAGGATTGCTAACTAGACGACGAAAACTAGATCGACAAAAGAATGGGCACAAGCCGGAACTGAAACAGGGACTGCAAACATAACCGGAACGAAATGCAAAAACTGAAAGTTCAGTTTGCTGAAAACTGGACAGCAAAACTGAAAATTGAAAATTCAGTTTGCTGAAAACTGGACAGCAAATCTGAAATCTGAAAATTCAGTTTGCTGGAAAAACTGGACAGCAAACATAATGCAGTTTTCAGCAAGACTGCCTGCTGTTTTTCAGCAAAACAGGCTGCAGATTTCAGCACAAAGCATGCAGATTTTCAGCAAACTGAACTGCTGTTTTCAGCAAGAAGAGCTGCAGATTTTCAGCACAAAGCATGCAGATTTTCAGCAAACTGAACTGCTGTTTTCAGCAGGAAGTAAAAATTCAGATCACCACTAAACTGAGAGAATAGATGAAATTCAGCTGCAATGATTGTTCAATAACACCAAGAGCATAATCTAAATATCATAGGGGCTTCAAATAACAAGATCAAACAAGGGATAAACAGGAATTTCAGATTAGAACACAAAAGCTGAAAGTTACAGGATGCTTCACCAAATCTCAAATTTCTCCTCCATCTTTGATCCCATGGCCATGATACTTTGCAAACATGTTAGGAATACCCATGGGCTACTCCAGACCAAGAATCATGCCATCACAAAAAGAGAAATGAGAAATAAACCTAAACCCTAGAAATGAAGGTGTAACTACAGAGAGAGCACAAGAATTTAAATTCCCATCAAACCCTTGAACCTTTGGTCATGAGATTTTGCAGATAGCTAACTAATAGCCCATAGAGTCTTCATGCCAAATTTCAAATGATTTCGCAAAGGGAATATCACACAGCAACAAAACCCTAGAACTGGAGTTCATGAACAGAGGAGGCCAAATCTGAAAATCTGAGATCAAACTTGGTTTGCTCTTTGAATCAACTAGCCAAATGGCCTTTGGGCATCTTCCATGTCATAGCAATCCATTTTGGCACTCCCCAGCAGCAAATAACAAGAAACTCAAAAAGAGAGAAGATCAACCAAAATGAAGAACGAAGAACAGAGGCTACGAACTGAAACCAAAACTTCAGATTTTATTCATCCCATCACAAGGAAATACAGAGGAGTCCCGATACCCCGACTTGATACAAAGGAAGGATTACAAGCTCTCAACTCATCCTCTCCCTCACCTCAACTCAAGAACACACACACACATCCATGAAGGGAGGAAGAACACACACTCTGTTCTATCACCTAGAACACATCGTAGGGGACAGAGGGAGCACCAGACTCTGCCTCTCCAACCACTAAAGACTAAAGGAAAACCAACTCCTAAAGCCTCTTTTGACTAGAGCTAACCCTAATTCCCTCCAAAATGCTCAAGTGGGTATGCAGCCCCTCAATCCTATTTATAGCCTTGGCTAACGGGTCTCCGCCCCGTTACGCCTGCTAAATCCAACGGCGCCCGCTCCCGCTTGTGCAGCCTCGCGAATTTCCCGATTCGCCCCTCCTGCACCTTCCGGGAAGCTTCCGCGCTCCTTGCCTCGCACGCCTCGCAACCACCTCGAGTCTACGTCGTCTTCGACACATCCCGACCGTTCTGACCTCAGCGCCACCTGCGCCTAGTCCGGTCCACGTGTCTCGCCACGACTCCACCCGATGTCCTGCAGTCACACAGACAAGAAAACACGTCAAATAGCACCGCTCGACACATGAAAGCGTAAATACCATCACACTTACCACAGACGAAGTCCAAACCTGTCGAAACATTAGAATATACATCCTAAGCCCAAATGATCACGTTTGACCAAAGTCCGACCGAGCCCGATTGCGCCACGCAACGGCTCGACTCCGAACCACTCAAACCAAACTCGACTATCCTAAACCTTTGTCAATTACTCATCATTCACATGGAGTCACGACCACCTGGTCTCTCAATCTCCCCCTTGATGAGTATATTGACAAACTCAGAAAAAGCATGAAGTTGAGTTTGATTTTGAAGAATCCAACATGGTCCAAAAAAGAGAATGAAGCTAAGCTAATGACCATGTCGACAGAAGGAACACTAGAGCAACAACTGAAAGAGCAAATTGATCTCCAAAGCTTTAAACTGTTCCCAACAGACTTTTTCTTCTCTATTCTCCCCCTTTTGGCAATAAACACATCAAGATGCAATAGAGAGAATATGACATGTCAATGGATGAATATGGCTGAAGCTTGTTTATTTAAGCATTTAGAGCCATGAGAATTATCCATATTAACCATAATGTAATACACCAAGCCATAACTCAATAAAACGCTATCTAGATCATGACAACATATATATAAATCAGCTAGAGCACATAGATGACAATCTGAAATGTAATGCATTTAGTGAGCAAGTCAAGTCATCAATGAGCAAAGTCTAACTAGAGATATCCAAGGATGATGCAGGCCATGTCAATAAGCTAAGCGGAAACAAGAAGCTAGTGTTGAGTCAATTAGAGTGCTACAAGCTCAAGAGTTTATCATTTGATTAAGCATTTTTCATCTTTAGGTGATTAAGCAAATCTTGCACATTTGACATATTTTCTTTTAAAGCTTATAGCTGTTTCCAACCAAAAATTTTATCATGTGCTAGATCTCAAGCCTTATGCGACTACTCCAAGCGAGAAGCTTAAGAAGATAGTCCAGGTCATCCAAAACTCCCCCTGAGTTCATGCCTAGTGCAATGGCAAGTCGTCTCATGAGAAAGAATTGGTGAAATCAGTTTTTTCGCACATAAAAAGAGATCCTTTTGCTTTTTAATAGATTGTGCTAACTCATGATGTATCAAGATGCTAAAATAGCTCAATCTAAGATCCAATCCTAGATTCAAGACTCAACTCAGCCTATTTGACATGGCATGAATCATACAAGGATAGCTAAAGATAGACTAAACTCAAATGCTAGCATGACAAGTTTTAATTCAAGTTGAGCAATTTCAATTTACTTATCATGGCAAAACTAGTCTACACATATGAAGTCATGATAAATCTAGCAAAGAAAGCACAAGTCATGGCAAGGTGTAAAGCATTGTAAACATGTCATAACAGGATAATAATCAAGGCTCAATGCAGTTATATTACAATGCGAGATGCTAACATGCAAGAAAATCCAGCCCCCCCTCAACATGAGATTCAACTTTTAGTTCAAGTTGAGTTAAGTCAATATTAAGCTCCAGAAGCTCCCAAATGAACTCCCCCTGAACCATAGCAATAAATTCGAGAAGCTGGCAAAGAAAATCCAAACAGGCAGTCCTTAAAGCATAGATAAGATATAGAGACAACTATGGCTCAGACTGACTCTCATCTACCCCAAATGACTCCAGGACAATCAGCTGACAGTAAATCACACACTAGAGAGCAAACACGTACCCTGTCTACCCGAGGGTGGCCCAACCCTCGCTAGAACCTGCAAGAAGTGAGTGAGCTCGACCTAGTGAGATAAGAAGCAGCTAATCCTGGAAGCACAAGATAAGAGTTAGAAGTCTAAACATCTCAGCAAGAGAAGCACTCTAACCTATGCTGGAAGGACTAAACCCACATGCACCCCGAGTGCAATGCAACAGAAATGAGACAGAAGCATAATCAATATAGTAAAGCAGTAAAGCCCAAAGCTCCCTCTCACTACAGTCCGTAAGGACACACCACCCCAAGCTCTCCCCGCAGAGCTGAAAACCTCAAACTATCCAAAGGCTTGGTGAAGATGTCAGCCAACTGGTGGTCACTCTCCACAAACTGGAGCACTATATCACCCTTCTCTACATGGTCTCTAAGGAAGTGGTAACGGATATCGATGTGCTTGGTCCGAGAGTGTTGCACTGGGTTCTTAGCAATGTTAATCGCAGAAGTGTTATCACAAAAGAGTGGAACACTGTCTAAGGCTAACCCAAAATCCCGCAGGGTCGAAACCATCCAAAGTATCTGGCTGCAGCAACTGGCAGCAGCAACGTACTCGGCCTCTGCAGTGGACTGTGCAACACCGGACTGCTTCCTCGAAGACCAGGAAACGAGAGAAGTGCCAATGAATTGGCAGGTGCCAGAGGTGCTCTTCCTATCTATCCTACAGCCGGCAAAGTCTGCATCCGAGAAGGCTCTCAAGGAAAGACAGGATGAGGAAGAGTACCAGATACCATAGTCAATGGTAGCTCGAAGGTACCGAAAGATGCGCTTCACCGCCTGGCGGTGAGATACGCGAGGAGAAGCCTGAAAACGAGCACACAGACACACTGAGAAGTGTATGTCTGGTCTCGAGGCAGTGAGGTAAAGAAGGGAGCCGATCATACTTCTGTATTCTTTCTGATCAACTGGCTCGCCATCCTCATCTGGGTCAAGATAGGCCGTAGAAGCCATCGGAGTTGACACCGGCTTCCCATCACTCATATCGAAGCGTCTCAGGAGGTCACGAGTGTACTTGCCCTGATGTAGAAAAGTACCCTCCCGAGACTGCTTGATTTGGAAGCCAAGGAAGAAAGTCAACTCACCCATCATGCTCATCTCAAACTCGGTGCTCATGACATCCGAGAACTGAGAAACCAGAGTATGGGAAGAGCCGCCAAAGATAATGTCATCGACATAGATCTGGACGAGCAGAAGGTCAGCGCCAAGCCGGCGGATGAACAAGGTCTTATCAACTTTACCCATTTCAAACCCATGACTCAACAAGTAGGACTTAAGCCTCTCATACCAAGCCCTGGGGGCCTGCTTAAGTCCATACAACGCTTTGGAAAGCTTAAAGACATGGTTTGGGTATTTGGGGTTTTCGAAACCAGGAGACTGTCGGACGTAGACCTCTTCCTCAATAAGGCCATTGAGAAAGGCACTCTTGACGTCCATCTGGTAAAGCTTGAAACCCTTAGAAGCTGCAAAGGCAAGCAGGATTCTAATGGCTTCAAGTCTAGCTACAGGGACAAAGGTCTCCTCGAAATCTAGACCTTCAACCTGGGAGAACCCCTGAGCAACCAGTCTAGCCTTGTTTCGAATAACCACTCCATCCTCGCTCTGCTTGTTCTTGAACACCCACTTAGTCCCAATAATATTGTGACCTCGCGGGGGCTCGACAAGCGACCAGACCTTGTTCCTCTCAAAATTTTCTAGCTCCTCATGCATGGCATTGACCCAAGACTCATCAGATAAAGCATGAGAGACATCTTTAGGCTCAAAGGAGGCAATGAAAGCAGAATGGAGACAGAATTGAGATAAGCCAGATTTTGAGCGGGTAACACGCTCGAAAAGGTCTCCAATGATCTGCTCTGAAGGATGAGCTTTCTGGATATGTCTAGGAGGTCCAGGATGAGATGAAGAAGTGGCCTCTACCTCGTGAGCTGACGAGGTAGGAACAGAGCCACCAGCTCCAGAAGAAGCAGAAGGCATGGGCTGATCGCCTCGAGGTGCGGTGGAAGACGGCACCTCAAGGGGTGGATGAGGGACAGGATCAGGTAGACAACCGTCGTCTCCATCATGCTCATCATCCACAAAGATGGTCTCGGACTGCTCTAAAGAACCTGAGATATCGGGCCTAGTCCCCGGACTGGCCTCGTCAAAGGTCACCTCACAGGTCTCTACCATTTTGCTAGACTCGCAGTTCCAGACCCTATAAGCCCGCGAAGAAGGCGAGTAACCTAGAAAGATCCCATCACAAGAACGTGACTCGAACTTATCTAGGTTCCCGGACTTCAGAATAAAGCACTTGCAACCAAACACACGAAAATGAGAGACGCTGGGCTTTCGCCCGTATCTCAACTCATAAGAAGTGCGATGCAAGTGTGCCCTAAGAAATACTCGATTTGAGACATGGCACGCGGTAGCTATAGCCTCAGCCCAAAACTTCCGCGGTGTAGAGTACTCATCAAGCATCGTCCTGGCCATCTCGACCAAGGTACGGTTCTTTCTCTCCACAACTCCATTTTGTTGTGGGACGTGCGGAGAAGAGAACTGGTGCTCTACACCTGTCTCACCACAGAAACTCTCGAAGTAGGAATTCTTGAACTCCGTGCCATTGTCACTGCGGATCGCTCGTAAGGCACCCGGGAGCTCAACAGAAAGCCTACCGAAAAGACCTCGGAAATGTGAAAATGTCTCATCCTTCGAGGCTAAGAAAAATACCCAAGAATACCTCGAGAAGTCATCGACCACAACAAGAACATACCACTTCCCTCCTGCTGACTGCACTCGAGCTGGTCCAACTGTGTCCATGTGGAGCAGCTGTCCCGGTGCATCGGTCATAGTAACTGTGACCGGAGGGTGAGAAGCGGCAACCATCTTGCCGTGCCGGCATGGAGAGCAAACAAGATCTTTGACCATCTTGAGTTTAGGCAGACCACGAATGAGATCATGGCCGCTAACTCGGGTCAAATGGTCAAATCCGATATGACCAAGTCTCCTATGCCAGAAAGAGAGGTCGCGGGACTCAGAAGCAACTAAACACCTGAGAGGATCACCAGAAGACTCAGAAAAATCAGCACGAAAGATCCTCCCATAACGAGAAATCCCGCAAACCAGACTACCCGAAGAATCAAGAATTTTACAAGCATTTTTCTTAAAGCTCACCTCAAAACCGTCATCGGTAAGCTGAGAAACTGAAAGCAAATTGTACTGCAGCTTACTAACCAAGGCCACATCTTTCAAAATGAAAGAATCATTAATGCGCACAGTACCTTTGGCGATGACGCGCCCAGACGAAGCATCTCCGAAGGTGATTGACTCATCACCTGGAGCACGGGCAAGGGAAGAAAACCAACGGGAATCTCCGGTCATGTGTCGTGAACACCCGGAGTCGACGAGCCAAACCTTTCCCTTCCCTGCCCGGCGAACCTGAGTCAACGAGAGAGTAAAGTCTCAGTACTGGGATAAATCAAAAGTGATTTTGGCACCCAATACTGAGTAACACGTGGAGCAGATGAAGTAGTCAAACACGACTGACCTCTATCTACCCTACGCTCTCCGTGACTCAAAGAAGCAGAAGGTCTGTGAACAGACCTGAAGCTGTTGCGGGGTCCAACTGCTACGGGAGAGCGAGTCGGAACACCGGCAACATGCTGATCACGCCGCGGATAGCTATCTCGACGGGGAAACCGAGATCTACCCTCAGGACGGCGGAAGACACGACCAGAGGCAGCATGAGGACGGAAAACAGAAAACTCAGAAAAACCAAGTCCTCGATGCTGCCCAAACCCATCAACAGCAGTAACCCTAGACCTCGTGCTGGTCCTAGGTGCACTCAGGATCTGGGGCTGACCCTGAATACGCCTAAGAGACTCAACACGGTCTCTACGCACGATCTTGGTGCGCCTGAAGCATCGATCAACCGTGTGTCCATCCTTCTGACAGAAGGTGCAGTGATACTTCATCCTCTGAGAGGTAGAAGTAGCACGGTCAGGCTTCACCTTCTGAGAGGCCGAAGCAGCAGGTGGACTCACCTTCCTGTCAGAGATCCCTTGGACAAAGCCCGCTGATTTGAATTTAACCTCATCAGATCTGGGCTCGACCTCGATCACACCTCCTACTATGGGTCGGAGAATAGCAGGTGGATGCTTCCTCATATCCTCATAATAGTTATATCCTAGACCCTGATTAAATCTGCAAATCTTGGACTGGTCTAGAATAAGATTAAGCTTCTTCTTGCCGCCTACAAATCTCTCGAGAGTGTTCATAAGGTACTGACACTCCCGAAAGAGAGAGGTGCAAGAAGAGCAGGGAGAAGAGGGAACAGCAGGAGGTAAGGGAGCAGAAGAAGAACCAACAGTAGAGGAAAGAATGGCTTGTGCACGCACAACCGACTCTGAGGGGACAGTCCTACTACTAGTAGGTTGGTTTGCGTCTCTAGGCGTCTCACCCTTACCCTGGGGCTTCTCCCCCACACCATCAATCACATCACAACCAGATTGTGGCTTCTCTAGTAAGTCCTTAGTTAGCTTCACACATTTGTCATTCAAAGCAACGAGTTCAAGTTTTAGTTTATCACAACTAATGCATGGTGAGCTAACAGGATCCTTAGTCGCATACTGAGCCATTTTCTTGTTGTTGTCAATCAGTTCTTGAAACTGTTTTGAGACAGCTTCAAGTTCAGCAGTTAACTTGGGACAGTTCAAACATGAATCAATAGGCTCAAGTAAAGAAGCATGCAACTCAGCAATTTTGTGATCTGCCCGTTTTAGGTTCATCTTTAAATTATTGCAATTTTCACAAGAATCGGGCAGATCAAGGAGCATGGCATAAGGTCCTCTAGCAGCAATGTCCTTAACCTCACATGAGGTGGGAGAAGTAGTCTCATCAGTAGTAAGTAGGGTAACAGCCATCCTACTCAACTCTAACTCAGCAAGCAGACTAACATTCTCCACCTTAATAGAATCAAGCTCAGAGGACACACTATCATGCGAGGTCCTTAATTTCTCCATATCAACCAGCAAAGCAGAGCATGTATCACAGTCGTCACGGGAGGGAGCAGATGTAAGTGAAGTAAGCTCCCGTGACAGTCTATCTACTTCCTTCTCCAACTCGCTACATCTAGCTCTAGATCTAGCATGAAATCCTCCTAGCTTAAGGAAAGCTTCATTAAGTTGGTCATAGGAGGGACATACCTCATCCGAGTCGGAGTACAGCTCGCTGTCGCTGAGTTCGCCCTCGAGGGCCATGAAGCACATGCCGGAGAAGTCGTCGCCGCCATCCTTGGGCTCTTGGTCACCCGTCCCGTCGTCGTCGCTCCATCCCTCCACCTCGCTGAGGTCGAGGTTGTCGAAGGCGGTGAGGACGCGGTGGAAGAGCTTCTTGGCCTTCCCAAAGTTGCGGAACTTCTTCTTTCCCGGCGTCTGAGCTGGAGTCTTCTTGTTGCGGTTCTTGTCGGTGTAGTCGTTCTTGCCCGAACCGCCGTAGTCGTTCTTGCCCTTCTCCAGCTTGGGACAGTTCGCTCGAATGTGATTGGGGCCACCACACTCGAAGCAGATGACTGGTCCGCCTCTCTTTCTGTCCCTCCTCCTCTTGTAAGCATGGGAGAACTTCCGAGCTAGGAGGGCCAGCTGTTCATCCTCTAGCTGCTCTAACTGATCATCAGTTACGTCACATAGAGCAGCTAGGGAGAACCCACAAAGCGAATCGGCGGAAAAACCAGAAGCCGAACTGGGATCGGTGACCAAAGCCATCGACTGTGACTTCGACCGACGAGAGACAACGTCAATCTCGTGAGTCTTGAGGCGCGAGTACAGCGCGTCAAGAGTCAGGGTCGAGAGGTCTGTCGTGTCTTTGATGGTGGTCACCTTCATCTCCCACACGCGCAGATCGAGTGCCGCGAGCATCTGACGAGCGTTGTCCGAGTCGGGGTATGTGAGACCGACCGCTCGGAGGTTGCTCAAGATTTTGTGAAATCGCGAAAAGCACTCGTCCAGGGACTCACCAGCAAGCATCTCGAATTTGTTGTATTCGCGCTTGAACTGGTCTTGTCGAACCGTCTTGATCTGGGTGGTGCCCTCATGGTATGCGTCGAGGGTCACCCAGATGTCGTAGGCGGACGACAGGTGAGATATACGGTCAAACTCGCTACGACTCAACCCCTGGATGATGATGTTCCTTGCCTTTGCATTCGCCTCAACATCAGCCATGTTCCCGGCATTGATGTTCTCATCGGCAGGAACAGCGAATCGTACCTTGACCTTCCGCCAGATGGCATACCCCTGGGCCTGGATGTATGTCTCCATTCGGCTCTTCTAGAAGGGGTAATCGATGCCATCGAACACGGGCGGCTTGGTCGAGTACTTGTCCGTCGCCATGGCTCTTGAGACCGGTTAAGATCTATGAATTAGAGCTAACCGGCTCTGATACCAATTGTAGGACCGAAATGGCGACAGAGGGGGGGTGAATGGAGCCCTTTAAAAATCACCCCGAGTATCCTCACCAAATTCTTCTCCAATAGCTATGGTAGCTATGAAGTCAGAAGAGGATTGCTAACTAGACGACGAAAACTAGATCGACAAAAGAATGGGCACAAGCCGGAACTGAAACAGGGACTGCAAACATAACCGGAACGAAATGCAAAAACTGAAAGTTCAGTTTGCTGAAAACTGGACAGCAAAACTGAAAATTGAAAATTCAGTTTGCTGAAAACTGGACAGCAAATCTGAAATCTGAAAATTCAGTTTGCTGGAAAAACTGGACAGCAAACATAATGCAGTTTTCAGCAAGACTGCCTGCTGTTTTTCAGCAAAACAGGCTGCAGATTTCAGCACAAAGCATGCAGATTTTCAGCAAACTGAACTGCTGTTTTCAGCAAGAAGAGCTGCAGATTTTCAGCACAAAGCATGCAGATTTTCAGCAAACTGAACTGCTGTTTTCAGCAGGAAGTAAAAATTCAGATCACCACTAAACTGAGAGAATAGATGAAATTCAGCTGCAATGATTGTTCAATAACACCAAGAGCATAATCTAAATATCATAGGGGCTTCAAATAACAAGATCAAACAAGGGATAAACAGGAATTTCAGATTAGAACACAAAAGCTGAAAGTTACAGGATGCTTCACCAAATCTCAAATTTCTCCTCCATCTTTGATCCCATGGCCATGATACTTTGCAAACATGTTAGGAATACCCATGGGCTACTCCAGACCAAGAATCATGCCATCACAAAAAGAGAAATGAGAAATAAACCTAAACCCTAGAAATGAAGGTGTAACTACAGAGAGAGCACAAGAATTTAAATTCCCATCAAACCCTTGAACCTTTGGTCATGAGATTTTGCAGATAGCTAACTAATAGCCCATAGAGTCTTCATGCCAAATTTCAAATGATTTCGCAAAGGGAATATCACACAGCAACAAAACCCTAGAACTGGAGTTCATGAACAGAGGAGGCCAAATCTGAAAATCTGAGATCAAACTTGGTTTGCTCTTTGAATCAACTAGCCAAATGGCCTTTGGGCATCTTCCATGTCATAGCAATCCATTTTGGCACTCCCCAGCAGCAAATAACAAGAAACTCAAAAAGAGAGAAGATCAACCAAAATGAAGAACGAAGAACAGAGGCTACGAACTGAAACCAAAACTTCAGATTTTATTCATCCCATCACAAGGAAATACAGAGGAGTCCCGATACCCCGACTTGATACAAAGGAAGGATTACAAGCTCTCAACTCATCCTCTCCCTCACCTCAACTCAAGAACACACACACACATCCATGAAGGGAGGAAGAACACACACTCTGTTCTATCACCTAGAACACATCGTAGGGGACAGAGGGAGCACCAGACTCTGCCTCTCCAACCACTAAAGACTAAAGGAAAACCAACTCCTAAAGCCTCTTTTGACTAGAGCTAACCCTAATTCCCTCCAAAATGCTCAAGTGGGTATGCAGCCCCTCAATCCTATTTATAGCCTTGGCTAACGGGTCTCCGCCCCGTTACGCCTGCTAAATCCAACGGCGCCCGCTCCCGCTTGTGCAGCCTCGCGAATTTCCCGATTCGCCCCTCCTGCACCTTCCGGGAAGCTTCCGCGCTCCTTGCCTCGCACGCCTCGCAACCACCTCGAGTCTACGTCGTCTTCGACACATCCCGACCGTTCTGACCTCAGCGCCACCTGCGCCTAGTCCGGTCCACGTGTCTCGCCACGACTCCACCCGATGTCCTGCAGTCACACAGACAAGAAAACACGTCAAATAGCACCGCTCGACACATGAAAGCGTAAATACCATCACACTTACCACAGACGAAGTCCAAACCTGTCGAAACATTAGAATATACATCCTAAGCCCAAATGATCACGTTTGACCAAAGTCCGACCGAGCCCGATTGCGCCACGCAACGGCTCGACTCCGAACCACTCAAACCAAACTCGACTATCCTAAACCTTTGTCAATTACTCATCATTCACATGGAGTCACGACCACCTGGTCTCTCAAATCATTTGTGATATATCAGATATCAAATATGGTTCTTAAACTTAGCTGTCTGTGATATCTCGGATATCATAAATGGCTAGTACTAAAAATTGTCTGTAATATAACAGATATCACAGACGATTCTTAAACATAGTCATTTATGATATCTGACATATCACAGATAGCTAATACCACAAACTATCTATGATATCTTATATAAAAAACCATCTGATATATCATAGATGGTTTGTTGTTACAAACCGTCTGTGATAGCAATTTTAATAGCTAAATTATTTCCCTTTTTTGGCTAGCCTTAGGAAATGCTAGCCATGCAGCCATGCCCTCTGAAAACAAATAAACAGATCACATATATAGCACACAATAATTATTACACAGATCTCAAAAATGAATAAAACAACTGAAGGAAGTACAATTGAATGAATTAGTTGATTAAGCACAATAGAGTGGTTACAATTGTTTCAAATGTTTTGACATCTAATCATCATTGCCAGCGTGGAACTCTCCATTCTTGCGTATGACCTCCCTCATCAAGAATTCAGAGAGCTATCCTCAAACTTCGGCAAGTTTATCAAGATCTTATGTACTTTCGTCAAATTTCATGCACTGTTGTTAGCAGTGTTAAAGTCATTAGCAGGTTGGCAGGTTGGCAAACATCTCGATCATTCATCTCAACGTCCATGATTTTCTTCATATGGCGGCAAACGTAGAATCCACATACGTTGCCCTGTAGCTACTGGTGGCACTGCAAAAATAGAACTACGTACATAGGTATTGTCAATTCTAGATATATTATTACAAAGTATGATATAGAAGGATCATTGTGTTGTAGCAGGTTCTGGAAATCGCGTCCAGTGTCATGGTGTGGCACTAGATTCCTTGTGTCTTTCTCCTTGGGCAACGTAAGTACTGAACAACCTACATGATTCCAAAAATTTAGCCTTAGCCAATGCAAATGAAGGGAAGACTACAATAGAGTTATGTATGGAGGAATGAGTTTACCTATCAATTGTTTGTTGCATATGGGTGAAGTCGTAGTTGCTCCCAAGTAGGGAATTAAGGTATATTACCTTGCTCCACTTTAGTATAATCATAATCATAATCCAGTGAGACCTAGTCATGTATGTCGCCATAGTGATTAAACCTAAGTTCATGTTGCGTATAAAGTACAAATGAAACTTGTATGGTAACTAGTGAAGCACTTACCCCTGGTTGAAGGGTACCACGATGTACTCCTTGTCAGTGTGAGCAAGCAATCCCGTTGTTATTTATTCTTTGATGAAGGATACATTTGAGTTGATGGATTACTCAGAGACCAAGTGTGGGTCGAGGAAACCCACCAGTTGTCACCGTCACCAAACTCGCTGCATCATGGATCTATAGATAAGCAATGAGTTCTAACATTTATCAGTATTACATGAATGTAGAACTTCATTGTACAGTACACTTACAGTATCCAGCATCATAGAAGTGAGACATCGAGTTTGTCGAGGTTGAATAGTAAAAATAAGCCATCAAAAGTCAGGGACCAATGACAGTCCATGCTGGTACTTTCAAGATTCAATAGGCGGCATAGTCTTCTTTGGTTGGGCCCTAGCAGCTCACTTGTGATAGATCTTCGGCGTCATCTCCACGGGAGCCGATGCAATGGACTTGTGAAGCGGAGCTTGAGGTGGAGCCATAGAGGGTTTTGTTTGACAGGCATGGTCATGTGAAGATCGCAGCACGGAAGGGTCTAGAGTGATGTCCCTCTTGGGCCACTGGACAAATGTGTGGATGGCATCCCCTATCTCATGATTTCTCTGTTTGGGGGCCTCTCCAATGGGACGGCCCTGAAAACATTATTAATCATGTCCACTTGGACCTTCACAAAATCGGTCCCTAGCTGGGCACTGTGCACCAACGTCCCTACTAGGCATGGACACGCCAACCCCCGCCCAGCGTCAACGGGAATGGAGCCAACAAGCCCAACTCTAAGGATGTACAACGTGAGCTCCTACATAACGATACATGATGAGCTAAGGTGACCACTAGGTCTATCTATGTACTATTCTAGAGATGTACATTACCTAGATGTCATCGATAGATAAGTGAGCATCGCTATGTTTAGAAAGTGGTATGCGCGCGCAGCCACTCCGATGTTGAGGGGGACTGGTTACCGTAATAATGGGACTGCCTTACGACTGGTTGCAGACTTCTCTTAGTTCTTCCCTCATGCATCTATCACTCCTCAAAGTGAGGTAGTTATCTCCTGAAGTTTGCATCAAAGTCCCATTTCATACATTCTTCACGCTCGGCCTTGGATCTCTTCCTACTCCTATACACCTTGAAGTCATTTGGGAATCCGTGCCTCCAAGATACATAAACCCCTAAACCTCACGTGCGACTTGGGTGCTCTTTGTTTCCTAGGGCCATGGACAATATATCCCTCTCCCTTACTGCTTGGAAGAATCCTTCGGAAGATTCGTTAGTCAATACTTGCTGCAAGAGGCAATCATGTTATCTTAAACCCCATGAAGTTATGGACCTATTAACAACTAGGTAGTTTAACATATCTTACCAGGTGTTGGGACACTTCCTCGTATGTGGGGTTTTTGAAAGAGGTGATGCCCGAAGACGTGGTTGATGACCTCGCTCTTAACCAGTTTCGAGCGCACTCATTTGTGATCCCGACTATGGTGGGGAGGCCTCTGATCGGGTTACGACCTCATCCTCCATCCTCCATCGCAGAATTTTACCCAGTACCCAGCAGTGCCGAGTCTATGGGGGCGAGTGTTTTGTACCTGGAGAGCCTCGTGCACCGCACTTTCCTATTAAAATTCGGCCATCGTCTTCATTCGCACAAAGGCCTCCCATATTTCCTATGACATGATGAGAGACCATGTGGAAGTGACCACATGTTTATGAGGAGTAATTGACAAGTTTGTTGCAAAGATTAGTTTGGTTTGAGTGATTTGTGCCAGGTCGGCATTTGGTGCAGTCGGGTATGGTTAGACGGTCTTATTGCATATTCGTCTTCCCGATTGGTCGTTTGGGCGATTTCATGCTTCATTGATGCTATTTATGCTTTCATGTATCGAGCGGTGCTATGTGATGTGTTTCTTGTCTGTGATGGCTGCAGGACGTCGAGGCGGAGTCGTGGCGAGACACGAGGTGACCGGACTAGGCGCAGGTGGCGCTGAGGTCAGAACGGTCGGGATGTGTCGAAGACAGCGGAGACTCGAGGTGGTTGCGAGGCTTGGACGACAAGAGACACGGAAGCTTCCCGGAAGGTGCAGGAGGGGCGAATTGGTAATTTAGCTAGGCTGCACAAGCGGGAGCGGGTTCCGTTGGATTTAGCGGGTGTAACGGGTTGGAGACCCGTTAGCCAAGGGCTATAAATAGGAGAGAGTGGCTGCATGTAGTTACACGGCTTTGGGAGAGAGTTAGGGTTTGCCTTAGTCAAAAGAGCCTTGGAGAGGTTGTTTTGCTTTGAGGCTTTAGTGGTTGGAAGAGGCAGAGTTCTGTGGGTGTACGTCTCCTTCGTAGCTTCTCCCTGTGTGTGTTCTTGAGAGATAGGGAGATGGGTTCTTGATCATTCAAGCATGTATGGGAAAGTAGAGAGGATGTGAGTAGATTCTCCTATGTAATCATGTATCTCGTTTCTTCAATATCAATCTAAGATGATTTTATTTAAGTTTGATCGAGCTCCTGTCTCTCTGTTGGTTTTTGCCTTCGATGTTCTCAATGCTTGATTTTTGAGTTTTTTGTGTTTTGGCTCGATTCTTGCTGGGGAGGGCCAAAATGAGTTGCTCTATGTTGGGATGATGTCTCAAGATCATTTGATCAGTTAAAATCCCAAGAGCTCATTCGTGATTCCAGATTTTGTTTTCGAACTCCTCTGTTCATCACCTTCTTTTCTAGGGATTTGGTGTGGTTCTTGTTTCCCCTCATGAGATGGCATGAAACTTGGTATCTTGAGTCCAGAGGCTATTAATTAGCTATCCTCAAAGTTTCATGTGAAAAGGATCAAAGATTGGAAAGGAATTTGGGTTTTTGGTTCAGTTTTGCAAAAGTTCAGGTTTTTTGTCAAAGTCTGGAATCCTTGCTTTTAAGGTGAAATCTCTTGGCAATCTAGTCTTCCCTGGCTACTTTGGTTGTTTCCCTGCTTTTCTGGACTGAGGAGATTAGTAGGAAGCCTCAAATCCCCCTGGTATTTGAAGTCTGCAAGTTCTGCAGTTTTGGTGTCTGATTTTCGGGGTTTGCAGCTCTTTGAAATCGATGACCAGTCAGACCGGAAGAGAGAAGGCGGTCAGACCGCTCATTTGCCTGCGGTCTGACCGGGCTGAGAGTGGCGGTCTGACCGTCTCTATTGGAGCGATCTGACCGGCCTGTCAACTGCGATCAGACTGGCCAGTACCAGGGGCTGATTCTTGTTGATTTCTTATGTGCTCTGTTTCCTCTTTTATTGTCTGTTGTTTGTCTCTTTTTGCTTGGCCTAGGTTCCAGTAATCACATGAACTATTTCTCTTCGTAGTTACTCACATCTATTGGAGAGGATAGTTATTCCGTGAGTACTTTTGGGATTTTTTAAAGTCGACATTCACCCCCCCCCCTCTGTCGCCATTTCGGTCCAACAATTGGTATCAGAGCCGGTTAGCTCTTCTCAATAGATCTTAACCGGTCACTAGAGCCATGGCGACAGACAAGTACTCGACCAAGCCCCCGGTCTTCGATGGGATCGACTATCCCTTCTGGAAGAGCCGAATGGAGACCTACATCCAGGCTCAGGGCTACGCCATCTGGCGTAAGGTCAAAGTACATTATGTTGTTCCTGCCGATGAGAACATCAACGCTGGAAACATGCTTGATGTTAAGGCGAATGCAAAGACAAGGAACATCATAATCTAGGGGTTGAGCAGAAGCGAGTTCGATCGCATCTCTCATCTATCGTCGGCCTTCAACATCTGGGAGACCCTCGATGCATACCATGAGGGCACCACCCAGATTAAGACGGTTCGACAGGACCAGTTCAAGCGAGATTACAACAAGTTTGAAATGCTCGCTGGCGAGTTCTTGGATGAGTGCTTCGCTCGATTTCACAAGATCTTGAGCAACCTCTGAGCGGTCGGTCTCACATACCCCGACTCGGACAACGCTCGCCAAATGCTTTCTGCTCTTGATTTGCGTGTTTGGGAGATGAAGGTGACCACGATTAAAGACACGACCGACCTCTCGACCCTGACTCTTGACGCATTGTACTCACGCCTCAAGACTCACGAGATTGACATAGTCTCTCGTAGGTCAAAGTCGTAGTCGATGGCCTTAGTCACCGATCCCACTTCTGGTCCTTCTTCCGAGTCGCTTTGTGGTTTCTCTCTTGCTGCTCTCTGTGACATAACTGATGATCAGTTAGAGCAACTTGCAGATGAGCAGTTAGCCCTCTTGGCTAGAAAGTTTTCTCATGCTTACAAGAGAAGGAGGGACAGAAAGAGAGGAGGACTCGTGATTTGCTTTGAGTGTAGTGGCCCCAACCACATTCGGGCAAACTGCCCTAAACTGGAAAAGGGCAAGGGCGACTACGGCGGTGTGAGCAAGAACGACTACATCGACAAGAACCACAACAAGAAGCCTATTGCTCACGCTCAAGGCAAGAAGAAGTTCCGCGACCTTGGCAAAGCCAAGAAGCTCTTCCACCGCGTCCTCACCGCCTTCGACGACCTCGACCTCAGCGAGGTGGAGGAGTGGAGCGACGACGATGGGACGGACGAGCAAAATCCCAAGGGTGGCGATGACTTCTCCAGCATGTGCTTCTTGGCCCTTGAGGGCGAAGTGAGCGACAGCGAGCTGTACTCTGACTCCGACGAGGTATACCCTTACTACGACCAGCTTAATGATGCTTTTCTTAAGCTAGGTGAATTCCATGCTAGATCCAGAGCTAGGGTTAGCGAGTTGGAGAAGGAAGTAATGAGCTTGTCACAGGAGCTTACTTCACTTAGATCTGCTCCCTCCCGTGACGATTGTGATGTATGTACTGCTCTGCTTGGTGATATGGAGAAATTAAGGACCTCTCATGATAGTCTGTCTTCTGAGCTTGACATGCTTAAGGTGGAGAATGTTAGTCTTTTGGCTGAACTAGGGATGAGTAGGATTGTTACTCTCGCATCTACTATTGTTGAGACTACATCTTGCACCTCATGTGAGGATAAGGACAATGCGTTTAGAGGTCTTTATACCATGTTGCTCGATCTGCCCGAGACTTGTGAAAGTTGCAATAATTTGAAGATGAACCTAAAACGGGCAGATCATAAAATTGCTGAATTACAAGCTTTTCTTCTTGAGCCTGTTGCTTCATGTGTGAATTGTCCCAAGCTTACGGCTGAGCTTGAAGCTGTCTCCAAACAGTTTCAAGAATTAGTTAATGATAACAACAGATTGGCTCAATATGCTTCTAAGGACCCTGTTAGCTCACCATACATTAATTGTAACAAACTAAAATCTGACTTGATTACATTGGATGAAAAATATGTGAAGCTAACTAAGGACCTTCTAGAGAAGCTACCTTTTGCTTGTGATGTGTGTGCTGCTGAGGGGGAGAAGCCCAAGGGTAAGGTAGAGACACCTAGCGACATGAACCAATTGGCTAGCAGTAGGACTGTCCATTCTGAGTCGGCTGTGCGTGCACAAGCCATTCGTTCTTCTGCTATTGGTTCTTCTTCTACTCCCTTACCTTCTGCTATTCCTTCTTCCCCCTGCTCTTCTTACACCTCTCTCTTTTGGGAGTGTCAGTACCTTATGAACACTCTTGAGAGATTTGTAGGAGGCAAGAAGAAGCTTAATCTTATTCTAGACCAATCTAAGCTTTGCAGATTCAATCAGAGTCTAGGATATGATTTCTATGAGGACATGAGGAAGCATCCACCTGCCGTGCTTAGACCCATAGCCGCAGGTGTAATCGAGATTGAGCCCAGGACCGAGAAAGTCCAATTTAAGTCAGCGGGCTTTGTCCAAGGGATTTCTGACAGCAAGGTGAGTTCTCCTGCTGCTTCAGCCTCTCAGAAGGCGAAGCCTCACCGTGTTACTTCTACCTCTCAGAAGGTGAAGTATCACTGCACCTTCTGTCAGAAAGGATGGACACTCGATCGAGCGACGCTTCAGGCGCGCCAAGATCGCGCGTAGAGACCGTGTTGCAGCTCTTAGGCGTATTCAGGGTCAGCCCTAAACCTTGAGTGCACCTAGGACCAACACGAGGTCTAGGTTTGCTTCAAGTGTTTCTGATGAGTTTGGGCAGCATCAGGGACTTAGTTTTTCCGAGTTTTCTAGTTTTCGTCCTCATTCTCCCTTTAGTCATGACTTCCGCCGTTTTGAGGGTAGATCTCGTTTTCCCCGTCGAGATGGCTACCCGCGGCAAGATCAGCGTGTTGCCGGTGCTCCGACTCGCTCTCCCGTAGCAGTCGGACCCAGCAACAGCTTTAGGTCTACACGTAGACCTTCTGCTGTCTTGAGCGACAGAGAGCGTAGGGTAGATAGAGGTCAGTCGTGTGTGGCTACTTCTTCTACTCGACGTGTTACTCAGTATTGGGTGCCAAAATCACTCTTGATTTATCCCAGTACTGAGACTTTACTCTCTGTTTGACTCAGGTTCGCCTGGCTTGTTGACTCCGGTTGTTCTCGACATATGACTGGAGACTCTCGTTGGTTCTCTTCCCTAGCCATGCTCCAGGTGATGAGACGATCACCTTCGGAGACACCTTGTTTGGGCACGTCATCACCAATGGTACAGTGCGTGTTAATGAGTCTTTTATGTTAAAAGATGTTCGGGTAATCTGGCTTGCGGGATTTCTCGTTATGGGAGGATCTTTCGTGCTGATTTTTCTGAGTCTTCTGGTGATCCTCTCTGGTGTTTGGTTGCTTCTGAGTCCTGTGACTTGACTTTCTGGCATAGGAGACTTGGTCATATTGGATTTGACCATTTGACCAGAGTTAGCGACCACGATCTCATACGTGGTCTGCCGAAACTCAAGATGGTCAAAGATATTGTGTGTGCTCCTTGCCGGCATGGCAAGATGGTTGCCGCTTCTCATCCTCCGGTCACAGTGACTATGACCGATGCACCAGGACAGCTGCTCCACATGGACACAGTTGGACCAACTCGAGTGCAGTCAGCAGGAGGGAAGTGGTATGTTCTTGTCGTAGTCGATGACTTCTCGAGATACTCTTGGATGTTTTTCTTAGCCTCGAAGGATGAGACGTTTACACATTTTCGAAGTCTTTTTAGTAGGCTTTCTGTTGAGCTCCTGGGTGCCTTATGAGCGATCCGCAGTGACAATGGCACAGAGTTCAAGAATTTTTACTTTGAGAGGTTCTGCGATGAGACAGGTGTAGAGCACCAGTTCTCTTCTCCGCACATCCCACAACAGAATGGCGTCGTGGAGAGGAAGAACCGTACCTTGGTCGAGATGGCCATGACAATACTTGATGAGTATTCTACACCTAGGAAGTTTTGGGCTGAGGCTATTGCGACCGCGTGCCATGTTTCGAACAGAGTTTTTCTTCGGGCACACTTGCAACACACTTCTTATGAGTTGAGATATGGGCGAAAGCCTAGTGTCTCGCATTTTCGTGTATTTGGTTGCAAGTGTTTCATTCTAAAGTCTGGGAACCTAGATAAGTTCGAGTCACATTCTTGTGATGGTATCTTTCTAGGTTACTCGGCTTCTTCGCGGGCGTATAGGGTCTGGAACTGCGAGTCTAGTAAGTTGGTAGAGACCTGTGAGGTGACCTTCGACGAGGCCAGTCCGGGGACTAGGCCCGGTATCTCAGGTTCTTTAGAGCAGTCCGAGCCCATCTTTGTGGATGATGAGGACGATGGAGATGGGGGTTATTTACCCGATCCAGTTCCTCATCCTCCACCCGAGGTGCCGACTTCCACCGCACCTCCAGGTGATCAGTCCATGCCTTCTGCTTCCTTTGGAGCTAGTGGCTCTATTCCTACCTCATCAACTCATGAGGTAGAGGCCACTTCTTCATCTCATCCTAGACCTCCTCGACATATCCAGAAAGACCATCCTTCCGAGCAGATGATTGGAGACCTCTTTGAGCGAGTCACACGCTCGAAGTCTGGCATGTCACATTTCTGTCTCCATTCTGCCTTTGTTGCCACCTTTGAGCCCAAGGATGTGTGTCATGCACTTTCTGATGAGTCTTGGGTCAATGCCATGCATGAGGAGTTAGAGAATTTCGAGAGAAACAAGGTCTGGTCGCTTGTCGAGCCCCCTCGAGGTCACAATGTCATTGGACCAAGTGGGTGTTCAAGAACAAGCAAAGTGAGGATGGGATTGTCATTCGGAACAAGGCTAGACTGGTAGCTCAGGGCTTTTCTCAGGTTAAGGGTCTAGACTTCGAGGAGACCTTTGCCCCTATAGCTAGACTTGAGGCCATTAGAATCCTGCTTACTTTCGCAGCTTCTAAAGGTTTCAAGCTTTACCAGATGGATGTCAAGAGTGCCTTCCTCAATGGCTTTATTGAGGAAGAGGTCTATGTGAGACAGCCTCCGGGTTTCGAGAACCCCAAATACCCAAACCATGTCTTCAAACTTTCCAAAGCGTTGTATGGACTTAAGCAGGCCCCTAGAGCTTGGTATGAGAGGCTTAAGTCCTATTTGTTGAGTCGTGGTTTTGAGATGGGTGAGGTGGATAAGACCTTGTTCATTCGCTGGCATGGCGTTGACTTTCTGCTCGTCCAGATCTATGTGGATGACATCATCTTTGGCGGCTCTTCTCATACTCTTGTTTCACAGTTCTCGGATGTCATGAGCACCGAGTTTAAGATGAGTATGATGGGCGAGTTGACCTTCTTCCTTGGCTTCCAGATCAAGCAGACTCGGGAGGGTACCTTCTTGCATCAGGGCAAGTACACTCGTGACCTCCTGAGACGCTTCGACATGAGTGACGGTAAGCCTGTGTCAACTCCAATGGTGTCCACAGCTTCTCTTGACCCAGATGAGGACGGCGAGCCAGTTGATCAGGAGTATCGCAGCATGATTGGCTCCCTCTTGTACCTCACTGCCTCGAGACCGGACATACACATCGCTGTGTGTCTTTGTGCTCGGTTTCAGGCTTCTCCTCGCGTATCTCACCGCCAGGAGGTGAGGCGCATCCTTCGGTACCTTCGAGCTACCATTGACTATGGTATCTGGTACTCTTCCTCGTCCTGTCTTTTCTTGAGAGCCTACTCGGATGCAGACTTTGCTGGTTGTAGGATAGATAGGAAGAGCACTTCTGGCACCTGCCAATTCATTGGCACTTCTCTTGTTTCTTGGTCTTCTAGGAAGTAGTCCGGTGTTGCACAGTCCACCGCAAAGGCCGAGTACGTCGCTATAGCCAGTTGCTGTAGCCAGGTGCTCTGGATGGTCTTGACCCTGCGGGACTTTGGGTTAGTTATCGATAGTGTTCCACTCTTTTGTGATAACACTTCTGCGATTAACATTGCTAAGAACCCAGTGCAGCATTCTCGGACCAAGCACATTGATATCAGATATCACTTCCTTCGAGACCATGTGGAGAAGGGTGACATAGTGCTCCAGTTTGTGGAGAGTGAGCACCAGTTGGCTGATATCTTTACCAAGCCTTTGGATAGCTCTAGGTTTTCAGCTCTGCGGGGAGAGCTTGGGGTGGTTTATCCTTATGGACTGTTGTGAGGGGGAGCCTTATGCTTTACTGCTTTATCTTGATTATTATGCTCTTACTCCTTTTTGTTGCATTGCATATGGGTGCATTGGGGTTAGTTCTTCTAGCATAGGTTAGAGTGGTCTTCTCTTGTCTAGTTGTTTAGATTTCTTACTCTTATCTTGTGATTTTAGGATGCTGCTTATTAGCCGTTTCTCTTCTCACTAGGTTGAGCTCACTCACTTCTTATAGGTTCTAGCAAGGGTTAGGCCACCCTTGGGTAGACAGGAAACGTGTTTGCTCCTTAGTGTGTTAGGTGATCAGCTGATAGTCCTAGAGTCATATGGGGTAGATGAGAGTCAGTCTGAACCATAGTATCCTCTATATCTTGTCTATGCTTTAAGGACTGCCTTTTCTGATTTTCTTGCCAGCTTCTCGATTTCATTGCTTTGGTTCAGGGGGAGTTCATTTGGGAGCTTTTGGAGCTTAATATTGACATAACTCAACTTGAACTAAAAGTGCATCACATGTTGAGGGGGAGCTGGATTTTCTTACATTTCAACATTTCTGCATTGTAAATAACTACATGGAGCCTTGATTACTATCCTCTCATGACATGATTACAATGAATTACACCTTGCCATGACTTGAGCTTACTTGCTAGATATATCATGACTTTATATGTGTAGTTTAGTCTTTGCCATGATGAGTTAATTAAAATTGCTCAACTTGAATTGAAACGTGTCATGTTAGTTCTCGAGACTAGTCCTTCTTTAGTTATCCTTTTATGATTCATGCCATGTCACATAGGCTAAGTTGAGTCTTGAATCTTTGTTGAGCTTTAGATTGAGCTATTCTAGTTTCTTGATGAAGCATGAGTTAGTACGACATGATAAAAAGCAAAAAGATCTCTTTTGTGCGAAAAACTGATCTCACCAATTCTTTCTCATGAGACTGCTTGCCATTGCACTTAGCATGAACTTAGAGGAAGTTTTGGATGACCAGGACTAGCTTCTTAAGCTTCTAACTTGGAGTAGTCGCATAAGGCTTGAGATCTAGCACATAACTAAAAATGTTGGTTGGAAACAATCATGAGCTTTAAAAGTCAAACCTTAAGTCAAATGTGCTCAATTTGCTTAATTCCACATAGAACAAGTACTTAAACAAATGTCTCATTCTTGAACTTATAGCACTCTAAATTGACTCAATACTAACTTCTTGGTTCCACTTAGACTATTGACATGGCTTGCATCATCCTTGGATACCTTTAGCTAGACTAGAATCATGAATGACTTGATATGCTAAGAAATTGCTCTAAATTTCAGATTGTAACTCTTCAGCTTAGCTTGATTATACATGTCTTGTCATGATCTTGATAGCATTCTTATGCATTATGGCTTAGTGTAATACTCGTTTGGTCATTTTGAATAATCTTCATGGCTCTAAATGCTTAGATTAAATAAAATTACAGCCATTTCATCCATTTTTGTGACTTTATTCTCTCTTTTGCATCCTTGATGTGTTTATTGCCAAAAGGGGGAGAATAGCGGAGAAAAAGCCTTTTGGGAACCTTCTTGAGCTTTGGAGAACAATTTGCTCTGTCTTTTGTAGCTCTAGTGTTCCTTCGTCGACATGGTCATAGCTTCTTTGATTTCTCTTGGACCATGTTTGACTCTTGTCTCATTCAAACTCAACTTTGTGCTTTTTCTGGGTTTGTCAATATACTCATCAAGGGGGAGATTGAGAGACCATGTGGAGGTGACCATATGTTTATGATGAGTAATTGACAAGTTTGTTGCAAAGATTGAGTTTGGTTTGAGTGATTTGTGCCAGGTCGGCATTTGGCGCAGTCGGATATGGTTAGACAGTCTTATTGCATATTCGTCTTCCCAATTGGTCGTTTGGGCGATTTCATGCTTCATTGATGCTATTTATGCTTTCATGTATCGAGCGGTGCTATGTGATGTGTTTCTTGTCTGTGATGGCTGCAGGACGTCGAGGCGGAGTCGTGGCGAGACACGAGGTGACCAGACTAGGCGCAGGTGGCGCTGAAGTTAGAACGGTCGGGATGTGTCGAAGATGGCGGAGACTCGAGGTGGTTGCGAGGCTTGGACGACAAGAGACACGGAAGCTTCTTGGAAGGTGCAGAAGGGGCGAATTGGTAATTTCGCGAGGTTGCACAAGCGGGAACGGGTTCCGTTGGATTTAGCGGGTGTAACGGGTTGGAGACCCGTTAGCCAAGGGCTATAAATAGGAGAGAGTGGCTGCATGTAGTTACATGGCTTTGGGAGAGAGTTAGGGTTTGCCTTAGTCAAAAGAGCCTTTGGAGAGGTTGTTTTGCTTTGAGGCTTTAGTGGTTGGGAGAGGCAGAGTTCTATGGATGTATGTCTCCTTCGTAGCTTCTCCCTGTGTGTGTTCTTGAGAGATAGGGAGATGGGTTCTTGATCATTCAAGCATGTATGGGAAAGTAGAGAGGATGTGAGTAGATTCTCCTATGTAATCATATATCTCCTTTCTTCAATATCAATCTGAGATGATTTTGTTTAAGTTTGATCGAGCTCCTGTCTCTCTGTTGGTTTTTGCCTTCGATGTTCTCAATGCTTGATTTTTGAGTTTTTTGTGTTTTGGCTCGATTCTTGCTGGGGAGGGCCAAAATGGGTTGCTCTATGTTGGGATGATGCCTCAAGATCATTTAATCAGTTAAAATTCGAAGAGCCCATTCGTGATTCCAGATTTTGTTTTCGGACTCCTCTGTTCATCACCTTCTTTTCTAGGGTTTTGGTGTGGTTCTTGTTTCCCCTCATGAGATGGCATGAAACTTGGTATCTTGAGTCCAGAGGCTATTAATTAGCTATACTCAAAGTTTCATGTGAAAAGGATCAAAGATTGGAGAGGAATTTGGGTTTTTGGTTCAGTTTTGCAAAAGTTTAGGTTTTTTGTCAAAATCTGGAATCCTTGCTTTTAAGGTGAAATCTCTTGGCTATCTAGTCTTCCCTGGCTACTTTGGTTGTTTCCCTGCTTTTCTGGACTGAGGAGATCAGTCGGAAGCCTCAAATCCCCCTGGTATTTGAAGTCTGCAAGTTCTGCAGTTTTGGTGTCTGATTTTCGGGGTTTGCAGCTCTCTGAAATCGATGACCGGTAAGACCGGAAGAGAGAAGGCGGTCAGACCGCTCATTTGCCTGCGGTCTGACCGGGCTGAGAGTGGCGGTATGACCGGCTCTATTGGAGCGGTCTGACCGGCCTGTCAACTGAGGTCAGACCGGCCCCAAGAGCGGTCAGACCGGCCAGTACCAAGGGCTGATTCTTGTTGATTTCTTATGTGCTCTGTTTCCTCTTTTATTGTTTGTTGTTTGTCTCTTTTTGCTTGGCCTAGGTTCCAGTATTCACATGAACTATTTCTCTTCGTAGTTACTCATAGCTATTGGAGAGGATAGTTATTCCGTGAGTACTTTTGGGATTTTTTAAAGTCGACATTCACCCCCCTCTGTCGCCATTTCGGTCCAACACATGAAAGGATACCTCATGAAGGATATGCGATCCTTGCTCATGTACTTTGTGACAAGTGTGCTCTTGAAGGACTTCCACGCTTTTCCCATCGCGAGGAGTGCCTGCCATCGCATGAGTCCTTGGACTTCTACTGGGATGTTGAACATGTTTGAAATTTCTGTCCACAGCTCACTTTTCTCTTCTTTTGTCAAAGCTTTCTAGTCCAAAATGCTATTGCTGCTTTCTTCGGTTGCAAAAGGACTCCATCCGGAGAGGCCTCCATGATGTTCATTGAAGCCGCTGGTATTTTCGATAGTCCTCTACCATGCCTAGTTACTCCGGTCTTCGGAGCATCGGTCCTATTCAGTGACATCATTGATGATGATGATGATGTCATCTTTCTTATAAGAAAAAACTAATTACAGTGAGCTGTGAGCGTAAACATTGGCACATGGTTGATCCTACAAGAAATAAGAACATTCAGTGACGTATATAGTTGCTACAAGGTCTCTTTGCAATACTAACATCCCAAATCGCACAGTCCAATATCTCAGGTTCTACAAAGTAAGTTATAGCTGAAGTCTCTTCCTTCTCATCATGCTGTATGTTGAGCTTGGTTGTTGTTTTAGACGTAAAACAAACCTTTGGCCTACCACGCCCTTCATTTACAAATGATTGGTGCGGCAACCCAAAGGTTCTTCTACGCCTAAGAGAGTAATCAAGCCTAATACCCAGCATGATGAGGAAGAAGTGATAACAGCCATAACTTACTTCATAGAACCTGACACATTGAAATGTGTGATTTGCCATTCCAAATGATCTTGTAGCAATAACAAAGTGAATCACAGAGGGCACTAGTATACATGATTTGCTTCATGCCCTTTAAAGGTTTCTTTGTCATATATTATTGCTGCAAGGTCTCTTTAGAATACTAACATGCCATTCCAAATAAATCTTGTAGCAATAACATGACCCTTGCTCCCTTAAGGTTGTTTGTAAGAACTCTAACTCACTTAGAAACAACAGCTCAAATAATTTATCTCTAAAATCATTTCCTAGCTTTTTCTTACTTGAACCAGCAGCCCACCCATAGAAGTAAGGAGAGGAGAGTCGGAGGACGGGACATGTATTTCTTAACATCTAAAAGACGAACAATAAAGTATCGTACACTTGAACTTGAAAAGGGTTGAAGCAAATTAATTTGCTTCAACCCTTTTGAAGCTCAAATATGTAGTGTTGTAATGTTCCTCTTGTACGACTACTATTTCAACTTACAGTGTTTCATGCCATTTATCTACTTGAACCAGCATCCTACCCATAGAAATAAGACGAACATTAAAGCATCATACACTTGTGCTTCAAAAGGCATGAATCAAATTAATTTACTTCCTGCCGTTTGAGTCAGAGGAGGGGAGACAAGAATGTAGTGGAAGGTGAAGGAGAGCGTGGACCACCGGACACCCAGAAGGCCGACCATGAGGACGACATGGAGGTGACATTTTTGGCAAGGACAAAGGACCACCATACACTTCTTCATCCTTGTGAGGCCCACACCGAGACCACCCCCAACAACCTTACCACTTCCATCCTGACACAAGTAGGCCTACCGTCCCTCCCACATCCATTTCCCCATTTCTTTTTGGGTTCCACATAAAAACGACACTAACAGATATGGACAGATGTAACACACATGAGCTAAAAAGTGGGATTTGGGATTCATATCTTTGGGAGGAGAGGCGACGGGGAGGAGAGAACTTATGAACGCACATTAACAGATATGGATGGATCTATCACACATCACATACAAAATGGGATTTGGGATCCATACCTTTGGGAGGAGAGGCAGCGTCGGGATTAGAGGCGACAGGAAGGAGAGGCGGCACCGGGAGGAGAGGTGGCATCGGGAGGAGAGGCGACGGAGCCACCACGCTAGGTGAGGAAGGAGAGGATGGAGACATTGTGTTCTCCGGCAGCGGCGGTGGCGGTTGGGGAATGATGGGACGGAGGGGTGCGCGAGTGAGGAGTAAGAGAGCAAAACCTAGCTGGGGCCTTACTTATAGAAGAACTATCACAGATAGTTCAATTAAATAACTATATGTAATATTACTATCACAAATGGTTCTATGATGTAAACATCTGTAATGTTGTACTTATCATAGACGGTTCTATTATGGAATCATCTGTGATGTGTAGTTTATCACAGATAACTCTATTATCAAACCATCTGTAATGTTATACATTATCGCAGATGGTTCTATTATGGAATCATCTGTGATGTTGTACTTATCATAGACGATTTTATTATGGAATCATCTGTGATACATATATCACAGACGGTTAGACGGTTTGTGGCACTAAACTGCTTGTGATACTTCCTGGTTATTCGGCTAGCCTTAGGAAATGCTAGCCACGCCTTCTAAAAACAAGCAAGCAGATACAATCGCAAATTTAATTATTTCTACATTACTGAGTCAATTACAATGGAATAATTTCCAAATAGATGTTCGCTGTGTGGGATCATTCTATTTGGCTATTTTCCTTTTAAATAAAGGCCATGTTCTTTTCAACTTTTAAAAGCTGCTTTTCGGCTTTTCTATAGTAACTCACTTTTAAATAGAGTATTTTTTCAAAATAGAGTCTACTAATTAATTGTAGTACATACTTTACTGACTTCATTTATATCGGCAAAAACCGCACGTGAGTTTCTGTTACTCTTTAATCTCTCGTACAAACAGCCTAAAAGTCACAAGCCGCAGCCAAAAAGAACAGGCCCAAAGCCCTTCACAATGATCGATATGCATATAGCTTGCTTCATCCCTTGGTTCTTCCTCGAGCCTGATACCATCTCGGAATAGAGGCAACTCATCAAATTAATTGTACTCTTCCTCATCCACGACATTCTCAACTCTGACAATCTTTCTTTTTCCATGAAGAACTATGTGGCGTTTCTTATTTGCCAGTCAGTTACATAAAAAGCTTGAACAACTTGCCTCACGAGTATGAATTGTTCATCTTTGTATCATACACATTCGAGGTCTACAGCAGTTATGCCATACTTATCGACCTTTACACTTTGTGGGAGTTGGACCTAATGGCACCAAAAAAGAGGGATGTTGAAAATTACAAAGTCAAGCTCCCAAATCTCTTCTACAAGCCCGTGGTAGGAGCTTGGGGCAATAGTACTAAACTGCTCACGAAATGCATATATGCAGACACCTGAGTTTTGGACTGTGCTCTTTCTATCCTGATCTATTGTATAAAATGTGTAACCATTAATATTGTATCCTTGCCATGTCACAATTGTAAATTTTGGTCCTTTTGTCAACCATTGCATTATTTTACTTGATGGCCTCCAAGTGAATCGCACCTTCAACCATTTATTGAACCAGCGGTTGTGCTGCCTCATGATCCAAACCTCCGGCTGGCCTGAATTCTCTTGGCGTAGCATGTCCTTGTGCTCTTCAATATATGGGGACACTTCATTCATGTGTTGCAAGACCATGAAATGGGCTTGAGTGTACGTGTCCAGATCGGGAGTTATTGCTTTCCTTCTGATGGTCCCGATACCCTCTAGCCTCCCCTCATGATGAGAAGAGTCACGCCTATTGGTTCAACTTGAGCCATGTAATCGGTGCAGAACTTAGTGACCTGTTCGATTGCAAAACCTTTGATGATGTTGCCCTCCAGCCGAGATCAATTGCATACATAGGACTTGAGAATTCCCATGTACCATTTGAATGGGTACATATGACTTAGAAACATGGGGCCATATATCTTTATCTCTTTCAAAAGGTGGACAATCAGATGGACCATAATATCAAAAAATGATAGGGGAAAATATATCTCAAGATGACATAGTGTCGTCACCACCTCGGTATACAAAGCATCTAGTCCATCGGGATTGATGACCTTCTAAGCAATTACGTTAAAGAAATAACACAACCATGATTGTCACTCGAAGCTTGTTTGGCAAAATACTTGTAATTGCAATAGAAAGCAATTGTATCATTAGCACATGGTAGTCATGACATTTCATACCAATTAATTTCAAATCTTCCATGGAAATAAGTTTCTTCATGCTAGCGATGTGGGCAAATGAAACTTTCACACCATGCAAGCATTAACACAATTCAGTTCTCTCGGACTTAGAGTATAGCATGTTGAGGGAAGGTACATCTGGCCTTTATATGTCTCTATCGGTGCTAACTCGATCCTAATGTTCATAGCGACCAAGTCACGTCATGCGTTGACACCATCCTTTGTTTTATCATGAATGCTCAGTAAGAGACCAGTCAAGCTATCACATACATTCTTCTCTATGTGCATGACATCGATGCAATTACGAACTTCTAAATGCTCCCAATAAGGCAAGTCCTAAAATACTAACCTATTCTTCCACATGTTCTTCTAGTAGGTCCTCAACTTACATCCCTTTCCAAGCACAACATCAATACCCTTGGCCATATCGTAGACATCTTTCTCACTAAAAGGCCTTGGTGCTAAGTCACCCTCTTTATTTCTATCATATTATTTCTTTATCTTGCACTATGGGTGATCCCTTGGAAGGAACCTACGGTGACGCATGTACACAGTTTTGCATGAGTTATTCAACCACACACTCTTGGTATAATCTAAATAGTGTGGATAGGCTTTGGCTCCTTTCATACTCAACCCCAACAAATTACCAAAGGCAGAAAAATCATTGATGGTGCAAAACATCATGGCATGCAGAGTAAAATTCTCTCGTTTGTCATCATCCCATACATGTACCCCTTCGTTCTATAGTGTCACAAGATCTTCTACTAATGGTGCTAGGTACACATCAATATCATTTCCAGGTTGTTTCAGCCCTCGTATAAGTAGTGACATCAAAATGTACTTCCACTTCATATACAGCCAAGGAGTAAGGCTATACATGCATATATTCATGGGCCAGGTGCTATGTCAGCTGCTCATGTTACCGAAAGGATTCATTCTATCTATACTCAAGCCAAACCTTATATTCCTCGATTTCACACTGAAGTCTACAAATATCCTAGCAATGTTCCTCCACTAGGTAGAATCAGCAACATGTCGTATCATTCCATCTTTCTTACGCTTCTCTGAGTGCCAACGCAGTAGTCTTACATTCTTTCGGCTCACAAATAAACACTTCAAATAGGAAATTACAAGTAGATACCACAAAATCTTAGCATGTGGTCCTTGCTTTACCTCTATGCCCCTGCCATCATCGAAGTCATTCTTACAATTGTGTCGGGATGCTTTGCACACCAGATAAACATGTAATTTTACATACTCTTTATAGTAGACGACATAATCATTTAGACATGCATGTATTCTTTCGACTTCCATTCCCAATGGACAAAGAACCTTCTTGGATTGGTAGGTGGTTCTCGACAACACATTTCCTATGAAAGGATGTTCGCTAGGAGACCTAACAATGCCATGAAACTCTTGTCAGACCAACTTTTCTTGCCTTCAATTTCAGCAATTCAAGAACTGATGACAACTGTAAAACCCATAAATTGAAAATAATAATAATTATTATTATAAAACCAAAAACCCACCAAACCCTAATCTCACCTTAACCTCCATACATATAAGGGAATCATCTTTTTTTCCTCCTTCCTGTGCGCCGTCTTCTCTCCAGGTACTCCCTCTCTCCTCTCTACCTCTCTCTTCCTCTCTTCATCTCTCTTTCTTGCACGGGCCTGCATGGGAGCTGCATGGGCACCGGCGGAGGCGGCCACGGGGGCGGCGGCGCCGGCAGTGGTGGCAGCGGCCGGTCTACCGGCCGGCGGCGGCCGTAGCCATGGTGCTCTCGGCGGCTTGGTGGTCCGGCCATGGAGGCTCAACGGTCGCGGGGACCCGGCCGTCAGGCGGAGGCGGTCCGGCCGACGGGCGGCGGTGGCCCGGCTTCGCAGGCGGTAGCGGCCCGTGGCACTTGCGGCTGCGTGGAGCTCCTGCCATGGCGGCTCGGCGGCCCGGCCGGCAGGCGATGGCGGCTTGGCCGGCAAGCGGTGGTGGCTGGCCGGTGGGGAGTGACGGTGGCGGTTTGGCGAGCAAGCGGCGACGGAAACCATGGCTGGCTTTGCACGCTGAGTGCGTACGCGCGCGGCTGGCTCGGCAACGGCGGCAGCCCGGCTGGCCGGTGGTGGTGGTTCAGCCAGGGAGTGGCGGCTTGAGGCGACAGCGGCGGCGGCGGAGGCCGGCGGCGATGGCATAGCCGAAATTTCCTGTGGCGACCGTCGTTTCCGTGGCCGAACGCTGTTCACTCGGCCGAATGTCTATTTTCTTCCAGTCAATTATTCCTGTCGTCCCTGTATCAAAATTCATCATATCTTATCGGTGCTCCCCATTTTATCCTGTAGGCTCTCACACAGCGGTTGAGGGAGCAGCGGGGCAGTTGCATCTCTCGGTTCCATCGTGCAGCGTGTCCGTCGAGCGTGCTCAAGGCAAGTACCTCGCGGCCGTAACCTGTTTCTTTCGCACTCTATATCTCATAATTAATGTTGCCTTAGCACAATTACTGATCATTACATTATATTGTTGCCTAACGTGAGTCGTTGTAGTTTAGTAGATGTTCATATGACGAGATAGATAGTAATAAATGCTTGTAATTAGTCTGCTGTTAACCGTAGAGTTCTTATGTGGTTAGAATTGTAACCAATGTTTAAATGGTAATTAGGGTTGCGCCGAATCATGCTCAAATATAAGGTTAATCACTAGTAATCTTTAACATTGGTCGGTTATTTATATGCTTTATACCTGTGAACCTTAATTGTTGTTTATTATTCGTGGATTGTTGTTGATTCAGCTACCGCACATTAACTTGACTAATGACCCATTTATCACCTAATAAAAAAAGATATGTTTGGCAACCCTTGTACAACACTGGTTAGGAACCTCCTTATCGGCAGATCTTATTCCCAACATCATGAATCATTGACCTTGTCTCTAGTCTCGTCGTATCAAACCTTCACTCTTATAACCACATCTTAATTCAATCACAACTCTCTAATTATATCATGGATAATTTGCTAAATAACAACTAAGGGTTATCACGCCGGGGCCACCCACATATAGGGGTCATTTCCACCCACCTGGTAACGTACGGGGGGCCGTACATTCTCGTTACACAGGATATTACACCCGACTGCGGTTATACAGTCGAGGACAAGGTTGTGCCTGGCTATTCTCGTATAACCGGGTATGTGGGATGAGGTCGCCGGCACCCGTGTAATAATGTACCATAACTTGTCACATAACAATTATCCTTAATACACAATTCTCCTATTATTCCTTTTCCAATTACGACAGTATTCCCAATATCACTTGTCCATTGCTTGCCTTTGTGCATTGCTTACTTATCATGCTTACTGTTTATTTCATATGGTTGCTTTACCTGTTTTACTCTTGAGTTGCGACCGTAGTTGGGTGCTTGCTGAGATTTCCAAATCTCACGCTTGCTCTTTCCCTCTCAGGTAAAAGGCCAGTGGATTGATAGCAGCATGCATGGGTGGGAGCACTCGAATTTCAGCACTGCGGCTTGCCACAAGTTTTGCCATTTACTTTATTTGTCATTTGATTAGAAGTGGACCGGTCCCATATTTCAAACATTATTACAGCTTCCGTTGATTATTTAATAAAGTACTTTGAAGGTTTTAATTTGTGTATGAATTTCTATCATTATCTTTTATTATTACTCTTACTTCTTGGCGATGACGTTCCATACTAGTATTCCACCTTGGCTTTATGTGGGGTGCTACAACAACCTTATGTATTGCGGCTTGCAGCCCAGGAACAAAGATTTCTCTGAGTCCTCTATTAAGCCCATAAATTTACCAAATATTCTATCACTATAGTTCCCTTCTTCATTGCGTAGCATCTGATCTAGATTGTCATCATGTAACCTATCCTCATCGAAAGCACAGCCCACAACCGGTATATCATTGTCTCCCTCGACAATGTTATAATTACCTTCCTGTATAATATTCTTCTGTTCACCGTGACTAGTCCAATATGTATACCCTTTTTTGAAACCCCTTCAAATCAAGTGATCTTCAATCTGCGATGAGTTTGTAAACATCTCCAGATTATCACAATCAAGGCATGGACAGTACAAATATTCCATTTCCTTCTTCAACATATCCTGCCTAACCGCTCTTCTAAAAGCAGACATGCCATTAATGTACTCTTCACACATACAGTTCTCAACGTACATCCAACTTTGGTCCATCTACACTACGCATGTAACAAATTACTGTCAAACTAAATTATTAATGCTACTATAGCTAGCCAGGCTAGTACTTACACGTGTATGACTGATATTCATGAAGCGATGTATATATCAAACGAGAATATATTGAAGTAAACTAGGAGTAGTGACCCATTCTTAAATTCGAACAAACTACCAATTAAGTTAGATCTAAACCTAGCTATCACCTCTCTTTATTACAAGGCATATAATTAGAAGCAAATACTAACCTCTAATCACCAAGAACAAATAGATCTGCAAGTGGTATGCTTTCACCAAACTCCCTAAAGCTGCCCATCTCCTTCAACACAGCACAATGAAGACATACCTATCGGGACCCCGCTGGCTAGACATTTAATAACTCGGCATATCCCAGACACGTCCAACTGCGAACCGTCTGTGGCCTCGTAATATCATTGATGGTTCTCATTAATAACTGTCTGTCATAATTCACAGACGGTTCTTAACAATAACTGTCTGTGATAATGGGAGATTTCATAGACGGTTATCATTACAAACTGTCTATGATAATTACTTATCACAAACAATTCCTATTAATAACCGTCTGTGAAACAATATCACAAATGGTTCTAAAGCAGAACTGTCTGTGATAAATACAGTTCTAAAATCTAAATTCATTCTCATATACATAAATACAAATTCAGTAATGACTCAAGAGTAAATATGCATTACGTAGTTGCATTTTACCAGTTAGTAACGCCATCATGTCGTTATACCATGACCATTTACATATATAAAATAGAGTAAATAGAAATTCAACCGCTTGATTTTACATATATATGGTGCCCAAACAGCATGACCAGTCATTTCTTACAAAAGACAAAAAAAAGTAGAAATCTAATTGCTTCAAAGTTTTTTCTAATGGTGGAGATAGCATGCAATCTCCATCTTCAAAACTTCACAAGCGACGTGATCGGCATCCGACGATTCAGGATCATCAGTGAATGAAAGCCCGAAATGTGTTCACCCGCTGACATGCTTGGAGTGTCTCCCAAACACCCTGTGACTGAACAATCAAGTCGATAGTCTCGTCGTATCAAACCTTCACTCTTATAACCACATCTTAATTCAATCACAACTCTCTAATTATATCATGGATAATTTGCTAAATAACAACTAAGGGTTATCACGCCGGGGCCACCCACATATAGGGGTCATTTCCACCCACCTGGTAACGTACGGGGGGCCGTACATTCTCGTTACACAGGATATTACACCCGACTGCGGTTATACAGTCGAGGACAAGGTTGTGCCTGGCTATTCTCGAATAACCGGGTATGTGGGATGAGGTCGCCGGCACCCGTGTAATAATGTACCATAACTTGTCACATAACAATTATCCTTAATACACAGTTCTCCTATTATTCCTTTTCCAATTACGACAGTATTCCCAATATCACTTGTCCATTGCTTGCCTTTGTGCATTGCTTACTTATCATGCTTACTCTTTATTTCATATGGTTGCATTACCTGTTTTACTCTTGAGGTGCGACCGTAGTTGGGTACTTGCTGAGATTTCCAAATCTCACGCTTGCTCTTTCCCTCTCAGGTAAAAGGCCAGTGGATTGATAGCAGCATGCATGGGTGGGAGCACTCGAATTTCAGCACTGTGGCTTGCCACAAGTTTTGCCATTTACTTTATTTGTCATTTGATTAGAAGTGGACCGGTCCCATATTTCAAACATTATTACAGCTTCCGTTGATTATTTAATAAAGTACTTTGAAGGTTTTAATTTGTGTATGAATTTCTATCATTGTCTTTTATTATTACTCTTACTTCTTGGCGATGACTTTCCATACTAGTATTCCACCTTGGCTTTATGTGGGGTGCTACAGATGGTATCAGAGCTCAGGTTGTAGTTTCTGGATTTTAAAAAATCTATTTTAATAAATGAAAATGGCACGTGCACAGGGCTTCGGGTTAGCTTACTCATGCATGCATGTCTAGTCACTGACATATTACTTGATTCAGGATTTCATTGTTACTCTCACTCATTATTATTTCCTGCTTATTTCAATCCACCTTGAATGCAACAGTATGCCTCTGGCCAGGCGTGCCAGCCGTCGCGTGCAGGAGTACGTGGATCGGGTGTGCGGACGCACTGGCGAACCGGAGAATCAGGGTCAGACCAATTGACCAGCTCGCTCTGCTTCGGATGCTTCCACTTTACCTCCTCCGGTGGATCCTACCCCAAACATTCCTTCTTCTTCGACGCAAGCAGCTTCTTAGAGCGAGGTGCAGCAGCTTTCGACTCAGGTGTAGAGCCTGGTCACATTGTTGCAAACCACTCTTCCTGTGTTGATTGCCAATCAGGCCACGACGTCTTAGGCGGCGGCGGCCACTACTGCGCCTGCTCAGGCGCCACCCCCTCCTGCTCCTCACATGACAATGAGGGAGTGGCAGCGCTTGGGGTTGCGGACCTTCAGTGGTTCGGGGCTAGTGGAGGCTGATGATTGTCTTTGCTACATGAACAAGAAATTCGACACCATGGAACTCACAACCCAGGAGAAGGTGTTGTTCGCCTCTCAGCAACTGATGGGAGAGGCGGATTTGTGGTGGGTCGAGGTTCGCCGCTCTCGCGGGCCTCAGGCAGGGCCACCTACATGGGAGGATTTCACTACAGCTTTTGCCGCAGAGTACTACCCTTTTGCCCTAACTAGGGCGAAGGACTTTGAGCTTGATTCCTTGCGGCAGAAGGAAGGTCAGCTGGTGGAGCAGTATGAGAAGGCATTTCGAGAGATTTGCCATTTCCTTCCTGAGGTGAACGCTAATGAGCAGAAGAAGGCATGGCGGTTCATTGGAGGCCTTCGAGAGGAGATTCGTCATGTCCTAGCCGCTATGGACATACGCACCTACCGGGATGCGGTAGACCGCGCCCGACAGATGGAGGTCCAGCTTCGTCAGACTGCGGCCCATAAGGCTGCCAACTCTGACAAGAAAAGGTTTATTTGTCTTTCAATTCAATCCTTCTTTTATCTAAATTCCTTGTTCGACCAAGGTTCCTTAAGTCATTTGCTTTTGTAGGCCCTATTCTTCTGAGCCACGACGCGAGTCCGGTTCTTGGGATTCCAAGAAGGCTCGTTCAAATGGGAAGCGCCAGCGGTCTCCATCTCCTCGTCGCTCCAAGGGCGCGAGCAACTCAGGAGCTAGGGGAAACTTTGGAAAGAAGCTGGTGTGTTACCGCTGTGGCGAAGAGCACAAGGGCAGCGACTGTGGCTATGCTGGCAAGTGCCATATCTGTGGGATTCAGGGACACAAGTCTATTGTGTGCTCTCAGAACCCTAATTCCATCCTTCTGCCTGGCTTGATCAAGAAGCGCAAGGCTCCAGCTGGCACGGTGAACCAACTGGTTTTTCCACCCGCTAATCATCAGAGAGCGGGTAAGTGTTCTAAATGTTTTATGTTTCCATCGGATTTTTCCTCTCTTGTGTAGCCTCATTTGTTGCCCATTTCCAGTTGTTCTAGCCCCGACTGCTACTCCCATCGCTACTGCACCTGACGATACGGATGCGCGTCTCTACGCACTACCGACTCAGGAGTCGCACTGTCATTCTGATGTTGTGCACGGTAACTTATCATTTCTTCACTTTTGCTTCGGATGTTTTTACCTATTTCTTTAGCTTGTTTTCACGCTTGCCTTACTCTGTTAGGTATGGTTACATTGCACTCTTATCCTGCTCTTGCGTTATTTGATTCTGGGGCTAGTTTTTCCTTCCTGGCATCTCGCTTTATTCAGCAGCATTCAATCCCAGTTAGTTCGTTGGATCTTCCAGTGTTGGTGTCAACCGCTAATGGACCTCTCTCTAGCAACTTAGCTTGTCTCAATGTGGCTTTGGAAATTGAAGGTCATGCTTTTGGCATTGATGCGGTGGTTGCGCCAATTCACCCCTTTGACCTAATTGTGGGTATGGATTGGTTATCACGTCATCATGCTATTATTCATTTTTTTGACCGCAAGGTTATTCTTTTCCAAGATGATAGCGAAATTGTTTATCAGGGCAAGGAGCGTTATCTCAGTCTCTTATTATTGGCCTCTTACTTTGGTCGCCGTGAAATGGCCAAGTCCGGGTGTCTTTTTGCCATGCTTGAGAAGCCTGCATCCGGACCTTTACCAGAAGATATGCCCATTGTTCGGGAGTTTCTTGATGTCTTTCCGGCCGAACTTCCAGGCCTTCCTCCAGACAGGGTGGTTGAGTGTGCTATTGATGTTATTCCAGGCACCACACCTATTGCCAAGGCTCCCTACCGTCTGTCGCGCACTGAGCTAGAGGAGTTGAAGCGACAATTGGACGATCTTCAGAGTAAGGGTTTCATCAGGCGTAGTACCTCGGAGTGGGCTTCTCCGATCACTTTTGTGGAGAAGAAGGACAAGAGTCTGCGCATGTGCATTGATTACCGCGCTCTGAATGCAGTGACCATCAAGAACCGGTATCCCTTGCCTCGTATTGATGACCTTTTCGATCAGCTGAAGGGAGCTAAGTTCTTTTCCAAGATAGATCTGCAGTCCGGTTACCACCAAGTGCGGATCAAGGCTTCTGACATTCCCAAGACGGCCTTTCGCACTCGGTATGGTCTCTTCAAGTTTTTGGTGATGCCATTTGGTTTAACCAATGCTCCAGCAGTGTTCATGGATTTGATGCACCAGGTATTTCATGAGTATTTGGATCAGTTTGTTATTATCTTTATTGATGACATATTGATCTATTCCCGTACCGCGGAGGAGCATGAGCACCACCTTCGAATTGTTCTGGACCTTCTTCGGAGGCATCAGTTATTTGCTAAACTGAAGAAGTGTGCTTTCTGGCTTTCCTCTGTCAGTTTCCTTGGGCATGTCATTAGCGAAAAAGGGCTTTCTGTGGACCCTTCCAAGATTGCAGCAGTGGTGGACTGGCCGAGACCCAGTAACGTGGCAGAGATTCGCAGTTTTCTGGGGTTGGCCGGTTATTACCGGCGCTTTGTTGAGGGGTTTTCTTCCATTGCCAAGCCTTTGACCAAATTGACCCAGAAGGGGGAGCGGTTCCTTTGGACGGAGGATTGTGAGACCAGTTTTCAGACCTTGAAGGAGCGTCTCATCACCGCTCCTATTCTTGCTTTGCCCGAGGAAGGGAAGAAGTTCACTGTTTATTGTGATGCTTCTCGGTTGGGATTGGATTGTGTCCTTATGCAAGAGGATAAGGTGATAGCTTATGCGTCTCGACAGCTTAAGAAGCATGAGCTTAATTATCCCACTCATGATTTGGAGTTGGGGGCAGTGGTTTTCGCCCTCAAGATTTGGCGTCATTATCTCTATGGTGAGAAGTGCGACATCTTCACAGATCACAAGAGTTTGAAGTACTTTCTCACACAGAAGGAATTAAATTTGAGGCAGCGTCGTTACCTGGAATTGATCAAGGATTATGACCTCACCATTCATTACCATCCGGGCAAGGCAAATGTGGTGGCGGATGCTCTTAGCAGAAGGCGAAGTGATGGTGTACCCGTTCCTACTTCAGTTCAGGAGGAGTTGGAGGATCTTCAGACCACACTTTGTGTGGCCTTTTCAGCCTTGTCAATGAGCTCATCTCCTTTGTTTGATGCTGTCCTTGAGGCCCAGGCCGCAGGGTCAGAGATCCGACTTGTCCGCGGGGAGGTGATTCGAGCAAAACCTCATGGGCCAGACTTTGCCATGGATGATAGAGGACTTTTGCGATTCCGAAACCGTATATGGGTGCCTTCTGATTCATCCTTGAAGAGGGACATCCTTTGTGAGGCTCATAAAACTCCTTATTCCATTCACCCTGGTGAGACTAAAATGTTCAAAGACCTCCAGCGTCAGTTTTGGTGGCCAGGGATGAAGAAAGATATAGCCAAGTTTGTATCTCAATGTGCAGTGTGCCAGCAAGTAAAAGCAGAGCACCGCAGTCCTGCTGGTCTACTGCAGCCTCTGGAAATTCCCCAATGGAAATGGGAGGACATTGCTATGGACTTTGTGGTTGGACTTCCTAAGTCGCCTCGGCGAATGGATTCTATTTGGGTCGTTGTTGACCGTCTCTCCAAGACGGCTCACTTTCTCCGAGTCAAGACTACTTACTCTGCCAGTGATCTTGCTACCATCTTCGTCAAGGAGATTGTCCGCCTTCATGGTGTTCCTAAGACCATTGTTTTAGACCGCGCCGCCAAGTTTGTTTCTCATTTCTGGAAGAGCTTGCACCAGAATCTGGGCACTAAACTTAATTTCAGCACTGCCTTTCATCCTCAGACGGACGGTCAATCTGAAAGGACCATTCGTACCTTGGAGGACATGTTGCGCTCTTGCATACTAGTGTGGAAGGGCAGTTGGGAAAATCATTTACCTCTGGCGGGGTTCTCCTACAATAACAGTTTTCACTCCAGTATCAGAATGGCTCCTTTTGAGGCACTCTATGGCCGACCTTGTCGTTCTCCCCTTCACTGGGATGAGGTTGGAGAAAAAGAGTTGTTGGGACCTCAGCAGGTCAGAGATCGATCTCATCAGGAACAATTTGCTTTCTGCCCAGAGTCGACAGAAAAGCTATGCCGATTGTTCCCATCGACCGTTGGAGTTTGAGGTGGGTGATCAGGTTCTCTTAAGGGTCTCTCCGATCAAGGGAGTGGTCCGGTTCGGGGCGAAAGGAAAGTTGAACCCTCGTTACGTTGGACCATTTCCTATCACCGAGAGAATCGGGAAGCTTGCTTATCGTCTTGAGTTGCCTGCTTCTCTTGCTAGTGTCCATAATGTCTTTCATATCTCCATGTTGAAGAAATATCTGAATGACCCCGATCAAATTCTGGAGTTGCCCACCTTGGAGGTGTCGGATGACCTGTCTGTCGTGGCACGACCTGTCCGTATCTTGGAGCGCTCAGAACGTCAGCTACGGCGTCGAACTCTCACTTATGTCAAAGATTTGTGGTCCAACCAGACTGAGCGTGAAGCTACTTGGGAGTTGGAGTCCCAAATGCGAACAAAGTACCCTGATCTCTTTTCTCCAGGTCTGATTTCTTATTCCCCTTCATCTGTTGCTCTCAATTTCTAAAGTTAATCTCCAGAGTAGTCGATTCGAGGCCGAATCTTTTCTAAGGGGGGAGAGCTGTAACACCCATAAATTGAAAATAATAATAATTATTATTATTATAAAACCAAAAACCCACCAAACCCTAATCTCACCTTAACCTCCATATATATAAGGGAATCATCTTTTTTTTCCTCCTTCCTGTGCGCCGTCTTCTCTCCAGGTACTCCCTCTCTCCTCTCTACCTCTCTCTTCCTCTCTCCATCTCTCTTTCTTGCACGGGCCTGCATGGGAGCTGCATGGGCACCGGCGCAGGCGGCCACGGGGGCGCCGGCGCCGGCAGTGGTGGCGGCGGCCGGCCGACCGGCCGGCGGCGGCCGTAGCCGTGGTGCTCTCGGCGGCTTGGTGGTCCGGCCATGGCGGCTCGGCGGCCGCGGGGACCCGGCCGTCAGGCGGAGGCGGTCCGGCCGAAGGGCGGCGGCGGCTTGGCCGGCAGCCGGTGGTGGCCCGGCTTAGCCGGCGGTAGCGGCCCATGGCGCTTGCGGTTGCGTGGAGCTCCTACCATGGTGGCTCGGCGGTCGCGGCGGCCCGGCCGGTAGGCGATGGCGGCTTGGCCGGCAGGCGGTGGTGGCTGGCCGGCGGGGAGTGACGGCGGCGGTTTGGCGAGCAGGCGGCGGCGAAAACCATGGCTGGCTTTGCACGCTGAGCGCGTACGCGCGCGGCCGGCTCGGCAACGGCGGCAGCCCGGCTGGCCAGTGGCGGTGGCCCAGCCAGGGAGTGGCGGCTCGAGGCGACAGCGGCGGCATCAACGCGCACGGCTTCGCCGGCAGCGGAGGCCGGCGGCGACGGCACAGCCGAAATTTCCTGTGGCGACCGTCGTTTCCGTGACCGAACGCTGTTCACTCGGCCGAATGTCTATTTTCTTCCAGTCAATTATTCCTGTCGTCCCTGTATCAAAATTCATCATATCTTATCGGTGCTCCCCATTTTATCCTGTAGGCTCTCACACGGCGGTTGAGGGAGCAGCGGGGCAGTTGCATCTCTCGGTTCCATCGTGCAGCGTGTCCGTCGAGCGTGCTCAAGGCAAGTACCTCGCGGCTGTAACCTGTTTCTTTCGCGCTCTATATCTCATAATTACTGTTGCCTTAGCACAATTACTGATCATTACATTATATTGTTGCCTAACGTGAGTCGTTGTAGTTTAGTAGATGTTCATATGACGAGATAGATAGTAATAAATGCTTGTAATTAGTCTGCTGTTAACCGTAGAGTTCTTATGTGGTTAGAATTGTAACCAATGTTTAAATGGTAATTAGGGTTGCGCCGAATCATGCTCAAATATAAGGTTAATCACTAGTAATCTTTAACATTGGTCGGTTATTTATATGCTTTATACCTGTGAACCTTAATTGTTGTTTATTATTCGTGGACTGTTGTTGATTCAGCTACCGCACATTAACTTGACTAATGACCCATTTATCACCTAATAAAAAAAGATATGTTTGACAACCCTTGTACAACTCTGGTTAGGAACCTCCTTGTCGGCAAATCTTATTCCCAACATCATGAATCATTGACCTTGTCTCTAGTCTCGTCGTATCAAACCTTCACTCTTATAACCACATCTTAATTCAATCACAACTCTCTAATTATATCATGGATAATTTGCTAAATAACAACTAAGGGTTATCACGCCGGGGCCACCCACATATAGGGGTCATTTCCACCCACCTGGTAACGTACGGGGGGCCGTACATTCTCGTTACACAGGATATTACACCCGACTGCGGTTATACAGTCGAGGACAAGGTTGTGCCTGGCTATTCTCGAATAACCGGGTATGTGGGATGAGGTCGCCGGCACCCGTGTAATAATGTACCATAACTTATCACATAACAATTATCCTTAATACACAGTTCTCCTATTATTCCTTTTCCAATTACGACAGTATTCCCAATATCACTTGTCCATTGCTTGCCTTTGTGCATTGCTTACTTATCATGCTTACTGTTTATTTCATATGGTTGCATTACCTGTTTTACTCTTGAGTTGCGACCGTAGTTGGGTACTTGCTGAGATTTCCAAATCTCACGCTTGCTCTTTCCCTCTCAGGTAAAAGGCCAGTGGATTGATAGCAGCATGCATGGGTGGGAGCACTCGAATTTCAGCACTGCGGCTTGCCACAAGTTTTGCCATTTACTTTATTTGTCATTTGATTAGAAGTGGACCGGTCCCATATTTCAAACATTATTACAGCATCTGATCTAGATTGTCATCATGTAACCTATCCTCATCGAAAGCACAGCCCACAACCGGTATATCATTGTCTCCCTCGACAATGTTATAATTACCTTCCTGTATAATATTCTTCTGTTCACCGTGACTAGTCCAATATGTATACCCTTTTTTGAAACCCCTTCAAATCAAGTGATCTTCAATCTGCGATGAGTTTGTAAACATCTCCAGATTATCACAATCAAGGCATGGACAGTACATATATTCCATTTCCTTCTTCAACATATCCTGCCTGACCGCTCTTCTAAACGCAGACATGCCATTAATGTACTCTTCACTCATACAGTTCTCAACGTACATCCAACTTTGGTCCATCTACACTACGCATGTAACAAATTACTGTCAAACTAAATTATTAATGCTACTATAGCTAGCCAGGCTAGTACTTACACGTGTATGACTGATATTCATGAAGCGATGTATATATCAAACGAGAATATATTGAAGTAAACTAGGAGTAGTGACCCATTCTTAAATTCGAACAAACTACCAATTAAGTTAGATCTAAACCTAGCTATCACCTCTCTTTATTACAAGGCATATAATTAGAAGCAAATACTAACCTCTAATCACCAAGAACAAATAGATCTGCAAGTGGTATGCTTTCACCAAACTCCCTAAAGCTGCCTATCTCCTTCAACACAGCACAATGAAGACATACCTATCGGGACCCTGCTGGCTAGACATTTAATAACTCGGCATATCCCAGACACGTCCAACTGCGAACCGTCTGTGGCCTCATAATATCATTGATGGTTCTCATTAATAACTGTCTGTCATAATTCACAGACGGTTCTTAACAATAACTGTCTGTGATAATGGGAGATTTCATAGACGGTTATCATTACAAACTGTCTATGATAATTACTTATCACAAACAATTCCTATTAATAACCGTCTGTGAAACAATATCACAAATGGTTCTAAAGCAGAACTGTATGTGATAAATACAGTTCTAAAATCTAAATTCATTCTCATATACATAAATACAAATTCAGTAATGACTCAAGAGTAAATATGCATTACGTAGTTGCATTTTACCAGTTAGTAACGCCATCATGTCGTTATACCATGACCATTTACATATATAAAATAGAGTAAATAGAAATTCAACCGCTTGATTTTACATATATATGGTGCCCAAACAGCATGACCAGTCATTTCTTACAAAAGACAAAAAAAAGTAGAAATCTAATTGCTTCAAAGTTTTTTCTAATGGTGGAGATAGCATGCAATCTCCATCTTCAAAACTTCATAAGCGACGTGGTCGGCATCCGACGATTCAGGATCATCAGTGAATGAAAACCCGAAATGTGTTCACCCGCTGACATGCTTGGAGTGTCTCCCAAACACCCTGTGACTGAACAATCAAGTCGAATTGATCCCACAGGCTCTCCTCCCTTTCTTCAGGGGTCTTGGCAAGGTTGACTCAGTCGTCCACCACCTCGACTAGGCACTCTAAGCGACAGCAAGCCTCCTGGAGACATGCAATGTCATTGTGGAAGACCACATCGATGGCGAGGTTAGCTCGCCGGAGGCGAGAGACCAACCAGAAAACGCGGTGGAGGAGAATGTCAAGACAGCAAAAGGTGGTCTTTAATTGCTTTGGCAAATCCTTAGACATAGAGAAGAGGACATTGTTAGCACAGTGTCCTTCTGTAGCATCCGCCAGCGTATGGTCGGTGCGGTGCTCATGCAGGATGGCCAGGTTGGCCATCAATGCTGGTGACAAGGAATAGAATGGAGCCATTTATTTGTGCTTGAGAGAAAAGGAAAACAAGGAAGAAAGCCAGCTGGCAAGGTTTGGTATAAAGATTTTTCAGCTAATGCTAGTATACTAACTAGAGTTTTATTCTAGGGTGACAACGTATTAAGTTTAGCAAAGTCAAGTGAGGCCATAACAAGTAGGAATTAACTAAATACTTAAAACTATAATTGAAATACATTGAATAAACATAAACATGTAGATTAATTTGAAACAATATAATTTTTTTACAAACTAATATCAACATAATCAAGGTGTGTAACTTGCCTTGCTCCACAGATAGATGAGAGTCGTCGGAGTAGTATTCCTCAGAAATGTCGTAGTCTACACATGAAAATAACCCAAACAAAGTAAATAAAATTCAAATAAACTCTAAAATTGAAAATAAAGGCAGAAATGGATAGATTGGGATTTTAAATGAATTTAGAAAAAAAGAATGGGCTCATTTAGAGCTAGGATGATGGAGAATGGGCTCTTAGAAGTTTTAAAACTAAGAAAATGAGAAAGAAAAGATTAAATAGGATTCTGGATTTATTTTCCTAAAGAAAAAGATAATGATTTTGGCAAAATTATTTTTCTAAAGGAAAATGGGATTAATGCATCATGATGATTTCATTAGGCATTTTTAAATTTTAGCTGATTTATTTTTCTTAAGGAAAATAGTACATTGAGGCTGACAAGTGGGCTGGGTCCACGGATGATGTCTAGTCCACGATGGAACAGGACCATGGCCGATGTTGCATGAGGGAGTTGACATGGCAGCTTGCGCTGATGTGGCACAGCGCGTGTCACCACGTGGTGGTGTGCGCTGACGTGGTTCACCGGCCATGGTGGCGTGCAAAGACCAAGGGCACGACAGTGTTGTTGTGCATGGCGATAGATGGCGGTGAGTGAAAAGGGGAGAGAGGAGTGAGGGGATTTGGTTTCACCTTCCGCAGTGCTCAAGGATGGCGAAGGTGATTGGCAATGAGAGTTGACGGCAGTCGATGCTTAGCGTGCAACAACGATGGTGCTCCAGTAGTGGTATCGGACGATGGAGTGGCAGAAGACATCGGTGTTGGCACGGGGTTCTCCTGGTGGTGTTGGCAAGGTTTGAATGGCTCTGGTGTATCGACAATTGCTTGTCAGAGGTGCGCCAAAGCTCAGGAGTGGAGGCACATGGCATGGAGATGCTAGGATGCGCGAGAGAGCGAATTGAGTGAGGGGTTTGGGGTGGTGTGAGACGGGGGTGCTCAGAGGGCTTTATATAGGGCCGAGGAGGAACACACGGTGCAGCAATTCCTTGCCATAATCATGGCAGTGAGATTTCAGGAAAGAGCAATTCAGGCTGGTACATGGCAGTAAATGGAAATCAAGGCATGGTATTGAATTGCTTTGATCACGTGGAGCCGTTTCATTTTGCCTGGTGGGGGAGAAACGGGAGGTGGTGTTGATTTAGGCATGGAATTGGAGCGGTGATGGTGGCAACACGTGGGAGAAGAAGGAAGGCGGGACAAGGAAGAAAGTGTTATAAACAAAAAGCATCAGGTGCCCAATGTACAGATGCCTCTTCATACAGAGATGTCTTTACAGCAAAAGACACCTTATGTTCCACTCCTTCATTGTCTATATATATATCATTGTACAGATTTCAGAATTAATAAGAAAAAGCAATCTTTCTGTCCAACACTTGTCACAATACCTCTTGCAATACGTTATCAGCACACGCTCATTTACACAAGTGCAAACAGAGAAGACGAATACAAGGTACGGCACAAAAGTTTGTATCTCTGTTCGGCCACTGTGCAAACAACAACCGCCGGCCGATTGCCTTCCCCCCGCAGGGGGCACTGCCGTCGTCGGGGCTGCCTGCACGTGCGCAGTCCGGCCGGCGCACGGTCGGCCCTGGCTCGACGCAGTCCAGCGCGGCGCACGGAGCCCGGGGCGCGGCGTGGATGCACGGCCCGGCGCACGACGCCCGAAGCGCGGCGGCGCAGCCCACGGTGGTGCACGGCGCGGCAACGCCCGAGGCGGCGTGGCGCAGCCCGGTCGGCGCGGTGGCGTGGCCCCCTGGCGGCGTGCAGGCGGCGGCTCCCCACGAGGCAGCCGCGCCCGTGGATGGCGACATCCGAGACAACGCGAGGCGGCACCCGGACGCACGGCCACGGCCGGCGAGCCCAGTGCACGGTGCACAGCCGGCGAGCCCGGCGCACGGCGCGTGGCCCGCGAGGCCGGCACTCGGCGCAGCCGGCGTGAAGCGACGCGGCGCAGCCCGACGAGGCCGGCCCGAGCCCAAGGCGGCGTGGCCCGAGGCCGGCGTAAGACGGCTCCCGAGGCACGCGGCGGCCGGCGCTCGGCGGGAGGCGGCGCCAAGGGACCGGCGCTCGGCGCATTGGAGGCAGCGGCGGCGCCCAAGGCCTGACGGCCGACGGCGGCGGCGTCCCCCAGTGGCGGCGCCCAAGGCGGCCGGAAGTGGAGACGGCGCATGGAGGCGCCCGGCGGCGGCAGCAGCGCCCGACCGACTGGCCGGCGGCGGCGCCAAGCCCGGCCATGAGGTGGCGGCCGGGAAGTTAGGGTTTGGGGAAACCCTAACCCCCCCCCCCCCATTCTCCCTTTTTATATGCATGCGCAAAATGGGCTTTTAGCCCAATAACCCCCCACCTCCCTCTTGGGCCTAAAGGCCGGATGGGCCTCAGCCCAGGTTTTCGCAAATTTGCAAAACCCCCCTCCCTTTCATGGAAAATGCAGAATTTTATGTTTAAATGAATTCCTATTGTAAATATTTGCAGTATAGTCCTTGTACTTGTTTATAATTGTACCAGTTAATCAGTACTTTTATAAATTAGCATTTCAGTCCCTACAGGATCTGAAAATTATGTAATTGTTCAAATAAATGTGCATGCACATTTCTATAACTTTTACATATTTAGGATTACTTTATTGCAATTAATTACAATATAAACTGCGACCAAATTTAAATTTGCTATCTTTAGCAAATTTAAAATCAAAAAATTCTCATTTAGTGAGTACCATTGTACTTAATAATTTGGAATTTTTATTGCCAAATATTATACCTACCATAAATACTATAATCACAATTTATGGCACTTTGCTACATTTATTTGTACGCTATGCCATACAATAAATTGGTGTTCACCACCAATATTGTGATTATACGGTATTATAAATATAACCACATGTTATATTTAATTTGGGTATATATATTCATTTGGATTACAATAATCATATTGTTCTCCACATATTTTGCATTTTTATTACAACATTACCATAACACATTAATTTACCGCATGTAAATTAATCATTTATGGTATACTTTTCATGTAGGTTTTTAAATGGCTACCAAAGATTTTGAGCCCCTCGCTCTCGATGGTACCAATTACCCTACATGGGCTATGGACCTCAAAATCAACCTAACCACACGTGGGTTGCAACGGGTGATATTTGATCCTCCAGCTGATCAAATTCCTCCGGATATTGTGAAATATTCCGTTTTGAACATAATACGTAATCACATACATCCCGATTTGAAGGCTGAATATTTGTATGAGGAGAATCCACTCACATTATGGTTAGCCCTCAAAAATAGATATGAACAGCAGCGAGCTGTTATCTTACCTGAGGCTAATCATGAATGGGCACATCTTAGACTCCAAGATTTCAAATCTGTTGGAGACTATAACCATGCCCTTCATACAATTTGCTCCAAATTGCGTTTTTGTGATAAGGAACCAACGGATGCAGACAAAATAGAGAAAACTCTCTCGACAATGCTTCCATCTGACAGGGTCCTACAGCAGCAATGGCGTGCTGCAAATTACCAAACTTATTTTGATCTTATGCATATTATGCTTCAGGCAGAAAAGCATGCTGAACTTCTTTTAAAGAACAATCGGCAACGTCCCATTGGGGCTGCTCCACTTCCTGAAGTACATGCTAATCAAAATAACAACAAGTTCAGTGGTTCACACAATCACTCAAAGAACTTTACAGGTAAAAACAAACGCAACAAGAAGCAAAAACCAAGTGGATTCAAGAAAGGTAAAGGCAATTCTGGTAAGCGAGTTGACAAAACTGAAATTTGTCAAAAATGTGGTTGCTACAACCATCCTACCAAGAAATGCCGCACCCCGAAGCATCTTGTGAACCTCTACCTCCAGTCTATGGCTCACGGCAAGAATGCTCAAGAGAAGAGATTTGAAGCACACTTCAATCTCACATCCAACAATGATGCAGCCGGATGTTCTCAAAAGTTCCTTCAAGAACTCAACGACACATGTGCTTCTCCAAAGAAGGATGATCTCATGTGCACCGAGGACACACTTGAAGAATTTTATTCTCAAGACATGTTTGGAGATCTCAATTAGACTCCTTGTTCCATAGATAATAAGTACTATAATGTTGTAATATAAATAATGTTGCCATCTATATTGTAAGCTTGTATGCTACAATTATATATCGAACACATTCGATGTTGTCAATAAAGTTTGTATGTATTCTATATATACCACTATAAAATTTCATTAAATTCTTCTTTTGTGTATATAGATTTTTGGAGTCAATCCAATAGAGGAGGAATTATGCCTTGTGGATAGTGGTACCACAAACTCTATACTTAGGGACATAAAATATTTCCTAACTCTTACTAGGAGGAAAGGAAATATTTTAACCATCGCTAGACGCGATGCAACAATAGTAGGCTCTGGTCGCGCCTCTATTACTCTCCCTATGGGTACACAATTGGAAATTGAGGATGCACTCTTCTATCCCGATTCAACACGTACTCTACTCAGTTATAGAGATATCCGTCACAATGGTTTCCATGTTGAAACCCAAAATGACAACAAAGAGGAATATCTCATCTTAACCAAACACAACGGATATGGCAAACAGATACTAGAAAAAAATTCCATCTTTAAACTCCGGATTGTACTATACATACATCAAACTAGTTCAACATATTGCGTATAAAGTAATTTTCCAAAACACAAACACATTCCAAACATGGCATGATCGCCTTAGCCACCCAGGCATTGGAATCATGAGGAAAATTATTAGCAATTCAATTGGTCATACATACCATAAAACAAAATTTCCGGAATCCTCAGATTTTATGTGCACTTCCTGTGCCACCGGAAAATTGATTTTAAGACCCTCTTATCTTAAAAATCAGAGCTGAACCACTTAAATTCCTTGAACGCATTCAAGGAGATATATGTGGTCCTATACAACCATTGTGTGGACCGTTCAGGTACTTCATGGTTCCAATTGACGCATCTACTAGATGGTCACACGTGTGTATTTTATCCACACGAAACCATGCATTTGCTAAGTTAATTGGTCAAATTATCCAATTACGAGTACATTACCCTGAATATCGAATTCAATCAATTCGAATGGATAATGCTGCTGAATTTTCATACCATGCATTCAATGACGATTGAATGGCTCTTGGGATACAAGTTCAACACTCTGTTCCATATGTCCATACACAAAATGGTTTATCAGAATCTCTTATCAAGAGAATCAAGCTCATTGCAAGACCATTACTAAAGAATTGCAACTTACCAACATCATATTGGGGTCACGCAGTTTTACACGCTGCTGACTTAATACAATTGCGTCCAACTGCATATCATAGCACTTCCCCGCTACAATTAGTACGTGGAAATCCACCAGATATTTCCCATCTGCGAAAGTTCGGTTGCGCTACATACGTACCGATCTCACCACCGCAGCGTACCTCAATGGGACCACACAGGAAACTTGAGATCTATGTTGGGTATAAATCTCCGTCAATTATAAAATACCTCGAGCCCCTAACAGGGGACCTGTTTACGGCCCGGTACGCTGATTGCATATTCAATGAGGAACATTTCCCGGCATTAGGGGGAGACAATAAGTACCAAACTGAATGCCAGGAAATTAATTGTTATGTACAAGGCATTCCTACCTCAGACCCACGTACCAGAGAGACTGAACTTCAAGTTCAGAAACTCATTCATTTGCAAAACATTGCAAATAACCTGTCAGATGCATTTACTGATTATAAGGGTGTCACAAAATCCTATAATCCTGCCAGAAATGTACCTGAAAGAGTGGAGGTACCGCAAAATACCACTCAACTCCCAGTTCAAAATATGAGGGGGAGAAGTACGGCACAAATGGCGGATACAGCTTCTAACAAGCGACAAAGGAAACAAAAGAATGTAAATGCAGATCAACCTCAAGTTGATAGACACCAAAGGATCCTTAAACCCAGATCAACAGTGCACTCAATTACTGATCCTGGGACATCGGAATACCCCGACTCAAATGTTTTGGGAAATAACATTGAGTCAACAGGGGTCCAAGAAATTTCCACTAACTATACTGATTCTGGAGAATCATACGATCGTAAGACTACAATTGTCGACATTTATTTCTCCACAACAATTGCAAACAACCTTCAAAATGATCCAGATCCCAAGACCATGGCAGAGTGCAAACAGCACTCGGACTGGACTCAATGGAAGGATGCAATTCAAGAGGAGTTAGCCTCGCTCAAGAAAAGAGATGTATTCACCAATGTGATACATACACCTCCCAAAGTATTCCCTGTCAGTTTCAAATGGGTTTTCGTCCGCAAACGGAATGAAAACAATGAGGTGGTGAGATACAAAGCAAGGCTTGTAGCACAAGGGTTCACGCAGAGACCCGACATTGATTTCAATGAAACTTATTCTCCAGTAATGAGTGGAATAACATTCCGATACTTAATCTCATTGGCAGTACAAAATCATCTATCTTTTCAGTTGATGGATGTAGTGACCGCATATCTTTATGGGTCACTTGATTCGGACATATACATGAAAGTTCCCGATGGAATTTCAATTCCGAATCCAAACGCAAATCGCAATATGTATTGTGTAAAATTAAACAAGTCTTTATACGGCTTGAAACAGTCGGGAAGAATTTGGTACAACCGACTAAGTGAGTTCCTAACCAAAAAGGGATACTCCAACAATGATGATTGCCTATGCGTGTTCGTCAAAAGATCCTCAACAGGATTTTGCATTATATCTGTGTATGTTGATGATCTTAATATCATTGGTAACACACAAGATATAGATAAAGCACGTAATCATCTTATGACGAAATTTGAAATGAAGGATTTGGGTAAAACCAAATTTTGCTTAGGTATACAACTTGAGCACCTTCATACATGCATCACAGTGCATCAATCAGCCTATGTCCAAAAATATTAGAGAAATTCAATATGGACAAAGCATATCCATCGAAAACCCCCATGGTTGTTCGATCTCTAGACAGGGACAAAAGATCCATTTAGACCCCGAGATGACAATGAAGAGCTATTGGGACCCGGGGTTCCATATCTCAGTGCCATCGGAGCGCTAATGTACCTTGCAAATTGCACCCGGCCGGATATCGCATTTGCAGTAAATCTACTTGCTAGATATAGCGCTGCTCCAACCAAAAGACATTGGGTAGGAGTGAAGAATATCCTTAGATATCTTCAAGGCACTAAAGATCTCGGTTTATTCTTCCAGAAGAATAACAATATGGATTTAATAGGATATACAGATGCTGGCTATTTATCAGATCCCCATAATGCCAGATCTCAAATAGGCTTTGTATTTTTACACGGTGGAACAGCCATATCTTGGAAGTCTTCGAAACAGACTCTAGTGGCTACATCCACTAATCATTCTGAAATAATTGCATTATATGAAGCATCACGCGAATGTGTATGGCTTCGCAGAATGATTAACCACATACAACAATCATGTGGTATAGGTGCCATTGCATCACCTACCATTATCTACGCAGATAATGTTGCTTGCGTTGTTCAAATGCAAACGGGTTACATAAAGAGCAATATCACAAAACATATTGCACCTAAACTATTTTACCCACATGAATTGCAAGAGAGTGGGGAAATAAATATTCTGCAAACTAAGTCTTGTGATAATCTTGCAGACTTATTCACCAAGTCATTACCAACTTTCACATTTCAAAAATGTGTTCATGGAATTGGTATGCAAAGACTACGTGATTTGTAGATGTCAGGGGGAGAAATCTCCTAAGACTTAACCCGTTCAATACAAATATTGTACTCTTTTTCCCTTTATGAGTTTTTCTTCTAAGGTTTCTCATCAAGGTTTTTAATGAGGCAATATGACAACGTAATCATAAATATATTATATCTCTATTTTGCCCCACAGGGGTTTTTAAGGAGATATAATCAAATATATGCCATATCAACTTTTCTCCTTAAATTTTCCCACTGGGTTTTAAAGGAGTTTTCATAGCATATCTACTCTACAGGTTCTCCTCATATTTTTCCCTACAGGGTTTTGGAGGAGTTTTTCCAAGATGATGAATCAAGATGATCATATGAAGATACATTGGTCAAGGGGGAGTGTTATAAACAAAAAGCATCAGGTGCCCAATGTACAGATGCCTCTTCATACAGAGATGTCTTTACAGCAAAAGACACCTTATGTTCCACTCCTTCATTGTCTATATATATCATTGTACAGATTTCAGAATTAATAAGAAAAAGCAATCTTTCTGTCCAACACTTGTCACAATACCTCTTGCAATAGAAAGGAAAGGAGGGGCGGGGCACCGACAGATAGGGCTAGGCGTCGGAAGGAAAGGGAAGGTGGCGCGTGCAGGGAGGTAGGCCAGGCACTCGTGGGCCACGTGGGCCAAGCGCATGAGGAGGTTGGGTCGATGTCGAGAAAAAAGGAAATGGGCTGGGTTGCCGAGTAGGTTTCAGCCTAGAATTTGTTTTGAGTTTTTTAATTGCATTTTCACTTTAGATAAATGCTGCAAAATCAAATGTGGCTCAGAAAATAGCAACTAAATGCCAAAATTTCCACAACAATTCTCATAAATACTACAAAGCAAGGAGAACTCAAGAAAAATAAAATAAATAACTTTGGGTTGCAATTAAATACAAGGAGCCTTTTCCCACTTCTAGGCTTAAATAAAAAAGAAAAGGAAAAGGAATAGAAATTCCAGATAAACTTAAAGAAAAAACTAAATTTTTGGGATGTTACAGGTGTTGTCCTGGGTTCACTTGACAGCAGGTCAATTAAGGGGAGGAAGCGTGATGCGGGCATGCGGCTCCGCGCAGGCGAGCGTGCGGCCATGGTGGCGAGCTAGGCATTCACGAGGAGGAAGATGGAGTCCGACACATCGGTCTGGGCGGTTAGCGAGAGGGGAAAGTGAGAGAGAGATGGGCCATTGCAGGGCTACAATGAAAGCGAACAGAAGTGGGCCATGGCAAGCTTTCGGCCCAAGATAACGACAGGAGAGGAAAAGAGATTTTGAATTTATTTTAATTTTGTAAATTTTAAGGAATTTTTAAACATAGCAAATGAGTTCAAAAAATCACAAAAAATTTTGGAGGGAATTCTGAGCTAGGTAGGACTTCGAAACACTATTTCTAAGATTTTAATAGATTTTAATTTTTCTAGAAAAATTCTTAGAAATGCAGTTAAATGCTTAGAAATTCATGAATTAACATTTTACTAAAAATTGATGGAAAATATAAAATTGGGCTGTTACACTACTGTAATGATGGAATCCATGTATGTTTAAAGATGCCACTAAGCATAGATACAACCATGGTGGTAAGGATCGCGACACGGATCGTGTGATCGTAATCCTACGATCCCATGCGGTTGAAATGACACAGATCGGTGTATAGACCAAATTTTCATAGAATCATGATCCTGAAGGTAGGATCATGCTCTGGATCAGGTACGATCATGATCCTTACAATAAACTATATTAGAGTATAAATTTTGATATTACCTACTGCTAATTTAAGTTGCACTAGTTTAATTTGCTTTGGTTTTGATGTTTACATGTTGTTCTAAGGTAAAAAAGTATTATCTTTGACATATTAGACTTTTAGACTATTAGTTAATTAAAAATAATTAAATAAGTTTTAAAAATCAACCTTAATTCAATATAGCATCAATAAGTGTACTCAAATTACAAAATTAAATTCAAAAAAATCTACAATAGACTTACATATTTGAAATATAATTCAATTTTTATATAAAATATATACACTTTTAAAAATTTGATAGAACCATGATTTTATGATCCAATTCTATGAATCGACCCCGTCAGACGAAAAACGATCCTACCTGGATCACGATCCAGACAGTCTTGAGTACAACTTAGTATTTGTTTGATCCAGTGCTTAGAACCGATTTCTCTCATGTCATGGTGAAAATAAAAAAAATAAAAACCAAGGTGCCCTCCTTCAGCCCAATCCCCTTTCTCTCTCACTCTCTCACTCAAACCCATTCTCCACATCCACCGTCGCCGCCGGCAGCCAATTCGCCGCCTCCTGCTCCTTCTCTCTCTCTCTCTCTCAGATCCAATAGGCACGAGGTACTTGACAAGCTTGAGGGGACAATGGCGAGATCGAGAAGAGTAGAAATGGTGTTGGAAGCTAGGTCGATGTGACAGTAGTGTGGTCGAGCGATGAAGACATCAAGGTCTAACAACATTGGTACCAGATGACTAAGGCTATGGCGACGAGGTTGAATGGCAACGGCGACGAGGCAAGCAGTGACAGCAAGCCAACGACAACATCATAGGATGATCTCCTACCATGTTCCTCGATCCAAGATTGGCAGGTGGGCCGCAAAAAATTATTATTGTCTTCGAATCGACTCAAGTTGAGAGCTCAGCTCCAACATTCATTTTGTTGGAATCGATTCAAACGACATATCGAATCGATCGATTAGAGTAATGGCAACCCCAAAACCAAGCTTCGAACAGCTTAGAGTAATGTCATTAGTTTAATTCATACCAACTAGCTCTTAACAGGGGATCATGGGGCAAAACTACCTAGAAAACTTAAAATGACAACTCACCTACTCCCTCCGCCCATGTTTATAGAACGTATTTATTCTTGACATATAGATCAAGAAGATAGTAAAAAAAATTATATTACCTCTAATTATTATCTCTAAGCATTATATTCAATGCATGCATGTAGAGAATAATAAAAAAATTGTACATTATTAAAGATATAAAGGGAACACCACACTAATTTTATATTAAAATATAAAATATGTCCTATATTTATAGATTGTTGTGGGGGTGGCCCAACCCCCCGTAACTGGGCCGTGCAACTAGTCCAACATGTAATAGGCCCAATAGTGTAGAGGAGTATACCAGTGTAAATATACCAATGTACCCTCATCCTTTGTAAGTACTAAGGGGTACTCTCATATATATATAAGCCCCCATGAGGGGCAGGAGGGGGGATCCTCTCATTCTCACCAACTCTCTCCAGATCTGGCTCCCCTCTTCTCCTTCTACTAGTCCCCCTCCTCTCTGTTTGGTCTGTAGCCACAACAGATGGCGCCGTCCGTGGGGACCGGTTTGAAGTTACGTATGGAAGAGATTTCTCCAACACTCAAGGAAAGCTCTACAGTTTGGCCGCGGCTGTATGGATCTTGCTTTGTTCATGGCGTCTGTACTGTCTGGCGGGTCATCAGCGTCAGGCACTTCGCCGCGTCGGACATCTTCGCAGCATCATGTCTGCACTCGTCTCCGCGTCAACTCTGCATCGACTCCAGGCCGCCAGGCTGTGCCGCGCCGAAGTCTTCGTCGAGCTATGTCGCCGCGCGTTGGCCGAAGACTCGATGTTTCCGCGCGCTGGCCGAAGACTCATGCCCCACTCGAAGTCCACGCAGGCGCGTCTTCGAGGTTTATAATCCAGGCATGCAGCACCTTCGCGTATGCATACAGGGAAGCATTCGTCCACCCATGCATGCAAATAACTATTCACGTGTGATCATCCATCCGTCCATGTATGCATTGGATTTGTCATATACTGCATGCAGGAAAATACTCCAGGAGCCTCTACGTATCCCGCGTACACGTGAGTTCGTGGTCCAGCTCTCTGTGAGGAAGCGTGCGGATGGGTGGTGGCCCCTCTCCGGATGCATCATTTAGTGTAGCAGCACGCATGATCGCATATACTGGAAGGGCATGCAGGCACATACTGGCGCGTAACTGTCTACTGAAGGCTCACCTGGCGTCCCCGACGGCAAAGTCGTCCTCGCGCCGCAGCCTCCGAGACGGCGAGGCTTCTCCGAGCCAGGTGCGCAGTGGCGTCGCCTTCGGCGAGGACAGCCTCCGCATCGAGCCTCCGCGTCGAGTCTCCGCTTGACATCGAGCCCCCGCGACGAGCCTCCGCGGGCCTCCGTGCGACATGGAGCCTCTGGCGTCGAGACTCCGCGGCGAGCCTCCGCGCCAAGGTTACAGCCGCCCAGGCATATGCATGAAGCCGAGATCATTGAGGGTGAAGGCCACGGCAACGATGTCGATGGGTGGACGTTTGGCATATTCTTGGCGAAGCCAGCGTCGAGGAGGCAGCGGCGGCGTTTCGCACCTTCGACTGCGACGGCGATGGACTCATCAACGCCGGCGAGCTCGGGACAGTGCTCAAGTCGCTCGGATTCGTCGCCGGCAACACCGCAAAGGACTGCCAGCGCTTAATCAACGAGCCCTGCAGGGTACGAGCTCTCGAGGCATGCGTCCAGAGCGTATGAAATATCCATCCGCAAAGTCCTGAAGAGCAAGGAGTCCTTCGGCTAGTTCTACCTCCGCGTCAACTTCAGCCAGCCTCAGTTTTGGTGCGAAGCCCCCCAGCTCGAAGTCCATGCAGGCGCGAAGTCTTCGACTCGGAGTCCTTGCAGGCGCGAAGTCTTCGACTCGGAGTCCTCGCAGGCGCGAAGTCGTCCGCTCGGAGTCCATGCAGGCGCCAAGCCCCCCGCTCGAAGTCCATGCAGGCGCGAAGTCTTCGACTCGGAGTCCTCGCAGGCGCGAAGTCTTCCGCTCGGAGTCCATGCAGGCGCCAAGCCCCCGCTCGAAGTCCATGCAGGCGCGAAGTCTTCGACTCGGAGTCCTCGCAGGCGCGAAGTCGTCCGCTCGGAGTCCATGCAGGCGCCAAGCCCCCCGCTCGAAGTCCATGCAGGCGCGAAGTCTTCGACTCGGAGTCCTCGCAGGCGCGAAGTCGTCCGCTCGGAGTCCATGCTGGCGCGAAGTCTTCGGCTCAGAGTCCTCGCAGGCGCGAAGTCGTCCGCTCGGAGTCCATGCAGGCGCCAAGCCCCCCGCTCGAAGTCCATGCAGGCGCAAAGTCTTCGGCTCGGAGTCCTTGCAGGCGCGAAGTATTCCGCTCGGAGTCGAGCTCGCCGGGCTCATGCGCGCGTTCAAGCTCCGCCTCGAGCTCGCCCAGCGCCACTGGAGGCAGACGTCCCGGAGCTTCCGGTTCCACATCCTGTACGGCTGCCCCCCATGGGTCGTCCTCGTCGGAGCACCTATTGGGGACGGGGTACTCGGGGAAGAGCATAGCGAGGAGGCGGTCGACGTCCTCACAGGGGAGGACGCGCTCGGCGCAAAGGTAGCGGCCGGAGGCGGCGGGGACCTCGAAGACACGGAGGTGAGCGTCGGCGACATCGTGGACGTTGACGTAGGCCTGGACGCCTCCGCGTCGGTGCTCCCTGTCGCCGCCGCTGCATGCATGACGAGGCCGCGCAGAAGACGGCCACCCCGACTAAGGACTTCGCGCAGGCGAGGTCACGGCCGCGCAACATCGAAGTCTTCCACAGGAGTAACCGTGTACATGCAGGCATGAGTATCCATCTACTGCATGCATGAGGTGTCCGCCCGTGCACACCCGCTTGAGACTTCGCCCGGCCACGTCGTCGCGTGCAGCCGCCTGGGCTCCGACAGCTCGCACTCGCCTCCGTTCGGCCCCCCGCATCTAGCTCCGGCGCCGCATCATCTCTGTGCAGAACCTTGCTCCGCGGCCTGGGCTTCGCCGACTCTCCGCTTCACAGCCTTCGGGTGACTCCGAGCGACTTCAAGCTGGAGACAGCGTCGACGAGGCCACGGCGGCGTTCCGTGTCTTCGACTCGACCCGGGCCGCGACTCCGCACAACATACTTTACAGGGGCGGCGTCGGCTGGAGAAGGCGTCAAGGTCTCCGCACCTGCGGAGTCTACTCCACATCGCCACCGCCACACTCGGTACGCACTGCGTATGATTATATGTGAGGCTTTAATAGTAGCTCCTGCATTTCTTGTGTGCATGGCTTTAAGAAAATGGTTATGCAGCATATTATTCATTGCGGCTACGGTTCCATTCTAAGAGCATTCGATTTGGCCATGTTTGCCTCTCCAGTTTTGCCTGTTCTGGCTGCCGTAGCGTCAAACGCTTTTCTAGTTCTGCATTCTGGACCGTTTCATTGTTGCAAGTCTTTGGCCATTTCTGCGATGCCTCTGTTTTGGTCCTCGTTTTTCATTTAAATCGCACGACGGCCTTGCGCCTCGGCGTACTCTACGGAGTATAAAAAAGACGTGACCGTCGAGGCATTCCTCCGCACGCACCAGTCTACGGACTCTAAAAAAGACGCGACCGTCGAGGCATTCCTCCGCGCGCACTCTACGGAGTATAAAAAAGACGTGACCGTCGAGGCATTCCTCCGCACGCACCAGTCTATGGACTCTAAAAAAGACGCGACCGTCGAGGCATTCCTCCGCGCGCACTCTACGGAGTATAAAAAAGACGTGACCGTCGAGGCATTCCTCCGCACGCACCAGTCCACGGACTCTAAAAAAGACGCGACCGTCGAGGCATTCCTCCGCGCGCACTCTACGGAGTATAAAAAAGACGTGACCGTCGAGGCATTCCTCCGCACGCACCAGTCTATGGACTCTAAAAAAGACGCGACCGTCGAGGCATTCCTCCGTGCGCACTCTACGGAGTATAAATAGACGTGGATGTTATTCCCACGCACTCTACGGAGTATAAAAATTGCGACAGGGCCGAGGCACTAGGGAGTGCCTCGCTTTAGGCGGCACATCACTTGGATATCGCGCCCTCGCGCGTGTTGCACCAGGGAGTTAGGGGAACGGCGGTCTCGCCTCCCTGCCTCCGCGCGCGTAGCGCCTTCAGCCTACGCCGCAAGCACCCGCTCTTCGCGGGCACTCTTTTCAAAGGTAGGGGAACGGCGTTCTCGCCTCCTTACCTCGGCCTACGCCGCAAGCGCCCGCTCTTCGCGGGCACTTTTTTTAAAAGTAGGGGAACGGCGGTCTCGCCTCCCTGCCTCCGCGCGCGTAGCGCCTTTGGCCTACGCCGCAAGTGCCCGCTCTTCGCGGGCACTCTTTCTAAAGGTAGGGGAACGACGGTCTCGCCTCCCTGCCTCCGCGCGCGTAGCGCCTTCGGCCTATGCCGCAAGCGCCCGCTCTTCGCGGGCACTCTTTCTAAAGGTAGGGGAACGGCGGCCTCGCCTCCCTGCCTCCGCGCGCGTAGCGCCTTCGGCCTACACCGCAAGCGCCCGCTCTTCGCGGGCACTCTTTTTAAAGGTAGGGGAACGGCGGTCTCGCCTCCCTGCCTCCGCGCGCGTAGCGCCTTCGGCCTACGCCGCGCCCACTCTTCGCGGGCACTCTTTTTAAAGGTAGGGGAACGGCGGTCTCGCCTCCCTGCCTCCGCGCGCGTAGCGCCTTCGGCCTACGCCGCAAACGCCCGCTCTTCGCGGGCACTCTTTTTAAAGGTAGGGGAACGGCGGTCTCGCCTCCCTGCCTCTGCGCGCGTAGCGCCTTCGGCCTACGCCGCAAGCGCCCGCTCTTCGCGGGCACTCTTTTTAAAGGTAGGGGAACGGCGGTCTCGCCTCTCTGCCTCCGCGCGCGTAGCGCCTTCGGCCTACGCCGCAAGCGCCCGTTCTTCGCGGGCACTCTTTTCAAAGGTAAGGGAACGGCGGTCTCGCCTCCCTGCCTCCGCGCGCGTAGCGCCCTCGTCCTACGCCGGAAACGCCCGCTCTCCGCGGGCACTCTTTTTTGAAGGTAGGGGAACGACGCTCTCGCCTCCTTACCTCCGCGCGCGTAGCGCCCTCGGCCTACGCCGCACGCCCCCGCTCTCCGCGGGCATTCTTTTTGCAGGTAGGGGAAATTGTCGCCCCGTTGGCATCGCCTCGGTGGAACGGCACGTCTTCGGCACTCGACGGCACGCCTCCAGCGCTCGACTCCGCTGTCCGCCTCGTAGGCATCGCCTCGGTGGGACGGCACGCCTCCGGCGATCGACTCCGCTGTCCGCCTCGTAGGCATCGCCTCGGTGGGACGGCACGTCTTCGGCGCCCGACGGCACGCCTCCGGCGCTCGACTCTGCTGTCCACCTCGTAGGCATCGCCTCGGTGGGACGGCACGTCTTCGGCGCCCGACGGCACGCCTCCGGCGCTCGACTCCGCTGTCCGCCTTGTAGGCATCGCCTCGGTGGGACGGCACGTCTCCGGCGCTCGACGATGTCTTTGGCACTCGACTCCGCCGTCCGCCTCGTAGGCATCGCCTCAGCGGGACGGCACGTCTTCGACGCTCGACTCCGCCGTCCGCCTCGTGGGCATTGCCTCGGCGGGACGGCGCGTCTTCGGCACTCGACTCCGCCGTCCGCCTCGTAGGCATCGCCTCGGCGGGACGGCGCGTCTTCGGCGCTCGACTCCGCCGTCCGCCTCGTAGGCATCGCCTCGGCGGGACGGCACGTCTTCGGCGCTCGACGACATTTTCGGCGCTCGACTCCGCTGTCCACGTCGGGGGGTCACTGATTTCTTCATAGGCATTGCCTCTGGGGTCTACGAGCTACCAGTTGCATCGGCACCCTCATGCTTGCTGTCGGGGAACGGGGGGCTGGGGTGGTTGATCACGTCAGCTCGCCCATCGGAGCCTCAGCGCTTGCTGTCGAGGGAGTACTGTTGTGGGGGTGGCCCAACCCCCCGTAACTGGGCCGTGCAACTAGTCCAACATGTAATAGGCCCAATAGTGTAGAGGAGTATACCAGTGTAAATATACCAATGTACCCTCATCCTTTGTAAGTACTAAGGGGTAGAATGGGGATTTCCCATTCTACCCCTCTCATATATATAAGCCCCCATGAGGGGCAGGAGGGGGGATCCTCTCATTCTCATCAACTCTCTCCAGATCTGGCTCCCTTCTTCTCCTTCTACTAGTCTCCCTCCTCTCTGTTTGGTCTGTAGCCACAATATAGATCAAATTATTTAAAAATATGTTTTATAAAATTGGACGGATGGAGTATTTGAGAAAGGAAACCAGTTCCTAGAACGAAACCAAAAGAGAACTGTGGCAGTACTGAAATGAAATTGTAACAGCGTAGTTAACGCTGGAGCAGCCAGACGGCGGCCCAGACCTCTGAGAATCAAATTACCCGAATCTTTGTTGCCTCACAGCTGCTTTTCATACATATACTGTTGCAGAAGCAATGCCATTTCTGAATTTGAGTTTAATTAATGTTAGTGTAGAAAGCGATCAAATTAATCCTCCTGTCGTACTACTACTTTTATTTTCTTTTTTCTTTTTTTTAAGAGGCATCCTGCCTGACTACTGGATGGCAATGTGCTCTCAAACTCGGCTAGAACATTTAGCCAACTGGCCCGGCCCATTAACCCAGAAGTTAAAATTGAGCTGGCTTAACAAAAAGTTTAAGAGTGGGTTCTTTTTGGCTGCGACTGATGGTTTATAACTGTGGCTAATGGTTTTTGGCCCTACCCTGAGTATTTGTGTGAACGAATTGAATGCTGATAAACAGCTTCGAAAAAGCTATCCTAACAAGCCGCTTTAAAAAGACAGTGGAGAAGCCACTTCGTTTATTTGTTTAAGGGAAGCCATAAGTCATAAGATGAAAATAACTGGGTCTAATTAATCGGATGCTCCCAATAATCAAAAAGGTGGCCTGGGTGGCCGCTGAGGTGACGCGTAGGCATTGCGCGATAGTAAGCCACCGCGCCTTGAGCCCTCGGCGGGTGATTGGGTAGCTCAGCAGTCAAAGGCGGAGAGGAGGCAGTCAAAGGTGGATAGAGGAGGACTCGACACGGCGGCCAGGCAGGTACTCAAGGCAGCGACGTGGCATCAAGGCAGATGCTAAGGAAGCCTATGCATGCAAATGCATTGAGATAAAGAAGGAAAAGGGAAACACTATTCATTATTGAGGAAAGAGTACCAGGAAAAGGGGAAACACTATTCATTATTGAGGAAAGAGTACCAAGTCGGGCACAACTAGGTTTCCCTTTGTGCCGCCTCCGCCTCCAAGAATTATGACCCACCGTTCACCTTTAGTCTCACCGGATTTGACCGCGCCACAACCGAGGTGTGTTACTCCCCCTGCCTCCCCTCTCAGTCTGACACTCCCCTTCACCGAGCTTCTCCCTCTGTCGTCTCCCCTACGCAGCTACGCTGATTTTCTCCCTCCCTCATCCCCCTCCATCGTGTCCTCTCCACCAGCGGTGGTGGAGGTGAAGTCCCGATGACGGAGGTGGTGCTCTCCAAGATGAACTACCACGTGGGAAGGGGGGCCTCCGCATGTCACCGAATTGTCGCAGTCTTCGGCGATGAGGTCTACGTCAGCCTCAATGAATATGAGGCCCTACGTGCCGCACTCTACAACAAGGTAGTCAGATGGAGACATGAAAAGGGAATATGGAGGGGCGGATCAGAGGAGGCTGGAGCCGGATGCAAGAATAGGAGGGGAGAATGGATCGACTGGAGCTTGGAGAAAGGATAGGAGATTAAGGATTGGGATGGGATGGGAGAATGGATCGGATATGTACTTATATAGAATTGTAGATTGCTAAATAGTAAATAATACTATGTTTTGTAAATTGAAAATTTTGGTGATGTGCATGCTACTACATTGCTATTAATATTCTACTTTACTAATTTGCTATGTTGATTTCATCCATTATTCCATTATATGTGAAACAAAATATATGCCATGTAGGTGTCATCCGTTGCATCCCGTACCGGAGGTGAGCACCACCAAATAAAGCCTCAAGAGGAAGTCGGGTGACATAGGATGGGAATTTGGTGTGTTGGTGAATACAATCAACTTGGACAAAGTGAAATTCATTTTGTGTGATAAGGTTTTTTTTGGAGGGGGAGGGTCTATAGGATCAAGCAACATGTTGCGCATATTAGTGAAAATATTTCTAAATGCCCCAAATCCATAAGGAAGACCAAGAGAAGTGCCAAAATTCCATTGCAGAGACAAGTAACAAGAAAAAGAACATGAGGGTAAGGTTAGGGATGGTGTGTCAATTCAAGGTGATGGTGCAAATGAGGTAGGGCTCGAAGAGTTTGGATGATCGGCACCTTGAAAGTTAGAGCCCATGGCTAAGTCTGTAAATTCAATTGATCCTCAAGATAGTAGTTTTAGCACTCAAGCGCTCAAGTGGCAACAAAAAATTACTGAGCCAATTTGGAAAACGAAGCTTCATAAGGTGAAGCAATATGTGGTGAGATGCTTTATGTATCAAGTATAGCTTGCAACATACATAGTGAACTTCTTGATATATCGATATGCATTTTCCAATAATTCATGTATTAACCTTGTATCGTGTTTCCATTTTTACTCTTTAGGCATACTGTTCAATGCCATAAACAATAATGAATTCAAGTAAGTGATGGAAGCTATTGGTCAATTTGGCTCAGGATTCTTAGGTCCTTCGCAATGCAAATGTCTGAAGCCATTGTTGAAGGATGAGATAGGAAGAACAAGTGGCTTGTTGAAGTCACATGAAATAGAAAAAGTCATGATCGAGTACTCTATCATCATCTATGCTTGAATAGACCAAAGGAGGAGCATAATAAACTTGTGTGTGCATTGCAACTTAGGGACAAGTTTCCTATAATCAAAAGAGGTTTCAAAAGATGCACACACAAGTGAGTACATTGTAGAGTATGTGGATGCTTGTGTTCCCCCAAAATGTTGTGCAAGTAGTAATGGATAATGCTTCCAGCATGAGAGCAAAGGGATTTGCTGAGGGCTAAAAGCCCAACTATCTTTTGGAGCTCATATGCAACTCACATCACAAACTTGATGCTTTAAGGAATTGGTGACAAAGCACAAGAAGACACTTGATCAAGCAAAAGAGGAGAGATTGCCCTTGATGAGGAAACACACAAAGAGGAGAGATATAATAAGGCTGAGGGTGACTAGATTTGCTTCAACCTTTCTTACTTTGTACAGTTTGATTGAGAAGAAGGTTGAACTAAAGGCAATGGTGCTAAGTAAAAACTAAGAAGAATCCGCTCATACTAAAAAAAAGGCAAAGGCATCGTAGCAATAAGGACACTCATTAGTAGGTCCTTTTGGAATAGTGTGAGCAATATTTTCAAGGTATAGCCTACTTTGCCACCTTGTTATTTCATATTTGTATACTTCTATTGTTGCTATTTGGTAATGCTTGTGTTTTGCATTGCTCATTTGCTTGAAGGTTTCTAAGCCATTGGTCAAAATTCTTCACATGGTTGATGGGGATCCATGGCTTTTCTTTATGGAGAAATTCAAGAAGCCAAGAAGTAAATCAAAGAGTTCTTGAACAATTTGAAGAGTAACTACAAGTTGATAATTGAAATAATTGATAGAAAGATAAAGGGAAGACTTGATTCTCCATTGCACTTGGTAGCATACCTATTGAATCTATATTATAGTTATCGTGATCGATTAATCTTTTTGAAACAAACTATAATGGATGGGTTCATTGAATGTATTGAAATCTTTTTATCATGGTAATGATAAAGCAATAGATCAAGTACTCAATGTTAACTTCGACATTTTCAAAGAAAATTGAGAGACCTTTGGGAAAACTCCCACACAACTTAGATGCCTAAAATTTGATCTTATTCCTGGTAAACATGTTTTCACTTCTCAAAGTGAATGAACCAATACATACATATTGTCTTTTGTCCATTACTAATATTTTTATTTCCTATTATGTAGCCAATTATGGTCTAAATATGGATGTCATGTTCCTCGCTTACAAAGATTGGTCACAAGAATTCTTTCCTTGACCTCAAGTTCATCCAAATGTAAAAGAAATAAAGATTGATCATGCAAAACTGCACACCCGCAAGTGTACGGGCTGCCGCTAAGATAGCAGCGAAAGTCGTGTTCTCCACAGGGACTAAATTACTGGTGACCTTACCCTTAACCAAAGCTAAGTCGCTCGAACAGAGAGATGAAGACTAACTGCAGAACCTATGACAAACTAAAGCTAGAAATCAGATCTGCAAAAGAAAGAAATAAAGAGAAAGGAAGAGCTAGGGGAGGAAACTGCGAAATAGGAACTACTGGACTGGACTAACTCTACTGTGAGACAGGAAAGAAGAGACTAAGGAAGAAAAGCAAGAAATATAAGAGGTTGAGCGAGGGATGAGCAAGAACAGAGAAGAGAAGGGAAGGGCTGACAGAAGAGGATGCTAAGAGAGAAAGAATCTAAGAAAAGAGGGGAAGAAAGGATTACGGAAGGAACTAGAGAAGAAAACTAGAGGAAAGAACCGTAGAGATAGAAAAGGAGATAGAAGCAAGAAGAGAGCTAAGGAGACTAACAAAAGAAGAGACCTACAAAAGACTGAGAACAAAATAGATGAGAGGAGAATGGCACAGCCTGAGAAAAAGAAGAGAAGAAAGAAGGGGGATAAGAAAACTAAAATCTAGATCAAAGAAAGAAGAGAAGGGTGCACTCAGAGAGAAAGAAGCAGAGGGAATTAAGAGTGAAGAGCTTGCTAGAAGAAGAAGAAGAAGCTACCGGGAGGGAGACAGAAGGGCTAAAAAGCGCTAGCTAGACAGAGGAAAGAACTAAAGAGAAGGTGAGGGAGGAGTCGATGGAAGTGAAGTGCAGAGGGCTAATGAGACGAGAGAGATCGAGGGAATGAAGTAGAAGCAGAAAAGAACCTAGGAGAAGGAGGGAAGATGCTACTGCTATAGCCGTATTTCACATCAAACACAGAGCAGTCACAGAAAAATAAGAACAAACCTAAGCATCTAAATAACAACCTAGCTACTGCAGGGAACAAACAGATAAATCTAATAGAAACTAAAAGCTGACATAACAGATCTAAACTATTACTAACTTTTTTTTTCTTTTCTATTAACAGATCCTAACAGATCAGCATGCAACTAAATATACCCTAACAAGATGTTGAATCTAAACCAACAGAAAATAGCATAAGCATGGCATAATATCAGACATACTAACAGGGACATAATCTGATGAAAAGTTAACAGAGCATAAAGTATAACATAAATCTACACTAGAGAATAGCATCAACATCAACATCTCAGATTTAACAAGAACATGAAAATACTCTTGGCATCCAGATCCACAAACACATCATGCGCACATCACAGATTTAATCATACAAGCATCACAGGAAAGCATTAACAGTACTGGGTAATAGATCGAGATGATACAACCCAGTATAATGCAGATCGGTTGTAGAAGACAATCCGAAGAGGTAGCAGGCAGATGAGGCAGAGCTGGTGAAGTCGCCGTAGGGGATGCAGGCAGGGGACGCAGATCCGGCCGTAGAAGAAGAGACGACGCAGGTATCCGTGTAGAAGTAGCAGCCCCGGTGATGGAGTATCAGATTCTAGCGTAGGATTTGAAGAGGAAGCAGATCTGGTGCAGATGAAGTAGATCCAGCCGAAGAGGTAGTAGAAGTAGCAGATCCGGGCGTAGTGAGGGCAGATCCGGCCGTGGAAGGGGCAGATCCGTGAGCTTCAGATGTTGATGTAGCAGGGGCTCGCAGGAAGAACAGCAGGAATGCAGCTCAAGAGGGAGCAGCTGCACAGGGCCTCAGATCCGGTCGTGGGAGGTTGCAGGTGCGCAGATCTGGTCGGCAGCAAGGGGATTCAGCAGAGGGGGCTAGGGTGGTTGCATGGTGGAGATGAGGAAAGATGGTGCTCTGGGTGAGGCGTATGGGAGATGGCAGGAGAATGGAGGGGGTCCTAGAGGTGCGGTCTCGGTGGTGAAGTTCGGTGAGGGGAGACGGGAAAAAATGGGGTTCTGGCCAATGGAGGCGATGGAGTGGGGCGGCCGGGTGATGGAGCTCGGTGAGGGGAGATGGAACGGCCGGTGGATGGCTTTGGTCCCAGTGGATTGCGGCTAGGGTTTGGCATGTGGTGACTGGCTCCCTCATGAGAAGTGTTGCTCGCTGGCTTAAATAGTTGCGGCGCCCCCTTTGCTGCTGGCTAGGGTTTCCAGTAGAGCTCGGTTAGGGTTTTGTGATGGTTTTACATTTTAGCCCTTCCCTTTTTACTAATTTGCGACCTTAGCTCACAGCCTAATTCTTGATTCTGTGGATTTTGCGCCTAGTTCGCGCCGACCTGCAAAGAAATTGCAAAACACTGTAAATTGTCCAAAAGGAGGTCAAAATGTGTATAATTAATGAATTTATGGCCAATTTGAGCAATTAGCAACATGATAATGTCATAAAATATACTGCAAATATGATGCACATCAGATGGGTTCATTGAATGTGTTGAAATCTTTTTATCATGGTAATGATAAAGCAATAGATCAAGTACTCAATGTTAACTTCGACATTTTCAAAGAAAATTGAGAGACCTTTGGGAAAACTCCCACACAACTTAGATGCCTAAAATTTGATCTTATTCCTAGTAAACATGTTTTCACTTCTCAAAGTGAATGAACCAATACATACATATTGTCTTTTTTCCATTACTAATATTTTTATTTCCTATTATGTAGCCAATTATGGTCTAAATATGGATGTCATGTTCCTCGCTTACAAAGATTGGTCACAAGAATTCTTTCCTTGACCTCAAGTTCATCCAAATGTAAAAGAAATTGGAGCACTTTTGACATGGTAACTCACAAGTCTTACAAGTCTCAAGTCTCATCTCTTATGTCACTATTTCAACCTAAGTATCTAACTAACCTTTACTTTGCAATTCGTAGATACATACAAAGAAGAGAAATAAGCTAGATGCTCATCGTCTCAACAATCTTATCTATGTTCAATTCAATGCAAGACTATTGAACAAAAAAGAGAAGATTAAATCAAAGAACATAGATGTTATTCTAGCTTCGCATGCTACTTATCCTCAAGAATGGGTAATTGAAGGCGGAGATGAGGATGTTGATCCCAAGACAGGTCTTTCATGAAAACTCATTGATGAGGCAAGTGGGGGCTAATGAAGCTGCACAACCTCATAGGAGCAAGAGTGAAAAAACTTCCTAAAGATGATTTCGAGTTTGATAGCAAAGAAGAGGAGGTGAATGAGGAACTTAAGGATGTTGAGTTTGAATCTGATCAAGATGAAATGATTCTGACAAAGGATTATAGACAAGAGGATGAAAATTGATCCATGCTTGCTATCTTGCTGAAGTTTCTTTAAGAACTATTTTGCTAGATTGCGTGACTTATGAGAAATTTGCTATGTGTGGTTGCGAACTTTTGCTGTGAGAAGTTGTGAACTATGTCTATGTGTGGTTTTGAACTTGTTTTATTTGATCTATTTGATTATGTCTTATTGTTTTATAGTCATTTCTTTTGTTCTTTTGTACTTTATGTAGAACTCTAAAGCACAATAGTTGGATCATATTGTCTACGTACCAAGGGCCTCATGCATTGCTTAATTCTTAATGTACAAGTTTACATGAAGCATTTACATCAAGTGATGAAATGCTCAGCATCATCTATCAAATTTACAACATTACAACTTAGTCCAGGTAACAATTTTCTTTCTCCAAACATCACATATGTCTTAACGTCACCCGCAGCACACCATGGCAAAGTCTGCTGCCTAGGCCCTGCCTAGTCCCCGCCAAGGCAGCCTAGACACTAGGCCCCAGATTACCGCCTGCGTAGTGTCTAGTGCCTATTTGAACATTGGATGCTCCTATTGGACCATCCTCTTGTAGTGTAATGTGTTATGAAACTCAGCTACATGATGAGTCAATCTGGACCAAGCCATGTGGAATAGGATCCATTACATTTTCCTAGGCCAAGCCCACGCAAGTTGATCAGGTACAACTAGTCTATGCAGATGCACTCATCTCTTACTGCTTGACCTACTCGGCTAGTACATGCTTGATGCTACTACCATGGTGATGGTGGGTGGGATTGAGGGCCATCGAGTGGTTTGAATCCCCTGTAAAAATCATAAAAGTGCAATATTATTGTAAGACCATATGGTGGCATCTCCATGAGAGTGATGAGAATTTGACACTGTTTGTGCCTTGCCTTTACTGTTTGAGTTTGATTTTCATGAATTTGCATTTTGATCTATGCTTTTCTAGTAGCACTGGTCAGACCGACCTGGGGTGGCGGTCTAACCCTTATGTGGCTGCGATCAGACTGACCATGCCTTGGCAGTCTTATTGGTGCTTGGGTTATGGTCTGACTAGACGTGGTGGTGGTCTAATCGGAGAGCGGTAGTACAGGCCCTTTGTTGACGGTAGCTATTTTTAGAGAGGTCCTCATTGAATTCCGAGAGGTTTTTGGGAGCAATATGATTGGCCTTGTCAAGGCATCTAATCGACGTGATTCGGGCGGTCTGACTAGCATGCGTGCCGGAGTCAGACCGCCCCTATGCTGAGTTGGTTTTAAGTTATTGGTTTTGTTAGAGTTAGTCACAGCGGGAGTTCGTGGAAGTATTAGTAATGTGGTTTCCATTCATGTGTTAATCATGGCATAGGTCCATGCATATGTTTTGCTAATTGAGAGTCAGTGCATGTAATTTGTGCTCAGATTGATTGCTTTGTCTTTAGTGTGCAGGTACTTTGATGATGGATTGCGACCAGTGGCAAGACCGAGGCTTGGTGGCCATAGAGTGTCGTGTAAGTCCAGTAGAGCATCATCTCAAGCCGAGAGCGCGGGAGAAAGACAAGGATCGTGAGGAGGCAATATGTGCAAGTGGTGTACCAATTGGTCTTGTGTGTTTCAAGTGGTGATGGTTCTCGGAGCAAACGTACAATCTTGGTAGCAAGCATTAGGCATCACAGACTATGGTGTAATGTTGGTGTGCAATGGGACTTAGGTGTTTCAAGCAATGACAACCATAGCATAGGCGTGCGATCTTAGCAACAAGTCATGGGCATCGCAACTTCGTCGAGACTGGTGTGTGGCAATTTGGGAAATTATCAAATACTGGGTGGAGTGGTAGTTTCAAAACCGTGGTGCTGGCCTAAGTAGTTTAGGTCATGTTTTTGTGATGGAATGTCCTATCGAGCTATTGGAGCCTTTGGGAAGTCATACTTTGAAAAACGTGCAAGTGTGTGTAATGTAAAACCTGTTTGTGTGTGAGTTACTGGGTTTTCCCATATATAAGTGGTGTGATCGACTAAGGAGTGGCTGGTTGTTAGGGTTAAGTGAGAAGTGAAGAGCCTCCACTATATAAGCGTTGTGTTGAGTTGAGTCATGTGTGACTCCAAGATTAGAGTTATGGTTTCCTTATGTTGGGGCCATGTGTGTGTGCTCTAGGGCTTATAGCTCTGCTATCCTGAGAGATTAGTTGTAAAACATTCCTCTCCAAGTGATATGAGCATCCAAAGTTTGCTGAAGTGTGTTGTGCTATGGATCATCTCTTGTGTTCTTCATTTACTTGGCTTTCTTATTTGGATTTCTCTCATCTTGATCTTTTCTAGTGCTAAGGAAGTGTAAGAGGTGGAGATATCTCCTAGAGGGCAAGTGAAGGGTGTCCCAATTAAAGGACACACCAGAGGGTGGGGAGTGGCCCAAGATTTGGTTGAAGTGGTTGAAAAGCACATTTGCCTTATCATCGTTAGCCAGAGCCCAATTCTGACCCATGGAGAGCTATTGGATGAAGTTCTTCATTCTACGGGAGTTTATTCTGAGGTAAAAGAATTTTATGTCAGCATCTTCTTTGTGGAGCAAGCTGATTCATATCTGACATGACATAGATATCTAATTTAGTGTAGTTCGTATCTGACATGACATGGGTATCTCCAAAAGACCAACATTTGTATAAGTTCATATGTACATATTAGTTATTCATCGGTAAACCAAGGGCATGTACGTGTAGTACATGTAGTCGGTCAATCATGTTTATTTGCCGAACTGTTGGAACTCGCGGATCAGAAATCTTTTGGCGAACTACTGGAACTTGCGGGTTAGGAAGAAGCTCTGGAGGATCGGCACCTGTGTCTCCTGTAGAAGAGCAAAATTTCGCCATGGATTTTAAAAAGGCCAAGCAGTACGATCAAATTGACATCACCAATTCTCGAGAGTGCTCTGCAACTTCGCCGCCGCTGCCTACTCGGTTTTCAATAATACTTGCGTGCCAACTACTCGACGCAAATCTGGCCGCACAGAATGACGAGATTTGTTGTGCGGCATGAGCTTCACGAGAGGGAGAAGGTGCATAGCATCCTTCAGAGCTGATACACTTCAGTTTCTTCTCATTATTTTATTCTCTCTATGTTTTTGTCCAAACTCCAAAGGCACATCCGCACATCAAGAGCACCTGGTGCCTTAACGATCGGAGCTACGTGCCATGGGACGTCGCTCGCAGAGCAGCAGGTGTCCCTAAGCTGCTTGGGTTTGACAGGGAGTCTAGGATGATGTCGTGCCGTGTCGAACTGTAAAGCCCGGCGCTACACACGATCATAGAACGAGGAAGTGTACCTAGAAGAGCAAAAGGTGAAGCAACTGGGTTTTTCAAGTCTAGGTGAAAATATTTTATCGTAAGTATCTGGATCCAATACAGCTATGATACACTAAATATAGAGGTGTCCTCATGTATAGAATACATTACATTAAAAAAACACTTGGCACGTGTCTAAGTATAATTAGTATCTCCGTCTCTGTACGTGTCCATATCCACATGTGCTCTCAAAAATCGTGTGCAGTTGAAGGGCTTGGAAATGCCACCATCGTGCCGGCGCACCCCTTGCACAGGAGGCACCCTTGCGGGCCTGCGGCAGGTCCAATCCAATGCCCGTAGCACCGCACGGTAACCTGAACGAGCGTCAGCTAGAGCCCGGCGAGCGTAGCCGTGGTGAAGTCCTCTCGGAACCTGAACCAGCACGTCCTCGAGGCCTTGCCCGTCAGCTGAACACGGATGTGAAGGCGAGCAGCATCGCTAGCAGTAGTGACAACGAGGCCGGACAGCGGCAGACCACAGAGATATACACTATTACAAAAAAATTTATATTAAACGTCTCATCATAGACGATTCATTAAAATCATCAGTGCTAAATATAATCACAGATTGTTTAGATTTAGAGACCGTCTATATCATTGACAGCGCTAAAAACCATCTGTGAAGAGATAATATCATAGACGGTGCTCATGACAACAGCAGACCACTGCCACATATACTACTACAAAAAGATTTATATTAGACGTCTCATCCTAGATGATTCACCAAAACCATCAGTGTTAAATGCAACACAAATTGTTTAGATTTAGAGACCATCTGTATTTCTACCAGCGCCAACTGCAAAGTTATAGATCTCATCGAAACTTTTTAAACAAGCATATATAAGCCATATAGAACTTTACTATTTTATCTTTTGAGACTAACTATTTACATTACACTAGTATATACATATATTGTCTTTGATAATTCAGACGGTTTGTGGTTCAAACCATCTGTGATAATTATGTATCACAGACGATTTGTGGTTCAAACCGTATGTGATAATTATGTATTCCTAATCGCTGGGCTCGTCTATCCTTTCCAACCCAATCCTAGCCAATAGAAACCCACCAACCTCCACTCTACGCTACGGATTCTAGCTCCACCTCTTCGCCCCCACGCCCATTCCGCAAAAAAATTTCCCACTCCCGCCTCTCCCTCCCCTATATATACTTACCCAAACCCATCCTCTACCACGCTCAAAATCTCTCCAGCCTCCTCACCATCCTCCTCCTCGACCCCGACTCTGATGGCTCTTACGAAGTAGACGGTACGTAAGTCTATGGGCAGTAGGGCTCCGGAAACAGCTAGCTACTAAGACGCGCTCAAGTCGAACTTCAAGGACATTCAGCTCGTGTGCTGCATCAGAGGCGAGAGGGCCTGGCCTAGGCATAGTGGCCTCGTCGGTGCGTTGACCTTCTACTGTCCACTATAATCTCTATTTCTTCTACGTTCCTGCCATGTTTAAGAGGTAGGTTCGTAGGATTAGGAGATGTGTTCTTATTGTGTTAGATGGGTAATCTGCTCGTTTTCTTGTTATGCTGTAATGGTGAATTCTAATTTTAATGGAAATGGAATATGATGTTGTGTTTGCTGCTGTATTTACTTGTTTTCAAAGGGCATAGCTAATATTTCTTGAGGCTAGCCAAAAATAGAAAAAATTTTAGGGATAAAATGAACTATCACATACAATTTTATGGTGTAAACCGTCTATGAAAGATTATTACAGACGGCTCAAACCAAAAACCATCTGTGATACTCGCACATCACAGATGGTTCTATCTACCAACTGTTTGTGATGGGAAAGTATCACAGATGATTCTAGCTACTAACCGCCTGTGATACTCATCCATCATAAATAGTTGGTAGTTAGAACCGTCTGTGATATGGGAGTATCATAAACGGTTTTTGGTTTGAGCCGTCTGTGATAGTATTATTCACAAACGGTTCTAATTACAGACCGTCTGTATTGTATTTATCACAGACAGCTCACAAACCGTCTGTGATAACCTCTTATTATTGTTGGCATATAAATTCATACGGTTCAGAAAACCGTCTATGATGATAGTTTTGAATCATCCGTGATGATTTTTTTAGTAGTAGTGATAGATGAAGCACCACACGGTATAGAATCTGCCGAGGGCTGTCGTGCAAACAGACAAACAGGTAAAAAGGATAGTCTTCACAACTTCTGGGTCACAGATGCTTTGGAGCTGTGCACGCATTGTTGGAGTCCAACACAAACAATTAAAGCAAGACACACGAAGTTCACCGACGCAAAAAGAAAAAAGAAAAGCCCGCCATTTACGATGAAAAATGCATGTCCAAGGATCAAATTGAAAACATATATCACACTTGATAGGCTTAGATTAGGTTTCGAATGGCTTACTCGTTATCCTTTGGGCTTTGGAGTAGGTGCTGCACGGTAGAATTCAAAGACAAAATATATAAGCATCAAACGCGTGCCACTTGCATGACAGGGCGTCTCCTCGACTGAACAAGGTAAGATATTTTGTTTTGAGGCTTTAATTTCTTCTTCTAGACGAACTTTGTTCCTATAATAAGGTGCTCAGTTGAGTCCACGATGGCATACAACAATATTTCAAATGCTTTGATTTCTTTCCATCAAGCCCACATTGAAAAAAGATCGTAGAGGCCACGATGAGTTACGAGTCCAACAATTTAGGGCCAATTTTAGAATCCAAGAATTTTACAATAAAATAGTGCGATTTCACGTGGGATGCCTACAAAATTCGTTTCAAGCGAACATGGATATTCCAACTAGATATAGGATAGACTGGTCGGCTGTAAGTAGGCAGAAGCATCAACCCTTTATTATTAAATGATATTTTAGAAAGTGTGCAAACAAACTTTCAAACTTTGAGCATTAATAATAGTCATTTTGATTTATTAGGTAACAAAATAAAATTGTTAGATATTTCTATACATTGATTTGTAAAAATTAGAGAGAGCCCATGTAAGAAACGGACTTAATTGGAAAAAGTGACTAGCCAGGTTGCAGTTCATATTGGACTTATGTTGTATGTTATTTAAAATTTCAAACTTAATTATATTTATCGCTATATTTTTTCAAACAAACTGCACTAAATCTAGCTCCACGCAATTGCCCAGACACTCATGCTAGTTACATAGTAAACTACATATTCCGTAATGTCCATTATATTAGGGTAGAGATGACCTAGTTCTAGAAAATGTTGTGGAGAGAGATATTCAGAGACAAATGTAGCCCCTAGCTAGATGCTGAATGGAACAGCAGAGGGGCGTGAATCTTTCTTACTTAGGGTGAACCTTAATTTCTTAGGGCAATGATTTTTTTTTGTGGAGCGATTAAGTAGATGGCACTACTATAATCAAATTAGCCTTGCCGCATGCATGCATACCAGCTCCCGCCGTCCTAAAATATAAATCCGACACATATATTTAAGAAATACATTATTTAAATAAAATTTAATAAAATTAGATCATAATTGATTTTATTAGATAGACGTAGTATTACTCTTTCTATTAAAGATAAATATAATCTAGTTTTATTAAATATTATTTAAATAATGTACATTATACATCCTCACAGGATTAAACCCGGGGGACTCCGCGCGCCCCACGTCACCCCCAGCGCTCCCTCGGCCGACGCGTGGCGGGGGGAAAATGCGTACGGTCGGGGGAGCCGATTTCCCTGCATTTTCGGAAAATTACGTAAAAGTCCTTTTTCCTCACGAAAAGGTCCCTGCCAGTTTTTTTCAGGCCCCTCCACTTTGCAGGATAGCGCCCCGTGGTTTCTAAATTACGTACGGGTCCTCGTTTATTACGTACAGGCCCTCGATTTTTTACGAAAAAGTCCTTCGACTTTTTTGAAAATACACATGTGCCCTCGATTGTTTTACACATGTGCCCTCGATTTTTTTAATTTTTTTTTGAAACTCCTCACGAATTATCGCCTTTTTCACTTCGGTACACACGGTGGCTGGCGCGGCGTGGCGCCGCGCCTATGAGGCTAGTACTAACCTATACAAAGCCGGGGGGCACGCCGCGCCCTCCGCCCCGCCACGTCGCCCGCGCGCGCGCCCCGGCCTGCACGTGGCGCGGGAATTTCGGTACGGCCGGGGGAGGGGATTTCCCTGTACTTTCCGCAAAATACGTAGATGTCCTTTTTTCTCGCGAAAAGGTCCTTTTTTCTCGCGAAAAGGTCCCTTTTTCTCGCGAAAAGGTCCCTGCCAGTTTTGCTTTTTAAAAACACCCCTCCACTTCACCGAAATTTCGTATCATTTGCAGGATAGCGCCCCCGCGGTTTTCTAAATTACGTACGGGTCCTCATTTAGTTACGTACAGGTCCTCAATTTTTACGAAAAAGACCTTCGGCTTTTATTAAAATACACATGTGCCTTCGATTTTTTTTAAAAAACTCCTCACGAATTATCACCTCTTTTACTTCGGTATACACGGTGGCTGACGCGGCGTTACGCCGCGCCTATGAGGCTAGTTGAATACTACCCCCTATTATAGCGGGGGGATTCCCCGCCCCCCCGCTCGGCCACGTCCCCCGCCCGCGCGCGCTGGCCGCCGCGTGGCGGGGGGATTCCTGTACGGCCAGGGGAGGGATTTTCCTCCTGTTTTCCGGAATTTACGTACAGGTCCTTTTTCTTCGCGAACAGGTCCTGGCGGGTTTTTTTTGCGGCGGATTTTTCTGAAAAACCCCCTCCAATTTGCAGGATGGCGCCCCGCGGTTTTCTAAATTGCGTACGGGTCCTCATTTCATTACATACGGGTCCTCAATTTTTACGAAAAAACCCTTTAACTTTTTCGAAAATACGCATGTACCCTCGATTTTTTTAAAAAAAAACTCCTCACAAATTATCGCCTCTTTTACTTCGGTGCACACGGTGGCTGGCGCGGCGTGTCGCCGCGCCTATGCTGCTAGTTTGTATTGCGGGTAGAGGGATAGAGGATAGCTCGTAAAGAATTAGCATGCTGAGCTTGCTTTAGCTTTAATTAATCTCTCCTCAAAATATATGTGTGCGTCCCGATATACTGGCCATTCAGAGTTGCCGTACGTCTTTATGTGGTCCAAAACTGGGCCACGGAAGGTGCGGCGGGTTCTACAGATATCCCTTCCGGACAACTTGCAATCATTTCGATGGACGCTTTTACGCGGGGTATGTACTACGGTGATAACCTACGAGTTTTTAGCGGATTTGGTAATATTTATGACGGTATTTATAAAACTAGTTGTATACATAGCATATTTGTATAAATAGTATTTTTGTTATCCGGTGAACGGATGGCAGCGCGGGGGAGATAATGTGTGGCACTTGCCATCCCGTGAGCCGACGGCAGGTGCCTGTTGCCCACCCACCAGACCGCAGACGCCTACCATCCGCCCACGGCATGGCAGGTGAATTAACTCACTGCCAAAATTCGTAATTTTATATCATATTGTTTGAATTTTCAAATATAGTATATTAGGTCAACAAATTACAAAATTTTACAAACAGACTCCTGATACAATGTACTTCATTGTGTAATTTTTTACAATTTTATCCTCTCTGAATATTACTCAAAATTCGTAAGATTTTGATATTTGTAGGAATTGTTATATAGAGCAAACGAGCTCTATAAATTATAAATTTTATGTGGAGCCTTCCAACACAGTCGACATAATTGTGTAATTTTTTAGAAATTTTATGTGCTCTGAATTTGCCATGTTAATTCGTGAATTTACATCCGATGAATTTAATCGTTAATTTAATTCATGATTAAATTAACCCGAAGCAACGTGTCAAATTTAGACCATATAAAATTCTCCAAAAATTACACAATAACTACGACTGTGTTAGAAGGCTTCACATAAAATTTAGTAATTTTTTAAGCTTGTTTGCTATATATAAAAACTTGTACAAATATCAAACGTTTATCAAATTTTGAGCAACATTGATAGTGGATAAAATCATCTAAAACTTACAATACCAAGTACGTTATGTCAGGAGGCTGTACATGAATTTTTGAAAATTTTAAGCTAATTTAATATATTTAAAAATTCAAACAAATACTAAATGAAAACGATGATTAAATCAGCTAATCAGTCGGTTTAATCACCTGTCGACGATAGATGTTTAAGTCGGCTAATTAGCCAGCTTAATTACTTTTTCTATTTTTTTATTTAGTGTTTGCTTGAATTTTTAAATATATTAAATGAACTTAAAAAATTACAAAAATTCATGTACAGCCTTCCAATACAGCGTACTTAATAGTGTAAGTTTTAAGTAATTTTATCCATTGTGAATATTGCTAAAAATTTATACAATTTTGATATTTGATGACTTTGTATATATAGCAAACAAGCTCCAAAAAATTATGAAATTTTATGTGATACCTTTTTATGTGTAAATTTTTAATAATTTTATGTGATCCAAATTTGCTACGTTTATTTGGATTAATTTAATCATGAATTTAAGGCTAATGAATTTAATCGTGAATTTAATTCATGAGTAAATTAACCTAAATCAATGTGATAAATTTCGAGCATATAAAATTCACAAAAAAAATTACACAATAACTATGACTATGTTAGAAGGCTTCATATAAAATTTTGTAATTTTTGAAGCTCATTTGCTCTATATAAAAACTCGTACAAATAGGAAAATTATATGAATTTTTTTAGCAACATTCACAATAGATAGCATTTTTCCTACGAGAGTGGGTGATGAATAAATGAATATCACGCTCTCCTTTCACAAACACAGGTTATTTATTTTGAATATTGCACTCATCAGCGATAGTTGTTTCTTGCATTTTACAGTTAATTAATAGTTAATTAATATGTTATCTGCTTGTAGTAAATTTTAATATAAAGAAATAAGCATGAAATATAGACAAGCTATTATGTAATGACTAGTGTTAGATCATGTAGCTAGGTCTAGAATATTTATGATGATGAATAAATGACAATGTTGCGTATTGATGTTATTAGAGGCATGTGTTGTGTGTGGACTCATGTCAATCAAGTTGAAAAGAACTTTTGTCAGGAAAAGATGTTGCTTTGGTCTTTACATGTGCAGAGTAATTCGAAGGCGATCGTGGTCTACGACAAGAATTGGGAGATGACTTGGTGTAAAGTTATGGTCCAAAGGGTCAAGAATATTGAAGGAGATGGTCATGCTCGAGTTAGGGCATGTGGTGATCAAATATAGATGATGCGTGTTGGAGCTACGGAGGTGCGGTCGGAGGCTACGTTTAGAGTGTCTAAAATTGGGTAGTGTAAAAACCCGTGTTACGTAAGGGTTTCGGGTCCCTTATTTGTAATTAGAAAAGAACTCATGATCTTAGGGATAAGATTATGATTTGAGCCTTAAACTATAAATAGAGATAAAGTTAAGAACTGACCTAATGGAAAAAGGCTGGATATATGCAACTTTTGTGCTAAAGTTTTAAGAGATACCACGAGAGCATTTTATAATCACAAACATATTGATTTAAAAATAAATATTAGGCCCTGCCAGGGAAAATTAACTCATCTCGTTCGAAAATTCATTCCCCGACGAAAGAAATGAAATTCCAAAATTTCAGATGAACTATTCAAATATCATTTGAATTTTGATAAAAAGTAACCAAATTTTAAACAAATTTTAAATGGGGATAAATTCAGCTACAATTTGGCCAAATTATTTGCCTTTCGGCACCGGACGAAATGGCCGAAATATTTAACATTGGACCCTGCTCATTTCAACTTGAGTTTCTGACTTCTGGCTTATTTTTCACTATTCATAAATTTCGTCTATTTCTGACTTTTTGGTTTTTTAGCTTTTTTGCCGGTTCTTTTTGTCCGTATTTGTGTTGTATTATCCGTGATGAGCTAACCTATTTTTTCTATTTTTAAAGTTTTTTAAATTTAGTTAGGCCAAATAAGTTATCATCAACTACAATGTAATTTTAATTAATTATAGTGAAATTTTCAGTTATGAGCCATTTTTTTTCCAACCCAACGGGCGCGGTATCGAGCGACATCATTGCTACAGTTGGCGTCGTTGGACGGGCAAAGGAGTGCACAGCAGCATTGAAAACGACCAAAGGCGTTGCATGGCGCCACTAAAGTCCAAAGTCCAAGCGAAGGTTAACGAAAAGCAGCAACGTCAGAAAGAAATAAAAAGAAACGGGCAGCGCCAGCACCCGGAAAGCGACAGCATCAATTTTAAATCTGCTGCTACAGTAATGTACCGTACTGTTACAGTACTTTGCTACAGTATTGCATGTGTGATATGTCCCGCATAAACTTGACCTTGACGTTGATTTTAGTGGTAGTGAACTTTCCACATTTCTTCTTCTCTAGGTGCAAAGATAGTTGATAGCAATCATGATCCGATAGGGTCAAAAAAAAAAACTCCAAGGAATTTGGAATTACACAACACGGTCGGCCGCCCTGATAGCGTGACAGTTAAGATACAAAACACGCAATGATTCATTGACTTGCCAGGAATCGGCTTATATGAGTCGTACACGGCATAACCGGAAACCGAACCTAGATTACAGGAATATCTGGTGCATATCTGTTGCAGCTAAAGATAGAAACCAAGCTGGCTACGGTTGGTGTTACCGTGCTGACACTGGAGATGATCCTGGGCGGGATTGCATGGTCTGGTGCAGCCGGATGGGTGCAGCGGAAAGTCATCTAACATCCCCCGCAGTTAGAGCAGGCCCACAGTCAGAGCAGGAGCGTCCCGTACGCTCAAGCTGGAGCGAAACTCATCGAAGGTCACCGCCGGTAATCCCTTTGTGAATATATCAGCAAATTGCTGCGTCGTAGATACGTGAAGTACGCGTACATCACCAAGGCCGACCCGTTCGCGCACGAAGTGGAGATCAATCTCGACATGCTTCGTGCGCTGGTGTTGGACCGAGTTGTTGGAGAGGTACATGGCGGAGACGTTGTCGCAGTAAATGACAGTTGCACGACGTAGAGGGTGGTGAAGCTCGTGCAGTAGTTGACGAAGCCAGCAGGATTCAGCAACAGGATTGGCCACCGCACGGTACTCCGCCTTAGCGCTAGAGCGGGAGACCATGTGCTGCCGTTTGGACGACCATGAAATGAGACTGTCGCCAAGGAACACCGCATAGCCAGAGGTAGACCTGCGGGTGTCCGGGCAACCGGCCCAATCCGCGTTCGAGTAGGCGACAAGGGCAGTAGGATCTGTGCGGCGGAGATGAAGGCCATATGATATGGTACCCTTAAGGTAGCGAAGAATGCGCTTCACCAAATTAAGATGAGGCTCACGAGGGTCATGCATGTAGAGGCACACTTGCTGAACAGCATAGGCAATGTCTGGTCGAGTAAAGGTTAAGTACTGGAGAGCGCCAGTGATGCTGTGGTATTGAGTAGGTTTTCGACGGGAGGCCTGGAAGCGGAAAGTTTGGCACGAGTGTTGACTAGAGTGGCACACGGGTTGCACGAGGACATACCCGCACGATCAAGGATTTCAGCGACATAGTGACGCTGGGATAAGAACATGCCGGTGGCATTGCGAGTGACAGTCATGCCAAGGAAAAAGTGGAGAGATCCCATGTCGCTCATAGCGAACTCATGCTAAAGGGAGGATATGATCCAGCGGAGGAGAGCGGATGTGGACGCGATAAGGATGATGTCATCGACATATAGAAGGAGATAGGCAACATCGGAGCCTTGTCTGTAGATGAAAAGCGAGGTGTTAAATTTGGAGCCAACAAAACCAAGGGAGATTAAGTAAGAAGCAAAGCGGTTGAACCAAGTGCGCGGTGCCTGCTTAAGACCATAGAGTGAACGGTTTAAGCGGCACACGTGGTTGGGGTGAGCTGAGTCAAGGAAACCAGCAGGTTGCTGAGAATAGACGGGTGTTGTTATCCGTGTGTGTGGTTATCAGGTTCCCATATATATGTTGAGTGGATATGTTGCGTGGATAGCACATCTATTTAACGGGTTGTGATAGAGACTTATAAGTTAGCCATTGAATCATACTTTCTTAAGATCAAGTGTTTATGAGTTCTAGGGTTAAAGTTTGAGAGAAATTAAGGCTGCTTAGCAATCTGAAAAATAAACTGAATTGCATCCTTAGTGACCTAGTGTACTAGAGGGGCTCTCTCTCCAACTCTTTACTTTGTCCACCATATCTGTGCGCTACAAATTTATTTATTTATTGACACGAAAGATGTTTGGAGTATGTGTACAACTTTGAAAGAATAGATATATGAAAGCAATTCTATCAGCTTGGGAAAAAACTTATATTTGAGCGATGACCTGCAACACAGAGATGGAAGCAGAGCGCAGCCCAGTAGTCCCACAGCAATCATACCTTCGGCAATTTACATATTTAATTTGGGCACTCACGCACGCGCGGTGCTCGTCGACGCCGGGCAAGGATCACGCTGGCCAGGGAATCTGGACACAGCAGTGAGAGTTACAGCCAACTAACAAAATTACTCGCACAATTATATACGTGTGACCAGCCGCAGCCCCGATAAATAAGTACATAAATAGACACGCTCGCTCCGACCTTGCTCCTCCGATCCCAGCCGTTGGTTGAAACCAGCAGCTGCCCACCAAACTCGTACACAACACATATTTACTCTCTTTATCCAAATTTATGTGATATCTTTTTTATCATATAAATCAAGAAGATAATAAAAATAACTAGATTATTTCTAATTATTACCTCTAAGCACTATATTTAATGCATGCATGTAAAAAATAGCAAATAAAGTTATATATTTATTAGGGACATAAAGCAAACGTCACACTAATTTTACATTAAAATATAAAATATATTCTATATTTATAGATAAAGTCATTAAAAAGTATGTAACATTTATTTCTTTCCTTGCCTAGAAACTAGCTAGCACTAGTAACATTTTTGTCTTGTCGAAATTGTTCCAGACTCCTGATGTAGTACCTCTTGCTCTTTTTGCATCCGTGCTATGGGTTGTGGATGCATTTGTTGAGCCAGCAGAAGATGAATCGATTGGACCTACACCACTGGGGCCGTCGCTTCTTCTGGCTCTCTAGTTTGTTGTAGATGTGGACCTTCCGCGGATGGATATCCTCTTGAAAGGATTGCATATCCACCACCGAGAGGCTAAATTCGGAGAGTCGAAAATCGTAGTTCTCCATTGAATCAACTGCAAATTGAAATAGTAAAGAATAATTAACTTACTATTGAATTCAACAAATAATAGCAAAAAATTAAAATAAGACAACACTATTACCTCTTTTGCAGCTCTCAGAAAATTCTTTGAAGATTTTTGAATTTTCTAAATTTCGCATGAATTTCTCACTAATTTTTCCAAATTTGCGCAAACACTACCGGATTTTTCACAGCTAAACAGCGATATGAGAGTCTAGTTTGAGGTGTGGAAAATGGAGGCCGGATGCCCCTATTTATAGAAAAAATTTCATATTTTTTGGAATTTTTGCTATTTTTTTTCAAATTTTTTACACCCCTAACGGTTAAAAAACGTCTATATTAGCCGGGCCGGGCCGGGACATGCTGTGTCGTGCCGACATGGCCCGTTTACAACCGTTGGCAACAGGCCAGGCCGTGCCGGCACAGCCCACGACCACAAACGGGACGTGCCGTGCAGTGCTCTTGGCCTAGGCACAGCCCATTAGCTAAATGGGTCGTGCCGTGCTTGGGCCGGGCTAACAGTATCAGGCTGTGGGCCGGCATAGTTAAGCCCAGCCCACTGGCCACCTCTTTACTCTCTTTATCCAAATTTATAAGATATATTTCTTTTTTATCATATAAATCAAGAAGATAATGAAAATAACTAAATTATTTCTAATTATTATTTCTAAGCACTATATTTAATGCATGCATGTAGGGAATAGCAAATAAAATTATATATTTATTAGGGACATAAAATAAACATTACATTAATTTTACATTAAAATATAAAATATATATTCTATATTTAAAGATAAGGTCATTAAAAAATAGGTAACATTTATTTATTTCTTTCCCTAGAAACTAGCTAGCACTAGTAATTTATGAGCTAGCAAGCTACTCGATCGAATCAATCAGTATTCAGTACTGTTACCATTCTTCTCCTTTATGCTGCTATGTTTTCCTCTCCTTGCATGGTTGGTCATCTTCTTTTTATTTGCTTAACTCATCGTGCTTGATGCACAGGAAGATCACCGGGAAGCAGCTGGCCCCGGAACCGGTGATGTCGTCGTCGGAGCCAATGGGGCCACCGGGCAAGGGCAGGATGGGATACCGGAGCACGTGACCAGATTAGGTGCCCCTGCGCCGCTGGATGTGTACTGGTATTTGCCCATCAACAAGTAATTTACCAGATGAACCATATATAAGTTGAACTAATATGCATTAAGTAATTTATCAGATGAATCATGTATAGGTCTATACTAAGAAACACATTTAAAACATCATTAGAAACCATAAAAACTAAGAGAAAACCATTGATTATCTAATTATTACATAGATTGTCTAAGCTGAATATGATAATAATTAAATTATTAAACTCTAAGTGAATAAAGAATTATAAATGTGCAATGTCTCATGTGCTACTTCCATCCATGCATACCGCCTTCAACGCTCATCTAAAAAATAACAATAAAGCAAAGGTGAGTTCACGACTTAGCAAATACAAAGCAAACACAATAAATGAATTAATATCATTTTAACAATTTATAACCAGTTGCCACTAACGCAATTTTCAGATCTCATTCTCATCAATTCTCACCCACATGTCCCAATATTTTATCTCACTTTTCATGAACACAATGCAATACACGTCTCTTTTATAACTTATATCGGTATACACATGTCTCTTTTATAGCTTATGTCTCTTTTTAAAACTACTATGAAAAAGAAGTTGTGAAAAGTCTGTTACTCTTGTTTGGCAAATCAGAGCAGTTGTTCTCTCACGTTTCATCCTGTATGTTTTGGATCACGATTTTTAGAATCAAATCAATTCAAAAAAATTAAAATTTGAAACCTAACCGCGGGCTAAAAAACAGTAACTTGGCATTGTTACTGTTACAAACAATAGGACTTCAATTTCATTATATATTATTTAAATAGTATGCTTTCTACATATATATTAGACTTATATTATAAGATAGATGGATACTTTTTTTAAAGTTCCATGCGCGGAATATCCTCGTCATGGATAGACCACGCTCTGACCAAACAAGGAGCCTGTTCTTTTCAGCTTCTAAAATTTGCTTTTTAGCTTTTCTACAGTAGCTAGCTTTTAAACAGAGTATCTTTTCAAGATAAGATCTACTAATTAATTATATTACATACTATACCGACTTTATTTATATCAGCAAAAAATACACGTAAGTTTCTGTTACTCTATAATCTCTCACATAAACAGGCTAAAAACCACAAACCACAGTTAAAAGACATAAGGTTCAGCCAAAAAGAACAACCAATACATGACGAAGCTTCCCAAAAGACGGAGGAACTACAAAGTCACCTGCATGGGTCAACAGCTCACGTGACCTTTTCACTGGCCAGCTGCTAATCCGTAGCATGCATGCATGGTCGCCACCAAGTAGGAAGCAGCCCCCCTGTATCTCGAGCTCGCGATCCACCGTGATTCGTGGGGCCACTACACGTCAGGGCTCATCGTATTCATGTCTTCACTTTTCTGGAGACAAATTAAAGGCGGTGATGCGGTGCATGAATCTAGAACCAAATCCACTAGACCAATAGTGAGAAAATTCAAGTTGAGACTGTTCAACAATCCGAAAAATATACTGAATTGCATATACTTTCTCTGTTCTTTTTTACTTATCTTCTTAGAATCCGTATTTAAAATTTGACCATCAATAGATTTAAACTATCTAGATTGCCTATAAAAAAATTATATCATTAAATTTATCGTTAAAATATTTATATAATATTAGAATTTTATTAGTGTATCTTAGTGTAAAGTTATAAAAAGTAGCGGTTAAAACTACATATCAAAAACTGTAAAAAATAAAAAACATTAGGTAAAAAAAGAATGAACGAGTATATACTGTGCCTTACTAACCTAGTGTACCAGGGGCTCTCTCTCCAACTCGTTACTTTGTCCTCCGTATTTGTGCGCTACAAATTTATTTATTTTTTTTGACAAGAAAGATGTTTGGAGTATGTGTACATCTTTGGAGGAATAGATATCATGAAAACAATCCTATCAGCTTGGGAAAAAGCTTACATTTGAGCGATGACCTGCAACGCAGAGATGGAAGCGGAGCGGAGCCCAGTAATCCGACAGCATACAGTCTTTACTTTCGGCAATCACGCACGCGCGCGCGGTGCTCGTGGACTGGCCATGGAATCTGTACACAGGGCGTCAGCAGTGAGAGTTACAGCAACCTAACGAAATTTCTCGCACAATACACGGCTGGAAACTTGTGACCAGCAAGTTTCCAGCCGCAGCCCGATAAATAAGTAAATAAATGGACACGCTCACTCCAACCTCTGCTGCTCCTCCCATTCCAGTAGTTCATTGAAGCCGGCAGCTGCCCACCAAACTGGTACACAACACATATTTACTCTTCTATCCAAATTATAAGAAATATTTTTTGACACATAAATTTAGGAGAAAGTGAAAACAACTAGATTGCCTCTAATTATTATTTTTAAGCATTATATTTCTTACAGTCCTTCCGACTGTGCCCAGGATCATTACGACCACCACCTAGTTGCTACGACCACGTTTAAGAGGCTACGACCACCTCCTGTGTCATTACGACCACTCTGCTGGTTTTCCGACCATGCTGACAGTCGTTATGACTACATTGTGACCCCTCCGATCACTCCTCGCTGCTCCGACCACGTAGTCGTAAACTTCAACTGAAGTTATGACCACGTTCACCGCCTCTTCGCTACACTTCTTTCGACCACGATCGATCACCATAGTTGTAACTTCTTTACGACCACACAGTGATTCAATCAACCATGTCGAAGGCTCTGTCGACTGCTGTTGTCGTAACCCTTACGACCACGTTAGCTGCTACACGACCGTGATCGTAACTCCTTTACGATCACGTCCTCCCGCTGTGGTCGTAGCATTTATAACCACATCTTCTGCTCTGCGGACACCTCCGCTCTCGCCGCCGTGGTCGTAACTCCTTTACGACCACGTTTGCGATCCTCTGCTCTGTGATCGTGGTCATAACTCATTTATGACCACGTCTGTGATCCTCTACTCGCCGTGGTCATAACTCCTTTGCGACCACGTCTACGAACCTCTGCGATCTCACCATCGCTTGCGACCACACCAGTCGTCTTCTTCTCTACAATCTCCTCGACCGCCTGTGACCACACCGGTCGTCTTCTTCTCTACGATCTCCTTGACCGGCTCCGACCACACCGGTCGTCTTCTTCTCTGTGATCTCCTCGATCGGCTCCGACCACACCGGTCGCCTCTTGCTCTGCGATCACGCCGACCGCCTACGACCACGTCGGTCGCCCTCTGTTCTGTGGTCACGCCGACCGCCTGCGACACCACACCGGTCGCCTTCTGCTCAGCACCTCCTCTTGACTACATCGCATCAACTTGATGCATCTTCTCTCGGTACAATGCTCTACCCTTTTATATCCGGCTGTACGACTACGAAGCGGACTCGACTACGACTACTATGACTCCAACATGAACACGATAGTCTGACTTGTACACGACCACAAGCACGACCACAACGACCCATACACGACTTCGCCTTCCAACTCTGTTACGATCACGACTTCCAACTCGTCTACGACATCATACTCGTACACACAGGGGCGGATCCAGCGGTGGGGCGGGGGGGGGGGGGGGGGCTCGAGCCCCCCCTACCGCTACAGGACCCTTGGAGCCCCCCTGAAGCCCCTCCTAAATTTTTAGCCATAGATGTATAATGTAGAAGGGGCTGAGGTCGAGCTGAAGGTACTTCAGCCCCTCCAAAAAATTTTCCTGGATCCGCCACTGCGTACACATCTATGACTTCTAAATAGAAAACAAGATTACAAATTCTAACAATATTCAATACATGCACATAGAGAATAACAAATAAACCTATATATTTATTAGGGACATAGAGTAAACATTACATAATTCTATGTTAAATATAAAATACATTATATATTTATAAATAAAACCATTAAAAAAATACGGCCTTGAACGAAGGGAGTACTTAACCCGTCCCACGACTGAAACATTTATTTCTTTCTTTGCCTAGAAACTAGCTAGCACTAGTAATTTATGAGCTAGCTAGCTACTCGATCGGATCAATCAGTACTGTTACCCCTCCTTTATGCTGCTTGGTTTTCCTCTCCTTGTATGGTTGGTCTTCTTCCTCTTTTTATTTGTTACTCATCGCGCTTGATGCACAGGAAGATCACCGGGAAGCAGCTGGCCCCGGAACCGGTGACGTCGTCGTCGGAGCCAATGGGGCCACCGGGCAAGACCAGGCTGCGATACCGGAGCACGTGACCAGATTAGGGACCCATGCGCCGCTGGATGTACTGGTATTTGCCCATCAACTACTCTAGTATTCTCGCAGGGGCGGAGCTTTGTAGAGGCCAACATAAGCCCTGGCCTCCCCTTCAATTTTGCAACCCTTTGAAGAAAGAAAGCAGTGCATAGTATTAGGTTTAGCAAGCGGTTAGACTAGAAATTGGGCACCTTTTTCTTCTACAATTCAATCTCTATTAGGAGATGGCCCTTTTCTATTTGGGCTCAAGCTCCGTCAGCAATATATTATTGTTGCTTGATACTAGGATATATTATCGATCGAAAGGACAAACTGATCCAATCATTTGCGGGTCATATATGTGGTCTTTCCTGATTGATTTTTTTTCACTGCGCTTGATTTAATTAAGGGAAATATATTGTAGTTAGTCTTTCTTTACAGTTCATCGCTCGATTTGGTTTACAGTATTTCGGGTTTGTACGCGCTGATCTAGAAAATTTTACATGACAATGTCGTTGACATCTCTAGACTGCTGCTGCAGCTGCAGCCCGTGCAGCCGCCGGCCGACAACCCAGTCCCACTCCCAGGCGGCCGTGAGAGTGAAACTGATGAGCAAGAGTAACTGAACCAATTCTTGAAGGAGAACCTGGGATTCATACTCAGCATGGTGTTCGGCGCATCCTTGGCGGGCGCGCCGCCGCAGGCGAGGAACACGCCGATCGCCAAGGCGGCCGCTTTCTTCTTGTACCTTGCCTTCATCACCAGCACGGTCGCCCTTGTTAAAGATCGGTGCGTGGTCAGGTGGCTCTACGCGCTGGCCTGCATCTCCTCCGTCTCTTTGCAGGTGATGGCCTTCCTGTTCCTCATCTCGCTCACAAGGTTCTACGCCGTCGCCATTCCTGTACTCCTGCTCATCTTCGTCGTGGCCATCTGCTGCTCCGGAAGACATGTGGGTGTGGGAGATCTTAAGGATATCTGCAACTACTCTGCGGTGATCGTCACCTGCAGTGGGCTGACCTGCTTGTTCTTCGGCAGTTACTCCAAGTCGATGAGCTCGAATCGCTATGTATGGGCGGTCACTACCCTCTGGATCTTGCTGTTCCTCATCATGACCATCGGGCTCAATCTGATGCTGATCGTCACAGTGAAAATTGAAGTGCTCATCGCCCATGCAAGCAGCCTCTACAACATCTTGATCCTGCTGGTTGCAGTGGCCGGCACGCTCATGGCCGTCATGTCGGTTTTTGGGCAGGACAGCTAGTACGGCTTGATAGATTAGGTCCTTCTCTTCTGGGGGGAATTCGGATTGCCACTCCATTCGCTAGCTAGTTGTTGTTCTTGTCAGCTAGTTGTTGTTGGACTAGCTAGTTGGTGTTATAGTATACATACATTACTAGCTAGTTGTTGTCCATATGCATGCATGCATGCAATACTAGCTAACAACCTCCGAAGAATTGAAACAAAACCGATATAAGTTAACCTGCACATGTTGATTGTTGTATCTTAAATAATTAATATAGAAATACAGTGCAGGCCTACAGGGTATTCTTCGGATTGTTGTCTCTTGATCATATATGTAAAGGAGAATAATTCGACTAGGGGAAAAATCTGCAAAAGAAAGAAAAAAAAGTACTAGTACTCTTGTGATGGACATTAATTGTGATCTATTACTGTTGTGTGGTGGTACGTCTAGGAATATCGACCCCACTAGTATTACCGTCCGAGTCACTGAATGTTTGTTGGCTTCTATATATTTTCTCTTCAACTGCAGAATATATCTGGGGAAAATTTGTTCAGTAGCACTGAAAGTTCACTGCTTTCGAAAAATACCACCAAAAGAATCGGGCTTCGGAAATTACCACCAAAAGATTCACCTCGCTTCGGGATTTAGCACTCTGGATAAAAATGCCCTTACACCTCCGCTCCTCCTCCTCCGCCGCCACCTCCCTGCCCCTCTCCCTCCCCTCCCTCACCTTCCTCTCCTCCTGCACCGCCCCGTCCGCCTCCCTCTTCCCCCACCTCTTCGCCGTCGGCCTCCCCGCCTCCTCCCTCCTCACGCCGCTCGCCTCCTCGCTCTCCGCGCATCCCATCCCCGCCGCCGTTGCCTACCTTCGCCTCCTCCTCGCCCCCGCCTCCCCGCTCCTATCCCTCTTCTCCTCACTCCCCTTCCTCTCCCTCCTCCTTGCCCTCCGCAAGGCCACCTCCCACAACCCTGGCAACCCTAACTCCGGCTCCAGCAACGCCAACCTCCACAAGCGCAAGAACCAGCGCCAGCCGGCGGCCCCGTGGGCCCCGTCCCTCCTCCCCGAGGCGCTCCCCCTGCTCCCCGATGCCGCGGGGAGGCTGCCGCTCAGGGCGCACCCGGACGCGCGAAGGTCGCTCGTTGACACCGCCGCCGAACTTGCTGCCTTCGATGTCCTCGCCGCCGTCCTTGGATCCGACTTCCACACCGAGGTTGTGCCGGATGTGATACGAGCTCTGGCCCCGGTGGTGCTCTCGAGGAGGCGGGGGCGAGGAGGAGGCGGAGGTAGGCAACGGTGGCGGGGATGGGGTGCGCGGAGAGGGAGGAGGCGAGCGGTGTGAGGAGGGAGGAGGCGGGGAGGCCGGTGGCGAAGAGGTGGGGGAAGAGGGAGGGGGACGGGGCAGCGCAGGAGGAGAGGAAGGTGAGGGAGGGGAGGGAGAGGGGCAGGGAGGTGGCGGCGGAGAAGGAGCGGAGGTGTAAGGACATTTTTGTCCAGAGTGCTAAATCCCGAAGCGAGGTGAATCTTTTGGTGGTAATTTCCGGAGCCTGATTCTTTTAGTGGTATTTTCTGGAAGGAGTGAACTTTCAGTGTTACTGAACAAATTTTCCCATATATCTGCTACAAACTTTCATTAGTTGAATGATGCAACAGGGAAGTTACCACGTTGAACAGCATTATATTGTATATGTCGATACATAATGGATGATCTTTCAATGATATTGGCTAAATGTCGTTATGTAGTACATGCATTACTAGCTAGTTGTCAGACTTTATTCATGCATGCAGTACTAGCTAACAGCTTCCGAAGAATTGAAACAAAACCGAATTGGATTAGGCAAAAAAAGAAAGAAATTAAATTACGCGTGGTGACCGTGCGTGGGCCGTCCTGGTCTAGCCGTGTATCGACGAACTGGGGGGCCCGCTTGTAGCTTACAGAGAATCATTGCATGCCTTTTCCACGTCCAATAATAGCAGCTGGGCGCTGGCACACCAAGTTCACACTAGTGCGCTTGCACCACCACCACATATCAAGTAGTACCGTGGTTACTTCACTCCAAGGTAAGGTAGCAATCTAGCAGGGATTACAAGATAGACTCTTAAACCATCTATGATGACCTATTATTACAGACGATTTTTATTTCGAACTGTCTGTAATACATCACAGACAGTTCAGAACAAAAACCGTCTACGATGTCTGTATTCTGAACCGTCTGTGATACATCACAGACAGTTCACAACAAAAACCGACTGTGATGACCTAATTATCATAGATGGTTCTTTACCAAGAACCGTCTGTGATAATATTTCAACTTACTCGCTCTCACCGAATTTGAATTTCCCGCTCATCTCCCTGGATTTACTCTTTAAAACAGAAGGCTTGACTGTTCTTCTCCTGATCTCCTCTTCTCACTTCTCCTCCACTCCTCTTCTCCTCATCTCTTCTTCTCTTCTCACTTCTCCTCCACTTCTCACCAAATTTCCCTTAAAAATAGAATGCTCTACCAACTACCTCCCCAAGCTCCTCTGCCTCCAGTTGTGACGCCACGGGGACGCTACCACCACCTCTCCTTCATTGCCAGTGACACAATGGATGGCTAGTTAGGGTTTTGATCATGTACATCTTGATGCTTCTAAATTTTTTCTTCTACCAATTTCTTGGAGACTTCAATCTATAGATTAAATTAACTTCTAGCACCTTGTGTGAACTTAGGTATGAAGAGGAGGCCACACATCAAGGCCCATTTGGCTGGTCAACGGGTGCAAAAACTTTGGAGGCCGTTTTAAGGCCCCAAACGATGTTTTTTTAGAGATTTCACATTTCTGGAGCCTCACAAATGAATCAAACCTGTCCTTATCAATTATTGGATGTAACTTTTCATTAGCTTTTAAATGAGTCCAAGAACGTAAAAAACGGAGTATGTATGCAAAAGTTATGGTTGTTTTATTAAGTATTGCTTTCAATTGATTTGTAAAATGGATGTGTTTATTTCTGAAATGAATGTGAAATGAATATGTTTATTTCTGAAATGATTGTCCGTATACATATATTTGTATTTTTGCTTGTTTTAGAGGGCATGGCTAGCATTTCTTGATGGAAGCCAATAAACAGAAATAGATTTACAAATACAAAAGAATATCACAGACGGTTCTTAGTTAGAACCATCTATAATGGGCGAGCCTCATAGATAGTTGGTAGCTAAAACCGTCTGTAATGTGCATGTATCACAGATGGTTTTTAGTGTCAGCCGTCTGTGATAGTCTCCTTTATAGATGGTTCCTTATACGAACTGTCTGTGTTGTGGCTATCACAGACGGCTCACAAACTGTCTATGATAACCACCTGTTATCATTGACTCATAAATTTAGACGGTTCAGAAAACTGTCTGTGATGACGATTTAGAGCCGTCTATGATGACTATTTCTATGGTAGTATCATAAGAGTACTGTAGCACTCGGAGGACTCGAAGCCTGTGTGTGGTAGTAGAGACGTGGTCATGGCGCCTGTGTGTGGTCATAGCGCCTGTGTGCATGATCAGTTATGACCACATTGTGTGTGGTCATAACGACCAGTGTTGTAGTGCCTGTGTGCGTGGTCGGTTACGACCACGTTGTGTTTGGTCGTAAGGACCAGCAGTGTAGTCTCTAGCGACCGTGGATGAGCGTACCGGTCATAGCTGCACCGAGTACCATAGACGTCATATTCGAAGGAGTACTGTAGATGTCATACTCAGTAGCAGCCACTATAGCAATCGTCAGCACTGCAACAGTAGTTGGTCAATGTAGCAGTTGGCATGTGTAGGTAGCTAGTCACTATAGTAGACGACAAGTGGCTAAGCTGAGCAGCATGGGCAGGCGGCTGAGCGGCGTGGGCAAACTTCTCAGTATGGGCAGCAATGTGGTAGTCGTCAGTCATGTGGAGTGGCTATGAGGCCCGACAGTGTCTATATATACTCTGTAAGTCCTTTGAGAGAATTGAGCCAGTGAATAATAGAGAAAACACAGTGGAAAAGGTGCGATAGTTTGCACCGCAAGAATTGTGCCTCAGTCCTTGCGTTTTAGCTCAGTTATTAGCTCCACCTTGTCATTCCCATCCCCGACAAGGTCCACAACCGTGTGTATCAGAATCCACAACCAAAGCGTGAGTTTAAGAGAGCTAGGGCCAACGTTCGGTGAGCAGTCGTAAGACAGTTACGACTGTTGAGGGTGAACAGGTTACGACCACTGAGAGTGATGCTTCGAGTGGTCGAAACACACCTCTCCAATGCCTGGTGTGTAGTCGTAAACTCATTTACGACTATCGAGATCAGTGTTTTGAGTGTAGTCGTAACCTACCCCACAATCTGGTATTAGAGCCCAGGTGATTGTTCAGACACAGATCGAGAAGAAAAGCAGGGCTTCAGCTCTCTCCGTCCTCTTGGTTCCAGCATGTCCGCAGCAAAGCCCGAAGCTCTCTCCTAAGCTAATCCCTACATTTGGGGATCAGAGCTTATTGTCGTGCACACCTTCCTCCATGTTGTGTCTGAGCTCATCGAAAAGTGCCACCGGCAACGAGGGTGCACTGAAGGTCGGCGATGGGAGTGAGCCAAAGGCGTCGGTGCCCGAGGGCAGCATCTCCCTCCCGTATCCCATGCTCATGAGGAGCAGCTACACAACTTGGGTGGTGAAGATGAAGGTGTTCATGCACGCTCAAGGTGTGTGGAACACAATCGTGGATGAGGTGATGAACAAGAGGCAGTAGAGGCACATCTCATCGTGGTGGAGGCCGATAACGAACTGGCACTGATGCGAAGAACCTGCAAGAAAATTAAGGGGGTGATTGTTGGTTTAATCTTGTTGTATGTGTATTGAGCTTGAGTTTGTTCGAGTTCTCTGTTGTGTGGTCGTTACGACCAGTATCTATGTTGTCGTTACGACTAGTGCTAAAGCTGCACCGAGTATTGTAGCTCCGAGTACTCCGTGGTCATAATGCAGTAGTCGATTGTCGATGGTTGTGGTCGATAGTCGATAGTTGTAGTCAATTGTCGATGGTAGTGGTCGATAGTCGACAGTCATAGTCGATTATCGATGGTAGTGGTCAATAGTCGATGGTCGTAGTTGATTATGGATAGTCATAGTCGAGAGTCGATGGTTGGTAGTCAACAGTGCATACTCTAAGGAGTATTGTGGGCATCATACTCGGAGGAATACTGTGGATGTCACACTCGGAGGAATACTGTGGACGTCATACTCGGAGGAGTACTATGGACGCCATACTCATTAGAGTACTGTAGCACTCGGAGGACTCAAAGCCTGTGTGTGGTCGTAGCGCCATGGTCGTGGCGCCTGTGTATGGTCGTAGTGGCGTGGTTGTGGCACCTGTGTGCATGATCAGTTACAACCACGTTGTGTGTGGTCATAACAATCAGCGTCGTAGTGACTGTGTGCATGGTCCGTTACGCTCACATTGTGTTTGGTTGTAACGACCAGCGTCATAGTCATAGCGACCATTGTCGTGGTCGTAGCGTACCGGTCGTAGCTGCACCGAGTACCATAGGCGTCATACTCAAAGGAGTACTATAAATGTCATACTCGGTAGCAGCCACTGTAGCAATCATCAACACTGCAGTAGTAGTTGGTCATTGTAGCAGTTGGCATGGGCAGACGGCTGGTTACTGTAGCAATCGGCAGGCAGCTGAGCTGAGCGGCATAGGCAAGCAGCTGAGCGGCATGGGTAGACTACTCAGTATGGGCAGCGACGTTGTAGTCGTCAGTCATGTGGAGTGGCTGTGAGGCCCAGCAATGTCTATATATACTCTGTAAGTCCTTTGAGAGAATTGAGACAGTGAATAATAGAAAAAACACAGTGGAAAAGGTGCGACAGTTTGCACGGCAAGAATCGTGACTCAGTCCTTGTGTTTCAGCTTAGTTATTAGCTCCACCTTGTCGTTCCCATCTCCGGCAAGGTCCACGACCGTGTGTATCAGAGTTCACAACCAAAATGTGAGTTTGAGAGAGCCAGAGCCAATGTTCGGTGAGCAGTCGTAAGCCAGTTACGGCTGCTGAGGGCGAATGGGTTACACCACTGAGAGCGGTGCTTCGAGTAGTCAAAACACACCGCTCCAACATCTGGTGTGTAGTCGTAAACTCACTTATGACTACTGAGATCGGTGTTCTAAGTGTAGCCGTAACCCACCCCACAATGTCTGTGAGCGCACAAATTATTCATCCTCAAGTACGGTGTAAACTTAACACAGAGCAGTGAATAAAAGAATAGCAGGATTGAAGTTCCTTGTAAGATGTTAATAGTACACTTTCATATCGAGTAATCTGCTGATAAGGAAAATCAAGAGCACCCAAGAACGACCAAAGCAAAGGCCTGAAGGGCGCGCGTACTGCGCTCTGGTGATGAGCAGGGTCACTGATGAGATCTAACAATAACCAGGGACTAATCTGAAATTCAGGAACCAACACAAGTCAGGGAAAAGTGTACATATTATGGATTCTTAAGGAAAATTGGTTTCACTAGGGAACTAGGGAATTTGGAAAAGAAGATAGATTAGGGAATTTGTGGGTCTAGACAAACCTGGCAGCCAATCTATTGGGCCACGACGAGAATGAAATCATGGAAGAGGTTAGGGGTGGGCATTTACTGTGGAGATAGATTTCTCAAGAAAATAAATTAAAGAGCAAGTTTGTTGAAGTATTAATTTATTTTTCTTAAAAGGAAAAGGTCAAATTGTGTTTGACAATGGTCAGATGTTGTTACTTCAGGCTTTTAGTGACATTGAAAGTCATGTCGGCAAATCCATGAGCTAATGGATAGTAAGGCGATAGCAATAGATGTAAGCTAGCTAGAAACTCTGTTAGTTTTAGCTGGCCACGAGTGCTCAGCTTGGTGTGTGCTACTAGCTTGCTTCATGAAGTTTATTGCCATGTGTGCTGTCAAAAAGTAGTAAACAATGCCTGATGCTCTTAAGCAGGGGCGGATCCAGCGGTGGGGCGGGGGGGGGGGGGGGGGGGGGGCTCGAGCCCCCCTACCGTTACCGGACCCTTGGAGCCCCCTTGGAGTCCCCCCTAAATTTTTAGGCATGGATGTATAATGTAGAAGGGGCTGAGGTCGAGCTGAAGGTACTTCAGCCCCTCCAAAAAATTTTCCTGGATCCGCCACTGCTCTTAAGTCGGTTGTGCACTGATGTCAGTTTGGTTGTAAGAGTCGGTTAGTGAGCATATAAAAGAATGAGCATCTTTCTTGTAATATGTATGAAAGCCATATCTTCAGATGTATGAAAACTAGTGAAATTCTAATGTATGTGTGTAAGAGTTCCAAGATGAAAATAATATGTAGCCTTGAATCTCTTTTCCTATCTCATTCTCGCTTCTTTTGAGTATCCAATTCCCAACAACTGGTATCAGAGCCTCAGGGTTGAGTCGGGCGTAGCGGTGTAGTGCGGCATGTTCATGTTATTTTTTGGAGCTAAGGTTATGGCTTCAAGTTTAGGTGTCAGGATGACACAGTCGATGATTCCAGTATTCTTAAAAGAGAATTACAATATGTGGAACATCAAGATGCCGACGCTGCTACTCTCGTAAGGGTTGTGGGATATTGTGGAAAATGGCTATAAAGAGTATGCCATTGAAGATGTTCTTACACCAGAGCAGAAGAAAACTCTGGTAGAGAACAAGATGACAGAAGCCAAGGCTTTATTTTTGATTCAACAAGATGTTACAGAAAGTTTATTTCCACGGATTATCGGCGCCAAGACGTCAAAAGAAGCTTGGGACAAGCTAAAGGAGAAGTTTCAAGGTTTCACAAAAGTTTTAGCTGTAAAGTTACAAACTTTCCGAAGGCAGTTTCAAAATCTGCAGATAAAGGATTCCGAGAAGATAAAGGATTACTTCTCGAAGGTCATCAAGATGATAAATCAAATGCACACATATGGTTAAGAGATTTCTAATCAAAAGATAGTTGATAAAATTTTGATTAGTTTACCAGAAAAGTTTGAGTATATTGTTACTATAATTGAGGAGTTGAAGGACTTGGCGACTCTTACTGCGCAACAACTAATGAGTTTGTTGGAATCTTATGAAGAGAGAAAGCAACAAAGGGAAGGAATCTCAGTTGAAATTGCCTTCCAATCAAAGTTAAGTTTTAAATCCTTCAATTTGAGAAATAGTGGGAATTATCAAAGAAGTGGTGATCTACAATCAAATATACAGGAGCAGCCGGCTGACAATAAAAGAGAAAATGGTATGGTTAGTTCTAATTTTTGTGTGATATTTACAAAAAAGTCTAGTTACACTGCAGATAGGTGCAAGGTCACATTGTCAGATTTTGTAGATCTCGAGATTATATTCAAGTAAATTTCTCAGAAGAGAAAGAAGATGTAGAAGAGTGTGTTTATTCTTGCCAGACCGTGCAAGAAGAAAAAGAAAACACCTGGATTGTGGACAGTGGATGTACAATCCATATGTCTTCCAATTGAAGTATATTTCGGGTGTCGACTCGTCATATCAGGCGAAAATACACATGGGCAATGGTTATTTAGCCCAAGCTGAAGGAAAGTGCAGTATTCCTGTCCAAATAGAAGGTCATCAGAAGTATGCTCGTGATGTGCTATTTGTACCTGACTTGAAGTAGAATTTGCTAAGTATTGGGTAATTGCTAGAACACGAGTATGCAGTTTATTTTGAGGAATTTTCTTGCAAGACAATCGATCGAAAAATAGAGATTGCCTTATTACGAAGGCAGATATGGATAAGAACAGGTATTTTCCGTTAAAAATGAGTTATCCAACTCAATTGGCTTTACAAAGCAAGGTTGTTGATAACTTCAGTATGCCAAAGATGGTTATGTTGGCATGCGAACCACATGTTGCAATCATAGCAGTTGGGTCGTAGGAGCGAGGTGATGCTTCAAAAGAGAAGGGATCAAGTTCATGTTCGAACTCAAATTCCAGTTTAGGATCAAGTTCTAGACTGAGTGCCGGCGAGCGATTGACTATGATAAAGTCAGCCCCAAGATATTTTAGAAGCATGTCAGAGATTTACAAGTCAAGTAATTTGTTGACAGTTGAAGAAATTATAAAGTGAAAGGATTCGGTAAAATTCAGCAACGACAAGATCCAAAATGTTAAAAAGAAAAAGATTAGAAGCTAATAAATAAATCAGAAGCAAGAAAAGGAATTGTAGACAAGAGAATTTACAGAATGATGAGTACACATTTATTTGATGAGAGGAACAGAACAAGATGTGCAACTAAAATAGTTGAAGGTAAAAATTTCAGCTAGAAGATATTTTCATAATGGTTTTATTTAGTGAAGTTTACTACGAAGAAAGATTTCTCAAGAAAATAAATTAAAGAGGGAGTTTGTTCAAGTATTAATTTATTTTTCTTGTGAGGAAAAAGTCAAATTATATTTGACAATGGTCAGATGTCGTTAATTCAGGCTTCTAGTGGTATTGAAAGTCATGTTAGCAAATCCATGAGCTGATGGATAGTAAAGAGATAGCAATAGATGTTAGCTAGAAACTCTGTTAGCGAAGGACCATTACCATGTGAGAAAGTTATAAATATTATTTTAATGAATCATTGTTAATTTGAAGAGTCAAAATTTGAAGATGTGATCTTTTATATGAAATGTCGGACGGTCTTGGGAGTTCTACCGTTTGCTTTTTTTTCCCCTGTCCTGCTGTGATGACATGCATGTAAGAGCAAGGGCGTCTCCAACAGCTGGCTATTTAGTTAGCTAGATCTGATGTGGCAAGGAAAAAGTAGGAGAGAGAGTAGTCACTAGCGACGAGCAAATAGCTGATCTATTTCACGTAGTCCAAGAACATGAGAGAGCAGCATGTGGGTCCAACAGTATAAAATAGTCTTTGCTTTTGTCTCTCACCTCCACGTCAGCTGACTATATAGCTAGTACTAGCTATTACCATTGCGGACGCCCTTATAACTAAGCTAGTCAGCATTTTTGCTGATGTGGAGGAGAGAAGAGAGGAGAGAGATGAGAGCTTGGCTCTCATGCAAGCAACAAGCTGGGCACGAGAGCCTATGCAGTGGTGGGCTCAGATAATAAATGTATGTGAGGAGGAATAGGAAAGAGAATGTGAGACATGGTACCACATAATAATAAAAAACCTTTTATAGACAAATAGAAGATAAATTATTGTATAACTTGACTCTTATAATTTGACTTATAGCCAAACACTTGACTCTATTATTGGACTTGCTCTTACTGAATTGAGAATCTTTTCTGGCTGCTACAGAATGGACATGCAAGCAATTAATGAGGCCATGCATTATTAGCTCCACATCGTTAATTAGCAAAAGAGTATTTGCATGCATGGTTTCGATAGTTGAGCAGCGCGGTTTAATCGCTTTGTTAAATCGGTTTGACCGATATGGAACATCGGTCTGACTGGTTTGGCCAGCCGGTCAGACTGGCCAGAACAGATTTTTTTGTCAGAATTTTTATTTCTGATTTTTAAGTTGTGGAATGAGTTTAGATGATGACTAAGATAAGTGGTTTTAGGTTGTATGAGCTATATTATAGTTAACGTGGGTTAAGTTATGAAGAGCTTGTATCCGAGAACGATTTCTCTGTCTTGGATGTGCAGTGTCCCTTAGAGTCAGCCGTGGTCAACGGCGAGAATCGAGGATAGGCTCATTGAGGAATTGAGGCTCAGAACAATCGAGTATGCGTGGTGAGATGGTGAGCTCAAGCATGACATGAGAAAGACGAGAAATGTTAAAGGCGAGTTCGAACGGTGGGATGGTGACATGTGGCTTGCACGGGCCAAGTGAGCTGTGGTTCAGTGAAATTGGGATAGATGGCGACGCGTGGCAAACTAGTGATGCACCTACACGTGGTAAGCATGACAATTGCTTATAGTGGTTGGTGATGACCAGGTTAAGCAAGTGTATTTTGGTAATTTAACCAAAATATCGGAAACCATCTTGTATCGAAACTATGGCGCATGGGCGATGCATTGGAGAGCGGTTTAGGCCAAGGTGGAATTGGTTTGATCAAGGCAGATCAAGGCAAAGGATTTAGCGAATGCACACTTATACGCTTTGAAAAGCGTACACAAGTGAACTTAAGTGAGTAAAACATGTGTATGTAGTTAATGGGTTTTCCCATTGTAATAGTACATAGGATCCATTAAGGGGTGTAGGTAGTTGGTTGCCCACCTATAAAAGGGGTTGGATGGAGACATGTAAGGCTAACCATCCAACCCATTTATTGTGCTCTCTTCTCTAGGTTTAAGGTTAGGGTTTGAGAGTGAGTACCTTGAGTGCTCTTTGTCCTTTAGGGTGGAGTGGCTATAAAACTTACCTTCTCACGTAAGAAATACATCAATCTCTATGCAACTCTTGAGTCAATCTTGTTTTTTATTGATGTGCTTAACTTTTGGTTGGTTTTGATCTCTCTTATTTCCCTCTTGTGATCTGGCTATGCCAAGAATGTGTAAAGGATGGATATAATCCTTAGGAATACATCTTCACCCATCTAGGTATGTTGATAGCAAGATTCATGAGAAAACCCAGTTTTACTTGACTTTGGCCTCTTTGGTCCATCTCTTAATCCGAGGGTTTTTGGCTAGGTTTTTTTCGATGTTCTAGCTTGCTGTGACATGTGAGGATATACTTAGAACCATCCTGGCCATCATCTATCCACGAGCAAGTTGTATTCACCATTTGGGGTTTTGGCGCAACCTTCCATCAAACTAAAAAAGGTCACAACTTTGACCATGATTTTATGATCGTTTGTTGGAATATGTTCTTGATATCCTAGAGTAGATTTCTGCAAAGTTTCATATTATTTGGATCTACGGATCAAAAGTTCTCTTGGTTTTCGTTTTTGAAACCGTGCTGAAAATACTATTCATTTGCCTGATTTTACTGTAGCAACGATCAAATCGCCTGAACGGTCAGACCGCCATTTGGAGACCGGTTAGATTGCTGGGAAGGGTTAGGTTTCAAGTTTTGTTGACTTGAGCTAGCTGGTTTGGATTTTCAGCTGGGGATTCTGTGTTCTACACCTCTGTAGGTGTTTGAGGATAGGATTTTGAATATTTGGGGGAAATTTCAATCAACACCATTCACCCCCTTTGGTGCCATATTCGGTTTTATCAATTGGTATTAGAGCCTGGTTAGCTCTTCTCATAGATCTTAGCCGGTCTTTAGAGCTATGGCAGCAAACAAGTATTTCACCAAGCCGCCTCTCTTTGATGGGGTCGACTATTCCTTTTAGAAGAGTAGAATGGAGTCTTACATATAAACTCAAGGCTATACAATTTGAAGAAAGGTTAAGACTAGATTCATTTTTCCTATCGATGAGCACATCATAGCTATGAATATGCCAGATGTGGAGGCAAATGCTAAGATAAGGAACATCATTATTCAAGGTCTTAGCCAGAGTGAGTTTGATCGCATCTCTCATCTCACGTCAACATACGACATCTGGGTGACCCTCAATGCATACCATGAGGGCACCACCCAGATTAAGATTGTCCGATAAGACCAGTACAAGTGAGAATACAATAAGATTGCGATGCTTGCTAGTGAGTCCTTGGATGAGTGCTTTGGCAGAGTTCACAAGATATTGAGTAATCTTCGAGCTATTGGTCTCACATACTCAGACTCGGATAATGCTCGCCAAATGCTTTCTGCCTTGGAACTCAGTGTTTGGGAGATGAACATGACCACCATCAAGGACACTACTGACTTGTTCACCTTGACTCTTGATGCATTGTACTCTCTCCTCAAGACTCATGAGACTGACAGCATCTCTTGTAAGACGAAGTCGCAGTCGATGACCTCGGTCATCGATCCCACTTCTACTTCTGGAGCATTGTCTAATGGTGCTTTCGGGTTCTCTTTGGCTGCTTTATGTGTGATGAGTGATGACCAGTTTGAGTAGTTTCTAGAGAGTGACCTAACCCTTTTAGCCAGAAAATTCTCACACACATACAAGAGGGTTAGAGAGAAGAAGAGAGGAGGTCCAGTGATTTGCTTCGAGTGTGGTGGCCCCAACCTCATTTGAGGGAACTGCTCCAAGCTGGAGAAGGGCAAGAATGACTACAGCGGCGTGAGCAAGAACGACTACATCAGCAAGAACCGTAACAAGAAGCTACCAGCTCGTGATCAAGGCAAGGAGAAGAAGTACAATAACCTTGGCAAGGCCAAGAAGCTCTTCCACCGTGTCCTCGCTATCTTCGACAACTTCGACTTCAACGACATGGAAGACTAGAGTGACGACAACGACAAGGATGATCTGCAGAAGGACACCAAGGACAACGATGACTTCACCGACATGTGCTTCATGGCTGACGAGAATGGCATTAGCGATAATGATCTCTACAATAACTTTGATGAGGTATGTTCTTCCTACGACCAGCTCAATGATGCTTTTCTCAAGTTAGAAAAGTTTTATGCTAGGTCTAAGATTAGGTATGGTGAGTTAAAGAAGGAGGTAGAGAACTTATCATGAGAGCTTACTTCACTTAGATCTACTCCCTCCCATGATGAATGTGATGTATGTGCTTCCTTGCTTAGAGATATAGAGAAGCTAAGGACCTCGTATGATAATATGATTTCTGAGTTAGATTTGTTTAAGGTGAAGAATGTTAGTCTACTAGCTAAGTTAGAGTAGTCTAGAGTTGCTCCTTTACATTCTAATTCTATTGAAACTACTTTCTACACCTCATGTAAGAATAAAGGCATTACTTTTAGAGGTTTATATTCTATGTTTGTTGATCTGCCTGAAATTTGTGATAGCTGTAACAACTTGAAGATTAATTTAAAGAAAGCATATCATAAAATCGCTGAAATGCAAGTTGCTTTGATGGAGCCTGTTATTTCTTGTACCAATTGCCCAAAATTAAGTACTAAACTTGAATATTTTTCTAAGCAATTTCAAGACATGTTTGATCACAAGAAAAAATGGCTCAATATGCTTCTAAGGCACTTGTTAGCTCACCATGCAATAATTGTAAAAAACTAAAATCTAAATTGATTGCATTGGATGAAAAATGTGTGAAGCTAACTAAGAATCTACTAGAGAAGCCACAATCTGATTGCTTGTTCTGTGCTAAAGTTGGGGAGAAAATGGAGAATATGCAAAAGTCCTTTAGGGAGAGTTACGAGGCCCTGATAAGTAGGATTAGAACTACCCCCTGCGTGTCTTGGAAGCCCTCAAGGTTGAGACGGTCGTGCATAAGGAGAGATATGCTCGTGTTATTCAATCTTCGTCTTCTGGTTCTTCATTCTCTCCTTCTGGTTCCTCACCCTCTACTTTTGCTTATGTTTCATGTGCCTCTCTTTTTCGGGAGTGTGAGCACCTCATGAACACTCTTGAAAAATTTGTTGAATGCAAGAAAATGCTTAATCTTATGCTAGACAAATTCAAGATTTGTATGTTCAATCAAGGTCTAGGATATGATTTCTTAGAGGATGTGAGGAAACATCCACCTGCAGTAGTTAGAGCTGTAGCTGGAGACGTGATTGAGGTTGCGCCTAAGGCTAAAAAGATAGAATTTAAGTCTATGAGTTTTGTCTAGAGGATTTCTGACAGTAAGGTTGTTCCATCTATTGCTTCAACTTCTCAGAAAGCGAAGTATCATCCTAATGCTTTGACCTCTCCGAAGGCAAAGTATCACTATTCTTCTGTCAGAAGGATGGACATGTGGTTAAGTTCTGCTTCAAGCGTGCCAAGATTATGCGTAGATACCATGTTCGCGCTCTTAGGTGTATTCAGGGTCAGCCTCAGACTCGGAGTATCCCTAAGACCAACACGAGGTCTAGAGTCATAGGTGGCTCCTCTGATTTGCTTGGTTTTAGGCAGCGTCGAGAACTTGATTTTTAGGCTTCTTCTATTTTTGGTCCTCGGGTTGCTTCTGGTCAGGGTTTCCACCATCCTGAGGATAAACCTTGTTTCCTTAGTTGAGGTAGCTATCCACGGTGTGATCTGTACACTGCTCTTGGTCAGACCAACTCTTCCATAGCGGTCAGACTAAATAGAGGTTTGTGATCTTCTAATTTTGTGAGAGATGAGTCACGGAGTGGCGTTAGAGGTCAGTCTTTTGTTTCTATGGCTGGATCTTCTACTCGTCATGTGACTCAGTACTGAGTTCATAGATCTACTCTCATTTACCTCAGTATTGAGCCACCGATGTTTTCTTCTCATTGACTTAGGTTCGTCAGGCTGGGAAGGAAGATACTTGGCTTGTGGACTCTGGCTGTTCTCGCCACATGACCGAAGACTCCCGATGATTCTCTTCCCTAGTCCGAGCTCTAGGTGATGAGACGATCACCTTTGGAGACGCTACGTTAGTTAGAGTCATCGCTAAATGTATTGTGCGCATTAATGATGCTTTCATTATTAAGGATATTGCCTTAGTAAGTAAGCTGCGTTATAACTTGCTATTTCTTTCTTAGCTTATCGATGAGGATTTCGAGGTTAGCTTTAAAAAATGGTTGCAAAATCCTTGATTCTTTGGGAAGTCTAGTTTACGGAGTTTGCGGGTTTGGAAGGATCTTTTGTGCTGATTTTATCGAGTCTTCTGATGATTCTCTCAGGTGTTTTGTTGCTTCAGAGTCCCGTGATCTCTCTTCTTGGCATAGGAGACTTGGTCACATTGGATTTGATCACTTAACCCAAGTTAGCAGCCACAGTCTCATTCGTAGTCTACCTAAGCTCAAGATGGTCAAAGACTTAGTTTGCGCTCTTTGCCCGCATGTCAAAATGGTTGTTGCTTCTCACCCTTTATTCACTGTGACTATGACTGACGCACTAGGACAACTTCTCCATATATACTGTTAGTCTAGCTAGAGTGCAGTCGGTCGGTGAGAAGTAGTATGTTCTTATCGTGGTTGATGACTTCTCGAGGTTCTCTTGAGTGTTTTTCTTAACTCGAAGGATGAGACTTTTAGTCATTTTCGGGGTTTGTTCGGTAAGTTGTATGTTGAGCTCCCCAGCACCTTATGAGCGATTCACAGTGACAATGGCATGAAGTTCAAGAACTCCTATTTTGAGAGCATTTGTGATGAGACAGGTGTAGAGCATCAGTTCTCGTCTCCACAACGTCCCTCAGCAAAATGGCGTAGTGGAGAGGAAAAACCACACCTTGGTCGAGATGGCCAGGAAGATGCTCGATGAGTATGTTACACCTAGGAAGTTTTGGACTGAGGCTATAGCCACCGCATACCATGTTTCAAATAGAGTTTTTCTAATGGCACATTTGCATCGCACTTCTTATGAGTTGAGGTATGGGCAAAAACCTGATGTCTCTCATTTTCATGTTTTTTATTGCAAGTGTTTTATTCTAAAGTCTGGGAACCTAGATAAATTTGAGTCTTATTCTTTTGATGGTATCTTTCTGGGTTACTTGACTTCTTCGTGGGGTTATAGGGTTTGGAACTACGAGACTAGTAAGATCATAGAGACCTATGAAGTTACCTTCAATGAGGCTAGTCCTGGCACTAGGCCCGATATCTCAAGTCCAGTTGTACAGTTCGAGACCATCTTTATAGATGATGATGATGATGGATATGTTTGTTCTTTACCTGATCCAATCCCATCTATCCCTGAGGTGCATGTTTCTACCACCGTGCTTTAGGGAGACCAGCCTTTACATTCTGATACTTTTGGAGATTGTGGCTCTACTCCTACCTCTGCAGCTTGTGAGGTACAGGCCACTTCTGAAGGAACGCGCGTAGGCTACGATAGCAGAAAATAAAAAAATTTCTACCGCGCACACCAGGACATCATGCTAAGGAGGGATCATAGATCGTTACCACTAGACGCGCAGCGCAGCGGAAGAAGAGTTGGAGAAGCCGATCCAACCACGCGCGTCGAGGTAGTAGTGGAAGTAGCCGATCGTCCCGAACAGATCGTCTCCTCCACGCGATCAACCACACCACGAGCAGATCCAATCTGTAGTTTGTTGATGCCGATCAACGCCGCAACGAGCAGCGCCTCCACCGGTATCCACACGTCCGGGGCTGGAACGCCGATCGCGAGTGTACCAGCACTCGCTAGCGGCTAGGGTTTGGCTCGGGAGGTGGCGGCTAGGGTTTTGCTCGGGAGGAACATATGCGTGCATCCCTCAGCCCCCCGCCTCCAAATATATAGACCTCCTCACTTGGGCCTCGTGGACCGAGGCCCAATAGGAGTCTATCCGGATCTCTATCCGAATTGAGCCCACATCCGAATCACATTCGAATTAGTGTTCCAACCCGTTAAGTGTGCGACCCTGTAGGTTCACGTATACTTGGTCGCGACCCAGAAACACCTTTCCGGTCACCCTGTTAATAGCGGCCTCTAGCAAGACATATTAACCCCAAAGTATACGTAAAGATCATATCGGCTGAACCTGTAATGTTCTCATGTACGAATCCCTTTGCCTCACGATATAGATTAAGCTCAAGGCGAGACCTGTGTCATCCTCTTAATAGCTCAATCACTCTCTCGATTCCGTGATGGATTATAAACTTGTGATTGACTCCTCAATCACATTGGCATGGCCATGCACTTTCATAATCTATTACATCGAGGGGCCCAGAGATATCTCTCCCATAAGGAGGGGCAAATTCTATCTTGATCATTCACATCCCACTACATGTTTCATAGCAAACCCGAAGACTACTTTTATGACTACCCAGTTACGGAGTAGTGGTTAGTAGTCCCAAAATAGGCTACTACGCATGTTGGGAACCATGATGATCTCAAGTCTAAGGATTCTACATAAACACTACTTGAGACCAACTAATGACACATGGAATCTCTGCAGTGTCTCATGGCGGGTCTATCCAACATATGTTCACTAACACATGTCCATATTATTGATTTGGTATCTCCATACCATGATCCATGAGACATGATCATCAATCAATACATATGCTGATCTTTGAATCATATTTGTTCCTCATATGATATATGATCAGGGATCATTTAGAAATAGCAACATTTTGGCATTAAGAGTCTCATGAATAAGTCACATACTCATTGATCAATAATGATAATGTCTATTTCAAGGAACAAAGCAATGTATCATAAACATAGTATGTGATATATTCAACATCTCCATGTTGCCTCTAGGGCATATCACCAACAACTTCTTCATCTCATCTAGGACCTCGACACATTCAACGTCGTCATCCTTCTGAGCAGATGATAGGAGATCTCTTTAAGCATGTCACATGCTCAATGTCTAGCTTATCTCACTTCTTTCTGCATTCTACTTTTGTCGTCTCTTTCGAGCCCAAGGATGGTCATGCACTATCTAATGAGTCTTAGGTCAATGCCATATATGAAGAGTTAGAGAATTTCGAGAGAAATAAGGTCTGGTCACTTGTTGTGCCCCATAGTGGTCATAATGTCATAGAAACCAAGTGGGTCTTTAAGAATAAGCAGAGTGCCATTTAAAACAAGGCTAAACTGGTAGCTCAGGATTTCTCCCAATTTGAGTGTTTAGATTTTGAGGAGACCTTCGTCTCTGTAGCTAGGCTAGAGGCCATTAAGATTTTGTTTGCATTCGTAGCATCTAAGGGCTTCAAGCTGTACCAGATGGATGTCAAGAGTGCCATCCTCAATGGGTATATTAAGGAAAAGATCTATGTTAGACAATCTCCAGGTTTCAAGAACCCCAAATACCCATCTATATCTTCAAGCTTTCCAAAGCCCTGTATAGACTTAAGCAAGTCTCTAGAGCTTGGTTTGAGAGGCTTAAATCCTATCTTCTACTCGTTCAGATTTATGTGGATGATATTATATTTGGTGACTCTTCTCATGCTCTTGTTTTCTAGTTTTCTGATGTCATGAGCACAGAGTTTGAAATGAGCATGGTGGCTGAGTTGAGCTTCTTCCTCGACTTCCAGATCAAGCAAACTCGAGACGGTATCTTCTTGCATTAAGACAAGTACACTCGAGACCTCCTAAGACACTTTAACATGAGTGATGGCAAGCAGTTGATCATGACGAAGACAGAGAACATGTAGATCAAAAGGAGTACCACAGCATGATTGGCTCCCTCCTGTACCTCACTACTTTGAGGCCAGACATACACTTCACCATGTGTCTATGTGCTCGATTTCAGGATTCTCCCCGCGCCTCTTACCGTTAGGCGGTGAAGCACATCTTTAGGTACTTTTGAGCTACTCTAGACTATGGTATCTGGTACTCTTCTGCTTTCTATTTGTCCCTTAGAGTCCACTCCGATGCAAGCTTTGTTAGATGTAGGATAAATAGGAAGAGCACTTCTGGCACTTGACAATTCATTGGTACTTCTCTTGTCTCTTAGTCTTTTAGGAAGCAGTCCAGTGTTGCACAGTCCACCATAGAGGCCAAGTATGTTGCAGCCGGTAGTTGTTGTAGTTAGGTGCATTGGATGGTTTCGACCTTGCAGGACTTTGTGTTAGCCATACATAGTGTTTCTCTTTTCTGTGATAATACTTCTGCCATTAACATTGTCAAGAACTTAGTGCATCACTTTAGGACCAAGCACATAGGTATCATATATCAATGAAGGAATTAACAAGTAGGCAATAATTAAATTTAAAACTGAATTGAAATACGTTGAATAGAAATATGCATGCAGAATAATTTAAAATAACATAATTTTATTTTGAAATCTGGGATCAATATGATCAAGGAGTGTGACTTGCCTTGCTCTTCAAATTGGTGCAAACCTTCGTCTTTGAATTCTCCCGAATCGTCGAAGTCTACACGTGAAAATAACCCACCAAATTCAAATAAATTAAAAAAAATTTGAATTGACTTCAACTATTTGAATTGATGCTAGAAATGGATAGAGGAGAATTTTTGATGAATTTAGAAATTTGAATGGGCTCAATAGGAGTTAGGACGAAGGAGAACAGGCTTCGGGAAGTTTGAAATCAGGGAAAAAGAAAAATCTGGAATTTTGGAATTATTTTCCTAAAGCAAATTGATTTATGACACCAGCATTGCGTTAGCCCTGCGAATTTCTTTTTGGCCGAATTATTTTCCTACTGGAAAATTTGGGTTTAAAGCGTCAGCATGACGTCAGCACGGTCGGATTTCCCGACAGCCCACTGACACATGGACCCGGGTCTATGGACTGGGTCCATGGACTCGCGGGAGGGCTGGTGCGCATGTGGCGCTGACAGGGCGGGGGTTGCCGATGCGGCGCCAACGTGGCGCCGCATGGCTGCCACCTAGGCTGCCACGCCAGCACGGGTGTGCCGACGTGGGCAGGCCAGCCAGAGAGCGCACGGGGACAGCAGCGGCGGCGGTGCTCCGGTGGCCAGCGGCGGACGGCGATGGCCAGAGGAGGAAGAGGAGGCCAAGGGGATGACGTCGGTACCTTTGGCGGAGCTCGGCGACGTGCGGAGGCGGCCGGCGGCGAGGGAGAAGCGGCGGAGTAGCTCGGGCTTCAGTGGGCGGGGTGCTCCAGCGGCGCTCACACCCGAAGGAGAGGCGGATGGCGATTGCCACGGCACGGGGGAGTGGAGGGCGGTGGCGGCTAGGCTTGAAGTGGGCCAAGGAGATGGCGATTTCTCAACGGAGTTGTCGGGACCCCGGATTTCCGAACCCGGACCCTTTATGTACTACAGCACTAGTCCCAGATCAAAGCTAGTGCACACAGTCAAACAGAAATGATTTCATAACCAACAACGCTTTATTACAATAATAGAGTGCTGACCGAAAGGTCTCATTATTACAAATGAGGTTTCAAGACCTCGCACACACGAAACACAGCGGAAGCAGAAGATAAATCCGGCGAAGACCCATCAATACGCCACAGGCAATTGACTGGGGAAGCGCGACCTAGAACTTCGGGAATCCTTCGTCAAATCCGCAAGCAAAGTAGTCGTAGTCTCCCTCTTGAGCTTCGTATTCCTCTGAGTATTATTTTTGAGTGCAGCATGTGAGTACATAAAGTACTCCGCAAGTCTTGGGAAAATGCAGTAGATGCAAGGCTTAACAAAGGAGGGTTATATGGTTCTTTTGCACAAAGCAATATTTTATTTCAATTATTACTAAATATTTTCGAAGGCATTGCTTTAACCAAATAATTGATTTAACTGAAACTAATAAGCATTTTATAGTGAAGGTTCTAACCACCAACACTAGTTAACCAACTCTAATCGATTAAGTTTAAAACTGCGGGTTACATCCACCCACACTGGCTCCAACCGCTAGGATCCCTTCCGAGAGTTCCCTCCACTCTCGAATTTCCAAAACTTTTTTTTTAAAACCAAAACCAAAGATCTACCATGTGAATGCATTCCTTGCCCGCCCTTGACCGTGGGCACGGCTATTCGAATAGTTTGACACTCTGCAGAGGTTGTACAACTTTACCCCCAAGAGATAAATTATCTTAACAGTCACCGCGCTTCCTTTGGCATGAGACACAGATAAAATATCACAAAGCCTTTTCCTCATTCTAGTCTAGCTAGACACCACCTGCTGAGGTTTCACCGCAGAAGGGTTAAATCCACCCAGTCCGAAGCCCCCTCTTGCGCCATATGAGTACAGTAAATCCCTGTCCCTCATCGTGAATAACCAGTAAATCCCTGGCACCCACTTTCCACTGGTGGCACCTAAACTAAACTATCATGATTTAATCAGCTAGGTTGTACCCATATAGACTCGGGGTTGTACGGTAATGTTCAGTCTGGACAATCACAAGCGTCGGTCCTTAATCGACTAGGGCGGAACATACACTTTACAAGATCTCATGCTTGCCGCACCAATCCAAACCAACCATCCGCCCCAGTCTAAACCAACATTTGCATTTTAATGTATTTTTAAAAGAACAGTGGTAACACCAGTCACCACTTATTTCTAAATACAAATACCAGTTGAATGAAACATGATTTCCCATTCCATAGTTACGAAAGAATTAAATAGCATGACTAAGCATTTTACTACCATTCTAATATTACCAAAGGATTATGTAATTCTCATTATTGCGACCAAGGTGATACTAGGGTTACAAGGGTACATGGCATTCAAGTTCAATTGAGGGAATAACAAGGTTGGATTAACTAATGCCTTAAGACCAAAACTAGAGTTCTATGTAAATAGCGATGCACATAAATTTAAAATAATTAAAAATATTTCTCAAACATAGGTTCAAAATGATCAAAGGAGACTTGCCTTCTTGTGCACTGGTTGGTCCCTCTTGCACCGTGGACCGAGTCCATGCACCGCGAGCCTTGCCGAGGTGGCAAGCTCGGCCGACGTGGCGCCATGCGGCAACCACGCAGCGGCCACGCGGGCGCGGGCCAGCCGATGTGGCGCTGGCCGGGGCAGTGCACACGGGTGGCGCTCGGCAGGCGTGCTCACCGGCGTACGGGCGTCCGGCGGGGGCCGGCGGGAGGCGGTGGAGAGAGAGGAGGCGGCGGCGAGGCGATTACTACCGGCGGCGAGGCACGGGGAGGACCGAGGCGGCCGGCGAGTGGAGAGAAGGCGGCGGCGGCGGCGGTGCTCGAGGACGGCAAGCTCCGGTGGCGTGGGGGCTCGGGCAAGCGGCGGAGGGCGGTCGCCGGCGCTCGGGGATGGCGAAGGAGGCGTCGGTGGAGGCCGAAGGGGTCCGATGCACCGACAATTGCTCGCCGGAGCAAGGCGCGGCGGAGGAAAGAGAGAGAGCTCGGCGGCGGCGCTGCGGAGCTCGGGAGGGGAGAGGAGAGCGGAGGGAGGTGGTGAGGTGAGAGGGGATGCCAAGGGGGTATTCATAGGGGTCGAGGAGGGGCGTCGGCGGGGGATTGCTCGTCGGTGATTGCGGGCGGCGGGAATTTCGGAGAGGGGAAAAAGGAAAGTGCGACTGCAAAAAGGAAGGGAATCGGAGGAAGAAAAAGGAAAGGGCGTGGGTCGCACGGGCGGAGAAAAGGAAGGGGAAGAGAGGAGTCCGAGCGGCGGGGCAATGGCGGCCGATCGGGAGGGCGCGAGGGACGGCGAGGCGGCGCCATGAAGGGCAGCAGGGAGCGGCGGAGAGGTGGGGGGCCGAGGGGGCGCCTAGGGAGGCGGAGCGGCCGAAAAACCGAGCTCACGCGGGCGGAAATGGCGGTGCACGGCGGAGAAGAGAGAGGGAGGGAGGAAGAAGAAGGTGATGTGGAAGAAAGAGATGACAGGTGGGGCCCGCGCGGCGGTGAGAGAAAGGAGGAGTGAAGGGGTATGCTGCCGGATTGATGACACGTGGCGCAATCTCGGCCATTGAAGTTTACGTGAAGATGAAAGGCTCGGATTAGATCAAGGGATTTCATGGATTGCGGAGTTCTCTTCCTTGTGATTGCGGAGTTCTTGGAGCTTTTCCTGTAGTTGGAGATACTCCCTGTCCTTGTCCTACAACTGGAGTTCGCGCTGGTGTATTTCCCAAATTGAAAGGAATTGGAGTGATAGCCTGAGGCTTCTGTGGGCAATTGCCTCCATAATGCCCCATCTCGTGACACCGAAAACATTGCACTCCTGCGGCTGAGGTGTTGCTTTTCTGAGGTCGGACTCCGGTAAAGATGTGGGGTTCTTTTATCTCTGAACGAGGCACAGATCCTGGAGTTCTTGGTGCATCTGTTGCTGCTGGAGCTTTGTTGAACTGGGGTGAATTCATTCGGGGTCTTGAACTGCTTGCATTATACTGTGTCTGAAAAGCCATCTTTCTCTTACGAGAGTCTTGCAATTGATATTGAGCATCTTCTTGGACAAGGGCCTTATTTACCATGTGCTGAAATGTCGGAAAATCTTTGGACACCAACTACACCTTGAGGTTGGGATCAAGTCCCTGCATGAATCGCCAAATCTTTGTTGACTCTGGCGCAACATCCTCCGGTGCATACCTGGACAGTTGGGTGAACCTGTTCAGGTACTCCGAAACGCTAAGGTTTCCTTGTTTAAAAATTTAGGGAAGGTTGGAAAATATAAAATGAACTCTTTTTGGCTTTTTTTTAAAAAAAATTAAAATACATTTTCTTGCTTTGGATTTTGAAATAAACTCCAGATAAATCTAAATAAAGTTCAAATGTTTTAAAATAATTAATTTGAAATTAAATTTTTTCAGAAAGAGGATTTTTGGGATGTTACAGGAGTTGAGGGCGGAGGCGGAGGTGGAGGCGCATGGCGGGGGAAGCTCGGGAGCTTTGGGGAGCCGGAATGGGGAGGTAGGGCGAGTGGCGGAGTGAGGAGGGGGTTTCGGGGGCCTTTTATAGGGGGCGGCGAGCTAACAGCCTGCACGGAAATGGCGACGACGACAGCCGTTGCGGAGAGAGAGGCGTGGGAAGGTGGGCGACGGGCACAGGGCACGGAGAAGGCGAGGGTGGGGGTGGTGGCGCATGGGAGAGGGGTCGGGCCGGGGGGAGTGGGGGTGATAGCCGGGAAGGGCGGGGTGGCGGTTGCGGCCGGGAGGAGAAGGAGGCGGCGCGCGGGGAAGAAGGAGGAGAGGAGGAAGATAGTGCTGACGGGTGGAGTGCACGTGCAGTGAGAGAGACGGGAGAGAGGGAAGCGAGCGGCAGGGATGGAGCCGCGGGTGCGGGGGAAGATCGGGCGGCCGGCGGGAGTTAAGGGAGAGGGATGGCCGAGATGGGTCAGGGCGGATCGGACGGCTACGTGCAAGGCGGGGGTGGACGGTAGGATGGGCCGGCACGGGCGGCGTGGCCGAGATCGGGCCCGACCACGTGTCGGCCCAGGAGAGAGGTAGGGTGGAAGCGCGGCAGTGACATGGGTGGATCCGAGCCGTCCACGTGTCACCCGCGGGGCGGGGGTGGGGAATTTTAATTTTTAATTTCCGATTTGGATTTTGCAGAAAGCCTAGAAAATTAAATAAGCCTCAGAAAAATATGAAATAACTTCCAAAAATTCAAGAAAAATTCACAGAAGTTTGTAGAAACATTTTTGGACTTATTAAAATTATTTCCAACAAATGTTGGCTCTATAATTGTACATTAAAATATTTTTTAAATTTCCATAATACATTTTTAAACTCCAGAAAAACCAGGAAACCAAATAAGAGCCAAATAAATCCAAATAATTAATTTGAATTAGAATTTTTATAGAAAATCAAGATATCATTTTATTTAAGATTATAATTTTTTAGGTTTTACTTGAAATATTTTTCAAATTCAGCCTTTTCAAAAACAGAAATTTGGGGCAAATGCAAAATTAAAATTTAGGCACCAAAATACTTATTTTTATTTTAAACCAAATTAATTTAATTTAAGTTTTTTTCCTCCAAAAATTTGTAATAGACTGCTGGGCTGTTACAAACTACCCCCTTTAAAAAGAATCTCGTCCCCGAGATTCGAGTTGGCTAGCAAAGAAATGGGTTTGGATCTTACTCTGCATGGCTTGAGCTGATATTTGATTCAGGCGTCCTTTGACGAACTTCTTTGGCCTTGTATCGGCGACCTGAATGTGGTTGGCAGTTGGTGTTCCAGGTGTACGATTCTTCACTTGTTGCTTATTAGGGCAGCTGTTGGCGTAATGTCCCATCTCATGGGAGTTGAAGCAAGTGACTCCTGCTGCAGGGTTTGAGTCCTTCTTTGGGAAGTCAACTGCCAAAGCCTTACTATCCTCGGTGTCAGGTGGAGTGTTGGTCAGGACTTGTTCTCCTGCTGATGACGAAGACTAGAACCTATTAGTTTGCGGTGGAGCTCTTCTGGTCTTGGAGAAGCTTTCGATGTTCACATGCTGAGCATGCATCCGTCTCTTACGATTCTCCATCTCTTGATGCTTGGACTCCTGGCGAATCGCCTTGCTGACAAGCTGGTGGAAATCAGCGTAGTCGTTGGAGAGGAGTTGAACCGAGAGGTCGTCATTTAGTCCTTCTAGGAACCTTTCCTGTTTGGCTTCATCTGTAGCGACGTCCTCAGGTGCATAGCGTGCCAACTGGTTGAACTTCTGTAGGTACACATTCACGGAGCTGCTTCCTTGACGTAGTGCTCGAAATTTCCCTTTTTTTTGAGAGTGACGGTGCCAGTGGGAACATGAGCTTTGTGGAAGTTCTGCATAAACTCATTCCAAGTGATAGCTTGAGCATTGGTACGGGCGCAGTGTAAGTGTCCCACCATTCTGATGCTGGTCCGTGCAGCTGATGCGAAGCAAACAAAACTCTTTCCCGATCATTGCATTGGATAATGTCCAGCTTCTTGCCTATGGCCCTGAGCCAATCATCTCTGTCCATTGGTTCAGTGCTGCTGGAGAAGGTCGGGGGACGCAACCTCATAAACTCCAATAGTCTCGATTGTGGAGCTTGAGCTGGTACTAGTGGAGCTGGTTGTGCAGAGCTGTTGATGGTCTGCGTTAGTAGTTGAATGAGCTGGTTCTAGTTTGCCATCATCTGAGTCCAATCAGGTCCATTTGCTAGTGGAGAAGTGGGGACGGACTGACTTCCTGGTACTCCATTCAGGTTGCCGTTGTTGTTCCTTGTGTTCACCATCTGCTCGTTGCTTTTAAGAATTAGAAGAGAGGACACTCAAGGCAAAGGAGGAATACGGGGTATTTTGCGCAACCCAAAACAAAATTTCATCTTTATTAAAACATTTATTATTCATCTAATAAGTAATAGTTACGGCTGCCGACAACAGATAAAGCTTGACAGCTCATAACAACGTTTTATTACTAGCCTAACAACTCATCCTAAAGGGGGTAAAGGTCGTCTTGGAGTCCTCCTGCGTGGCTCTCGAGATACAACACGAGATCCCTCAATGCAGAGGCTGAAAAGGTGACAGAGGCAAAGAACTGCTTTACGAGAGGCTTCTTGTCTGGCTCCTTCAAACGAGTATTCATTTCCCTTGAAGCGGAGACGCAAATTTCCTTGTCCAGTTCGCTTTGTGATGAGTAGAGTGAGGTGATGTCCCATCGTCCGGTCTCCACGGCGATCTTCTTTATGCACGTAGAAAGCTCGACGTCGGAAACCTAAACGACGAAGTAGTCGATGAAGAGCCATACTCCATCCATCATTTGGTGCAACATCGAAAGTGTTCATCTACAATTGTTTGAAAGAAGATAGAAGTCAGAAACGTGTTTTTGAATGATAACATTAAAGAAGAGGAAGAGTTGAGGGATGAGAGAGAGTAAAGATTGAGGGGTAAGGATAAGCATACATATGTATATATACATAAACATACATATTTATTTTTTTTGAAAATAATGTTTATTAAAAATAAGTCCTTAGGGTCTGGCCATTCTATTCTACCTACAGTCACGTCTTAGAGTTGTCATGGCTCTGATAACAGCTTTGTCGGAACCCGGAGTAACGACTCCTGGATCCTCTGTGTAAATCACACTAGTCCAGGATCAGCTAGTGCACACAGTACAACAAAGATACATATCAAGCACAAATGACCTTCTATATTGAATAAAAGAGTACGGCCTTATGACAAAGTCTTACATCAATGCTCATTGGTAAAATAAATAAAGCAAAGAACCGCGGAAGCAAACTGAAAAGAAGCAAAGCCCAAGCCTGCCCACAGGCAAACGACAGTAAGACGCGGCCTACTTGTTCAGGTCATCTCTGTTGTCAACGGCATCTTCCTCTGTATGGAGATAGCAAGGTGAGTACAAACTTGTACTCCGCAAATCACATGGAGAAATGCAACATAATTGTAAAGGCTTCAATGGAAGGCTGATAGGGTTAGTTTGCATAAAACAACATTTAAGGAAATACAGTACATAGATTGAAAATGCTGAATTTAATACAGTAGATAAAAACATATTGAAAATGCTGAATTTAATACAGTAGATAAAAACAATACTTGTAATTGAAAATATTACCGTCAGTGCCGGCTTCGACCAAACACAAACCTATTCACGGGTATCCCACCCAGACCATCGTTTCCAAAAGATCACTTATAGATTCCATCCATCCACACGCTTTCACTGCGCAACTCTGATGGATTCCATCTATCCACCAGGTTTCAATCTCTCACGGATTCCATCCATCCGCAAGGTTTTCAGTCTCTCGTGGATTCCATCCATCCACAAGGTTTTCAAAAATCCTTTTGAAAAACAAAGTCTAATCCATGAAAAACTTTTACTTAGCATGCCCATAACCATGGGCACGGCTATCCAGGATAGATTATACACTCTGCAGAGGTTGTACAGCTTTACCCACAAGACACAATCATCCCTTTTTACCACTAGATTACACACTTCCTTAGGTGTACGGTGAGGAGTCGTGACAAGGCCTTTACAATGCAAAGTCTTCAACCTGGTCAAGCCAACTCTAAGGTTTCACCCCAGTAAGGAATCCACCAGACTGGGACCCCCTCTTGAGCCTGAGTGAGACTTTACATGGCTACAACCACGCTCACTCAAGTAGGACTTCTCATGGCACCAACCATGCCCACTTTCAACGTACGACTTGACCCAGGTTGGGACTTCGCAAATTATTCAGCCAGGGCTGTCCCATACCAGCCATGTGGTAGTACGATAGGGCTTTGCAACAGTAGCTCACAGACCGGTCCTTAATTGAATTAGGCCCAACCACATACCCCTGTGCACGACAATCAACCCTGTGGTTACGACATAAACCAGTTTTTATATTTTGTTCTCAAAATAATTTTATAATCCTTCCTGACTCTCCGAAGTCAGGAATACATTTCAAAACTTATCATTTAATGTGAAAAGCTCATCATTTTATGTGAAAGATATCCCAACCCAATTAATATGTCTAAGCAGGGCTAAGCATTTCATTTAAACTCTCTAGCCAACACTAATGTATTAACTAGAGTTTTGATTCTTGGGTGACAAGGTATCGAGGAATTCAAAATCAATGGAGGAATTAACAAGTAGGCAATAACTAAATTTAAAACTGAATTGAAATACGTTGAATAGAAATATGCATGCCGAATAATTTAAAATAACATAATTTTATTTTGAAATCTGAGATCAACATGATCAAGGAGTGTGACTTGCCTTGCTCTTCAAATTGGTGCAAACCTTCGTCTTTGAATTCTCCCGAATCGTCAAAGTCTACACGTGAAATTAACCCACCAAATTCAAATAAATTCAAATAATTCAAATTGACTTCGAATACTTGAATTGAGGCCAGAAATGGATAGAGGAGAATTTTTTATGAATTTAAAATTTTGAATGGGCTCAATAGGAGTTAGGACGAAGGAGAACGGGCATCAGGAAGTTTGAAATCAGGGAAATTTTTTTTTAGATTTTTGGAATTATTTTGTAGGACCGAAATGGCGACAGAGGGGGGTGAATGTCGACTTTAAAATTTGCTCCCCCAAAATACTCACGAAACAATTCCTCTCCAATAGCTACAAAGCTATCAAGAAGGAGCAACTAGAACTGAGCAAAAAGACTGCAAACAGTAGCTACTTGTTGGCCGCAAACTGCAAGACATTAAATAGCAGAGCTACACCCAAAAAGCTAGCTTTTGCCTGCTGAAAACTTCACTAAAATTGCTGAAATTGAGTGCTGAAAACTGCACTAAAGTTGCTGAAAACTGCACTGAACAAGTGCTGCACTTGGCTGAAAACTGCACTTCATGTTGGCTGAAAACTGCACTTAACATTGGCTGAAAACTGCACTGAACAAATGCTGAAAACAGCAATGAAGAAATGCTGAAAACAGCAGCTACAAGTGCTGAAAACAGCAATGAACAAGTGCTGAAAACAGCAGCTAACAAGTGCTAAAAACAGCAAAGAGGAGATGCTGAAAACAGCAACTAACAAGTGCTGAAAACAGCAAGCAGTAAAATTCAGACCACCAAACAAACTGAGAATTTGATGAATTTCAGTTGTTCTCCTGAGCCCTAAAGACCAAGAATATGTCCTAAATAGCAAGGGGAGACCAAGAAAACAAAGAACTCAGCTAAGGAACAAGAAAAACAAGAAATTCAGACTTGGGACAGAAAACTGAAAAGATTCAGAGGACTGAACCAAAACTCAAATTACTCCCCAACCATTAATCCTTTGGCCATGAAACTTTGAGGATATGTTAGCAATAGCCATGGGATAATCCAGGTCAAATTTCATGCCATTTCTCCAAGGGAATCAAGAGGGCCAAGAAACCCTAGAAACTCAAAAGAAGAATAGAGGAAGGCAAAAGTGAAATCTGAGATTAAAAACTGATTTGCTCTTGGGAGAACTTGATCAAATGATCTAGAGACACACTCCCATCACTGAGCAACCCATTTTGCCACTCCTCAGCAATCAAGAACTCAAAACTCAAAAAGTCACAAAACTCCAAAAAGAGGGATCGAAGGAAATATGCAACAGAGAAGAGAAACTTCAGATTTTCATTCAAACTATTCAGGGATTACAACTGAGCTACGTCCCCATACCCCGATTGATACAAGAGGAGTGATTACAATCTCTCATCTCCCTCTCAATCCTCAAGAACACCAAGAATCTCACCACTTCTTGGGAGGAAGAACACACAGAGAGGAGACTCACATAGAAACCATCGTAGAGACACAGAGGGAGCACACTCTGCCTCTACCACGAACTCACACCAACTAAAGAGCTAAAGGAAACAACCTTCCTAAAGCCTCTTTTGACTCTAAAACCCTTATTCTATCACAAGTGCTCAAGTGGGCATGCAGCCCCTCAATCCTATTTATAGCCTTGGCTAACGGGTCTCCGCCCCGTTACGCCTGCTAAATCCAACGGCGCCCGCTCCCGCTTGTGCAGCCACGCGAATTTCCCGATTCGCCCCTCCTGCACCTTCCGGGAAGCTTCCGCGCTCCTTGCCTCGCACGCCTCGCAACCACCTCGAGTCTACGTCGTCTTCGACACATCCCGACCGTTCTGACCTCAGCGCCACCTGCGCCTAGTCCGGTCCACGTGTCTCACCACGACTCCACCCGATGTCCTGCAGTCACACAGACAAGAAAACACGTCAAATAGCACCGCTCGACACATGAAAGCGTAAATACCATCACACTTACCACAGACGAAGTCCAAACCTGTCGAAACATTAGAATATACATCCTAAGCCCAAATGACCAAGTTTGACCAAAGTCCGACCGAGCCCGATTGCGCCACGCAACGGCTCGACTCCGAACCACTCAAACCAAACTCGACTATCCTAAACCTTTGTCAATTACTCATCATTCACATGGAGTCACGACCACCTGGTCTCTCAATCTCCCCCTTGATGAGTATATTGACAAACTCAGAAAAAGCATGAAGTTGAGTTTGATTTTGAAGAATCCAACATGGTCCAAAGAAGAGAATGAAGCTAATGACCATGTCGACAGAAGGAACACTAGAGCAACAACTGAAAGAGCAAATTGATCTCCAAAGCTCTAAACTGTTCCCAACAGACTTTTTCTTCTCTATACTCCCCCTTTTGGCAATAAACACATCAAGATGCAATAGAGAGAATATGACATGTCAATGGATGAATATGGCTGAAGTTTGTTTATTTAAGCATTTAGAGCCATGAGAATTATCCATATTGACCATAATGTAATACACCAAGCCATAACTCAATAAAACGCTATCTAGATCATAACAACATATATATAAACCAGCTAGAGCACATAGATGACAATCTGAAATGTAATGCATTTAGTGAGCAAGTCAAGTCATCAATGAGCAAAGTCTAACTAGAGATATCCAAGGATGATGCAGGCCATGTCAATAAGCTAAGCGGAAACAAGAAGCTAGTGTTGAGTCAATTAGAGTGCTACAAGCTCAAGAGTTTATCATTTGATTAAGCACTTTTCATCTTTAGGTGATTAAGCAAATCTTGCACATTTGACATATTTTCTTTTAAAGCTTATAGCTGTTTCCAACCAAAAATTTTATCATGTGCTAGATCTCAAGCCTTATGTGACTACTCCAAGCGAGAAGCTTAAGAAGATAGTCCAGGTCATCCAAAACTCCCCCTGAGTTCATGCCTAGTGCAATGGCAAGCCATCTCATGAGAAAGAATTGGTGAAATCAGTTTTTTCACACATAAAAAGAGATCCTTTTGCTTTTTAACAGATTGTGCTAACTCATGATGTATCAAGATGCTAAAATAGCTCAATCTAAGATTCAACCTAGATTCAAGACTCAACTCAGCCTATTTGACATGGCATGAATCATAAAGGGATAGCTCAAGCAAGACTAATCTCGAGTGCTAACATGACAAGTTTTAATTTAAGTTGAGCAATTTTAATTAACTTATCATGGCAGAAAGCTAGTCTACACATATGAAGTCATGATAAATCTAGCAAGCTAAGCACAAGTCATGGCAAGGTGTAAAGCATTGAAGCATGTCATAACAGGATAATAATCAAGGCTCAATGCAGATTGATTATAATGCTAGAATGCTGAAAATGCAAGAAAGTCCAGCTCTCCCTCAACATTAGATGCAACTTTTAGTTCAAGTTGAGTTATGTCAAAATTAAGCTTCAGAAGCTCCCAAATGAACTCCCCCTGAACCAAAGCAATAAAATCGAGAAGCTGGCAAAGAAAACCAAACAGGCAGTCCTTAAAGCATAGAAAAGATATAGAAGCAACTATGGTTTAAACTGACTCTCATCTACCCCAAATGACTCCAGGACTAACAGCTGATCGTCGAACACACACTAGAGAGCAAACACGTACCCTGTCTACCCGAGGGTGGCCCAACCCTCGCTAGAACCTACAAGAAGTGAGTGAGCACAACCTAGTGAGATAAGAAATAGCTACTCCTGGAAGCACAAGATAAGAGTAAGAAGTCTAAGCAATTCAACACAAGAAACACTCTAACCTATGCTAGAAGGACTTAACCCAATGCACCCGCAAATGCAATGCAACAGAAATGAGACAGAACCATAATTAATATAATAAAGCAGTAAAGCCCAAGCTCCCCCTCACTACAGTCCGTAAGGAAAAACCACCCCAAGCTCTCCCCGCAGAGCTGAAAACCTCGAACTGTCCAAAGGCTTGGTGAAGATATCAGCCAACTAGTGGTCACTCTCCACAAATTGGAGCACTATGTCACCATTCTCTACATGGTCTCTAAGGAAGTGGAAGCGAATATCAATATGCTTGGTCCGAGAGTGCTGCACTGGGTTCTTAGCAATGTTGATAGCAGACGTGTTATCACAAAAGAGTGGAACACTGTCTAAGGCTAACCCAAAGTCCCGCAGGGTCGAAACCATCCAAAGTACCTGGCTGCAGCAACTGGCAGCAACAACGTACTCAGCCTCTGCAGTGGACTGTGCAACACCGGACTGCTTCCTCGAAGACCAGGAAACGAGAGAAGTGCCAATGAACTGGCATGTGCCGGAAGTACTCTTCCTATCTATCCTACAGCCAGCAAAGTCTGCATCCGAAAAGGCTCTCAAGGAAAGACAGGATGAGGAAGAGTAACAGATACCATAGTCAATGGTAGCTCGAAGGTACCGAAAGATGCGCTTCACCACCTGGCGGTGAGATACGCGAGGAGAAGCCTGAAAACGAGCACACAGACACACGGAGAAGTGTATGTCTGGTCTCGAGGCAGTGAGGTAAAGAAGGGAGCCGATCATACTTCTGAACTCTTTCTGATCAACTGGCTCGCCATCCTCATCTGGGTCAAGATAGGCTGTAGAAGCCATGGGAGTCGACACAGGCTTACCATCGCTCATGTCGAAGCGTCTCAGGAGGTCACGAGTGTACTTTCCTTGATGAAGAAATGTACCCTCCCGAGACTGCTTGATTTGGAAGCCAAGGAAGAAGGTCAACTCCTCCATCATACTCATCTCAAACTCGGTGCTCATGACATCCGAGAACTGTGAAACCAGAGTATGGGAAGAGCCGCCAAAGATAATGTCATCGACATAGATTTGGACGGGCAGAAAGTCAGTGCCATGCCGGCGGATGAACAAGGTCTTGTCAACTTTACCCATCTCAAAACCATGACTTAACAAGTAGGACTTAAGCCTCTCATACCAAGCTCTAGGGGCTTGCTTAAGTCCATACAAAGCTTTGGAAAGCTTGAAGGCATGGTTTGGGTATTTGGGGTTTTCGAAACCAGGAGGCTGTCGGACGTAGACCTCTTCCTCAATAAAGCCATTGAGAAAGGCACTCTTGACGTCCATCTGGTAAAGCTTGAAACCTTTAGAAGCTGCAAAGGCAAGCAGGATTCTAATGGCTTCAAGTCTAGCTACAGGGGCAAAGGTCTCCTCGAAATCTAGACCCTCAATCTGGGAGAACCCCTGAGCTACCAGTCTAGCCTTGTTTCGAATAACCACTCCATCCTCGCTCTGCTTGTTCTTGAACACCCACTTAGTCCCAATAATATTGTGACCTCGCGGGGGCTCGACAAGCGACCAGACCTTGTTCCTCTCGAAGTTTTCTAGCTCCTCATGCATGGCATTGACCCAAGACTCATCAGATAAAGCATGAGAAACATGTTTGGGCTCAAAGGAGGCAATGAAAGCAAAATGGAGACAGAATTGAGATAAGCCAGATTTTGAGCGGGTAACACGCTCGAAAAGGTCTCCAATGATCTGCTCAAAAAGATGGTCTTTTTGAATGTGTCTAGGAGGTCCAAGATGAGATGAAGAAGTGGCCTCTACCTCGTGAGCTGACGAGGTAGGAACAGAGCCACCAACTCCAGAAGAAGCAGAAGGCATGGGCTGATCTCCTTGAGGTACAGTGGAAGAAGGAGGCACCTCAAGGGGAGGATGAGGAGCTGGATCGGGTAGATAACCCTCATCTCCATCGTCCTCATCATCCACAAAGATGGTATCGGACTGCTCTAAAGAACCTGAGATATCTGGCCTAGTCCCCGGACTGGCCTCGTCAAAGGTAACCTCACAGGTCTCTACCATTTTGCTAGACTCGCAGTTCCAGACCCTATAAGCCCGCGAAGAAGTCGAGTAGCCTAGAAAGATCCCATCACAAGAACGTGACTCGAACTTATCTAGGTTTCCAGACTTCAAAACAAAGCACTTGCAACCAAACACACGAAAATGAGAGACGCTAGGCTTTCGCCCATATCTCAGCTCATAAGAAGTGCGGTGCAAGTGTGCCCGAAGAAAAACTCGATTTGAGACATGGCACGCGGTGGCTATAGCCTCAGCCCAAAACTTCCGCGGTGTAGAGTACTCATCAAGCATCGTCCTGGCCATCTCGACCAAGGTACGGTTCTTCCTCTCCACAACGCCATTCTGCTGAGGGACGTATGGAGAAGAGAACTGGTGCTCTACACCTGTCTCACCACAGAAACTCTCAAAGTAGGAGTTCTTGAACTCCGTGCCATTGTCACTGCGGATCGCTCGTAAGGCACCTGGGAGCTCAATAGAAAGCCTACTGAAAAGACCTCGGAAATGCGAAAACGTTTCATCCTTCGAGGCTAAGAAAAACACCCAAGAATACCTCGAGAAGTCATCGACCACGACAAGAACATACCACTTCCCTCCTGCTGACTGCACTCGAGCTGGTCCAACTGTGTCCATGTGGAGCAGCTGTCCCGGTGCATCGGTCATAGTAATTGTGACAGGAGGATGAGAAGCGGCAACCATCTTGCCGTGCCGGCATGGAGAGCAAACAAGATTTTTTACCATCTTGAGTTTCGGCAGACCACGAATGAGATCGTGGCCGCTAACTCGGGTCAAATGGTCAAATCCAATATGACCAAGTCTCCTATGCCAGAAAGAAAGGTCACGGGACTCAGAAGCAACTAAACACCTGAGAGGATCGCCAGAAGACTCAGAAAAATCAGCACGAAAGATCCTCCCATAACGAGAAATCCCGCAAACCAGACTACCCGAAGAATCAAGAATTTTACAAGCATTTTTCTTAAAGCTCACCTCGAAACCGTCATCGGTAAGCTGAGAGACTGAAAGCAAATTGTACTGCAACTTACTAACCAAGGCTACATCTTTCAAAATGAAAGAATCATTAATGCGCACAGTACCTTTGGCGATGACGCGCCCAGATGAAGCATCCCCGAAGGTGATCGCCTCATCACCTGGAGCACGGGCAAGGGAAGAAAACCAACGGGAATCTCCGGTCATGTGTCGTGAACACCCGGAGTCTACGAGCCAAATATTTCCCTTCCCTGCCCGGCGAACCTGAGTCAAGCAGAGAGTAAAGTATCAGTACTGGGGTAAATCAAGAGTGATTTTGGCACCCAATACTGAACAACACGTCGAGCAGATGAAGTCGTCAAGCACGACTGACCTCTATCTACCCTATGCTCTCTGTGACTCAAGGAAGCAGAAGGTCTGTGAGCAGACCTGAAGCTGTTGCGGGGTCCGACTGTTACGGGAGAGCGAGTCGGAACACCGACAACACGCTGATCACGCCGCGGATAGCTATCTCGATGGAAGAAACGAGATCTATCCTCAGGACGGCGGAAGTCACGAACAGGAGCAGCATGAGGACGAAAAACAGAAGACTCAGAAAAACCAAGTCCTCGATGCTGCCCAAACTCATTAACAGCAGTAAACCTAGACCTCGTGCTGGTCCTAGGTGCACTCAGGATCTGGGGCTGATCCTGAATACGCCTAAGTGCCTCAGCACGGTCTCTACGCGCAATCTTGGCACGCCTGAAGCATCGATCGACTGTGTGTCCATCCTTCTGACAGAAGGTGCAGTGGTACCTCACCTTCGAAGAGGTGGAAGTAGCACGCGAGGACTTCGGCTTCTGAGAGGCCGAAGTAGCAGGTGAACTCACCTTGCTGTCAGAGATCTCTTGGACAAAGCCCGCTGATTTGAATTTGACCTCATCAGACCTGGGCTCAACCTCGATCACACCTCCTACTATGGTCTAAGAATAGCAGGTGGATGCTTCCTCATGTCCTCATAGAAATCATATCCTAGACCCTGATTGAACTTGCAAATCTTGGATTGGTCTAGAATAAGATTGAGCTTCTTCTTGCCGCCTACAAATATCTCGAGAGTGTTCATAAGATACTGACACTCCCGAAAGAGAGAGGTGCAAGAAGAGCAGGGGGAAGAGGGAACAGCAGGAGGTAAGGGAGCAGATGAAGAACCAACAGCAGAGGGAAGAAGGGCTTGTGCACGCACAGCCGACACTGAAAGGACAGTCCTACTGCTAGCCAGTTGGTTCACGTTCCTAGGCGTCTCCACCTTACCCTGGGGCTTCTCCCCCTTCTCAGCAATCACATTACAAGCTGATGGTTGCTTCTCTAGTAGGTCCTTAGTTAGCTTCACACATTTCTCATCCAATGCAACCAAGTCAGATTTTAGTTTGTTACAATTAATGCATGGTGAGCTAACAGGGTCCTTAGCCAACTTCCTATCATGATCAATCATTTCTTGAAACTGTTTGGAGACAGCTTCAAGTTCAGCAGTTAACTTAGGATAGTTCAAGCATGAATCAATCGGCTCAAGCAAAGAAGCTTGTAGTTCAGCAATTTTATGATCTGCCCGTTTTAGATTCATCTTCAAGTTATTGCAATTTTCACAAGACTCGGGCAGATTAAGGAGCATGGCATAAGGTATTCTAGCAGCAATGTCCTTAACCTCACATGAGGTGGGAGAAGTAGTCTCATCAGTAGTAAGTAGGGTAACAGCCATCCTACTCAACTCTAACTCAGCAAGCAGACTAACATTCTCCACCTTAACAATATCAAGCTCGGAGGACACACTATCATGCGAGGTCCTTAGTTTCTCCATGTCACCCAACAGAGCACAGCAAGTATCACAATCATCACGGGAGGGAGCAGATGTAAGTGAAGTAAGCTCCCGTGATAGTCTATCTACTTCCTTCTCTAACTCGGTACACCTAGCCCTAGCTCTAGCATGAAAATCACCTAGCTTAAGAAAAGCATGATTGAGCTGGTCGTAGGTGGAGCATACCTCGTCCGAGTCGGAGTACAGCTCGCTGTCGCTCAGTTCGCCCTCGAGGGCCATGAAGCACATGCCGGAGAAGTCGTCGCCGCCATCCTTGGGCTCTTGGTCACCCGTCCCGTCGTCGTCGCTCCATCCCTCCACCTCGCTGAGGTCGAGGTCGTCGAAGGCGGTGAGGACGCGGTGGAAGAGCTTCTTGGCTTTGCCGAAGTTGCAAAACTTCTTCTTTCCCGGCGTCTGAGCTGGAGTCTTCTTGTTGCGGTTCTTGTCGGTGTAGTCGTTCTTGCCCGAACCACCGTAGTCGTTCTTGCCCTTCTCCAGCTTGGGGCAGTTTGCTCGGATGTGGTTGGGGCCACCACACTCGAAGCAAATCACGGGTCCTCCCCTCTTTCTGTCTCTCCTACCCTTGTAGGCATGGGAAAACCTTCGGGCTAGGAGGGCCAGCTGATCATCCGCAAGCTGCTCTAACTGATCATCAGTTATGTCACAGAGAGCAGCGAGAGAGAAACCGCAAGAAGAATCAGAAGAAAGCCCGGAAGAAGAAACGGGATTGGTGACCAAAGCCATCGACTGTGACTTCGACCGACGAGAGACAACGTCAATCTCGTGAGTCTTGAGGCGCGAGTACAGCGCGTCAAGAGTCAGGGTCGAGAGGTCTGTCGTGTCTTTGATGGTGGTCACTTTCATCTCCCAAACACGCAGATCGAGTGCCGCGAGCATCTGACGAGCGTTGTCCGAGTCGGGGTATGTGAGACCGACCGCTCGGAGGTTGCTCAAGATTTTGTGAAATCGCGAAAAGCACTCGTCCAGGGACTCACCAGCAAGCATCTCGAATTTGTTGTATTCGCGCTTGAACTGGTCCTGTCGAACCGTCTTGATCTGGGTGGTGCCCTCATGGTATGCGTCGAGGGTCACCCAGATGTCGTAGGCGGACGACAGGTGAGATATGCGGTCAAACTCGCTACGGCTCAAACCCTGGATGATGATGTTCCTTGCCTTTGCATTTGCCTCAACATCAGCCATGTTTCCGGCATTGATGTTCTCATCGGCAGGAACAACAAACTGGACCTTGACCTTGCGCCAGATGGCATACCCCTGAGCCTGGATGTATGTTTCCATTTGGCTCTTCCAGAAGGGGTAATCGATGCCATCGAAAACGGGCGGCTTGGTCGAGTACTTGTCCGTCGCCATGGCTCTTGAGACCGGTTAAGATCTATTGATTAGAGCTAACCGGCTCTGATACCAATTCTAGAACCGAAATGGCGACAGAGGGGGGTGAATGTCGACTTTAAAATTTGCTCCCCCAAAATACTCACGAAACAATTCCTCTCCAATAGCTACAAAGCTATCAAGAAGGAGCAACTAGAACTGAGCAAAAAGACTGCAAACAGTAGCTACTTGTTGGCCGCAAACTGCAAGACATTAAATAGCAGAGCTACACCCAAAAAGCTAGCTTTTGCCTGCTGAAAACTTCACTAAAATTGCTGAAATTGAGTGCTGAAAACTGCACTAAAGTTGCTGAAAACTGCACTGAACACGTGCTGCACTAGGCTGAAAACTGCACTTCATGTTGGCTGAAAACTGCACTTAACATTGGCTGAAAACTGCACTGAACAAATGCTGAAAACAGCAATGAAGAAATGCTGAAAACAGCAGCTACAAGTGCTGAAAACAGCAATGAACAAGTGCTGAAAACAGCAGCTAACAAGTGCTGAAAACAGCAAACAGGAGATGCTGAAAACAGCAACTAACAAGTGCTGAAAACAGCAAGCAGTAAAATTCAGACCACCAAACAAACTGAGAATTTGATGAATTTCAGTTGTTCTCCTGAGCCCTAAAGACCAAGAATATGTCCTAAATAGCAAGGGGAGACCAAGAAAACAAAGAACTCAGCTAAGGAACAAGAAAAACAAGAAATTCAGACTTGGGACAGAAAACTGAAAAGATTCAGAGGACTGAACCAAAACTCAAATTACTCCCCAACCATTAATCCTTTGGCCATGAAACTTTGAGGATATGTTAGCAATAGCCATGGGATAATCCAGGTCAAATTTCAGGCCATTTCTCCAAGGGAATCAAGAGGGCCAAGAAACCCTAGAAACTCAAAAGAAGAATAGAGGAAGGCAAAAGTGAAATCTGAGATTAAAAACTGATTTGCTCTTGGGAGAACTTGATCAAATGATCTAGAGACACACTCCCATCACTGAGCAACCCATTTTGCCACTCCTCAGCAATCAAGAACTCAAAACTCAAAAAGTCACAAAACTCCAAAAAGAGGGATCGAAGGAAATATGCAACAGAGAAGAGAAACTTCAGATTTTCATTCAAACTATTCAGGGATTACAACTGAGCTACGTCCCCATACCCCGATTGATACAAGAGGAGTGATTACAATCTCTCATCTCCCTCTCAATCCTCAAGAACACCAAGAATCTCACCACTTCTTGGGAGGAAGAACACACAGAGAGGAGACTCACATAGAAACCATCGTAGAGACACAGAGGGAGCACACTCTGCCTCTACCACGAACTCACACCAACTAAAGAGCTAAAGGAAACAACCTTCCTAAAACCTCTTTTGACTCTAAAACCCTAATTCTATCACAAGTGCTCAAGTGGGCATGCAGCCCCTCAATCCTATTTATAGCCTTGGCTAACGGGTCTCCGCCCCGTTACGCCTGCTAAATCCAACGGCGCCCGCTCCCGCTTGTGCAGCCACGCGAATTTCCCGATTCGCCCCTCCTGCACCTTCCGGGAAGCTTCCGCGCTCCTTGCCTCGCACGCCTCGCAACCACCTCGAGTCTACGTCGTCTTCGACACATCCCGACCGTTCTGACCTCAGCGCCACCTGCGCCTAGTCCGGTCCACGTGTCTCGCCACGACTCCACCCGATGTCCTGCAGTCACACAGACAAGAAAACACGTCAAATAGCACCGCTCGACACATGAAAGCGTAAATACCATTACACTTACCACAGACGAAGTCCAAACCTGTCGAAACATTAGAATATACATCCTAAGCCCAAATGACCAAGTTTGACCAAAGTCCGACCGAGCCCGATTGCACCACGCAACGGCTCGACTCCGAACCACTCAAACCAAACTCGACTATCCTAAACCTTTGTCAATTACTCATCATTCACATGGAGTCACGACCACCTGGTCTCTCATATTTTCCTAAAGAAAATTTATTTATGACATCAGCATTGCGTCGGCCCTAGGAATTTCTTTTTGGCCAAATTATTTTCCTACTGGAAAAATTTGGGTTTAAAGCGTCAGCATGACGTCTGCGGGCCTGGGAATTTTTATTTTTTGATTAGGATTTTGCAGAAAGCCTAGAAAATTAAATAAACCTAAGAAATTATGAAATAACTTCAAAAAATTCACAGAAGTTTCTAGAAACATTTTTGGACTTATTAAAATTATTTCCAACAAATGTTGGCTCTATAATTGTACATTAAAATATTTTTTAAATTTCCATAATACATTTTTAAACTCCAGAAAAACCAGGAAACCAAATAAGAGCCAAATAAATCCAAATAATTTATTTTAATTAGAATTTTTGTAGAAAATCAAGATATCATTTTATTTAAGATTATATTTTTTTAGGTTTTACTTGAAATACTTTTCAAATTCAGCCTTTTCAAAAACAGAAATTCGGGGCAAATCCAAAATTAAAATTTAGGCACCAAAATACTTGTTTTTAATTTAAACCAAATTAATTTAATTTATGTTTTTTCCTCCAAAATTTTGAAATAAACAGCTGGGCGGTTACAGTGATTAAGGCCAAATTGAACAATTGTTCGTTTGTATAGATCTAGAGCGAGATTTCCGAACTTATTTGGTGGATTTGAAGTTTTTGTGAAAATTGTCATTTTCAGTAGTTTTCATCTATTTCTGTCTCAAATGATCATTTTTTAGCTCAATGATTTCTTGTTTTGATCATTTGGAGCTCTATTTCTGTCTTTCAATTGCATTTTTTGAGAATTGTCAATGAATTCATCAAAGAGGATATTGAAGGACCATGTGAGAAAGTGTTAGAGATTGGCCCATTTTTATGGCCTATTTCCTTAATTTCAAAGCATGCATGGTTTAGTACCATATTGCTAAGTAAAGGTGAGGAAAACCGATTTATAAGGATATGGATAGAGGTGGTATGAGGAGGGTTCTGTCTAGTCACACACACACGCGTATTCGCGTATTTTCGCGTGAAAATCGCATGACTTGTGACTTGCGACGCGCGACCGTGCCGTGACGTGGCGCGCCACTTGGCAGACCAAGTCTATCCTTATTTTTGCTGAACCCTGCACCACTCTCTCTCTCTCTATTTGAATGAGATTCAAACATTTGAATGAGGCAGTTACAAGTGAATTTACACTGCTTAATTCATCAGTTACCAGTGCGTAATTCTGATTTAAACGCAGCAGTTACTTGTGAATAACTGCAGCGCCCTTAAAAGGGCATGGAGACGTCCAGGAAAAAAGAGAGAACTTTGCACTTCTATTCTTCCTCTACTTTCTACTCTTGTGCTATTGTGCTGCGCCGTCTGAACCTCGTCGACCTTTCTTCCCGGCGTGCACCTGGAAGGAGGGAGAGCGTCTATCTCTGAACCGTTGTCACAGAGAGTACCTGCACGGGGCGGCAATAAGGTTTCTGGGCAGGCATCTACACGACCACTCACTGCACTGCGACATCTACGTTCTGCACTACGTCAAGCCTGCGCAGTTTCCTGTTCATCAGGCTAACAAGTAAGTCGTTTGCGCGCACGTACGACTTAGTTACTATATTCTTCTTTGTGTATATTCTAAAGTATGATGAGTAGCCTGCTGTTAGATGTGAGTTTTGCATCATTAGTTTATTGTTTTTGTCTCCTAGTAAAACTTGGAATTAAAATATTGCTCACATATCCAACATTCCAGAAACCTTATTGTGAATTTTGTTGCAATACAGCAATGGCTAGTGCTTCTGATGCGATGAAACCTGAGAGGTTTTCTGGTCAGAACTTTCGTATACGGCAGACTAGAGCCAAGTTTTGGCTCATGTCTTTGGGGCTATGGTGGGTTATCCACCCGCAGTATCCATTTACGATTGAGCAGTACATGCAATTTGAAAATGCAAACAATAATGCTCTTGGCTGCATTCTGACCGTTCTGGCATATCAGCTCTATGGTGTGTACATGGACTACAAGTCCACCACAGAGTTATGGGATGCACTAGAGCACAAATATGCAGAGGCAGAGGCAGGCCACTGGCTCGACATATGTGAGCAATTTTTCGACTTTAGCATGGATGGGGCTAAGTCCATAGTGGGACAAGCTCATGACCTCCAGCTACTAGTCGATGCGATTGTGCACCTGGGCTATGTGTTGCCTCCAAAGTTTGTGGCTGCGGGCATTGTTTCTAAATTCCCTGCCTCTTGGCGGGATTTTGCTACTAGCTTGAAACATAAGAGGGAAGAGATTTCTGTTGAGGATCTCATTGCAGCCCTCGATGTGGAAGAAAAAGCAAGAGAAAAAGATGCACCTAGCACATCTGGCCAGAACAATGCAAACGGCATACAGAAAAAGACTGTTGCTAAGAAGTACAAATCCAACAAACCGAACAGGACAACTAGCTTTAAGAAGAAAACTGAGAAAAAGGATTTGAAGGACATCACCTGCTTTGTGTGCGGAAAAGACGGTCATATGGCGAAGGACTATCGTTTCCACAAGATCAGAGATGGTGAACAGCCTAAGAAAAAGGCTGTTAACGTGATCATAGGCGAGGCCTCGACTTCAGGAGGGTATGATAATTCGCCTGTTGTCTTTTCAGCTTGTCAATCCACTGATTGGTGGGTTGATACTGGAACAAATGTTCACGTATGTTTTGATATTTCCTTGTTTTCTTCTTATCAGGCAGCAGGGGCTTCCTCCGTCCTAATGGGAAACGAGTCGTATGCTTCTGTTCTTGGTGTTGGCACGGTGGATCTGAAGCTTACTTCAGGGAAGATTGTGCACTTGAAGAATGTGCAGCATGCTCCTACAATAAAGAAGAACCTTGCCAGTGGTTCTCTCCTATGCAGGGAAGTTATAAGCTAGTTTTTGAGCCAAATAAAGTTGTAATGTCTAGGTTCGGAAAATTTGTTGGTAAAGGCTATGAGAGCAGAGGCTTGTTCCGCTTAAGTATTTTAGAATCTTGTTATAATCTAAATATTGCAACTGGTTTAAATAAATGTGAGGCAAATATTTCGCATTCTTGTTTCTATCATATTGGTTTTGATAGTATTGCTAGATTGTCCAGATTAGATTTAATTCTAAAATGTGAAATTGTCAAAGGATCAAAGTGCCAGTCCTGTGTGCAAGCAAAGCAACCTCGAAAACCCTTTAAGGGATTAGAGGATGAAAAGAACTTGACACCTTTAGATCTTATTCATTCAGATTTGTGTGAAATAAATGGATTATTGACAAAATGAGGCAAAAGATATGTTCTAACTTTTATTGATGATGCAACACGCTCCTGCTACGTGTATTTGCTGAAAACTAAAGATGAAGCTTTAAACTACTTTAAACCTTATAAGGCCGAGGTTGAGAACCAGCTAGAGAAGAAAATAAAAAGATTAAGGTCTGATCGTGGAGGAGAGTATGTCTCTCATGAATTCTCCCAATTCTGTTCCGAGCATGGAATAGTCCATGAATTTACACCACCATATTCGCCCCAATCAAACGAGGTAGCTGAGAGGAAAAATCGGACACTAACAGACTTGGTTAATGCCATGTTAGAGAGTGCCGGTATGCCTAAGGCATAGTGGGGCGAAGCTATTCTAACAGTAACTTTTGTCCTAAACAGAGTAATCACTAAAAAGAATGAGATTACTCCGTATGAGGGATGGAAGGGGAGAAAACCTAATGTTAATTTTCTGCGAACTTGGGGGTGTTTGGCAAAAGTAAATATACCATTGCAGAAAAACAGAAAACTTGGACCAAAAACAGTTGATTGTATTTTTCTAGGATATGCTCAAAATAGCACGGCCTATAGATTTTTAGTAGTTAAATCAGAAACTCCTGAGATTATTGCTAATACAATAATGGAGTCTAGAGATGCTTCATTCTTTGAGAACATATTTCCTATGAGAACAGCAGGTAGTACTTCACGAACAGAGAATGATCAGTCTAATAATATTGAAAGTGAGAATAATCAAACTTCTGAACTTTCCACCATTTCTGAACCAATATGTGACATCCCTGAGGAGGATAACAATCTAGTCGCAGAAGCTCCTAGCAGGAGCAAGAGACAAAGGATTGAGAAAACCTTTGGTGACGACTTTATTGTATACCTCGTGGATGATGTGCCAAAGACTCTTTCGGAGGCTTATGCATCTTCTGATGCTGAGTATTGGAAAGAGGCAGTCCATAGCGAGATGGAGTCTATCATGGCTAATGAGACTTGGAAGATCACAGATCGTCCTATCGGGTGTAAACCTGTAGGATGTAAGTGGATCTTTAAAAAGAAACTAAGGCCTGATGGAACTATTGAGAAGTACAAGGCAAGGCTTGTGGCCAAGGGTTACACCCAGAGAGAGGGAGAAGATTTCTTTGATACCTATTCTCCTGTCGCTAGACTAACTACCATCAGAGTGCTCCTTGCGTTAGCATCTTGACAGCTTTCCTTAATAGAAAGTTGAAGGAAGAAATCTATATGGATCAACCGGATGGTTTTGTGATTTCTGGACAGGAAAATAAAGTATGCAGATTATTGAAATCTTTGTATGGCCTAAAACAAGCACCAAAACAACGGCACGAGAAGTTTGACAAAACTTTAACATCTGCTAGCTTTGTTGTGAATGCAGCTGATAAATGTGTGTACTATCGTTATGGTGGGGGGTCAAGGAGTGATCTTATGTCTGTATGTAGATGACATACTTATATTTGGAACAAACAATGCAGTAATTGACGAGGTCAAATCTTTCTTATCTCGGTGTTTTGATATGAAAGACTTGGGAGAGGCAGATGTTATTCTGAATATTAAATTGATCAAAAGTAAGGATGGGATTACTTTGAATCAATCCCATTATGCTGAGAAAATATTAAGCCGGTTTGGTTGTGAAAACTGTAAAGTTTTACCAACACCCTATGATGCGAGCATTAAACTTCAAAAGAACCAGGGGTTAGGAAAAGATCAATTAAGATATTCATAAATTATTGGGTCACTTATGTATTTAGCTGGTGCCACAAGAACTGACATTTCATTTGTTGTGAGCAAATTAAGTCGGTTTACTTCTAACCCAGGAGATGATCACTAGGAGGCACTTGAAAGAGTGTTGCGCTACTTGAGAGGCACAACATCTTTTGGAATACATTATACTGGAAACCCTTTTATATTAGAAGGATACAGTGACTCTAATTGGACCTCTGATACGAATGAGATCAAAGCTACAAGTGGTTATGTATTCAATTTAGCTGGTGCTGCAGTTTCATGGAGGTCTTACACTAAAAGACTAGTATATTAACAGTACTTCAGCACAATATCTTTCTCATATGTTTACTTCTTGCTTTGAAATTGGTGAGGGATTGTTAGAAATTGGCCCATTTTTATGGCATATTTCCTTAATTCCAAAGCATGCATGGTTTAGTACCATATTGCTAAGGAAAGGTGAGAAAGACCGATTTATAAGGTGAAGTCCTCACCACTCCTTGAATATGGATAGAGATGGCATGAGGAGGGTTTTGTCTAGTCACACATGCGCCCATGCACCCGCGCGCGTAATCGCATATTTTCGCGTAAAAATCGCATGACTTGTGACTTGCGACGCGCGACCGTGCCGTGACGTGGCGCGCCACTTGGCAGACCAAGTCTATTTTTATTTTTGCTGGACCTTGCACCACTCTCTCTCTCTCTCTCTCTCTCTGTTTGAATGAGATTCAAATATTTGAATGAGGTAGTTACAAGTGAATTTACACTGCTTAATTCATCAGTTACCAGTGCGTAATTCTGATTGAAACGCAGCAGTTACTTATGAATAACTGCAGCGCCCTTAAAAGGGCCTGGAGACGTCCAAGAAAAAAGAGAGAACTTTGCACCTCCATTCTTCCTCTACTTTCTGCTCTTGTGCTGTTGTGCTGCGCCGTCTGAACCTCGTCGACCTTTCTTCCCGACGTACACTTGGAAGGAGGGAGAGTGGCTATCTCCGAACCGTTGTCGCAGATAGTACCTGCACGAGGTGGCAATAAGGTTTATGGGCAGCGCATCTGCGCGACCGCTCACTGCACTGCGACATCTACGTTCTGCACTGCGTCAAGCCTGCGCGGCTTCCTGTTCTTCATCAGGCTAACAAGTAAGTCGTTCGCACACATGTACGACTTAGTTACTATATTCTTTCTTGTGTATATTCTGAAATATGAGTAGTCTGCTGTTAGATGTGAGTTTTGCATCATTAGTTTATTGTTTTTGTCTCTAATAAAACTTGGAATTAAAATATTGCCTATATAACCAACAGAAAGTACTAAATATTATTGCGATAAAATATTGTTAATTTGAAGAGTCGAAATTAAAAAATGCGATCTTTTGCGAAATTGTCGGACGGTCGCGGGAGTTCTACTGTTAGCTTTTTTTTATAGCTGTCCTGCTGTGATGACATGCATGTAATAGTGATGAATTGAGAATCTTTTCTGGACAGAGTGGACATGCAAGCAATTAATGAGGCCATGCATCATTGGCATTGCAAACGGTTAGCCTTGCATGATGCTACGCGCTGCATTAATTAGCAAAAGAGTATTTGCATGCATGGTTTCGACAGTTGAGCAGCGCGGTTTAACCGCTTGGTTAAATCGGTTTGACCGATATGGAGCACCGGTCTGACTGGTTTGGCTAGGTGACTAAGGTCAGTGATTTTAGGTTATATGAGCTATGTTATAGTTGACGTATGTCAAGTTACAAAGAACTTGTACCCAAAACCGATTTCTCTATCTTGAATGTGCAAGGTCGTTTAGAGTCAACCGTGGTTAACAGCGAGCATCGGAGCTAGGCTCATAGAGGAGTTGAAACCCAGAACGATCGAGGATGTGGGATGAGACAGTGAGCTCAAACATGGCATAAGAAAGGTGAAAAATGTTAAAGGCGAGTTCGAACGATGGGATGGCACCATGTGGCTTGCACGAGCTAAGTGAGATGTGGTTTGGTGGAACCGGGTCAGGAGAGACTTGGCGACACGTGGCAAGCTAGTTGTGCACCTACACACGGCAAGCATGGCGATTGCTTGCAGTGGTTAGTGATGACCAGGTCAAGAAATGGTATTTTGATAGTTTGACCAAAATATCAGAAACCATTTTGGATCAAAACTACGATGCATAGGCAATACATTGGAGAGCGGTTTAGGTTAAGGTGGAGCTGGTTTGATCAAGGCGGATCAAAGCTAAGAATTTAGTGGATGCACACTTTTGTACTTTGAAAAGCGTGCATAAGTAAACTTGAGTAAGTAAAACCCGTGTGTGGGGAGTTAACCCCATTGTAATAGTGGATAGGATCCATTAAAGGGTATAGGTGGCTGGTTGTCCACCTATAAAAGAGGGTTGGGATGGAGATATGTGAGGTTAACAATCCAACTCATTTCTTGTGCTCTCTTCTCTGGGTTTAGGGTTTGAGAGTGATTATCCTGAGTGCTCTTTGTCCTCCAGGGTGGAGTGGCCGTAGAGCTCACATTCTCAGGTAAGCAATACATCAATCTTTATACAATTCTTGAGTCTTTCTTGTTTTTAATTGATGTGCTCGACTTTTGGTTGGTTTTGATCTCTCTTCTTTCTCTCTTGTGATTTTGCTGTACTAAGGACGTGTAAGAGATGGACATATTCTTTAGGAATACATCTCTACCCATCTAGGCATCTTGATAGCAAGATTCATGAGAAAACCTGAATTTGCTTGACTTTGATCTCTTTGGTCCATTTCTTGATCTGAGGGTTTTTTGTTGGGATTCTTCAGTGTTCTAGTTTACTATGATATGTGGGAATACATCTAGAGCCATCTTGGTCATCATGTACCCACAAGTAAGTTGTATTCACCATTTGGGGTTTTGGCTCGGTTTAAGTACAACCTTCCAACAAACTAAAAAAAGTCATAACGTTGACCATGATTTTCATGATCGTTTATTGGAATAGGTTCTTGATATCCTAGAGTAGATTCATGCAAAGTTTCATATCATTTAGATCTACGGATCAAAAGTTCTCTCGATTTTCGTTTCTGAAACCGTGTTGAAAACACTATTTATTTGTCTGATTTTGCTACTACAGCGGTCAGACCGCCCTTATACTGGCGGTTAGACTGCTTAAACGGTAAGACCGCGGTTTGGAGGCCGGTCAGACCGCCGGGAAGGGTTAGGCTCTAATTTTTGTTGACTTGAACTAGTTGGTTTAGATTTTCAGCTGAAAATTCTGTGTTCTATACCTTTGTAGGTGTTTGAGGATAGAATTTTGAATACTTCGAGGAAATTTTAATCGGCACCATTTATTCTTCTCTATTGCCATATTCAGTCTTTCAGTTAGTTTTAGCTGGCCACGAGTGTTCAGCTTGGCGTGTGCTACTAGCTTACTTCATCAAGTTTATTGCCATGTGTGCTGTAAAAAAAGTAGTAAACAATGCCAAATGCTCTTAAGTCGGTTTTGTACAGCCATGTTTGTTTGGTTGTAAGAGTCGTTAGTTTATAAAAGGAGGATGAGCATTTTTCTTGTGAAATGTAAGAAAGCCATACCTTCAGATGTATAAAAGCTAGTGAGCTTCCAATGTATGTGTATAAGAGTTCAAGAGAAAAATAGTATGAAGCTTTCAATCTCTTCTCCTGTCTCTTCTTGTTTCTTTTGAGTATTCAATTCTCAACAGCCCCAACGACGCCGACACCGGTTCCGAGGCCAGCTTCGCGGTGATCTTTCTGTGGATCAAGTGCCATGAGATGAGCAAATAAGAAGAAGAAGGTCAACAAAGGTGGGCAAAATCAAGCAGCAGCAGGAGAAGAGCAGCAACAGTACTGATCGATCCGAGTAGCTACCTAGGCAAAAAAAGAGAGAAATGTTTCGGTCCGTCGTGCTAAGTAATATGCGTTGCATACCAGTTTAATTGGTTTGGTTCGCAACGGCTGGCTTCAACGAACAGGCTGCTGGGATCGGAGGAGAGGGCGTAGCGATCGTGTGGTTTATATAGCCACAACACCTGATCGTGTGGTATATATAACCAGTTTAATTGGTTTGGTTGCATTCCATACCAATTAATAATAATAGAGCTGAAAGCAACGCACGTCTAGCTTTTCTTGGCGTCTCCCATTCCACTCTTTTTTGAGAGTTACTCTGAAACGGAACAAGAAAGACAATGTGAGAGAGAGCATGGATGAGTGGTCCTGTTTTCTGCTGCTGCTGCTTTTCTCGCCGGCTACTCGAGCTCAGCAGCAGCAAGCCAAGACTGATATCCATCCGAAGCTATGGCCACTGCTACAGACAGCCCTATCACAGACGGTTCGGAACCGTCATCACAGACGGTTCCTGAACCGTCAGTGTTTAGGTGTCAGTGATAGTTGGTGGTTATCACAGACGGTTCCCGAGCCGTCTATGATAAAAACATTACAGACAGTCTTGATTACTAACCGTCTGTGATAGGCGAGTATCACAGACGGTTTTTTTATAAACAACCGTCGGTGATACTCGCCTATCACAGACGGTTAGTAATCAAGACCGTCTGTGATATACAGAATATCACAGACGGTTTGTATTACAAACCGTCTGTGATATTATGTATATCACAGACGGTTTGTATTACAAACCGCCTGTGATATTGTGTATATCACAGACGGTCTTGATTACTAACCGTCTGTGATAGGCGAGTATCACCGACGGTTGTTTATAAAAAACCGTCTGTGATACTCGCCTATCACAGACGGTTAGTAATCAAGACCGTCTGTGATATGCACAATATCACAGACGGTTAGTAATCAAGACCGTCTGTGATATGCACAATATCACAGACGGGGGATTACAGGAAGATACCACATCACCTTAGCAGGAGGTCCTTGCTTCACCTCGATGCCCTTCCCATCATCAGAGTCATTTTTACGCTTGTATCGGGATGCTTTGCACACCGGACAAACATGTAAGCTAGCATACTCTTTACGGTACAGGATACAATCATTCCGACATGCATGTATTCTTTCTACTTCCATTCCTAATGGACAAAGAATCTTCTTGGCTTGGTAGGTGGTTCTCGGCAACACATTTCCCGTTGGAAGCATGTCCACTAGGAGACCTAATAATGCCGTGAAACTCTTGTCGGACCAACCATTGCTTGCCTTCAATTTTAGCAGTTCTAGAACTGATGACAACCTCGTGTATTGCGGCTTGCAGCCCGGGAACAAAGGTTTCTCCGAGTCCTCCATCAAGCCCTCGAATTTACCAAACTCTCTCTCACTATAGTTCCCTTCTGCATCACGTAACATCTGATCAAGATTGTCATCCTGTGACCTATCCTCATGATCGAAAGAACAGTCCACATCTGGTATATCGTTGCCTCCCTCGACTATGTCATAACTACCTTCTTGTGTACTTTTTTCTTCACCGTGACTGGTCCAACATTTGTACCCTTTTCTGAAACCCCTTCGAATCAAGTGAGCTTCAATCTGCGCTGAGTTGCTAAACATCTTGAGATTATCACAATCAATACATGGGCAATACATATATTTCATCCCCTTCTTCAACATATCCAGCTCGGCCGCCCTTCTAAAAGCAGACACGCCAGTAATGTACTCTTCACACACACGGTTCTCAATATACATCCAGCTTCGGTCCATCTACGCTACACAAGTGACAAATGGGTGTCAAAAATGATTATTACCCCTACTACTAACCTCTGATCAGATCACTAAGAATGTTATGTAATTGAGTACTAATCTCTGATCAGATCACTAAGAATGTTAAGTATACTAACCTCTGATCAGATCACTAAGAAGACGGTGATATTTTTTCGCCCCCAACTCCCTAAAGCCGGCCGCCTTGCTCCACCGATGAAGCGCAATGAAGACAGATCGGTGTCGACATCCTTCAAGCAAGTACGCCAAGCAATTAATACTACGCAGAATATCACAGACGGTTCCAACCACAAACGGTCTGTGAAAATGATATATCACAGACGGTTCGTATTAATAACCGTCTGTGAATTATCACCGACGGTTACTAATATGAACCGTTTGTGATACAAGCAATATCACAGACGGTTCAACTTAATAACCGTCGGTGATTGTTGCCTATCATAGACGGTTCACATAAATAACCGTCTGTGATAGTCTACATTATCACAGACGGTTCTTAACACGAACCGTCTGTGATGCATACTATCACAGACGGTTCGTGTTAATAACCGTCTGTGATTGTTTTATCACAGACGGTTCGTTAATAGAACCGTCTGTGATACCCAACCTCGCTGAGCGACTATCCATCTGCTTCTTCCCACTTCTTTTCTTCATCCGAGGCCTGCTGCTGTGTCTTGAGGAATGCCACATCTGAAGACCAGTTCTTGACCAGCTCTTGGGTCTTCAGATGTGGCATTCCTCAAGACACAGCTGCAGGCCTCGGATGAAGAAAAGAAGTGGGAAAAAGCAGATGGATAGTCGCTCAGAGAAGAAGTCGGCAACGTCGGCTGCTGAAAAATCTGGAAATGTCTTTTTTTGAACTTTTGTAATAAAATTGCCTTGAATTTTGCAGGAAAAAGAAGGATTGTCGGAGTGGACATCACATCTCGACAATAGTCGGCATCGTCGAGGAACATGCAAATACAGAGGCAAGCACAAAAACTCAACAACACATTCAGATCGATCTATTACAGGATAACAAGCTAACAAACCCTTCGCGGCACGACGGTCCACACTAAACAAGACACACTTACGACACTTACGGCAAGAGTGTGTTGTTTAGTATGAACCGAACGTGCCGCGATATGGAGGTGCTAGCTCACAGCGGAGGGGAGATGCATGCAGGAAGCTAGCTAGTGGATGAACTCACGCGTGACTAGTACCGGTGGAAAGGTTGATGGGGAGTTATTAATAAGGGCCTGGCCGTGGGAGGAACTGGTGCCAGCCATTCGATGTGGAGAGAATGGACGGGTGAGATCGAAATCCTGGGTATACGCGAATTATTGGTAACACGTGATATCACACGCCAATTATTGGTGGTATGTAATTATCACAGACGGTTATTAACGCGAACCGTGTGTGATAATAAATATCACAGACGGTTCTTAATACGAGCCGTCTGTGATGTTTAGTTATCACAGACGGTTCTTAATACGAGCCGTCTGTGATGTTTAGTTATCACCGACGGTTGCCAGTTTAAACCGTCTGTGACAGTTTAATCACAGACGGTTCCGTATGAACCGTCTGTGATGTAGTATATTATCACAGACGGTTTTTTATAAAAAACCGTCTGTCATAAGCTTCATACCAGAACTGCTTCGCGCGTGTTTCGATGCCAGAACGCTTCGTGTTTCGATCGTCTAATTAACGTCTCTCGATCGTTATACGAAGCGTCTATATCATTAATGTTTGGGTATACGAACCGTTTGTGCTAAAGGTTAAATATGCGCTCCTAATCCAGGTCTTCTACGTACGTACAATACAATATATATACAATACAACATGGCTTCTACTACTGTTCTTGTGATCATCTCCTTCCTCTCATCTGTTCATCACGAATTGTTCGGCCGGAACCTTACACAGGCGGCCAGCAATTTGCATCTGGAGCAGCTTCTCCGCACCCGCCCTGCTCTCCTTCCCCGACTTTCTTGCATCCGTCAGCTTGACCTGATCCTCCGCCGTCGACGGAGGCGTCTCGCTGCCGCTCAAGAAAGGGAAACAGCTCTCACCCTGGTTCTTCTCCACAATGTGCGCAATGCGGAAGAAGCTCTACTCGCATTGCACAGACTGATGGATAGCCTTGCCGCTCATGCAGAAACGGCAGATTGTGAGGAATGTTTTAATGCTATCCTGTACGACATGATGGATGCTGCTGATCATTTGCCCAGGCTGCACGAGGAAGTGCAGAGGACAAGGGCAATCTTAACAGCGTTCGAGAATTCAGCGGCTGATCCTCCAAGTCCCAAAGTCGAAGAAGAAGCGTACGAAGCCCAAAAGATTACAATCTGGGAAACTCTTTACCTGTGCGACTTATGTAATGAATTTCCCTCTAATTGAAATTAATAAATTTGCCTTTAATTTGTGACCTCTTGTCTCAGTAGTTCTGTAGTTAAGTTATTAGAAGCAATGTGTACTTATATATTAACCTCTGATCTAGAATATGACAGACAAAGGGACATCACAGCCGGTTCTTGTAAAAAACCGTCTGTGAACATTCCCAGACGGTTCTTAACAACAACCGGCTGTGATAGTCTACACAACACAGATGGTTTTTAATAAAAAACCGTCTGTGATAATTTCAGATTATCATATACGGTTTTTTTATTTTAAACCGCCTGTGATACTAAAGTATCACAGACGGTTCATTGGTAAGGACCGTCTGTGATACTCGACCACTAACACAGACGGTGTCCAAATTAAAACCGTTTGTGTTAGTGTAAATCATTTATCACAGACGGTTCTTAATACGAGCCGTCTGTGATGTTTCAGTTATCACAGACGGACCGTATTAATAACGGTCTGTGATATTAATATCATAATATGAATGGTTTGTGATGTTAATAGCAGAGATGGTTTGAAATACGAAGCGTCTGCGTTAATGCTTAAATATGCGCGTCCTAATCCTGCATGCTCTTCTACACACTATGCACTCCCTGATCATAATAGCAGAGATGGTTTGAAATACGAAGCGTCTGCATGCGTTAATGCTTATATATGCGCGCCCTAATCCTTCTACCCACTATGCTCTCCCTGATCATCTTCTTCATCACCAGATTTCTCAATAATGACATCTAAAATTCTTTTGATCTCCTTCCTCTCATCTATCCATCATGAGTTGTTCGGACGCAACCTTACACAGGCGGCCAAAAGTTTACGTCTGGAGCAGCTCCTCCGCTCACGCCCTGCTCTCCTTCCTCGACTCGCTTCCATCCGTCAGCTGGACCTCATCATCCGCCGTCGACGGAGGTATCTCATTGCCACTCAGGATAGGGAAACCGCCCTCAGCCTCGTTCTTCTCTACAATGTGCGCAAAGCGGAGGAAGATCTTGCGGCACTGCAGACACACTTGGATAAACTTGCCGATCAAGCAGATTGGGCCGATAATGCGGAAGCGCATCTTGACATCCTGTTTCAGATTATGGAACATGCTAATGATCATTTGCCCATGCTTGAGGAGGAAGTCGAGAAGGCAAGGGCAATCTTGACGGCATTCGAGAACACAGCGGCTGATCCTCCAACTCCAGAAGTCGACGAAGAAGCATATGAAACCCAGAAGATTCAAATCTGGGAATGTCTTTTTATTGCACTTTTGTAATAAAATTACCTTGAATTTGACTCTCGTCTCTATAGATTCTGTAGTTTAAACGATACCACAGACGGTTCGTATTACTAACTGTCTGTGAAATTTCACAGACGGTTATTAACACGAACCGTCTGTGATGTCTAAAATTATCACAGACGGTTCCAGTTAATAACCGTCTGTGATATTTTCACAGACGGTTATTAACAGAAACCGTCTGTGATAATTTTAGACATCACAGACGGTTTGTGTTAATAACCGTCTGTGAAATTTCACAGACGGTTAGTAACACGAACCGTCTGTGATGTCTTATTTATCACAGACCGTTCGTGTTAATAACCGTCTGTGAAAATATCACCGACGGTTGCCAGTATAAACCGTCTGTGAAAGTTTAATCACAGACGGTTCCGTATGAACCGTCTGTGATGTAGCCGTCCAGTATAGCCTCTTCTGTAGTAGTGGGCTAGGATTGGTACTGCAAATAATGTAAGCTACGGCTTGAATTGAAATCATACGTGCTGATAAGTTAATACTTGTTCATGTAGCCGTGTCCGAACCTGAATCACATTATACATGCACAACCGGATAGGCTAATCCATGCACATCCCTCTTTGAAGTATCCATGGTACTACCTACTCATATTAAATAAAGCCTAGAGAGCATGCATGCATGAGTTGCTGTACCTATAGATCGATCGTTAATTACACTCACGAGGTGATATATGTGTATTGCCGGAGGGAGGGAATTAGCACGTTGTAGGCTGCTCTTCAGGCCAGTACTTGAGTACGTCACTGGCGAGCATCGACCAAAACGATTGCAAGACCGTATATAGACGGCAACACTTCTGGCCAGTACTATACATATATCCAAATATATATTGAAACAAACCGGGATTTTCAAAAATTGAAAATTTTACTTCAAATTTGATTTCTTGTGCTTCTCTAGCCAATTCTCCTTCAATCCCAGCCGCCCAAGCCCGGACTTCACCCCTGCATTGCATCAACGGCGAGCTTTTGCGTAGTCACTGTTCATTACCTGATTTTGCCGCCGCCGCCTGATATTTGCCGCCGCCCCTGTTTCTTACCGCCCAAGCTGTCTCGCCTTCTCCCGCACCTTTTTGCGTCTTCCCTCCCTCTGCCCCTCTGCCAACAATTGACAATCGTACGCCCTGCCCTATCACGCCTTAGCTCTCCCTTGCCGCGCGTCGAACTGCTGGCCGTACACCGCCCTGCCTCTGCTCTCTTTTCGCGACACCCTCTCTGCAGAACAGCCGCATGTCTTGACCGCCGCAACTCATGCCCGGAGGTACCACCACCCCCAGCCGACCTCTTGTCGCCATGGACTTGCCCTCCCGAAGCATCCTGAGCCAGCCCTAAAAATCTTCCCTCCTCGAACCGCCTCAAGCACGCTATAAAAAGCCCCCAAGCTTCCTTCTCTGAGACTCACTCATACCCAGCAAGCCGACCACGCCCCCAATTGGCCCCTCTTCACCCCTACTGCCGGCAATCATCAAAAATCCCCAAGGTGAGCTCATTTCAAATTCCAACGAGTTAGTCGATTACACTTCGATTTCCTGCTCCCATAGCCTCCTCATACCCCAAGAAACTTTCCCAAATCCCTGCCCTAGCTCCCCAGGCTCTCTCTTTCGCCGCCACCGAAACTCGTGCCCGACCTTAACACCTCGCCATGGCCAGCTCCATGTGAGCTTCCCCAGCGTAAAATGCCACTGCTAGGACCTCCCTGGTCATCCCTAGATACTTAAACACCCGCCATTTTTAGAAATAGCCGTCCCTAGAGCTCCCGAGCCACCAAAAACCATGCGGAGTTCCCCGGCTCGCTGCCGGCGAACGCCGCCTCCCCGGCCGCCGCCGACCCCAAAAATGGGTTCCCGAAATGTCCCCAAACCCATCCATAACCTTGGTTTGAGTTTCCAGGTCCTGTGGTGCCGTCGCTAGCTCCCGCCGTTTTGCTGCGGCACTGTTCATTCGACCCGCTAAACCGATGCACCCGAAACCCGCCGCATTACTGAAACCCGGTTCAAACAGTGGATCCACCCCGTGTGAACAGTACTTCACCCGGATTGAACAGGGAATACCCGCCATGAATAGTGCTAGACCCGTTAAGCCTTTTTAAAATCCGAAAATGCAAATTTATACTCGTTTTGACCGTTTCAAGCCCACGAATCCATTTTCAACTCCATTTCACCATTCCAAGCACCTAAAAATACCAAAACCCATTTTATTTGGTTTTTCTCGAATTTTATTTCTTTATTTTCATTTCTTTATTCCTAACTCATTTTCTTCGAGCGTGGAATTAAATTATTTTCTTTGCTTTACGCTAGCACACGACGACGAGTGTCGACTGAGTCAAGAAGGAGAAACTCAGGACCAAGCTCAATACCAAGAGATAGAAGGATACACAATTGTCAAACTTATAATCCGCAAGGCAAGTCACATGTCATTGATCATATTGAACCTACATTCCTTTAATTATTTAGTTATCAGTATTTTCATTATGTTATTTGTGTAATGTTATGTTATATACAATGAATGTTTAAAATGATATGATACTAGTTATGTTCTACCACCCGAAAAAGCCATGTTTAATTTGATGGCTATATTCACCTTGACAAAACCTAGTAATATTAAAAGTATTATAAATATAACCACAGTAGATTAGGAACTCAACAATCTTTTACTGCTAAGTCTTGACATTTTGCCAATAGAATGTTAAAAGTGAATCTAGGATAAGGAGATATCACGGGGAGCCACTAAATGGCTTAAGCCCATGATCTTCACAGGGAGCCACAAGATGGCTTAAGCCCATGATTTTCGCGGGGAGCCAAGAGATGGCCTAAGCCTGTGACCTTAACCTAGGGTGATTCCAGTAGCAGGGCATAAGTAGATTTGGAATTATTTTGGAAATGTAGAAGTGTGATAATCAAGTTTGGAAACCCCCCAATTACCTTAAGAAGTTTATGATTTAATATTTTATGTTTAAAAGCAAAGTGTTTACAAACAAAATTGCATCCACATAAAATAATGAACTGTTATACCCTGTTCCATGGCAATCACTTGCATCTAGTTAAATAGCATTTCCCATGTGACTTGTTGAGTACGGTTGGTAGTACTCATACTTGCTAAAAACCATAAACAAAGAATGCTTGTCAAGAAAAATGAAGGAGTTTATGAAGACGACGCTGAACTCTACAATGTAGACGACGCCGAGTGTTAAGGTTTAATTCTACACTCAGGCCTTTCCTGTGGAGTTCCTTTTGGTAATGTAACTTTGGGCTGTATGCCCCTTTATGTAAAACTTGAGGCCTTTGCAGATGGATTTACCAAGCCTTTTTCATTGCGACGACTTGAATAATTTAAACACAATCTCAACCTAAGAAAGTTGTGATTAAGGGAGGCTGTTAGAACAGAAGTGTTTGTAACTAAATCCTGCACATATCCTGGTATTTGCCGTTGCTGTTAATAGATAGAAAGTTCCTCTTATTGTATTGTCTATAGATAGAAGTTGTTTGCTAAAGATAGAAGAGTTAGAATCCTTGTTTAAACCAGCACGGCAATTACGGATATGATTGAGATTGTAAAGCAACGCCAAGTGCTATTCTTGGCTCATATTAATAGATCTGTGCGGCCTCCTCCGGAGGTGAGAATGCTTCCTCAAACCATCCAAGTTTCTCCACACACCGGTTCCGAGGCCAGCTTCGCGGTAATCTTTCTCGATCTGCCATGATCGAGTTGAACAAATAAGAAGGAGGTCAACCAAGGTGGGCAAAATCAAGCAGCAGCAGTACTGATCGATCCGAGTAGCTACCTAGGCAACAGGGCCGGCCCTGGAGGGGGCGAGAGGGGCGGCCGCCCCGGGCCCCCAAAATTCAGGGGCCTCTTATATACTATGTAGAGTATATACATGCTTTGAAGATTTATCTTGGGCCTGTTAGCCAACGAAGTTGGCCCACATACAAATTATTTTTTTGTTATGATTGATATGGCAATCAATTCATTGAAAAGCAGATTTCAAGAACTCCAAACATTCGGAAGTATATTTGGATTTTTAATGAGTTCAACAACATTGAAGTCATTGGATCGAACTGAATTAAAAGAATGTTGTACAAAATTTGCAGAAACTTTCTCTCTAGATGGTTCATCTGATGTTGAGTTAAATGATCTAATTTCTGAGTTAATTGTTATGCAATTGACTTTATCAGATAAACCAATGTCTGCTATGGAGATCTTTGAGTTTGTCAGAGAAGCGGATTGTTATCCTAATATTTCTATTGCTTATCAGATTTTATTTACTATGCCTGTGACTTTGGCATCAGCTGAAAGAAGCTTTTCAAAGTTGAAATTGTTGAAGAATCATTTAATGTCCACAATGTTTCAAGAGAGGTTAAATGGTTTGGCAACTTTATGTATTGAGAAGAAATTATTGGATGAGATTGATATCAATACCATCATCAATGACTTTGCATCTAGAAATGTTAGAAGAAAAATTTAAGGTAATATCTATAAACTCTTTGATATGAATTTTTATTTAATACATAACGCATTTTAAGTGTTTGTTGGTAAAATTAGATATATATCTGTGTGTGTAGATTTATATTTAGATATTTATACTAGGGTCCCTATTTCTAGTTTCACCCTGGGCCCCTAAAATCTCAGGACCGACCCTGCTAGGCAAAGAAAGAGAGAAATGTTTCGGTCGGTCGTGCTAAGTAATATGCGTTGCATACCAGTTTAATTGGTTTGGTTGGCAACGGCGGCTGGCTTCAACGAACAGGCTGCTGGGATCGGAGGAGAGGTCGGAGCGAGCGTGTGGTTTATATAGCCACAGCACCTGGTACGGGTGGTTCTTATCTGTGCGTGCGTGTGGCTTGAGCATTGCCTTGTGCGTCTAGCTTTTCTTGGCGTCTAGCTTTTCACTCTTTTTTTGAGAGTTACTCACGTCTAGCTTTTCTTGGCGTCTCCCATTCCACTCTTTTTTGAGAGAGTTACTCTGAAACGGAACAAGAAAGACAATGTGAGAAGAGCATGGATGAGTGGTCCTGTGTTCTGCTGCTGCTGCTTTTCTCGCCGGCTACTCGAGCTCAGAAGAAGCAAGCCAAGACTGATATCCATCCGAAGCTATGCCTAGGATTGGTACTGCAAGTAATGTAAGCTACGGCTTGAATTGGAATCATACGTGCTGATAAGTTAGTACTTGCCCATGTGGCCGTGTCCGAACCTGAATCACATTATACATGCGCACAACCGGATAGGCTAATCCTTGCACATCCCTCTTTGAAGTATCCATGGTACTATCTACTCATATTAAATAAAGCCTAGAGAGCATGCATGCATGAGTTGCTATACCTATAGATCGATCGTTAATTACACTCACGAGTTGATATATGTGTATAGCCGGAGGGAGGGAATTAGCACGTTGTAGGCTGCTCTTCAGGCCAGTACTTGAGTAAGTCACTGGTGAGCATCGACCGAAACGATTGCAAGACCGTATATAGACGGCAACTCTTCATGCCAGTACTATACATAAATCCAAATGTATATTCTGATAAGAGATTAGTTAGCCGCTAATGAAGAGCTGACGCTAGCTCACCAGGTTAGTTCCTCGAATCACCGCACTGCACTTCACTTGGTCCCGTCCGCACGAGCAACACCGTTCACGGGAGCCTCCACCGGGTCAGCCGGCAGTTGGGTCGTGTGGGCCGGTTGCTGCGCCACGAAGCACACCAGTTCACTTACGGCTTCATTCAGGTTCGGCCGACTGCAGGCCGGCCTAAGGCCCACTACCTGCACCGCCTACCCGAGTGTCTGACCGCTACGTGCAACAAATGGGAGTATTGTTACTGATAGCATCGCACATATCAAACGGTTCGTTCCTCACATGAACACATGATCAAACAACTGGAAGCCACTAGCATCCTGTGATTTATATTATGAAACTAGTTCATATTCAAACTATACATTCAATTCCCCGTAAAAATATTATACATTAAAAATCCAAAAATCGAATTTGAACTTGTGAAAATTCAGTATATGGTAATTGTGGTGCCACTCCTTATAAGCTACAGCCATCAAATCGGATAAGAGTTGCGAGATATGGCACAAGCATATATGGTATTAAGAATAAAATAGATGAATGTCATAGAGAGAACCAAAATAATGATGTCGAAACAATCACAACGAGAGAGAAATATTTGGTGAAGCTGACTTCAAATTTTTTAAGCACAACCTCAAAAGAATAAGGGATTGTCGCTCTCTCATAGCCATTTAGAACCTTTTAGGTCTATCAGATTTTTACTCTATACAATAATCTATTGCTAAAGAAGAACCTAACATCCAATCATCAGGTGTGCCTTTTGCCTGAGATGAATTGGTTTGTGGCTTAGTTTCTATATAACCACATCTTATAGTTTTATGTAGTCCCACCGGTTTTTCCCCAAACTAAAGTAAATCCTGGTCTAATTAGAATTTATCTAGGAATTCTTGTAGCACGTATTTTCAAGCCTTTGTAAGTTAGTAATTAATGAGTTACCTCTCGATAATAATTATTGATAGTTGATCTCTTTTCATGACTCGGCGAGTTTTGTTTGTGCATTAATTTTGGGTTCAATTTTTGGAATTTGACCCCCACAACGCCTGCGGTCTACGTCACGTGTGTTTCTGGTCCTATGTCAACAGTGTATATAGCATTAATTAGTATATCATGTAGAATTAATGCTGAGGTCGATGAGAAATTAATAAAGAAAGAGAGAAATAGTGCCTCATACAATATATTACTTAAGCACATAATCCAACATGAAAACATTAGCTAAGATATCTATTGGGGAGGGAAGTGATATCTAACATATTACAAAGGTGTGTCACTGTATTAAACAATGCATTAGAGAGGGAATTAGAAATAAATATTATATTACAGTATTGATTAATGATAGACATTGTGCATTGAAAGGATAATGTCTACCCAAATATCTATATGAGATGGCAATATAGGCATTGCTACCTAGTGTCACTATTGAAAATGCCGTAACCAGCTCGGCTTAGTGCTCTTAACAAGTCTAGTAAGTCCATATGTACAGATCTAGGAAAACAAAAGGAGGGGGAGGCCAGTTAGTATGTCATAACACAATTTTTCATTAATTGCTTCATATATTTCCTGAGACATGTCCTTGTACTTGTATGATTGCCTTTAAATTAAAAAGGAAAAAAATTATAAACACATCTACAAGTTACCTGCCTTTTAAATTTGCCCCCTATCTCATCATTTCGTTTACTTTATCCCACACAAGTTAAGTTGCCATACAAATGCACCATAGATCTTATGTTAGCATTAATTCTCACGATTTTCATTGTTTTTAGCACTTGTTTAAGTGATGTCAATACTTGTTTCAGTGATTTCAATACATATTTCAATGATTTGAGTGGTTTTGCTACTTTAGAACTGGACCACGTGCACTTGATATGGTGCCTAGAAGTGCTTTTTTTTTTAAGTTTTCACTTATCGGTCTTTCTGGCCAGTGAAGTACTCAAATACGTTTTCTTAGGTGAAAATGTCATCGACAAAATATACCTCTCCCTGGTATCTCAAGATAAAAATCTCTCCTTGATTCCTGTTTTCGCTTTCAATTGTGTTCGTATATATAATGGACTGGAGATAGGGCTTTTCATGACCTGCATGCCTCAACAAGTTTTAATTAGTTTTTCTTGATATCTGTTCTTGGTGATTTGAGTTGTAGTTATCGGATCCACCATAGCCCAGCGGTTCAAGGCAGTCAAAACAGTGTGGACTGGAGTACTGGTTTAGCAGCAACATATCTGTGTTAGAGATATATGTATAGTTTGTTATTCCCCATTGTTATGAGGGGTTCTTTGCATATTTGCCACCTGTACTTTGTGTATATATACCGGCCCATTGGCCTCATATGAATACAAGCGCTATTCATAACATGGTATCAAAGCCAAAACTAGGGTTTTGGCTTACCTAGGGTTCCGCGCGCCCGTGTGCCGCCTCCGTCGCCGTCGCCGACTCCCGGCCTCCGCCGCCGTCGCCGACTCCCGGCCTCCGCCGTCGCCGGCCTCGGCGCCTCCCCCGCCCGGCCTCGGCGTCTCCGCTTCCAGCCCGGCGCTTCCCCCGTCGCCGCTGCCGCCTCTGCTGCCGTCGGCCCCGCCCGACTCCGCCCGAGCCCGCTCGTCTCCGCTCCTACCCGGCCGCAGGCCTCCTCCGCTCCGCCGGCCGTCCTCCGCTCCCACCCGGTCGCCCGATCCGCCCGCGAGGCTGGTCGGCCGCCGATTTGGACGCCGCCTTCCCGACCTCTCCGCTCGAGCCGCCTCCCCAGGCCGCGCCGCCGCCTCCCGGACGCCGCCGCCTTCCCCAGGCCGCGCCGCCTCCGCCCGAGGCCGCCGTTGGTGAGGCCGCGCCGGCTCCCCCGCAGTCGCCGGCTTCCCCGCCGGCTGCAGCCGTCGCCGGCTCCCCCGCCGCCGCCGTCGCCGGCTCCCCCGCCGCCGATCTAGTTTTTGGCCAGGGGAGCGGTTACTTGGTTTTGTAAACTGATTGAGAAAAAAAAGAGAGAGAAAAAAAACGTCGTTCTAACCGCTGCGCCGTCCAGCGCCGCCTGTTAGACTTCGTTGCCTTGGTCGCCGCGCCGTCCAACGCCGCCTACCAATGGGCACCGTTTCCCTCCCTCGCTGCCCGGTGATTTTTGATGGTGTTAATTACACCGACTTCGTGTCTCACATGTGCATTCACATGCGTGGTCTTCGTCTCTGGGGCGTCCTCTCTGGCGATGTCACCTGCCCGCCTTGCCCTATTCCTCCGACGGAGCCTACGCCTGTTGCATTGCCTCCGACAGCCGATAAGGCTGCTGCTGATGATGAAGGTGATGATAAAGCTGCCTCTGCCTACCAGGAGGCTCTGGATTCCTACAAGGATCGTCTGACCGTCTACACTCAGTGGTACGATGACGACGCTCGGGCTGTTGCTGTCTTCATCGCCAGTGTCCAGCCTCAGTTTTCTTCTGAGGTTGTGGGACTCCCTTCGGCTTTCCAGATGTGGACTCATCTTCGTCAGCGCTACGAGCCCTCTGGTGATGCCCTGTACCTGTCCGTGGTCCGCCAGGAGCACTCTCTTCAGCAGGGTGATGCTACTGTTGACGCCTTTTACGCTCAGAGCTCTGCTGTTTGGCGTCAGTTGGACTCTCTCCGCACTGCTGGCTGTCGTACCTGTCCGTGCTGCCTGGAGGTACGTGCTGACCTGGAGTTTCAGCGGGTTTACGAGTTCCTTACTCGCCTTCGTCCTGAGTTCGAGCAAAGGCGTGCCCAGCTACTTGCACGCCACCCTCGTGTCACTCTCCTAGAGGCTCTTACCGAGATACGCGCGGAGGAGACTCGTCTGAGTGGTGCTGGTCTGATGCCACTCCCCTCTGTGCTCGCCGCTCGTCCGCCTGCTACACTGCCTCCTCCAGCGGCTACCACAGGTGGTGGTGGCCGTCCTCCGTCTGGAGGTGGCCGTCCTCACTGTTCCTACTGCGACAAGGATGGCCACACTGAGTCCCAGTGCTACAAGAAGAAGCGGCATCTTTCACGCCGTTCTTCTACTGGCACTAGTGCTTCTACGACGACGTCTGCCTCGACTTCTTCAGCAGCTTCTCTCACCGAGCAGGAGATAGCCAGACTTCGACGCCTGCTTGCCGCTTCAGGTTCTCCCTCGACAGGTTCTGCAGGTTCTGCTACTGACTCTTCGGGCACTGAGAGACCACCTCCTACACAGTCAGATACCTCCCCGTGGATTCTTGATTCTGGAGCATCTGACTCCTAATCCTTCCACTCTGTCTTCTATTACACCTCTTGATTCACCTGTCAGTGTTCTTACTGCTGATGGTACATCTCTTTCTGTCTCTGGTAGAGGATCTCTTAGCAACTCATCCTTTCATGTTTCTTCTGTTGCTCATGTTCCTCGCCTTACCATGCAGCTTCTTTCTGCTGGGCAGATTACTGACCTTGGTTATCGGGTCATTCTCGACTCTGACTCTTGTTGTGTTCAGGACTGCCACACGGGAGCTCTGGTTGGTTCTGGCCCTCGGCGCCGTGACTCACAGCGTCTCTGGGAGCTTGACTGTCTTCATCTTCCTTCCGCTGCCACCGCCGCCGCCAGTTTCTCCGCTTCTGCCACTTCGTCTACCGGCTCTTTCCAGCAGTGGCATCACCGTCTTGGTCATCTGTGTGGATCTCGTCTGTCGTCCTTAGTTCGTCGTGGTCTTCTGGGGTCTGTCTCAGGAGACGTGTCTTTAGATTGTCAGGGCTGTAAGTTAGGTAAACAGATTCAGCTTCCTTATCCTCATAGTGAGTCTGTGTCTCAGCGCCCTTTTGATCTTGTTCATTCAGATGTTTGGGGTCCGGCTCCCTTCGTTTCGAAAGGGGGTCATCGATATTATATCATTTTTATAGATGATTTTTCTCGCCATACTTGGATATATTTCATGTCTTCTCGTAGTGAGGCCTTGTCTATCTATAAAAAATTTGCCACTATGATTCACACACAGTTCTCCACTCCTATCCGTGTCTTTCGTGCTGATTCTGCTGGCGAGTACCTCTCTCGTTACCTACGCAGCTTCCTTGCTGAGCAGGGCACTCTCGCTCAGTTCTCTTGTCCTGGTGCTCATGCTCAGAATGGTGTCGCTGAGCGCAAGCATCGTCACATCCTTGAGACGGCTCGTGCTCTGATGATCGCCGCCTCTATTCCACCTCACTTTTGGGCCGAGGCTGTTTCCACTGCCACCTATCTCGTCAACATCCAGCCCTCTTCTGCTCTTCAGGGAGCGATCCCTGTTGAGCGTCTCTGTGGTCTTCTTCCTGACTACTCTACCCTTCATCTGTTTGGTTGCGTTTGCTACGTTCTCCTCGCCCCTCGAGAACGCACAAAACTGACCGCTCAGTCTGTTGAGTGTGTCTTTCTGGGATACAGTGCCGAGCACAAGGGCTATCGGTGCTGGGATCCTGTTGGTCGTCGGATGCGGGTTTCTCGGGATGTGACTTTCGACGAGTCTCGTCCATTCTACCCACGTCCTGCCTCTCCTTCGGCTTCCTCTGTGGAGTCTCTGTCTTTCTTGACCTTTCCAGATACACCTATATCTGTTTTGCCCTCGTCCACCTGTCCCACTGAGTCTCCACATATTCCCCCTGTGGCCTCTCCGCCGTTGTCGCCGCCTGTGTCATCTTCTACGACTCCGCAGGCTCCTCCCACTACAGTACCTTCTCCCCTTATCTTCTACACTCGTCGACCTCGTATTGAGGATCTTCCAGATGAGCCATCTTCTCCTGATGTTCCATCTTCTTCTGATGCTCCATCTTCCCCTGATGGGTCATCTTCTCCTCGCTACGCTCTCCGCGATCGCCAGTCGATTCGGCCTCCTGCCCGTTTTGCCTTTGCTGGTGCAGCTACTCGTGAGCCTGTCTCCTACCGGGATGCTGTTACTCACCCTGAGTGGCAGCTTGCCATGGCCGAGGAGATTGCTGCCCTCGAGCGTACTGGTACTTGGGATCTTGTTCCTTTTCCATCTCATTCTCATCCCATCACATGTAAGTGGGTCTATAAGATTAAGACTCGCTCTGATGGCTCTCTTGAGCGCTATAAGGCGCGTCTTGTTGCTCGTGGCTTCCAGCAGGAGCATGGTGTTGACTACGACGAGACTTTTGCTCCTGTGGCCCACATGACCACTGTTCGCACTCTTCTTTCGGTGGCGTCTGTTTGCCACTGGTCTGTTTCTCAGCTTGATGTCAAGAATGCCTTTCTTAATGGCGAGTTGTGTGAGGAGGTCTACATGCATCCGCCACCTGGGTATTCTGTTCCTGAGGGCATGGTCTGTCGCCTTCGTCGCTCTATCTATGGCCTTAAGCAAGCCCCTCGTGCTTGGTTTGAGCGCTTCTCCTCTGTGGTCACTGCTGCTGGTTTTTCAGCTAGTGATCATGATCCTGCGCTCTTTGTCCACACTTCGTCTCGTGGTCGGACTCTTCTTCTCCTGTATGTTGATGATATGATCATTACGGGAGATGATTCTGAGTACATTGCCTTTGTTAAGGCTCGTCTTAGTGAGCAGTTCCTTATGTCGGATCTTGGTCCTCTTCGGTATTTCCTTGGGATTGAGGTTACTTCCACTCCAGATGGTTTCTTTATGTCCCAAGAGAAATATATTCAGGATCTTCTTGATCGCGCCTCTCTCACTGATCAGCGTACTGTTGAGACTCCCATGGAGCTCAATGTTCACCTCCGACTCTCTGATGGCGAGCCTCTTTCTGATCCGACTCGCTATCGTCATCTTGTTGGGAGTCTTGTCTACCTTGCTGTTACTCGTCCGGATATCACTTATCCAGGTCATATTCTGAGTCAGTTTGTTTCAGCTCCCACTCAGGTTCACTACAGCCACCTTCTTCGAGTTATACGATATCTTCGTGGGACTATCTCTCGCCGTCTCTTCTTTCCACGTTCCAGCTTGTTACAGCTTCAGGCCTATTCGGATGCTACTTGGGCCAGCGATCCCTCTGATCGCCGGTCTATCTCTGCTTACTGTGTTTTTCTTGGTGGTTCTCTTATTGCCTGGAAGACGAAGAAACAGACTGCAGTGTCCCGTTCGAGTGCAGAGGCTGAGTTGCGAGCTATGGCTCTCTTGACAGCGGAGATTACTTGGCTACGGTGGTTACTTGAGGATTTTGGTGTTTCTGTCACTACACCGACCCCTCTCTTGTCAGACAGTACAGGTGCTATCAGTATTGCTCGTGATCCTGTGAAGCATGAGCTCACCAAGCACATTGGTGTTGATGCTTCTTTCATGAGGACTTGTGTGCATGATCAGGTGATTACTCTTCAGTATGTGCCTTCGGAGCTTCAAATAGTGGATTTCTTCACGAAGGCCCAGACTCGAGCACAGCACAGTTTCTACCTCTCCAAACTCAGTGTTGTTGATCCACCATGAGTTTGAGGGGGGTGTTACAGATATATGTATAGTTTGTTATTCCCCATTGTTATGAGGGGTTCTTTGCATATTTGCCACCTGTACTTTGTGTATATATACCGGCCCATTGGCCTCGTATGAATACAAGCGCTATTCATAACAATCTGCACTTGTTTTTGTGGCCGCGACACTGCTGACTAGTCAACAGATGAGCGCCAACCTGCATCAACTTGACTCTGCTTTTCAGTGGAAACTTCTCCCCAGCGCTTTCGGAATAATAATGAAGCTGAAAGCAACGCAAATCTAACTTTTCTTGGCGTCTCCCATTCCATACGCTTTTCTGAGAGTTACTCTTTAACGGAACAAGAAAGATAATGTGAGAGAGCAGGGATGAGTGGTCCTGTGCTGCTGCAGCTGCTGGTCTTCTCGCTGGCTGGGCTCAGCAGCAGCAGCAAGCAAGACTAATCCATCCGAAGGTACGCAGGGGTATAACCAAACCAAACCAGAAATGGAGGGATGCATGACGTCAACCACATATCCTTCCTACCATTTATTTATATATATATATTGGTTCCTATATATTTCAGTTTTCACTATTAAGCTTTCATCTTTTTTTCTAAATATGGAACTTCATCTTTCTTTTCACATGCAAACAAGAGTTCGTTCATTCTCCAATATTTCAACATAAGACGTAGATCGTTTGTTTAACTTATGTGTAAAATTACATAATATCGCTTAAACTTATGTGTAAAATTACATAATATCACTTAGGTTTTTTTAGAGGGCAAACTAACACAGCTTTATTCAATAAGCATCAATCATAGATTCATAGTTTTGTTTTACAAAAAGAGGACGATTCATCTTCCAGTTTAACACCATCTGAGATTTACGAGCAATATTATGAGAGTCAAAGTTACAATTGCTCCCCTCAAAACGAATATGACACTTCTGAAATCGCTACATTAGATCCTTAATATCTCGTACAATCATGGCATAAGGACATAAGTTGACTTCCTCAATGTTGTTCACAACAAATTGGCAATCCATTGCCAAGCAGACCTATTGGAATCCCTTCTGGAATGCTAGTTGACTAGTTGTAGGTCCCTTGGGCAAGCTTTAGCCTCTAACACTCAAATATTGCAGCAATCTTGCACGGGGCACTGCGCTTGCAAAAATGAACGCTCCTGGCTGACTTCTAATAACAACCCCAATCCGACCAGCATTGGACTTCTCTAAGATTGAAGCATCAACATTAATTTTAATTTCACCAGGTTTGGGAGGCATCCACCGCCGTACTTGCACTCCATTCTCATCCTTAATTTTGTCGATAGGTATCCACAGCCGTACCTGCACTCCATACTCATTCTTCTTAATTTTGTCGATAAGAAAATATTGTGTTGATTCCGCCAACAATTTCTGCACAAAATTTGCTGATTGTAAGGGATTCCTGGGCTGCACTCCTTGAGTGAATGAGTGATATCATTTCTATTTTTCCACACAACCCTGAAGGGTAATAAAATGTGTCCATCTAGCTCTGGTGTGTTGTTAGCTCCATGATCCACAACTTCGGTTCCTTTGCATACAAGATTTTGTAGGAATACGGATAGGCTACACTAATACGCAATAAAAATTTCTACTACGTAAACCAGGAAACTATTTCAATAAGAGATCATAGATCGTTACCACTAGACATGCAGTATAGTGGAAAAAGAGTTGGTGCAGTCCGATCCAATGTTGCACGCGTCGATATAGTGAAAGTAGTCGGTCATCCAATGTCCTTAGCCGCTAATCATCTCCTCCAGTAGCCCTCATGTTCCTCACATACATTTTGAATCGTCCTTGATCAGTGCTATAGTAACCGTAGCAACACCTCTACGGAATCCACACATTTAGAGGTGGAATGCTGTGCGACGGTATGCTAGCACTAGTGTGCACAGCAGAGCCTTCAAAAGGAGGTGGCTAGAATTTCGGTTATCATGCGATCTGCTATTAAAAGACACATGCCTCCTCTTATGAAAAAAACCCCTCTAGTGGAATCCTACGCTAGAGGCCATCAAGGTACAGAGCCCATGCAAACGGATTATATCCAAACTAGTTTATTCTAGCCCATTAAGTGTACTTAGAAAGAATAACAATACCCCCTCACTTGTACTCATAAACTAATTATCTCACTGAGGGGTGTTCTCGTCATTTATATAGGCTCAAGAGCCTATAAATACCTTATGTATCCCTCATTTGTGGGGAGAGCTCTCTTGAGCTCTCACGAGCAATAAAGAAGCATATTCAAATTGGTGAGCCCTAGGGGCTCCCTTCCTGGAGGTAACCTTCATTGGCTGACCGATAAGAGTAGGGTGGTCCTCTCGGACCCTCGAACTTGTATAAATCTTTGTGTTATTTTTACTCTCGTGAATGATGGCATGTAAGACGGCCGATGTCCACCCCTCACTTGTGTTTGGGTTTCACACCTTCAACATTGGCGTCGTCCATGGGGACTATAGCTAATTAATGAAAGGCTATGATTCCTACCAAAAAAATACTATAAGTCCACGAAGTTTCCTCCTGCTCCGGAGTGCAATGAGCTTGTGGACGACCTGTCCACTTTCTGAAGGAGCAAATAGGCATGCACCATCGTCGGGGATCAGGGCATTCCACCCTAGGATGGACAACGCCCTACGTGCCCCAGGGCTCCCGAGCGTGTCCTCCTCCCTTGCGTTGGCCGCTGCATGGTCCAGCCAGAGGCGAGAGGCTCAAAGCACCCTCGCTAATAGAGGGCTAGAGGTACTGGGGCCAACCATCGCCCCTAGGACCATTGACATCACTAACTACAAGGCGATAAAGGCCAGCTATAAGAGTTGCCTCTAACGCGTTACTGTTAGGGGATAATCTTGACCTACAAATCTCGTTGCCTCCACTTGGGCTCTCAAGACACATTCCATGCATGGGATTTCACCCCTGTAGTGTATAAGGCGTACAACCTCTGTGGTCACCCCTATTAAAAGTCCAAGGTGGCTTGGGTATCCATTGCCTCCACCATGGCGGCTCGTATCTTGCTGGACCCAGGGCATGAGCCACAACTTAGGCCCAGTGCCCAAGTTGATGGATGTGCTGAGGATTCGTCCTCCTTAGACTCCAGGCCGCGCGCCGAACGATCTCTGGGTCACCATATGCCTCGCTCCGTTGCTTGGTAAGGGTTAAGCATTCTCATGCATTCCCGATCATAGGGAAAACCCCCCACCTATGGGGTAAAAGGGCTCCATAACCCTCATATTTTGGTGTCTTACAACTTAGTCTCACGGCACCCCTCTGGTATCGCTTCGATGTGTCACCCACCTCAAAGGCTATGCCTCGGTATAGTGGCCCCACGTCTGCTACTTTGCCTTAATAGGCATCACTTTGATGCATCTCCCGCCTCAAAGTCTATGCCTCGGCAAGGTAGCCCCGCGTCTCCTACTTCACCTTCACATGCTTCGCTTCGACGCACAGCCCACAACTTAACAGAACATCTTAGCCGCACTACATGCCTTGCTCCATTTATGGGCAAGTGCGGTGACCCGAAAGTCGTCGGAACTACGGATGTCAACTTAACAGAACATTACTGCTCAATAATTTATGTCGGCCTTGTTCCTTAGTGCCCCAGCAGGCACACCTTCTGCTCCCTGGCACCTGAGCAAGTCTAATGCCAACATATTGTTGCGCGCATTCAAGTCATGCAAAACAAAAGACAACACACATACAGAAGACAGGCACCCCGTGCCCTGGCACGGAGCGCCCCTGTGCCTTGCACCATCATCGCTTGCATGCTCGCCCTGGCCTCCGCCGCTAGGCACCCTGGTAGCTGGTGCCCAAACGTCCGGCAGAGTGTGCCCATCATAATGATATAAGATCATAGATGTTTACAATAACATCATAAACACAAATAGAGAGTTTTATAAATAAATCACAAACTTATCAATCGGTATAAATATTCATTTAAGAGATAAAATAACATATTATTTAAGATTTTATAAAACATAGAAATAATATAACTACCTCTAGAGCGTATTACTAATAGATTTGAGACTTGTGGACGGGATTCAAAAATATCAGTTACGTAAACCATAGGCTTCTTGCGTGGGCACATCTGAACAGACTATCAGTCCAGTCATCCTCGCTCGTCAGCTCCGCATATCTCACATGTTGGTTCTTTTGTCATTTTTGTATGCTTCCTTAGGACACTGTCAGATAGCGAATTTCTTGCTAACCTCCGGATAAACACCTTGACTTTACATGGTTAGGAAGCTTACAGAGATCTTCCATTCTTTCTTATTTCTGATTTCAGCTGAGTTTGATGCAGCTAATTTCTCGCATTGCTTGATTTGCTTCACCAGAAATCTTCTCTCTATTAACACCCTGCATGTCGATCTCACAGAGAACGTGCCATTCTTTTTTTCCGGGGCCCATGCCCATGTGTCCTCATGGCTTCTTTGACTAAGTCGTATACTCAATATAGCTTCCCTATACACATCAACAAAATACCTCTCAACTAAGTCCTCCTTCCAACTTCTTGTATTAGTGTCAATCAGATCTGACACCAATTGAGGTGGGTTGTATTAGCGCCAGGCAAGACAGCTTCAGAGGGGAAGAGCGAGAGGACAGGCTCTGCCTAGTGTTGCTGCTACTTCTGCTTTGCATCTCTGCTCGAGCTCAGCGAGAAGCCAAGACTGATCCTACCGAAGGTACGTACGTGCGTGCGTACGTATATCGGCTTTCTTTCATGCTGGATGTCCACATGTATGTACTCTTTAAGTTTCAATTTTGTTGTGCAGTGGCAGCGCTGAACGCCATCTTTCGGCGATGGAAGCTGCAAGCGTCCACGTTGCCGGCATGGAACATCAGCAGGGAGCCTGCATCGGCGCTGCCGTGGACGGCACGGTCCTCGATGACAACCCGAGCTGCAACCCGGGCATTGCTCTTACAACGACAGCACCGTGTGCCACATCAGCGTGTGCCTTCATCCAGCTCCCTTTTTTATACTAGTAGACTATTCGAAATTTTTTTATGAATAATCTATTTTTTATTCGAAATTACAAAAATATACCCGCAACAAATTTTTTACAAAAATAGGCTCCAGTCGCTCAACGGGTGGACGACTGGAGCCTATCGCCCAACCAAGAGCCGACACATTGCCTCTCGCTTTACCGTGGAGCGGCTGGCTCTAGTCGCTTACCCGTTGGGCGACTTTAATGCAGTCGCCCAATGGGGAAGCAATTGCATGTGCTCCCCCGTGAATGTTTCCAATTTTGTCAATTTTGTAATTTGAAAATAGTAAAAAATCTGCTAAAGTTGTAATAAAAGTTTATGTTCATTGTATGTTGTAGGTGCCTAAATAATTTTGGAAATTTTTTTTACGAACGATTGACCGTAAAACGATTGATACATACGATGGTAAGTGATATTTTGACGTTAATGAGTAGGTAACGAGGAGTATAAGCACATCACAGTACTAAAAAGTTTACATCGTTAAAAAACGTAAGCAGTACATGAAACAATGGTGTACAATCAGGCGCCACCCTGAGGTGCCCCGTCACCGCGCCCGCGTCCTCCCGTACGGCCCCGCTTGGCCGCCCTCCGGTGCAACGGGTGACGAGGCTCCGAGAAAGTAAAACGTGCAGGAGAGTGTCGCACCCGCCCCTGCGCTGGTGGAGTCAGCTGCACCTCAGGCTGTGTGCCCTCCGGTGCACCGGGGAGCGCACTGCTAGAGAGAACCTCTGGTGCTATATCAGGAGGTGCAAACCCAGCCTGCTGCCTGGCCCACTTAGAGAAGTATTGATCCACATCGTCCGGTCTCGCGGCGGGGCCGTGCCGGGTCTCGGACTAGAAATGACCTGCAAAAGTAATATCGTTAGTTTCAGATGTCAAACATTACAATAAAACAGAGATCGTACGATACGTACCCTCAGCGAAGCTCATCGCGCCTGGAGAAGGGGCATATGTCGAGTGCACCCCATGTGTGGGTAAACCAGGGATGTACGAAGGACGCGAGAACAGCTGGCATGGCGGTGTACGAGCCCATCCCCAGGTAGATCCTCCAGCTTCGTCCGGGTGAGGTGCCGGAGGACATGCCCACGTAGATCCTCCAGAGTACTGCCACGCCGGTCGGGGAGGCACCAGTGGCCGAGCCGTCCGTGTGCTGGGCGTGGATGCCGCTGGTAGCCTCGTGCAGGATAATAGGTGCACAACACGTGTACCCCACTCCTTGAAACGACGGTACGCGCTGATGTGCTCCTCGTGGCCCACCTTGGCACCTGCGGCGAGCCTGTTTAGCATACTCTCGGCCTCTGTGACGATGGAAAGACCCGCGTCAGATTGAAGGAAAAGACATAAAATGGTTAATTATCCAAGATAGCATTGCCAGTAGTGAATGTTCGAAAATACGTGTAACGTACCGCGATGTGCGTATCCCGCGCCAGGTGCGCGGGATACGTGTCTATCGGAGCGGGGAGGTGTGCGGGGGCGGGGGGGCGGGTCCACCACATGTACGAGCCTCGTACGTGTCCGTGTCTGGTACCACCACAGGTACTCCGTGTACTCTGTGCTGTCGTAGGGGCGGTCCTCGTCAACCACGTCGTCAAGGGCACCGTCCCATTGAGCAACCCACCCCTGCATCTTCACCGTCCACTCCGTGTCGCGTTTCACTCGCCTTCTATTGTGCCTGGTTGTAGGACCACTTCGTTAGTAATTTCCAATGAAGTAGTAAGTATGTACAAATTTATAAGACACGGCCACTCACCCGTGCACAGGAGGCGACACTGCAGGTCCGACAGGTACCGGCACAGCCTGGAAGAGACCAAACTGCTGCATCACTCGCTGCGGCGAGTAGTCCTCCACGAAGATGTCGTAGACGAGCTTTCAGCGCGTCAGCCAGAAAGCCTGGTCGCGCCAGCACAGACTCGACAATCCATCGGGAGCACGGTCCTCCACTGCCGCCTGTGAGTACGGCTCCCAGCGCACGTCGTCGGCTGTGAGGCGGTCGATCTGCTCAACAAAGGGCAGATACGCCCGCGTGACTTGGACATGTGCGAACTGCACCTGCAAGGATGAATAGATGTTACGTACGACTGTCGTTAGTATAAAGGAAATAACTAATTGACATATGACTTACCCGTCGACGACACCAAATAGAACCCATCGTCGGCCGGTCGACGTCTCCCCCCTGATACATGTCAGGCCCGTATGGACTCATGTCGTCTAGCAATGGTCGTCCGAGGCTGAAGCGCTCGAACGACGGCAGCTGCAGTAGTAGGGGACAATCCGCTAGGATCGAGTTTGCCTTGGTCCTCGAGCACGCACTGCACAGGCCGCGGTAGGTCGCGGCAAGTATGGCCGATCCCCAGCTGACCTGGGGGGCTCGCCGTCCGCGATCGCCGTAGCATAAGCAATGAAGCACGCGTTGACGCTGTCGCCGTGGCTGCTGGTGAAGAGCACCCAGCCAAATAGCCACAGCAAGTACGCCTCCAAGTGGCGCGAGACCTGGTGATCGTTCGCCTCTGGGTCCATCTGCTCCACCTAAATGCAAACAAGATGTTATTAGTCCATAATAACGCAAATAAGAGCTTCGATGACACGATCGATTGTAAAGACCACATACCTGGAACTGTGCCAGCCACCTCAGCGACGGCCCGTGGGTCTGTTTCGCCGGGAAGATGTAGTACTCACCCATGTCACCCGGTGGAAGGACCCCCTCAAATCTGGCAAGCAGGTCATCGCGCCACTCGACCGGGACCTCCGGTAGGAAGGCACCGCCTCCCGCAATCGGAAGGCCAAGAAGCAGGGACACATCTGCAGGGTCGGCGTCATCTCCCCGAATGGGAGGTGGAAAGTGTGCGTCTCGGGCCGCCAACGGTCCACCAAATCCGTCAGCAGGGAGCGGTCAAACGGGAAGCGTCGTGATCGATCCTCGACCTCGTCCCCGCCCGCGGCCAAGGCAGGTCCATCCTCCTCCGTGGCCTGCACCATCCGGGCAACAGGGAGTAGCCCGGCATCCCGTAGCCTGCAAACAAAGTGAAGGTCAGCACAGAACGTTCTTACTGCCACACTAAAACGATGGCGTAGTGCAAACCTGGCTGTCCAACGGGCGTCGAGTCTCCAGGCCACGCGAGGTGTGCACGTCCGGACCACTCCCACCTCAACTAGCTCGTCCGCGCTCCCTGGTGGTGGCGGCGCAGCGGCGCGGCCCGCCCGGCGCACGGCGCGGTCTGGTCAGGCGCAGCGGTCTGGTCAGGCGCAGCGGCGCGGCCCGCCCGGCGCACGGCGCGGCCCACATGGCCGGCGGCGGCGCCCGACGCAGCGGCTCCGCGTAAACGGCGCGGCACTCGCGCCCGATGGCGTGACCGGCGGCGGTGCTTGGCGGCGGTGGCCGACAAGACCGGGGCGGCGCCTGGCGGTGGTGACGGCACCCGCGCCAACCGGAGGCGGCGGCGCCCGGACCGGGGCGGCCCTTGCGGCCGGCGACCACCCGCGGCTCCCCACGAGGCGGCAGCGCCCATGGCCGGCGGCGGCGGCGCCCGGCCCGGCCGGCGGCTCCCCATGGAGGAGGCGGCTGGACTAGGGTTTGGGGGGAAACCCTAAAATCCCCCCACCCTCCTTTTATACTGCTGCCCTCAAATGGGTTTTAGCCCATTAACCCCCCCCCCTCCCTCATAGGCCAAAAGGCCGATCGGGCTGCAGCCCAGGTTGCCGGAAATTTGCAATTTCCCCCTCTGTTTTAATGTAATTGCAGCACTTTATGTTAAATAAATTGCTATTGTATATATTTGCAAATATATATGTTTCCATGCAATGCATTATACATCAATTATTGCAATCTATCTTATGCAATTTCAATATTTCGTTTCTCAGCTTACCATACAAGCATTTAATATTTAATATTTTCTTTATGCAAATGCATTAGGTTGATTTTCTCTCATTTTGGAATAACACAAAGTTACTTAACTTTCATATTGGCCATACACAAGGTAGTACCATAGTACTACTGCGGGATTTATTCCTCAACGTGCGTACCTAATATCAAGTTTTGCAACAATTTGGTCTACACTTTTGGGTGACTACCTTTATTTATTTTTATATTGGCCATACACAAGGTAGTACCATAGTACTACTGTGGGATTTCATCCTCAACGTGCGTACCCAATTTGATTATAAATTATACAAGGTCTACACCTAAGTGATTACCATGATTCTTTTTCACATTGGCCATACACAAGGTAGTATCAATATACTACTGTGGGATTATCATCCTCAAAGTGTGCACTCAATGTTGAAAAATGAATTAAATAATGTTAATACCATTAGTGATTAACTATGTTGTTTCACAATAGGAGAATGTCCCTTTATGTATTTCAAGTTTACCTTGATTACTTGCATTTCGCATTGCTTATTTAACATTGCCAAAGATTTTAACAAATCTGTGGCCCTACATATGTAGGCACAATGGCTACTAAAGAGTTTGAGGCTCTCGCTCTTGATGGCCACAACTTCCCCACATGGGCGATGGATCTCAAAGTGAGTCTATCGTTGCGCGGAATGTACCAGGCAATTGCAACTCCCCAAGAGGGTGTAGCTCCTTTGGCTGAGACTCTCAAGTACAATACCTTATTTATCATAAGGAACCACATCCATCCTGATCTCAAAGCTGAGTATCTGATGGAAGAAGACCCACGCACTCTGTGGCTTGCTCTTCAAACACGGTATGAACAGCAGAAAGCAGTCATCCTACCGGAGGCTGTCAATGAGTGGAACCACCTCCGCATACAAGATTTTAAATCTGTGGGAGAGTTCAACCATGCTGTTCATAAAATCAGTTCTAAACTGCAGTTTTGCGAGAAAGAACCATCTGATGCGGAGAAAATTGAGAAGACATTGTCTACCATGCTCCCCGCACAAATGATCCTTCAGCAACAATACCGTGAAAGAGGTTTCACCGTTTATTCTGAGTTAATTAAAACATTACTTCAGGCAGAAAGACATAGTGAGCTCCTCCTTTGGAACTCTAATCTGCACCCTTTGGGCACTAAACCTTTGCCAGAAGTACATGCTAACACTCAGAACAAACCCAGAGGGAATGCTACTAACTCTAGCAATCCTGGGAACTTCAAAGGGAAGAACAAGCGCAAGAGACAGCGTCAGTCTAATGGTGCTAACAAGGGAAAGGATGTTTTTCAGTCGCAAAAGAACAAGTCTAAGAACAAGTCTAACACTTGTGTCAAGTGTGGCTGTTACAACCACCCGACTGAGAAATGTCGCACTCCCAAGCACTTGGTGGCGTTATACTTGAATTCCGTGGGACGAGCACGCTCCAATCAAGGACGTTCCAATAAAGGTGGACAATTTGAAGCACACTTCAACTCCCAATCTGATGTCAACATGGAAGAATTCCTCCAACCTGACATTACTAAGAAAGATGCCCCTGGGTGCTCCTACTCTGCTCCTACAGCTGCGGAAACAAGCAACACCAAGGCACTACCTCCACTTGATGGAAACGTTGACGATATGGAGAACATGATCGTGGAGTTCACTTCTAACGATCCGTTTGGAGACTTTAATTAGGCTCCTGCACTTTGAGATACCTTATTTCATTATCCCTTGAATGTGGATGTCGTTTAATTGTGAATGTTGTCATAAGCTAGTTGTTGTCCGTACTTCATTTACGCACAATGAGTATTGTAATTTGTATTAAGCACAATTGATACCTATATATATATTGTATGTATTCTATATATATTTGTTGAGAATGACATATTCAAATTCTCCATTTTGTATAGATTGTACGGGAGTCGATCTGATGGATGAGGAAATGTGCCTAGTGGATAGCGGTACTACTAACTCTATACTCAGGGAGATAAAATATTTCCAAACTCTCACAAAGAACAAAGGAAATGTTTTAACAATCGCTGGACGCGATGCTGTAATAGTTGGCACCGGTCGGGCCACTATTCTGCTCCCTATGGGTACATCAATAACGATTGAGGATGCACTCTTGTATCCCGATTCAACTCGTACCCTATTGAGTTATAGAGATATCCGTAAGAATGGGTTTCATGTTGAAACTCATGAGGACAACAATGAGGAATTCCTTCTCATAACAAAAGATCACGGATATGGCAAAGAGACACTTGAAAAGTTTCCCTCACTCCCGTCTGGATTGTACTACACATACATCAACCCCGTACCACATGTTGCTTACAAAGTAATTTTCCAGAATGTTAACGCATTCCAAACTTGGCATGATCGTCTTGGCCATCCTGGAATAGGGATGATGAGGAAAATTATAAACAATTCTGTTGGTCACACTTTAAGTGATGCAAAATTTCCCCAATCCTCAGATTTTATGTGCACCGCATGTGCCACTGGGAAATTAATTTTGAGGCCCTCTTACCTCAAAATTCATGCCGAACCTCTAAAGTTCCTTGAACGCATTCAAGGTGACATATGTGGTCCCATTCAACCATTGTCTGGGCCGTTCAGGTATTTCATGGTTCTAATAGACGCATCTACACGATGGTCTCATGTGTATCTACTTTCCACCCGGAACCATGCATTTGCTAAAATTGTTGCACAAGTTATCAAACTTAAAGCACAATATCCTGAACATCAAATCCGATCAATCCGAATGGATAATGCTGCTGAATTTTCCTCACGTGCCTTCAATGATTATTGCATGGCTTTAGGAATTCAAGTTCAGCACTCGGTCCCATATGTTCATACTCAAAATGGGTTGGCAGAATCTCTTATTAAGAGAGTGAAACTTATTGCAAGACCTTTACTACAGAATTGCAATCTACTAACATCATGTTGGGGTCACGCAGTCTTACACGCTGCTGACTTGATTCAATTGCGTCCAACTGCATACCATGCAACCTCCCCGTTGCAACTAGTACGTGGAAATACACCAAATATTTCCCATCTGCGGAAGTTCGGTTGCGCAACATACGTACCGATCTCTCCACCGCAGCGTACATCTATGGGCCCACACAGGAAATTGGGGATCTATGTGGGATATCAATCTCCGTCGATCATTAAATACCTGGAACCCCTTACAGGGGATCTATTCACTGCCCGGTACGCTGATTGTATCTTCAATGAAGATCATTTCCCGGCATTAGGGGGAGGAATTGAAAACCACAATAAATGCCAGGAAATCAATTGGGATGCCATAGACATCTCCAACTCTGATCCACGTACTTCTGAAACTGAACTCCAAGTTCAGAAGATCATTAATTTGCAACACATTGCAAATAACATGCCAGATGCATTTACTGATTATAAGGGTGTTACAAAATCCTATAATCCTGCGAGAAATGTGCCGGAAAGAGTAGAGGTACCAAATAAAACTACTCAACTCCCCAGTAAGAGGGGGAGAAGTACGGCTATTTCCACAGATGCAGCTTCTAGCAAGCAAAGGAAAGGGAAGAACAAATCTTCTAACGCAGTAAATGTAACTCAACCTTACGTTGAGAAACACCCTGTGGAGGTTCAACCTTCACATCCCACATCAACAGTGCACTCAATTACTGATGTTGGGACATCGGAACGCCCTGATGCAATCATTTTGGGAAATAATGATACATCACAAGGGGTGCTTGAAATTTCCATCAACTATATTGAATCTGGAGAATCATATGACAGAAAGTCTACAATTGTCGACATCTATTTCTCTGAAGCAATTGCAGAAATCATCCAAAATGATCCAGATCCTAAGACCATGGCAGAGTGCAGAAAGCGCTCGGACTGGAATCAATGGAAAGATGCAATTCAAGCGGAGATAACCTCGCTCACTAAAAGAGAGGTATTCACTCATGCAATACCTACACCTCGAGGAATCTTTCCTGTGGGATTCAAATGGGATTTCGTCCGAAAACGGAATGAGAACAATGAGGTGGTGAGACATAAAGCGAGGCTTGTAGCACAAGGGTTCACGCAGAGACCCGGCATTGATTTCAATGAAACATATTCTCCAGTTATGAGTGGAATAATATTCCGATACCTTATATCTCTGGCTGTTCAAAATCGTCTATCTATGCAGTTGATGGACGTAGTGACTGCATATCTATATGGGTCACTTGATTCGGACATATATATGAAGGTCCCTGATGGGATCTCTATACCGAATCCAAACGCAAATCGCAACATGTATTGTGTAAAGCTTCAAAAGTCACTCTATGGCTTAAAGCAGTCGGGAAGAATGTGGTATAACCGACTTAGTGAGTTCCTTTTGCAGAAGGGATACACTAACAATGATGATTGTCCATGTGTTTTCATCAAAAAGTCCCAAACGGGATTTTGCATCATATCAGTATATGTTGATGATTTAAATATCATCGGCAACCCACAAGATATTGATGAAGCACGCAATCATCTAAAGACGGAGTTTGAAATGAAGGATTTGGGTCAAACCAAATTTTGCTTAGGTTTACAACTTGAGCATCTTCCCACTGGAATTTTAGTGCATCAATCAGCCTATATCCAGAAAATATTGGAGAAATTCAATATGGACAAATCACATCCATCCAAAACTCCTATGGTTGTTCGATCTCTAGAAATGGAGACTGATCAATTCAGACCACAGGATGATGGAGAAGAGATTCTGGGATCTCATTATCCTTATCTCAGTGTCATTGGAGCGCTTATGTATCTTGCAAATTGCACCAGGCCTGATATTGCATTTGCAGTGAACTTGCTAGCTCGACATAGCGCTGCTCCTACCAAACGGCATTGGACGGGAGTAAAACATATCCTCAGATATGTTAATGGTACAAGAGATCTTGGATTATTTTTCCAAAGGAACCCAGATCCTAATCTGATTGGATACACTGATGCCGGCTATTTATCTGATCCCCATAATGGCCGATCCCAGACAGGTTTTGTGTTCTTGCACGGAGGAACAGTCATTTCATGGAAGTCTACAAAACAGACTCTGGTGGCTACCTCAACAAATCACTCTGAAATAATTGCACTATATGAGGCATCACGCGAATGTGTTTGGCTTCGCAGAGTGATTAACCACATACAACAATCGTGTGGCATTGGTGCCATCGATTCACCAACTATTATCTATGAAGATAATTCTGCTTGTGTTACACAGATGGAGACAGGCTACATCAAGAGCAACATAACCAAGCACATTTCTCCTAAGTTGTTTTACCCCCATGAGTTAAAACAAATGGGTGAAATAAACATCTTGCAAACCAAATCATGTGATAACCTCGCTGATTTGTTTACTAAGTCCTTACCAGCTTCCTCGTTCCAGAAATGTGTTCAAGGAATTGGTATGCGACGACTTCGAGATTTGCAAGATTCAGGGGGAGAAATCTCCTAAATGTTACTCTGTCCAAAGCATCATATTGTACTCTTTTCTTTGTATGAGTTTTACTCACAAGGTTTCTCATATAAAGTTTTTAATGAGACAATATTAGCATAAGTATATGTCGTATTTCCTATTTTTCCCCATCGAGGTTTTTTTTAGGAGATATCAATGACATATATTGTCCTCTAAACTATCTATGAGTTTTCTCCTGCAAAGGTTTTTCTCATATGAGTTTACAATGAGACAATACTCATTATATGTTGTATCTATTTCTCCTTATTTTCCCATTGGGTTTAAAGGAGTTTTTAACAACGTATCTATCAAATATATCTCCTCATATTTTTCCTACAGGGTTTTGGAGGAGTTTTATTTCAAGATGACGAATCAAGATGATCATGTGAAGATACATTGGTCAAGGGGGAGTGTTAACATCAGTTACAAACTGCCCAATGTTGTACAGGTGTCTGTTCCATACAGACACCTTTTCATCTCTTATAAATATTTGTACAAACCTTCAGAATGAATAGAAGAGAATCATTTTAGTTCCATTGCAAACATTTGTCTCAAATATTAACAAAATGCCACTGCTCTACAACGCTACCACGGTGTGCCACGTCACCAAACTGTAAGTCGTACTCTCGCCTTCATCCACCTCCTTTTTTATCCTAGTAGACTATTCGTGCTCTTTTGTCACATCCTGTGCGTTTGGGAGTGGTAGGGAAATGGGGAAATCCCATCCGAATGCAGAAAAATCGAAAACAAAAATTTTGGAAGCAAGGTTAAGGTCCAGCGGGTGTAGATTCAGAACTGAAAATGAGAAATCGTAATTAGTCAATGCGAACACAGAAAGCATATATTGAAAGATTGGACATGTGATTCTTCACGATGACACAGGGGTGGATCCACACCCCGGGTAGAATAGGCTTCAGTTTGGGGTATAGAAAAATATTTAGTGTGCAGTCTGGGTAAATTCAGTCCAGTCTGGATAATATTTTCATGATCCAACCCAGATAACTTAGATCATTCTACTACTGAGCCTAGAGCGTAACTAAATCCTGACTCCACCACTGTGACGACAGTTTTGAACCCAATTGAGAGAGAGAGAGAATCGTCGTTGCATCTGACGGCCGAGGCAGCGACGCGTTGGTGGCATATGGCAGCGGGGGGAGCTGCCGCTGTTGCAGGGCTGACGCCCCGGAGGCGGCGTCTAGCAGCTGGGGCTCATCGCGGGGCTGACGACGGCAATTTGTCATGTTCAGTAGTTTTACACAATTTGTCTTAACTTCTAACATACATGTATGTGGGATAAGACATGTATTGAATTAATACATAGGCGATAGTACAGTTTTGGAAAGGTTGTTGAACGGAAATTTATCTTTTGCATATGATATAGTCATTTGGTGTCTATTTTGGTGGATGGTTATTTATTCCATGAACTTGAATCGAATCTTAAAATTGAAGATGATGTCATTGATTTTAATTTAAAAACAAAAGTATAGGTATGTGTTCATAGATTTGATTGACCTTGTTCTTTTCTCTCTTTTCGGTTTACGGTGGTGGGATCGCAAAAAACGAGGATTGCTAGATTTGCTATAATTGCAGTCAAATACAATATGTTAAATTTCTTTTGAGACTTATTTGCGTTATCAATTATTTGAGATCCATTGCAACACATAGCCATTTGGCTAGTTCAAATTGTAATGATCTAGGTTTCTTGATGGTGAAAGAAACAAGGGTCTGTCTATACATTATTTGACTATTTTTCAGCAAAAATCAATCATAATTTTAGGCCATCGGATACAAATCTAATGCTCCACATCGACCCACCTAAATCAGATGTAAACCCAACCTTTACCCTAACTTCCACCCCTCCCCCTCTCTCCCACCCATCACCGCCCACCACCCAACCCGTCTCCACCCCCGACGTGTCGGCACCCTTCGCATCCCCGCCCCTCCACCATCTCCCCTATCGCTAACACCCCTTCTTCCTTGTCTTCGATGGTTCACCGCCATTGGATTTGCCTCCATCGCCGCCACCACTACACACCTCCATTTGCCCCGCCCTGTCCTCCTCCTTTGTTTCCAGCGGCTACCTCCGTCAGATCCGTCACCGCCGCCCACAACCTTCTAATTGCTCGTCGTTATCATCGTCCTCGCTGCCTTCATCGCCCACCGCCCTCCCCCAAGCCCGTGGCCAATAATGCTACCGCTACCTTGCCGCCCAGTCGCCACTGGCGCCCACCGCTATGCCTCTGTTGCCCTAGCCTCCTTCTGAATCTGGGCTTCAGTGAATCCAAATCTCTAACCTAGTGAACCCTAACTCTAATTTAACGAACCACTGTAGTTGGAGACAAAGAACACGTCGGCCGGAGCTGGAGACGACTGGTGCACGAATCTTGACTCACATCCAAAGGTTAGAAATTCGACTGCCCCTCTCCCCCCAAGAAAAAAACATTTGTGTGTTGTACAGCACTTCGGAAAAAACAAATGTTTAGTATCTGAAGAATTCCAAAACAACATTGGTCTTCTTCAATGAGCCGGATAAGAACGATAAAAGATTACGTGAGTCAAGTCGTACTTCTGCACACAGGTATCACTCACCGTCACCTGATCAATGACAGCCATGTTAGCAGAATAGGAATCCGTGGACTTGGCATTATTAATGACTACAAATGACTTCAGTCTACAAATGACTAGTATGCAAAAATTTTCTCGGAGAATCGGAGCTCTGGAGCCAGGCAAGAGAGCTTCAGAGAGGGGAAGAGCGAGAAGAGAGGCTATGAACTGCCTAGTGTTGCTGCTGCTTCTGCTTTGCATCTCTGCTCGAGCTCAGCAGGAAGCCAAGACTGATCCTACCGAAGGTACGTACGTGCGTGCGTACGTATATCGGCTTTCTTTCATGCTGGATGTATCAGATCGATACGAATCCACATGTTTGTACTCCAAGTTTCATTTGTTGTGCAGTGGCAGCGCTGAACGCCATCTTTCGGCGATGGATGCTGCAAGCGTCGCCGGCATGGAACATCAGCGGGGAGCCCTGCAGCGGCGCTGCCGTGGACGACACGGTCCTCGAAGACAAACCGGGCTTCAACCCGGGCATCAAATGCGACTGCTCTTACAACGCCACCACGGTGTGCCACATCACCGAACTGTTAAGTCGTACTCTCGCCTTCATCCACCTCCTTTTTATCCTAGTAGACTATTCGTGCTCTTTTGTCACATCCTGTGCATTTGGGAGTGGTAGGAGGGGAAATCCCATCCAAATGCAGAAAAATCGAAAACAAAAATTTTGGAAGCAAGGTTAAGGTCCAGCGGGTGTAGATTCAGAACTGAAAATGAGAAATCGCAATTATTCAATTCGAACAAAGAAAGAGTAGATTGAAATATTGGATCGTGCGATTCTTCACAACGACCGATTTGAACCCAATCAAAACCCCACAGAGAGAGAGAGAGAGATAGAGTCGTGGTTGCATCTGACGGCCGAGACGGCGACGCGGTGGCGGCGTATGGCAGCGGGGGCGCCGCTGCTGTTGCAGGGCTGACGGCCCGGAGGCGGCGTCTAGCGGCTGGGGCTCGTCGCGGGGCTGACTGGCGCGATATAGGAGAGGTCGCGACAGAAACAATGGCGACTTGGCGAGTTAGCACGGTGGAGGGGCGGGGGCGGCGCTGCGTCGCGCGATGAGGAAAAAGCTTCGCGTTGGGAGGCGATTCTGGCCTTGGCGTGGAAAGGGCTGGGGTTTCTCTCCTTGGGCTATTCCCAAACGGGCCTCCAGGTCTGGCAGGGGAACACTCCCAGGTGGATTGGGTCAGCATCCAGGTCCGGATTAGGCTCCCAAATAAGGACTCAAGCCCTCTCTTAAAAAAACAACACGTCAAGGATTTTCTTAAAAATATGCCTCGAGTGGATTATATTCCCAGTACCGATTTTCTGTTTTAAAAGGAAACAAGTAAAGTCCCATGTCCATTCAAATTCCAAAAATTGAATATATCCATCCCATCATCCCATGTGTGAGAGAAGAAATGTATGTCTTCATCAAATACATGATTTTTTTTCCAGTATATGCATAGATCTCAGGAGAACATTTGGATCGGTGGGATAGTGCATGTACCAGCGTATATACGTGGAGTTACGTTTACGAAGAATTAAAAAAAGTTGAAAATCCATAAAAGCCCCGTGAATCACTTGCTAAATTTGCCGCCATCTTTCATTTTTTGTTTAATTTGGCCACCACAAGTTAACTAATTGTGCAAATAACCTCCCAAGCCACACATTAACACTACTACTCATTGTTTGTATTATCTTCGGCACTTGTTTTAGTGATGGCAATACTTATTTCAATGACTTCAATACATGTTTCGATTATTTGAGTGATTTTAGTACTTGTAATAAACAATTTTAATACTTATGTTTTACTATTGGAATGGTGTATTACAAATACCGAAATCACTCAAATCATTTAAAAAAATATTAAAATTACTTAAATAAGTGCCCCAATCATGAAAACAAGTAAAAAATTAAAATATCGGGAAATAGCATTAATGTGCGGCACGTTGGGATATTTGCGTGATAACTTAGCTTATGGGGCCAAAGTAAACAAAAATAAGATACCAAAAGAAAATCCCCTTTACAAAATTCCCCTCGAACGTGGTCATTTTTCATATTAGCACAAGACATTTATTTTGTGAAAATCTTGTAAAGGTCACATGCGAGCCTTCGTTCCGTAAATCTGTTTGTTACACAACTATCACGGACACTGCTGGCATTTCTCTTGCCGCTCCAGCTACCATGTTGCTTGTATTGTGAAAGATTGAGACAAGTGTAGAGAGAACTATTGATGCTTTCATTAATCTCTGAGTCTGTACATGATACATATTTATAGATGAAGAGGGGTGGCAAGAATAGATGTCTTTTGTTGTAAAGGCATCTCTGTATGAATAAGCATCTATACATTGGGCACCCTTTACTTTTTGCTTGTAACACTCCCCCTTGACCAATGTATCTTCATATGATCATCTTGATTCATCATCTTGGAAAAACTCCTCCAAAACCCTGTAGGGAAAAATATGAGGAGAACCTGTAGAGTAGATATGCCATGAAAACTCCTTTAAAACTCAGTGGGAAAATTTAAGGAGAAAAGTTGATATGGCATATATTTGATTATATCTCCTTAAAAACCCTGTGGGGAAAATAGAGATATAATATATTTATGATTACGTTGTCATATTGCCTCATTAAAAACCTTAATGAGAAACCTTAGAGGGAAAACTCATAAAGGGAAAAGAGTACAATATTTATATTGAACGGGTTAAGTCTTAGGAGATTTCTCCCCCTGACATCTGCAAATCACGTAGTCTTCGCATACCAATTCCATAAACACATTTTTGGAATGTGGAGGTTGGTAATGACTTAGTAAATAAGTCTGCGAGATTATCACAAGACGTAGTTTGCAGAATATTTATTTCCCCACTCTCTTGCAATTCATGTGGGTAAAATAGTTTAGGTGCAATATGTTTAGTGATATTGCTCTTTATGTAACCCGTTTGCATTTGAACAACGCAAGCAGCATTATCTTCGTAGATAATGGTAGGTGATGCGATAACACCTATACCACATGATTGTTGTATGTGGTTAATCATTCTGCGAAGCCATACACATTCACGTGATGCTTCATATAATGCAATTATTTTAGAATGATTAGTGGATGTAGCCACTAGAGTCTGTTTCGAAGACTTCCAAGAGATGGCTGTTCCACCATGTAAAAATACAAAGCTTGTTTGAGATCTGACATTATGGGGATCTGATAAATAGCCAACATCAGTATATCCTATTAAATCCACATTTTTATTCTTCTGGAAGAATAGACCGAGATCTTTAGTGCCTTGAAGATATCTAAAGATATTCTTCACTCCTACCCAATGTCTTTTGTTTGGAGTAGCGCTATATCTAGCAAGTAGATTTACCACAAATGCAATATCCGGCCGGGTGTAATTTGCAAGGTACATAAGCCAATATTTGATCTATTGGATGATCTTTGGCAATTGCATTGTGGATCTTGATAGTTGTAGGTTGTTGATCCTTTTCTTCATCATCTAGCACTTGAACATCATTTGTTGTAGAAGAGGTGGGTGGCTCCACTTGTCTTGATGAGTTTGGTGAAGATGGATCCTCTTTTGGCTTTATGTCGCCAATTTGCATATTTTCCATTGCTTTGCGTAATCCTTCATCTCCTACATCATCCAAATTCTCATGCTCTTCTTGAGAGCCGTTAGTCTCATCAAATTGAACATCACAAGACTCTTCTACTAAACCCCATTTTTTGTTAAACACTCTATAAGCTTTACTATTTGAGGAATAACCTATCACATCGACTTTGAAATTTAGAGAGCCGAACACCCTTTCTTAGAATATAGCATTTACATCCAAATACTCTAAAATAGAAGATGTTCGGTTTTCTTCCATGAGAAGCTCATAAGAAGTCTTTTTCAAAAGACGATGCAAATAAAGGCGATTTATGGCATGACATGCTGTGTTAATAGCTTCCGCCCAAAACTTATCGGAAGTATTATATTCATCAAGCATTGTCCTAACCATTTCTATTAATGTGTGATTTTTCCTTTCTACAACTCCATTTTGCTCCGGAGTGTAGGTTGTGGAAAATTCGTGCTTTATTCCAAGTTCATCACAAAAATCTTCAACTTTTTGTATTTTTGAACTCGGAACCATTGTCACTTCTAATTTTCTTAATTTTAAAATCAAATTCATTTTGGGCCCTTTTTGAAAAACTTTTGAAAATCCCGGAGGTTTCACTTTTGTCATTTAGGAAGAAGACCCATGTGTATCTAGAGTAATCATCCACAATGACTAAACAATAGCTATTTCCCCCGATGCTCTTATAGGTTGTTGGCCCAAACAAGTCCATATGTAAGAGCTCTAATGACCTATAAGTTGACATGATACTTTTGGAAGGGTGAGAATTAGCGACTTGTTTCCCGGCTTAACATGCACTACAAAGTCGATTTTTCTCAAACTTCACATCCTTCAAGCCAACCACTAAGTCATGCTTAAAAAACTTTTTAAGTTGAACCATACCCACATGACCTAGTCTCCTATGCCACAACCAACCCAAAGAAGTTTTTGCAATTAAACAAGTTTTTAAACAAGACTCATTTGAAGTAAAATCTACTAAATAGAGATTTCCAAATCTAAAGCCTTTAAAAACAAGTTCATTATTATTTTCTTTTGAGATGACAACATTTTCTTTTGAGAACGAGCATGTTAATCCTAAATCACACAATTGAGCAACGGATAGCAAATTGAAATTTAATGTTTCAACTAAGGATACATTAGAAATGGAGAGATCGTTTGAGATAGCGATTTTACCCAAACCAAGTACCTTTCCTTTGCTATTGTCTCCAAATGTGATCTTGTCATTGCTTCCACTCTCAAAAGTAGTGAACATTTTTCGTTCTCTGGTCAAGTGTTGAGTGCATCCACTATCCAACACCCAATGCCTTCCACCGGTTTTGTAATTCACCTACAAAGAAAATCAAGCCTTTTTAGGTACCCAAATTTGTTTGGGTCCTTGGAGGTTAGTAACCAAGGTTTTGGGCACCCAAATGGATTTCTTTTTAGCACCCAAAATCGAGGTGCCAATAAAATGAGCAATAACATTTCCATTTGTGGTTTTCTTAAGCATATAGCATGAATCATATAAACCAATGGAATGCATCTTATTCTTAGAACACTCATTTTGCATATGACCAATTTTCCGGCATTTGATGCAAAACTTACCATTCTCTTTTACAAACCTTGGAGGTTTGTATGCCGGCTTCTTACCCTTTTTGGGGACATATCCAAGTCTCTCCTTGTTAAAAGAACATCTTTGACCGCTTAGCAACTTATCAAGGGTTTCCTTTCCCTTGTAAGCTCTTTCTAAGCTTTTGTTCAATTTTAGCACTTGTTCCTTTAAATTCTTGTTTTCATTAGTAAGCACATCATCATGAACAAGAGTTAAAGCATTTCTAGAATCAACACTAGATGAACAAGGTATGGCAAGTAAATCATCACAACATGTAGATATGCTTGATTTTGATTTATCTACACTAGGCATCAAAATATCACATGATATACCAAAACTAGTACTAGATTTTCTTTGATTTTTATGGACAAGCAAATCATGCGATTCTTTTAGCTCATTATATGATTCTTGGAGAGATACATGCTCTTTCTTTAAAATCTTGAATTTTGCTTTCTCTTTTCCAAGAAATTCATTCAATTCAACTAACATGTCCATCAAGTCATCATATGAAGGCTCATCATCATCAAGCAATTTTACCTTTTCTCCTTTAGCCATAAGGCATATAGGAGTGGAGAATAGTGATGGAGCCTCCTTGATGGCAATGCCCACAAGCCCCTTCTTCTTGGGAGATTCATCCTCGCTTGAGTCGGAGTCGGAATATTCCTCCTCGGAGTCCCACTCACCAATATGGGCTTCGTTCTTGCCATCCTTGTGATGCTTCTTGAAAAGCTTCTTCTTGCCGTTGTAGTTCTTCTTCTTTGATGACTTCTCATTGTCATCTTTGTTTGTGGGGCATTGAGAGGCAATATGCCCCTTCTCATCACATTCATAGCAACGAATGTTGCTATACTTCTTGTTGGAGGAGGAATGCCCCTTCTTGGTCTTATCATAACTTGTGCTTCGGTTTGAGCGTCTCCTCATGAACTTCTTCATTCTTCTCACTAGAAGAGCCAATTCTTCTTCGGAATCCTCCTCATCATCATCTACGGATTCTTCACTTATCACCGCTTTAGCCTTGAAAGCGGTAATTTTCTTGCTCTTGGAGGAGGATTGCTCAATGAGCTCTTCCTTGTCCTTCTTGTATAGCTCGTTGGTGATGAGGTTGCCCAATAATTGAGTTGGTGTCATTCTTGGTAACTCGGGCGAGTTGAGGAAGAGAGTCACCAACATTTCATATTTTTTCGGCAACGCCCTTAGCATTTTCCTTACAATGTCAACATTGGAAAGATTAGTACCAAGGCCCTTGAGCTCATTCACGATGTTGTTGAGCCTTGAGTACATCTCATTGATATCCTCATGGGGCAACATCGTGAATGTCTCATACTTGATCCTAAGCCTATGCAACTTTGCCTCCTTAACCGTGGATGTCCCTTCATGTATTTCCGAAAGGGTAGTCCAAATAGCGTGAGCCGTTTCAAGATTGCTCACCCTATTAAACTCATCCGCGTTTAAGGTTCCAAAGAGAGTATTCATGGCTTGGGCATCTAAATGAGTGTTACGCCCGTCTTGTTCCGTTGGGTTCTCGGGATCAAGTGGCATGACGTAATCATCATTTATGATTTTCCAAATATTAGGACTCAAGGACTTTAAATAAATTGACATTCTAATTTTCCAATAAACATAATTAGAGCCATCAAAGAAAGGTGTCTTTCCTATAGCAAATCCCTCGCTAGCCATCCTTTACTCTCTAGACGGTTAAGTCTAAAAATGAGAGACCAAGCTCTGATACCACTTGTAAGATCGAGGAGGCCGACTAGAGGGGGGTGAATAGGCGGTTTAAAATTTTTCTTCTAACTTAGGCTAACAATTTTAACTTTAACAATTTCTTAAAACAAGTAAACAATGTATCTACTAACTTGCGGTAGTTCCGCCGTTCACCCTGCGGTACTTCCGATTTCCGAGAGACTAACTTAAACTCCAGGTGCTCTCTGGAAAAAACATTCCGCTTGGGCACCCGGTACTTCCGCCCAATCGGAAGTTCCGCGCTTTGAACGCCGGTACTTCCGAAAATTCTGACAATGCATGATTTTGATTCAATTTCAAATTCTAAATGCATGCATGATCCTAAATTGATCCAAGAGACATATTTGCATGTGATCAAGCCTTTTACCATGATCCCTCTTAATAGTACGGCATCTATCCTATAATCCGGTCTTTCAACCTTTCTCCAAGACCGGTAAAATTAAAATAGCCCTAAACTATTTACCTTGTCGCCTTGGAACTCTTTGAATCTTTGTGAAATATTTTATGAGCCTATTTCTTCGCCATTTGGACTTATCCTTTCAAACACTTAACGCACATATTAGTCCCATGATCACATAATGTCATTAATTACCAAAACCAATATTCTTAGGGGCCTAAATGCTTTCACCGGGGCTTAGGCGTCCAGCCCGGGGCGGACAGCGTGTCCGCCGCGGGTTTGTCGGTGAGGGCATGCACCTTGCGGTGCGGGCTTCCGGCACCGGCCTCCACGCGCCTGGTGAGGTACTGGTCACCGAAGATGGTGATGACACCCCGCGGGCCCGGGAGTTTCATACACAAGAAGCCATGGTGCGGGATCGCCCCGAAGGAGTTGATGAAAGGGTGGCCCAGTATGGCGTTGTACGGGTGTGGGATGTCCACAACGTCGAAGAGAATGTCCTCGCTCCTGGTGTTATTGCCCTGACAAAAGGAAACTCGGAGACATACCTGACCAAAGGCCTGCAGCGGCTGGCCTCTGAAACCTTGGAGCGGGGTCCCCGATGGCCCCAACCGGCTCCGAGGGATCCCCATGCAGTCAAGGGCCCCCACAACCAGAATGTTCGCGGAGCTGCCCCAGTCGATGAGGACGCGCCTGACATCGAAGCTTGCAATGTCAGCCTGAATGACCAAGGGATCTTGGTGGGGGAACTTCACGCCCTGGGCGTCGGCTGGTGTGAAGGTGATGTTCCAATGCGGCATCCCCGGAAGTGGTTGTACCGAGGAGGTCCCCGGCGGGGAGCCTCCAGAGATGACGCTAATGATGCGGTGCTGGACCCCTCCTGGGGCCCTGGCTTGTGGAGGACTTCGCTGCGGTTGCTGCTCACAGGCCACCGTGGGGGGCGGCGCTGCCAAGGCCTGGGCTTTGGTGGTTGCCTGCCGCAGCACCATAACCGCGGTGCATGCCCGTGTGATGTGGTCACCATAGCCATGCACTTCGCACCACCTGCCATAGTTCAGAATTTCCTGTTCCGCGCACGGTCACTCTTCGCAGCCTCCTCCACGTCCCCGTCCGCGGCCTCCCCGGCCCTTCCCATGCGAGGCGGGGGTAGGTTCTCGGGGGGTGTCCTCTATGCCGAGGATGTGGCGGGCCTTTTGGGACCTGCGCGGGTTGCGCCAGGGCTTGTGCCTACCGCTTGACGAGGTCTCGCGCACCCCGGCATCCCTGTGTTCAGGGGCGTCTCCCGCGGAACCTTGCTTACGTTTTGCTATCGGGGAGTCATTCCCCGCGCTACGTCTTCGCGACAATCCCTCTGCTTGAATGGGGTCGGAGTCATCGCCCTTGCATCTTCGCGCATCCTCCTCCGCCCGTGCGTACTCTTCCATTTTGTCGAAGAGCTTCGCCACTATCTTGATTGGCTTCCGGGCGTTGTACTCGGCCAGCGGCCCTGGACGGAAGCCTTGCACTGGCGTGGGCTCTGACGCGACCACCAGTGGTGTCTGCTGACTCCGAGCCTCTTGCATATCCCGCATGGTCCCGCGGAGATCCGCTAACTCCCGCTGGAACGCACTGAGGGCTGCCAGCAGGGCGTTCTCCACTGTAGGCATGGCCAGGGTAGCCGGTGCACCTGGTTGCCTGGCCAGAACCACGACGACCACGGCCTGCGCTCCTGGGTTGCCTGCTGCGCTGGCATGATGGACTCCAGAGTCGATGACGGGGCCCGCGCTGCCGTCGGGACCGCTCGCCACTCTCGCACTGGGTGGGGAGACGGCAGCCGTGCCGGCGTGGGCACCGGCGCTACCACCCCCGATCACCCGACCGGTGCTGCCGGCGATTGTCGCCGTGTCCGTGGTCGAACCACCCGTCATGCGTGGGGCGGTGTCGACCGTCATGGCAGCTGTCGCACCCGCGACGCTGTCCACGCCTGCGACTGTTGACGCCGAAGCCCTGGTGTTGACGCGAAACTCCATCGTGCCCGCCTTCTTCTTCGCTGCCGACGATGAAGCCTTCTTCGGTGCCATCCTTCTTCGGATCTTGAGGCTTGCTCTTGTCCTGCCCACAGACGGCGCCAACTGTTGTGGCTACAGACCAAACAGAGAGAGAGAGAGAGTATGGTAGTGGAGAGTTAGGTGAGCAAGTGCTTAGGGTTTTCCCCATGGCCAGTATCGTATATATATATCCACATGCGGAGTGCTTTTACAATAGTACCCTTACATTTGAGTATCCCCCTCAGGGGTACTTTTGTCATTATACATGTCCCATTTTGGGCCTTACGACCTTCTAACAGGCCTGCTGGGCTTAGGTGGGGGGCCATCCCTACAACAACAACCAAACATGTTCAACTCAACCCTATATGCTTTTAGACTTGAACTCACATAAAAAGAAAACTTAAAATAAAATAAAATAAAAATCCATGATACTTCTAAAGATAAATTCTCTTTCATTATGTAGTCCTTAAAACAAGCTTTTCAACGAGTCCAAGATCACCTCAATCGGACTCCGTATGTGAAAGTTATTGCCTTTTATACGCAAGGTATACCTTCGAAATTGTGCTGAAATACTCAAGGGTCGAATGGACTGGTCCGATCATCACCAAGGTCCATTGAACGGTTCCACATGTCTCTCAGAAAATTGAATGGCGCGAATGTTCGAGCAGTCTGAACGTCGAACGATCAAATGGTGCGAACGTTTGGAGTGGTCCGAATGTCTCCGAGGCGATCAGGTGGTCCGCGGAAGATTGAATGGTCGTTCGGAGTGGTCCGAACGTCTCCAAAGTGATCGGCGGTCCGTGGAAGATCGAACGGTCATTCGAAGTGGTTTAAACATCTTCAAAGTGATCAACTGTCTACGGAAGAACGGATAGTCATTCGGAGTGGTCCGAACATCTCTAAGGCGATCGGCAGTCCACGGGAGATTGGACGACACGACCGTTCGGAGTGGTCCAAACGTCTCTGAGGTGATTAGGCGGTCTATGGGAGATTGGATGGTGTGATTGTTCGGAGTGGTTCGGACATCACTGGAGCAATCTGATGGTCTGAAGATGATCAAATAGCCCCGAATGAATCCAAAGTCATTTGGCCTAATCCAAACATTGTTTTTTATGCCGATTGAAATCGTTCGAACGCCAAGAGTGAATTTGTGAGTTCGGTTGTACTTGTGGATGATTCGACATGGCCATGAGTGCTTGGACATATCTTCCCTTGCTTGGCCTCCATGTTTTTTTCCTCCATTGTTGCAACTTCAAAAGCTTCACATCGTTCAAACCAAAAAAATGCACAGAACATTTACATGAGGTAGCATCCAGTTCTCTCGTAAACTAAAACCAGATTCAACTAGGAGCGAATTCACTTGTTAATTAATCTTTTTAGCTTGTGTTTATGTAATCAGTCCGATCAAGATGTCCTCATCATCCTCCCCCTCTTGAGAAGGAGTCATCCTCAACTCTAGTTCTTTCGGTCCAAAGGACAGTGACAAATCAGCAACATTGAATGTAGAATACGCAGCATAATCATCACCTAGAAGCTCGATCTTATATGCATTGTCATTGATCTTCTCAAGTACTATGAATGGATCATCTTCTCGAGGCATCAACTTGGACTTTCACTTATCTGGAAAGCGTTCTTTGCGGAGATACACCCAAACCAAGTCACCTGGTTCAAAAAACATCTTCTTTCTTGACTTGTTCGCCTTCTCAGCATAGTAACGTGCCTTCTCAGCATGTTTTGACGCCTCCATATTGGCACGTTCATGTAGTGGCAATGACAGCAAATTAAGTGGAGTGATTGGTTTAAAATCATACACCACCTCGAACGAGCACAATTGAGTAGTAGAATGTACCACCCTATTGTAAGCAAACTCTACATGCAGCTAACAATCTTCCCATTCTTTGAGATTCTTCTTGATCATCATTCATAGTAGCATTGAAAGTGTTCTATTCACCACCCCCATTTGTCCATCTGTTGGTGAGTGACAAGTTATTGAGAATAACATCTTTGTCTCGAGCTTCGCTCACAAAGTCTATCAAAAATAGCTCATGAATTTGATATCACGGTCTGAAATAATTGTCTTTAGCATGCCATGAAAGCTTATAATTTCCCTGAAAAACAAGTCAGCTACATGCGGTGAAACCAGAGGAGAGGTCGGCGGGGCGCAAGAATAACCAGGGCGGCAGCGATTTCTCGCCGGAGGACCTTCGGCATTCGGTGAAGAAGAGAGACGGCACTAGGGCTTGTCGGGCACAGGGAGGTGGAATTGGTAGAGGGGAAAGGGGTGGTGCAGCTAGGGAATCCTGGGGAGGGGTTTATATAGGGGCGGAGGGAAGCATGAAGCTTCGAGAGCTCACCAGAGTTACGGCCGGCGCAATGGCGAGTAAAGGTGAGGCATAAAGGGGATTAAAGGATGGGAAACAGCAGGTATTAGTGCGGAGGCTTTAGGGCCACTAATGGCAGCAATTGCCGGGGCCAACGGGTAGTAACGGTCATTTTAAAGAGCTCGAGCGGGTGGCAACAATGGTGGCAACGCGAGGAAGAAGAAATGGAGGAGGAAGGGGAATCTGATAGGCGGGGTCCGTGTGTCGATAAGAGAAGAGAGGAGGGAGCAGCAGACGGTCGGATGAGCAACGCGGCGCATGGAGAAGATCAGGGCCATCGAATGGAGAGGAAGGGGGTTAAGTGACGGGGGACGGCTTAGATTAGATCGGTGGTAGTGGATTTAATCCATACCGTCGGATGAAGAGTGAAGGGGTAAGTGAGATCGAGTGGCTAGGATTAGATCAGCTGAGGGCGGATTGAACCAGGGCTTGACACGTGTCAGCCTGAGAGAGAGCGAGATTTAAAATTCCTTTTTGGTTTTTAGAAATACTAGGAAGCTTTGAAAATACTTAGAAAATAGCAAATAAAGTCTAAAAATTCCAGAAAAATTCATAGAAACTTTTGGAGATGTTTTAGACTTACGAAATATGCTTGGTCTTTTAATTTTTACAAAAATACTTGTTAGCTTTGAAATTGGTTTTTAAAATCCAAAAAAGCACAGAAAATCCAGATAAAAGCCAAATGATCAACTTGCTCTGCAATTGGTGCTGTTGTCACCTCCATGACCAGTCAACTACCACCGCAAATTACAACAAGCATGCACCGCCTCCTAAGCTCCTCCCCAACTATAAATACCCCTCATTCCTCCTCACCTCCCCCTCCACCCTATCCCTGACAAACTATGTTCTGGTGTTCTTTCTCAACTTTGTCTCCTGTGATTGATCTATTGTGTTCTTAGTGATTCATTGCGCGGATTGCATTGCCGTTCATCTGTCAATCGATTATTTCTTAACACGTTATCAGTACGAATTGCTCTCCAAGGTGAAAGGTATGCAAATCACAAATCGATCTATTAGGCATTGTAATTTATATTTCAATCTAGACTGATACTAGATCTATTTGCAATGCCATGATTAGATTAGATATGTTCTAATTGATTCTAGTCTCAAATTGATCTATATTATATATGTATGATTATACCACTCCATGCAAAAATCATTAGATCAAATAGCTAGAATCTTTATCTGTATTAGAAAATAGATTAGAGATTGCTTGGTATGAAATTGGTTCTCATCTCTATGAAAGAAATCTCCAGCGGGTTTGAACCCACGCTAGCCGTCGATGGCCCGAAGATGCACCAGCCGAAGCTGTCATGTCTCACGCCTGAAGTCATTGGCCACCATGCCCCAATGTCACCGATCGTTGTGCCCTACGCCGTGTCCACTAACCGGCCTGCCCGTGCTTGAAGCCGACGAACAACGCCGCTTGGCTACCGTCACTCTCGAGACACATCTCCGTGTCGGGCGCCTGCAACGGTTGCCGCCCGAGGCAACGCCAGCCACCTCCACCCGAGGCCATCGACCGCTTCACGCTCGGCCATCTCCTACTGACCGAGGCTGCTCCCACCGATGCCGCCGCACATCGGCAGCCGCTGTCCCGCGCCTGCGCTGAAGATGCCTGCATCTGTGCCCGAGGCGCCCACTGACCAACCTCCCGTGTCTGGCCGCGTGTCTGGCCGCCCTGTGCGTCGACCTCCCGTCGCCTGAAGTGCACGCTCGATTGGGGCCGCCACCGGGAAGTGGAGTTGGATGGCTAGGGTTTTGTGGGCCGACCAACTAATATGGACCGAATGGGCCAGTATCGGCCCAAATGAAAAAAGGGGAGTAGGAAATTTTTTGGTCCATAGAAATTTATGTTTTAGACCCTGTAGTTTCAGAAATTAATAGATATGTGTTGAAAGTAGGAAATTAGTTATAAAATTGACTCTGGAGTTTGTCAAAATTGCAAATAAGTCCAGCAGACCGAATTTAGCTCTAAGATAATTAATTTTTAGATTATATGAGCTTGTTTATAGTTTCTTTTAGTATTTTGGCATTATTATATGTTTATGGGTTTATTTTCTTTACTATATTATTTCTGCTTTTAGTAATTCTAAAAATTGTTTATTAATTAGCATAAATTCATTAAAATTGCTAGAAAATTCTAAATAATGTCTAATGAATAGACAAAATCCATACCTTACTGATTTAGCAATATTCATGCTTTTACCTATTGTAAAATTTAGAAATGTGCATGAATAATGTAGGAAATGTTTGACATCACTAAGGAGTTTGTTGAGCTCGCCTTGGACGGTAGCAATACCTCACATGGGCAATGGACACTAAGATTGACTGACGGCCCGATCACTCGACACCGCCATAACCCAACCAGCAGCTGGGGCTCCCGCCATTCCTGATGCCACCAAATGTGCGGCACTACGCTTCTTGAGGCACCTCATCCATCTAGACTTGAAGTCTGAATACCTACTACAAGAGGACCCATTGGCATTGTGGAACTCCCTGAAGGAAAGGTATGACCAACAAAGGTCTATCATGCTACCTAAAGCACAACATGAGTGGACCAACATTAGGTTCTAGGACTTAAAGAAGGTGTTTGAATATAATTATGCCATTCATAAGCTTGTTGCCAAGCTTAGGTTTTGTAACCAGAAGATTACAGACACTGAGATGATAGACAAGACTTTGAGCACTTTTCACCCTACTCACAGAACACTCTAGTAGCAATACCGTCAAGCCAAGTACAACAAGTACTTGAAACTGATTACCACTCTTCTCGAGGTAGAGAAGAATTTTGAGCTATTGATGTAAAACTATCAGACTCGTCCCACTGGGTCATAGCCACTGCCAGAAGCTCATGCTAACTTTCAGAAGTCCAGTGGTAGCCAAGGCCATGGAAAGGGACCCATGCAAAGGGGTGGACAGTGGAAGAAGATGAATGTGCAGAAGGGAAATGGCAAGCCCTGTTGGACAGGGCAAGGGAGAGGAAAGCAACAGGAGCCAGATTTGGGCAACGAGAAGGCCTATCCCTCTACACCTTGCTATAGGTGTGGTTATATGGACCATTGATCCTATACTTGCCGCATCCCAAAGCGCCTGGTAGACCTCTACCAGGAGTCTGTTGGCAAGAACAAGAAGGCACCAGGGAAGAAGGTAGAGTCACATTTTGTTGATCAGCCTGATGCTGACATGGGTGATGCATTGACTACAGGGTTGGAGCTCGACACTACTACAGGGAGTGATCACATGGAGGTTGACATATATGGCGACTTGCAGTAGGCCATATGCAGTTTCCTCGGGCAACTCCAGATGTCATAGTTTCCTTAAGTTTACTTTATCAGTTTAGATCATTCTAGAAGAATAATGGGTTTGTCACACTCTTGTGGAGCATTAATTGTTTAGGATTTAAACATTAATTCTTAATGAATAAATTGAGTTGCCTGTTCTTTATTCCTATTGAATGATTGTTTGATTATATTATGCTCTATGTAGAACAACTTCTTGAATCCGATGGCGGGGGAGGAGATTTGTCTGTAGACAGTGGAACCACCAACTCGATCCTAAGGGATACCAAATATGTTCAAATGATAACAAAGAGAACAGGAAATGTCATGACCAACTAGAAGGGCCATACTCGTTCTCCCTATGGGTACCCAAATAGTGATTGAGGATGTTCTCTTGTATCCCAAATCAAAGCGTACCCTATTAAGATTTAAGGATATTCATAAGAATGATATCCATGTGGAGACCGATTTAGAAGGGGGTACAGAATATCTCCTACTGACTAAGTTTGACAGTGGTTAGAAACGAGTGGTTGAAAAACTTCCCTCCTTCTCATCTGGGTTATATTATACCTACATAAAACCTAAAGAAGATGTAGCAATGAAAATAGAGTAGAAAGCCTTGGAGCCCTTTAAGATCTAGCATGATTGATTAGAGCATCTTGGGTTAGGCATGATGAGAAAAATTATAAGTAACTCTATTGTCCATAGCTTAAAAACTCTATCATTTTCTAAACCTGAAAATTTCTTGTGCCCAGCCTATGCTAAAGGAAAACTCATAACTAGACCCTCTTATCTGAAAATTAAGGGGGAATCACCTATTTTCCTAGAGAGAATATAAGGCGATATCTGTGGAACTATTCAACCCCTGTTGGGCCCCTTTAGGCATTTCATGGTGGTATTAGATGCTTCTACTAAATGGTCCCATGTATGCCTATTATCTACTAGGAACCACACCTTTGCTAAGCTAATAGCACAAATTATAAGATTAAGAGCAACCTTTCCAAATGAAAGAATTAAGTCCATTAGAATGGACAATGCCGACGAGTTTACTTCTAAGGCATTTAATGACTATTGTTTAGCTTCAGGCATTAAGGTAGAGCACTTAGTACCACACGTCCACACTCAGAATAGCCTTGCAGAGTCATTTATTAAAAGAATTAAGCTTATTGCCAGACATTAATTATAGAATTTTAGGCTCCCCACCAGTTGTTGGAGCCGTGCAGTGTTGCACACAGCTGCACTGATAAACTTGAGACCAACTGCATACCACCAGTTTCCCCCTTACAACTACTACATAGAAAAGAACCAGGTATTTTCCATCAGTAAAAATTTGGCTATGTTGTATACGTGCCAATTTCACTACCACAATGTATGACCATGGGCCCCCACCAGAGGTTGGGAGTCTATGTAGGCTTTGAGTCCCTGTCAATTATTAAATATCTTGAGCCTTCTACGGGAGACATGTTTATGATCCATTACACCGATTGCATCTTTGATGAAGATAATTTCCTAGCATTAGGGGGAGGAAAGTACCTTACTGAAAAATGCCGAGAAATAGACTGGAATGTCTCGGGCATCCAAGCCCTAGATCAATGCACTACAGAAATTGAACTAGAAGTTCAGCGAATCATAAACCTGCAACAAATTGCAAATAATTTACCAAATGCCTTCACTAGTCAAAAGGGAGTAACAAAATCTTATACACCAGCAGTAAATGCCCCGGAGAGAGTGGAAGTACCCCAGACGGATACTCGAACCACTCCAACCCCTAGTATGAAGAAGAGGGGGAGAGCACCGGAGCATGAGGCCTTAATTCCGTGGAGACGTCCGTAGAAAAAGAAACTCAAGGAAAATATGTTACCTCTCGAATCAGTAGAAGAGACTCAACCTGATGGTGAGAGAATCCCTGAAGAGAACGATCCTGAAGATGGCAACACCAGTACAATTGCGTGTGCATAAACTAATACTGGGACATCAGAACAACCAGACTCCATCATTATGGAAAATCACGAGGAGCTAGATGAACAAAATGAAGAAATATCCACTAATTTTATGGAGTCAGGAGAATTATATTTTATGGAGTCAAGAGAATTATATAAGAGAAAGACTACAATTATCAACATCTAATTTGCCTCAAAATGGCTAAAAACCTTGAACTGGATTCAGAACCAAAGTCCTTAGCTAAATGCTAGAAGCGCTCAAACTAGTGTAAACAGAAGGAAGATATTGAAACAAAATTACTCTCGCTAAATAAAAGACAAGTGTTTGGCCCGATAGCCTGAACACCCTTTAAAGTGTTCCCTGTAGGATCCAAATTGGTTTTCATCCAGAAGAGAAATGAAAATAATGAGGTGGTGAGTTATAACGCGAGACTTGTAGCATAGGGGTTCACGCAGAGACTCAGCATCAATTATGATAAAACTTATTCTCCTGTCATGAGTGGAATAACATTTCGATATTTGATATCAATGGTAGCAGGTATGAATTTAAGTATGCAGTTAATGGATGTAGTGACCGCATATTTATATGGGTCGCTGGACTCGGATATTTATATGAAAGTCCCAGAAGGAGTAAAGATTCCGGATCTGAATAAAATGAATCATGATATGTACAACGTCAAGTTGGAAAGGTTGTTATATAGATTAAAATAGTCCGGAAGAATGTGGTACAACCGGTTTAGTGAATTCCTCCTGAAAAAGGATACACTAATAACGAAGACTATCCTTGTGTGGTCATAAAGAAATGCTAGAATATATTCTGTATTATTTTAGTGTACGTCGATGATCTAAATATCATTGGAACGACAGATGACATAAAAGAAGCAAGTTCCTATCTTGTTAAACAATTTGAAATGAAGGATTTGGGACGAACCAAATTTTACTTAAGCTTGCTGCTAGAGCAGCTTCCTGAAGGAATTTTAGTGCACCAATCCTCCTACTATCCTACACTAAGAAGGTGTTAGAGAAATTTAATATGGATAAGTCATATCCATTACGAACTCCAATGGTCGTATGGTCCCTAAAAGCGGACAAAGACCCGTTTAGACCAAGGATGAAACATAAGAAAATTCTTGGACCAGAGGTTCTATATTTGAGTGCCATTGGAGCACTAATGTATCTTGCTAACTGCACAAGACCGAATATTGCTTTCACAATCAATTTGCTAGCTAGATACAACATAGCTCCAACACAAAGCCATTGGGCTAGCGTGAAAACTCTTCTCAGGTACCTTCAGGGCATACAAGATCTTAGATTATTTTTCCTGAAGAATCAAGATTTTACTTTGGTTGGATATACAGATGCAGGATATTTGTCTGATCCACATAATGCGAAATCCCAGACACGATTTGTATTTTTTTGTGGTGGTACAACCATTTCTTGATGGTCATTTAAGTAGACCTTGGTAGCTACGTCTACTAACCCTTCAGAAATAATCGCATTATATGAAGCCTCACGAGAATGTGTTTGGCTTTGATGGATGATTAGCTATATCAAGAAGTCATGTGGCATAAACACCATCGATGACCCCACTATTATCTATGAAGATAATGCAGGTGGTGTGGCACAGATGCAAATAGGCTACGTTAAGAGTAATATCATGAAGCATGTTGCTCCTAAATTCTTTTACCCTCATGAACTCCAAAAGAACAGAGAGACAAATGTATTAAAAGCTAAGTCATGTGATAATCTGGCATATTTATTTACAAAATCCCTTCTAGCCTCTAGCTTCCAAAAGTGTATTCATGGCATAGGGATGAGGCGACTTAGAGAGTTACAAAGTTTAGGGGGAGTAAATCTCTGAACCATTGCCCTTATATAAGACCAGAAGACTTATATGATCATGAAGATCTAAATGTTGCACTCTTTCCCTTTGTGAGTTTTTCTTTAAGTTTTCTCATGTGAAGGTTTTTAATGAGGCAACAAGTGCGACACAAGGAACGGATGCGGTGTACTCTTTTCTCCATCTCATTTTCCCCACTAGGTTTTTGGGAGGAGTTTTTAATAAGCATGTACATGCCGTGGTATTCGTCCAAGGAAGAGTGATACGAAACCTAGAAGTTTATGGTGTGGACAAATACTAGAATTATCCCTAGGGGTTTAGGCTATAAATAGAGAGCCCTTTGTAACATGAGATAGATCTGAAATTAATAAAGACTATGTTCTGATATTCTCTCTCAACTATGCCTCCTGCGATTGATTTATTATGTTCTTGTTGATTGATTGCATGGATTGCATTGCCGTTTATCTGTTCATCGATTATTTGTCAACAAAAAAGGATCACCTCCCCTCTTGGCTAGCCTGGAAACCAACACACCGATGCATGTAGTGCTAGTGAGTGGGGCCTCGAGCTGTCAATTATGCGGGTTAGATCCGGTTTAAGTTGAGCCTTGATGCAAAGAGCAACGGACTATAAGATTAGACGGTGTTATGTACAAAAAAAAAAGATAATACCCAGATTTTCTTTAACCTAAGTCCAATTAGATGGTGGAAAATGCAATTTAGTCTACAATATATTAACAAAGTTTTTATTAGGTAACAGTGTGTTCACAGTAGTGGCCCATTCAGGACAACATTATTTTAGAAATCCTGAAGTGATAATGACATATGCTCTACATGGTATCCAACAATTAATTGATTACGTGGGCAGTTTTGTGCAACTAGTCGCATCTCGCATGAAGTCATGCCAGTCAATGCTTTCACCATGTAATCCTCCGACTTATTTTTATGCTTTTATAACTGCCCATTCAGGACACAATTCTTTTAGTAATCCAGTAATAAGAATAAAAATTTCTTCGAGAAGACTTTGTAGGAAATCCATGTCCATGACAAGTTCTCTGTTTGGATATCGAACGATTGATTATTTGGGCAGTCTTCTGTAATTAGTTGCATGAAGCCATGCTAGTCAATGTTTTCAACTTGTATTCTTACAACTTATTTTTTTTCTACCTTTCTCCATGCAGGAAAGTATTTGCATTAGATGTGGTTGGTCAGATACCAGAGGAGCTGCGAAATCTAACTTACCTGACAAAGCTGTATGAACTATTTCCATGTTAATCTTTTTAAGCCAAAGAACTCATTTGAAGAGGGCGAAATTGGTTTCAGGGCATCGCACATTTGTGACGTTTATTGTAGAACGCTCACAAATCACAATTTTGGTTTTGTTCGAAAACATTGCAAAATAGTGGTTATTTTCTATAGGAGACTGCGTTCATTATAATAATGTTATCCATGTAGGAGGGGGAAGAGAAGGCATGTGAAAGGTCTATTTTGCCCTTGCTTATGGATGTTCAGTTGCTGTAGTGCGTGACCCCTTTGGTCAGAAGCACGTGGCCACAGAAAGAAGAGGGGCATGGAGATAGAACGCTGACAAGTGGGTTCCACTTGGCTCGGTTTTTTAGTTTTTCTACAATTTAATGCCTCCCACTAGCAAAGATAATATTATTTAAATACCCGTAGTATTTTGTGGCAAATAGCCACTATTTTGAAGTATCTTACAATCAAACCACGATTTTATAGTGTTTTAGAGCCAATGCCACCATTTTATAGTGTCATGTAGTTTTTTTTTTTTTTTTTTTGCCTTTGAAGTATTACAGGAAGGTTGTTGCAACCAGACCCAAACTATACCTAATAGATGTACACAGTTGCACTCACCATGAGAAGAACTTCTAGTTAATGCTCAACGTCGTGTTCTTAACTAATTAGAGAGGGAAAAAAAGAGTGAACACAGTAGATTGCCAAGCTGAGTATCACTTTTAGTCATACATCAATAGGTTAGAATGGAAAGAACAACGCATTCATGTTGATTCATATAATATATGTACTTATTCTTATCTCAGTTGTATATAGACTAATAGACGTTCTTTCATTAACTAGAAATATGCTGTCCAAATCGAACATGCTCCCAACATTGACATGTTTGTCTCTGCATTTGTGTTACAGGTCTTTTTTGGCAACACGCTACTTCAAATTGCGTTGCTATTGCTTTCCAATGCCTATATGAGTCAAATATTGCTGCATGTTTACCAAGAAGATTACCTCCCAATAGGAGTATAGAAATAGGGAGTGACTATTGTACAGACGACTGAAATTTTTTTATCTCTCAGTCATCTGAAGTTGCACTCTGAATCACCTGAAGTTGCAGATGATTTTTTGAAGAGAGGTTGCAACTTCAGTTGATTGAGAGTACAACTTTAGGTGCACTCTGAATCACCTAAAGTAACAGGTTTTTTTTTGAGGGGGCTACAATTTCAGTTAATTGAGAGTGCAATTTCAGGTAACTGAGAGATAAAAAAATTTCAGTCACCTATACAATAGCAAAATCGATAGAAATATTGGTCTTACGTAGTGGTGTGAAAAATGTCGTACGCTTGTCATGTCGGATGGAAGGGACAGGGTTCCACCAAGTGATACTATATAATCAGAATTTGTATTATAATTATACGTTCATGGTAATATATTTAGTTATATTTAAAATTTATTGAAAATAATTTATTTGTTAGTATTATAATAAGTTGTCACTATATAAAGTATAATCAAATCGTAACTTGTATTTATATTTTATACTTCTATATGGTACATGTTGTGCACCACTGATCAATATATTACAGTAATGAATTGTAATTATCAAACAAAATTAACATGCTTTTATAGTTAAGCTGGAAAAATGGACAACTAATGGCGGAAAATGGCTAATTAATTATTCAAGACCGCTAAATTCTCTTTGCATATACTTCCTCCATCCAAATTTATAAGGCATATTTTCTCTTAACACATAAACGAAGAAGATAGTGAAAATAGTTAGATTACCCCTAATTATTATCTGTAAGCACTATATTCAATGTATGTATGCAGAGAATAATAAATAAAGCTGTATATTTATTAGGGATATAAAGAGAACATTACACTAATTTTGAATTAAAATATGAAATATGCTCTATATTTATGAACAAGGCTATTCAAAAAATAAATCCTATAAACTTGGATGGAGGGAGTACCATATGTGACCCTTTAACCACCTCTAATGATTAATCAACCAACTAATTGACCGAAATGGTCATTTTCACAACAGTTGTTTTGCATCGGATATCTTTCAGGGATCTACGACGAAATTACTTGACAGGATCTTTACCGGCATTCATTGGAGAGTTGACCATGTTGAAGTCTATGTAAGAATTACAATTCATTTTTTTAGAAGCTTTGCATTTAAATGTTAAGTATTATTATGTGGTATCTTGTTAGTACATCATTGTCATTCTTTCTTTTCAAAATTACAAGATCTGTGACAATCAATGCATTGACGGGAATTGTACCACGCGAGCTGGGCAACCTGAAGAATCTCGTTAAGTTGTAAGAGCGATCTCATTTGTTATTGTGGTGATCTCGAATACAGCTGAAAAATACTCTAACCACATGGCCCTGCTTAATCTGTTATTACATAATATAATATTCGTGGTTGTTCAAAAGCTCATTTCTTGTAGAAGTTACTTGACCAAATCAAAAAAGAGTTAGCTCCGTAAATCAAGCATATGGATTTTTCATCTACCAATTGCTTCGTACATGTATTTTCTAACCCACGTTTCTTTGTGTTTCAGGGGCATGGCCTCAAATGAGTTTGTCGGCCCACTTCCTGAAGAATTACAAAACTTGACCAAACTTGAACAACTGTTATGTCTTGGTTCTGCTTGACTTACCCTTTCCTTCTAACAACCCATGTATATGTACCATAATTGAACAGAACCATTCCTCTTGCGATTACAGGTATATTGATAGTTGTGGTTTAAGCGGGGAACTACCATCAACCTTTTCCAAACTTAAGAACCTGACAGTCCTGTAAATTCTCTGAGAACATATTTTCTGTTCTTAACACGTTTGGTGCAAGCAATGCATTAACTTTGTTCTTATGCATCCAGATGGGCATCAGATAATGATTTCACTGGGAAAATACCTGATTATATTGGGAGCTTGTTAAATTTGCAAGACCTGTAAGACGAAACACCACTTGATTACTGTCTTAATTTTCTTCGATTGTTTCCTTCTAGGTGAACTTAACGAGACAAATATGATCTGCACGTGTTTTCGATGTTCACGATAAGGCTGAAGCTACTCTCATTTCAGAGGGGAAAAAATAATTCTGCCCCCTACTGTCTTGCATTTTAGTGCCTATCTAACTACATTTTCAAAAGTTTTAAAAGGAATCAACTCCTTTCACTTCTAATTAGATGTATGTGTCAATGCAGGAGACTCCAAGGAAATAATTTTGACGGTCCCATTCCTGCAAGTCTTTCTAATCTTATCAAATTGACAAGTTTGTAGGTTCTTCCAACTTTACATCTGGTGACACCTGTTGTGTGCTTGTTGCAAAAGTTATGTTTGTGGTTCATTAACTTTTATATTGTGAAGGCAAATAGGCGATTTAACGAACGAGATGTCTTCATTGGCTTTTGTTGGTAACATGACATCTTTGGATAAGCTGTACGGTGACATCGCATGTACTTAACAACATATTGTCTATCTCTTGGCATATGTGGGACATCTTAAAGCTTTTTATTCCCTTCTTACAGAATTCTGAGAAACTGCATGATATCTGACAACCTTGCTTCAGTGGACTTCTCAAATTTTGTACAACTCTTCTACCTGTAAGTAACTTTTGACAAAAACTAAGTTTACAATTATTTGGAAGCTGTTTGAAATCAACAATTATTGGGAAGCTGTTTGAAATCAACAATTATTGGGAAGCTGTTTGAAATCAACAATTATTGGGAAGCTGTTTGAAATCAACTTGTTTAGTTGCGAGTACAATGTGATGGTGTCGAACTTTTTGCTCTTCGTGTGTTTCTGGGTGAATCAGGGACTTGAGTTTTAACGGCATCACAGGCAAAGTTCCTCCAACCCTCCTGAACCTGAGTTCGCTCAATTACCTGTAAGGAAATCTGTATAAAATCTAATGCTTTTACCAGTTCTATTTCAAGTAGTACTATCAACTCTCCCCATACTAAAGTTTATAGGAACCAGATTTCTTGGGAGCAATAACCTCTCTGGGAGCCTGCCAGAAATAAAAAGCCCTTCACTTAATACGATGTAAGTTGTTTTCATCTTTCGTTTCAAAAAAAGTTGTTTTCTTCTATTTCATAATTCAGTTATTTTTATGTGACACCCCGGCCCTCCACAGGACCCAAAATGCTATCACCACATATTTACCATTTTAAAAGTATTGCTAATCCAACTTTTAGCAGCACCTTCACTATTTTTATGGTTACCCACAGGGAACAAACAACAAATAAATATCGGATAATCACAATAAACCAACTAACTTCATATTTCAGAAACCATAATATAAACAGACTTTGTGCTCCACGACCATAGAGACCCACCACCACGGCTCGCAAGCAAACTTAAACCAAACAGCGAGCCACAAAAGACTTAGCCCTAAATTAAACATAAAAGTTCAGTGTAAGACTAAGCTGATATTTCATATGTGCAGTACCAAAAAGACTATCCCCATTCCATGCATGTCGTCATCATTCACCTAAACACAATGACAAAGTAAGGGTGAGTCCGGAGACTCAGCAAGCACATGATAAAACAATAACATCACTTTAGCAATTTAATCGATTTCACGAACTGTAAGCTATAAATTAACTCTATGACGGTAAACTGTAAATTAAGTTCGTAACTGTAAACTGTAAATCAATTCTATGTCTGTAAACTGTAAATCAACTTTATAACTGTAAACTATAAATCAATTTTGTAGCTGTAAACTATAAATCAATTATGTAACTGTAAACTATAAATCAGTTCTGTAACTGTAATCTGTAAATCAATTCTGTACTGTAAATTGTATCACTTTCTCTGTCACTTTTATGCAATGCAATGCTATGCAATGCATATGTAACTGTAACTTATACCGGTATAGTGGAGGGTACACCCGTTGATGTCATCCTCTCCCTCCATCCTGTGGAGGTGCCTACCTCTGTAGGTCTTATTTAAGAGCACTCTGGACTAGTCATATGACTTTCTCACTGACCTGACTCTTATGCATTTTGTATGATGCAATATGCTTCAAATGTGGATGTCTAATCATAAGTGATACTCATCAAGGTATGATTAGCACATAATCAAATGCATCATCTCATAAATACCGTAAATCACAGCATGAAAACATGAATAACAAACATTCACCACAGTTTACTTTTCTACCATGCACTTGCCTGTTAACCTAGCGGACAGTGCGTGGATGGCACCAGACTCGAACCGCCACCTGAACAAACATTAACTATTTCAATTCATTGCTAATGTAATACATTCATATACGAGTAAATGACATCACTCTAACGTCCAACCAACATAATCAAACCCTGTTCCACTGGGCAACTTCTCATTGCCCTGATGCTTAACCAGTCTGTAAAATTAGCGATTTCATTATTTATACTCACCGATCGAATTCTATATGCTTAATCTCACTTTAATCGATCACACTATTTAACCTTAATTTATTCTCTCCCCCTCCCTTTCCTGCCACGGATCGACTAGATCAGTAGTGGCAATACCCATTTCACCGTTCAGGCATTCATATTAATAAACACCGTCTAAATGGCCACTACATCAATTCTAACTTATGCACGACTTAGTAAATAAGCATGGAGAAGGATTTTCGAGGCGTTACCTTAGCCCTGAACGACTGGATTGGGGAACTACTTATCGTCCCTTAGCCGGATCAGGTGTTGGACGCCGGACCAAACTTTCCTTATTTTTCCTCTCTTCTTTTTCTCCCTTTCCTCTTTTCTTCTCTTTCTCTTTTTTTCCTTTCCAGCGCCGGCTCTCTCCTTCTCTTTTCTTTTCTTCCTCTTCCTTTTTCCTCCCAGTGCCGACGCCCCCTTCTTCCTTTCTCTTCTTTACTCCGCCGGCGCTCGCTGGCTTTCTTCTTTATTTTCCTCTTTCTTTTTCCTCCGTCAGCTAACTCCTCGCTCTCATCTTCTCCTTTCTCGGTCGGCGTCTCCCGCGTCTCACTCCCACTCCCGGCCGCCTCCTCTTCTTCCTCTTTCTTCTCTTCCTCCCCTCTCCCTTTTTTCACCAACGGGAGGCAGGACGGCAGTGCACGTCACTGAAGGTGCTCGGCTTCTCCCTCCTCTACTCTCGACTGGCCAGCCCTCCACCCCTGGTCGGCTCCCCGCTCTTCCCTCGACTCCCCCCTACGCGGCATGCGGCCAGCGAAGCAAGGGAAGACGACGGTGAGCCGCAGGGAGGAGCGGCAGTAGCAGTAGGGGCGAAAAGCAAGGCGGGGGTAGCGGCGCTAGACGACAGCGATGCACGCGAGTTGGGGACAGCGATAGTGGCATAGCAAGGTGAAGTGGCGGCAGCTGCTAGAGGGTGACGAGCGACGGCGCCAGGGGGTGGCGAGCGGCGGCGCTGACGGGTGGGCGAGCGGCAGCAGCAGGCGCAAGGGGGAGCGACAGCACACAGGTGTGCACGGGGAAGAGAAGCCAAAATGGCTTTTGCCTCTCCCTCTACCTGGCTCCCTCTCTCTCTTATAGCTTTGGGGATGGGTCGGGCTGGCCCTCATCCAGCCTAGGTATTACAGTCTACCCCCTTAACAGAATTCAACCCCGAATTCTGAAACTCGGTAATCTATATGAAAAACAAACAAACTGAGCCAAACAGAAAACAACTCTTAACTCATACCCATGGGGAACAACTCTGGGTACTTCTCGCGCATGCGAGATTCCAATTCCCACGTCGCTTCTCACTCAGTCTGATGCGACCATAGGACTTTAACATACTTTATCGTTCTGTGCCTCAACACTCTCTTCGATTCCTCCAGAATCCGAACTGGACGGGACTCGAAGGTAAGGTCTTGCTTAAGGGGCAATGGTTCTAGAACAATCTCATGTTCTGGATCCCTTAAGTACTTTCTCAACATAGAAACATGAAACACATTATGAACTCCTCGCATAGACTCAGGAAGATCCAAACGATATGCCAACTTTCCAATTCGTGCCAGAATCGGAAATGACCTAATATACTGCGGGCTAAGCTTCCCTTTGGTACCAAATCGCACAATTCCTTTAGTAGGAGACACTCTCAACAACACCTGATCCCCCACTTCAAACTCTAAGTCTCGCCTTCTAATATCCGCATAGCTTTTCTGCCTACTCTGGGTAGCTAGCAGATTTTGTCTAATCTCCTCCACTTATTCCACTGTCTGCTGGACCCAATCTGGACCCAGAACTGCCTTGTCACCTATGGCATCCCAACAGAGTGGCGATCTACATTTTCGCCCATACAGAACCTCAAATGGCGCGGCCCGAACACTGGAGTGGTAGCTGTTGTTGTAGGCACACTCCACGAGTGCCAACTGATCTTCCCAGCTACCTTTCCACAACAAAACATAGGACCTCAACATGTCCTCTAGTGTCTGAATGGTGCGTTCAGACTGCCCATCTGTCTGTGGGTGGAAAGCGGTACTAAATTGGAGTTTATGCCCAAAACGCTTTGCAGGCTCGCCCAAAACTTGGAGACAAACTTGGCATCTCTGTCCGAAACTATTGTCTTGGGCACACCATACAATCTCACTATCTCACACACATAGACAGGTGCCAAATCACTCATTGAATTCATCGTATGAATAGGGATGAAGTGTGCGAACTTACTGAATCGATCCACCACTATCCAAATCGCACCCTTACCTTGCTAGGTACGAGGCAAGCCGACTACGAAATCCATGGTAACATCATCCCAGGGCCACTGAGGAGCATCTAAAGGCTGCATCAGTCCGGCGGGATGCTTATGCTCAGCCTTCACTTGCTGACAAATCCCGCAAGATGCCACATACTGCGCGACATCCACTTCATTCTCTTCCACCAAAAGCTTTTTTTCAAATTCTGATACATCTTGGTCTCACTAGGATGTACAGTGTATGGGGTATAATGAGCTTCTCTCAAAATATTGTCCTTGAGTTGAGCCTTTTGTGGCACGTAAAGATGGCCCCTAAACCGCAATGCACCTGACTCATCAAGGCTAAAATCCCCCAATTTTCCTTCATCGAGACGCTTCTTCACTTGTTGAAGTAATCGATTGTGTTGTTGTGCTTGTTTCACCCATTCTGGAATTGCTGATTCTAGCAACAACTATGTCTCCACCTATGCTATACCAGCATAATAATAGGAAATTCCCATCCATTCAAAGTCAACAACAAGACAACTTACAATGGAGGGCGTCGTCTTGCGACTAAGGGCATTAACAACTACATTTGCTTTGCCTGGATAGTACTGGAGAGTGAGATCATAGTCTTTGATCAATTCCAACCATCTTCTTTGCCTCAAACTTAACTCCTTCTGAGTGAAGATGTACTTGAGGTGCTTATGGTTAGTGAAAATCTCACAGGATTCTCCATACAAATAATGCTTCCAAATCTTTAGAGCGAAAACCACTACAGCTAGTTCTAAATCGTGAGTAGGGTAATTCTTCTCATATTTCTTTAATTGTCACGAGGCATACACGATCACTTTGCTATCTTGCATGAGCACACAACCCAAACCCACTCGCGATGCATCCGAGTAGACCGTGAAACGCTTTCCTAGCTCAGGAAGAGTGAGAACAGGAGCAGTTACTAACTTCTCTTTCAAAATATTGAAACTGCGCTTGCATTCCCAGGTCCACTGGAATTTCATGCCCTTCCACGTGAGTTGAGACATTGGCTTGGCAATAATGGTGAAGTCTTTCATGAAACGCCGGTAATAACTAGTTAAGCTAAAAAAACTTCTCACCTCCTTAACATTGGATGGTCTCTTCCAGTCTACTACTGTAGAAATCTTGGTTGGATCTACTGAAATACCCTCCTAATTAATCACATGTCCTAGGAAGCCAACTTTAGAAATCCAGAACTCGCACTTTTTCAACTTAGCGAAGAATTGATTTTCCCTCAGAGTCTCTACATGAGCCTCAAATTCCGCTCATGCTCTTCCTTCGTCTTGGAATAAATCAAGATATTATCAATGAACACAATTACAAAGTCATCCAAATACTTGTGTAGGATGTTGTTCATCATTTCCATAAAAACAGCAGGGACATTTGTTAGTCCAAAGGACATAACTTTATACTCATAGTGTCCATACCTCATAGAGAAAGCTATCTTTTCAATATCTTGCTCCCGCACTCGAATCTGATTATACCCAGATTGTAGATCAATTTTGGAAAACATCTTGGCTCCCTTCAATTGATCAAACAAGTCCTCGATGCAATGCAACGGGTATTTATTCTTGATGGTCACCCAATTAAGAGCACGATAATCTATACACATGCACCAACTCCCATCCTTCTTCTCAGTGAATAGGACGGGGGCTCCCAGGGTGACACACTACAACGGATCAACCCCTTGGACAATAGCCCATCTAATTGCTTCTTCAACTCTTCTTGGAGTGGTCGTGCTAAACGGTACGGGGATATTGAGATAGGCCGAGTGCCAGGAACAAGTTCAATCCTGAACTCCACATCTCTTGTGGGTGGCATTCTCGAAAGTTCTTTAGGAAATATGTCGAGGTACTCACATACCACTAGAATATCCTCAATGCGCAAAGGTGCGCTTGGTTTTTCCGCAAGTGATAGAAGTAATCCAAACTTAAACATTCGTCGGCTAGGGAACAGGCTAGCCAACACAAAAAGAGAACCCGGAGATGCATTCCCCTGAAAGGTTATCTCCTCCCTTGAAGGAGCTTGTAAAGTGATTGTCCTCTAGAAGTAGGAAATCACTGCCTGGTACTGATGCAACCAATCCATATTGAGGATCACATCAAAATATTCTATCGGAATAACCATGAGGTTGGCCACAATCCTAGCCATCAACTGAAACCATGCATCCGGGACAAACCATTGATCTAGCAATAATACCCCTTGGGGAATTGACTAAAACCGACTGTGAAATCTATTGCATACTCAATTTTGCCTTTCTAGCAAACTCATGAGAAACAAATGAATAAGTGGCACCGGAATCGAAAAGAACGAGAGCACTGTGTGAACCCACTAACAGAGTACCTGTCACCACATCCGGTCGACTCGCAGACTTAGTGGCAGGTAATGTGTAGACTCCGGATGGCACCAGAGCAGCGAGAGTCCCGACGCTCTGCTGTGGCGACATCTAAAAGGGAGGCTATGCAGCATACTGAAGTGGAGTACTTGGAGTAGGAGGCTAGTAGTACCCGGTAGGCAGCGCCCAGGAAGGAGGCTGCTGCGTAGGAGCAGCCGGCAACACCTGGACTAACCCCAAGATGAGGCATTCGATGACGCAGATACCGGCTCCCACTTAATGATACTAGAGGGATTCTGACGACAAACCTTCTCCATGTGGCCCAACCGGCCACAGTGTCGACATTCCCCTGTCCAAGAACATTCGACAGCTCGGTGCTCACCACCACACTTAAAACAAATCATGCCCTGCCCTAGGATAGGATGCAATAATGGTGGTGTAGGACACGACAACGTCAACGATTTAGACTTGGATGACTGTGAAGAATGCTGACTCCATTGGACTTTTTAGGAGCAGGCCGCTGAGATGACCCACTCTTCTCACTATAACTCCTCTTCTGGTCACCACCAGAAGTACTCAGACCACCAGAGAGTTGTGACCCTTTAGTGAGCTGCATCTCCATCTCCATTCCTCTAGCCTGCTCGACCACGGACCTAAAATCATGTGGTGCAGTATCCCCCATAACATACCGATACTCAGAACGGAGCCCTCGGCAGAACCTTTTGGCCTTCTCAAGGTCACTACTTGTGACCAACGGATGTAAAGCGGATCAAGTCATTGAACCATGCCTCGTACTCAGCTACTGTCATCTTTCCTTGTACAAGGGTCGACAAGGCAACCTCCATACTTTCCACAAAAGATTCTGGGTAATACTTCACCTTGAACTGCTCGATGAAGACCTCCCAGGTGGCTGGACCTTAGGCAGAGGTTCTGGCTGAAAGGACTCCCTCCTACCAGATGTCTGCTTGACCTTTCAATTGAAAGGCCACAAAGCGAGCTCTAAGCTGTGAATCATCTCTAAAGCTTTGAACTGCCTTCCCATATAGCGCAACCAGTCTGCAGCTTGGACTGGCATACCTGTCCCATCAAAAGTATCCAACCGCAATGCCATCCATTCGTGAAGGCCCATTCTTGGCTCCGATGTGACTGGAACGGCAGTTGGGACAGTGATAGGTACGGCCGCAGCAGTAGCAGCAGGCGCTTGTCGGCGAAACGCACAAACCTCCTCTATGAATTCCCGCAGCAAGGCTGAAGACCTTACTTGAACCCCAGCTACAGACTGCTCAGCAGACCCAACTTCCATGTCGGGTGCCTCCTGCTGAACCTCTAGCGATGGCTCTGCTTGGGCATGGCCTTGGCCCGCACTGCGACCACGACCTCTACCTCTCGGCATCTCTATTCACAACAGAGAAGCAATCACACAATCAACTCACGATCATCAACTTTAGCAGTATAAATCAACATGACAATTAGGGAAAACACATATGCAATGCAAGTACTAAACCCCATCCTACTGTGCAACAAAGTGTGTCAAATTTAATTCAATTACTTGGTCTAAGTCAAGCTTTAATTGATTAAGGTAGCCTAGGTTACCAAATTATCTATCACGGACCTAACGTCTGCTCTGATACCAACTGTAACACCCTGGCCCTCCACAGGATCCAAGATGCTACCACCACACACTTACCATTTCAAAAGTATTGCTAATCCAACTGGTGCTGCTAAAAGTTGGATTAGTAACACTTTTGAAATGGTAAGTATGTGGTGGTAGTATCTTGGGTCCTGTGGAGGGCCGGGGTGTTACATTTTAATCAATTTTGTCAGTGTCAAACCTTCATACTGACAGTATGCATGTCCACCACTCTGTGCTACACGCAAAATTAGGTTTTATTTAGTTTATATTTGGTGTGTAACGTGTCTTGGACATTCTTTTTCTTCCTCTTTTTGATGAATATACGCCTTCATCTTTCTTTGCAGAGATCTGTCGTACAATATGCTCTCAGGAAGATTTCCTTCTTGGGTTAGCACGAACAATTTACATGTGTAGGTTATTCTCGTCTAATGTCCATTTAGAAAGTAAAAAAAATAATACATGTCTAGTATATTTTTAGTCTAGACTGTGAAACTACAAACTATGATGAACATGATACTTTGTGACCAAACTGTCTGCGTTATATTTCTCTTAGGAATTTGGTGTGGAACAACTTCATGATAGATAGCACCAAAAGCAGGTTTTTCCCCTTGCTTCATTTAGTTTTCCTTCGTCTTTATGAAACACTGATACACCTAATTTAACTATGTGCTGAACTATCTCTTTTGTTTGTAGTATTTTGCCTTCAGGACTAAATTGTCTTCAGCGAGATACTCCATGTTCTATTGGCCCTCCATATTGTGAGCCCAGGAGCCCTTATCTCTTCATCCTTTAGCAGTACCTTCCTTGGGAAACACTAAAATCCCAAGAGAAATCCTAAGAGAAACAGCCCTTATCACTTCTGTATTTTTGTTAACTTGTAGATTCCTCCTTTGCGGTTGACTCTGGTGGTAACAGATCCATTAGAGGCTCAGACAGCTCCATTTACGAACGTGATGATGCCAGTCTGCAAGATGCATCGTACTACGTTACGAATTCAACGAGATGGGGTGTTAGCAACATCGGGAAATTCATGGAGGGCCCTAATAATGAGAGTTCCCTTATATACACTTCTGACAAGTTTAGCAACACCCTTGATAGTGAAATATTCCAGACAGCTAGAATGTCACCCTCTTCATTGAGATACTACGGCATTGGGCTCAAGAATGGCACTTACAACGTTTTGCTTCAATTTGCAGAGATCTTCTTCCCAGATGATAAGACCTGGAAAAGCGTGGGAAGGAGAATTTTCGATATATACATCCAGGTGGCCTATTCTTGAACATACCAGCGAGTGATAATCTCTTTTGTTGGGCTGAGTCTGTGTGTGTTTGGCCCATAAGCCCATGCATGTGTGTATTTATACCAATTAGCAAGAGAAAAAAGTGATTCAATCCAACCAACTTTACTCTTAAACGTACTTGACAAAAGTGTGGGAATGATTTCTCTTATGTTTTATCTACTGAATTGATTCTAGGATCTTTCATTTTCTTTTGTAAATTTTAAAAAATTTTGCTGGCTTACTTGGTGCAGGGAGAACTTAGAGAAAAGGATTTTGATATAAAGAAGCAGACAAATGGGAAATCTTTTACTGCTGTTCAGAGGCCGTATGTTGTTGAAGTTACGAGAAATTTCATGGAGATTCATCTCTTTTGGGCTGGAAAGGGCACTTGTTGCATTCCTTTCCTGGGGTACTACGGGCCATCTATCTCAGCATTAAGTGTATCTTCTTATGGTACTGTTGACTATCTCAGGAAACAATTGGTTCCAGGAGATAATCTTACAATAATCCATTTTCTGTTATCTTACTCCTACTGTAGGTAGCAACAATGAAGGGGATCCTGGTCCAAAGAAAAACAGTACTGGTGGTGAAAGTACAGGTAGCAGTAAAACAGGTTTGATTGCTGGAGTTGTAGTCTGTGCTGCAGTTTTAGGATTTCTAGCACTCACGGGAATCTTTGTTTGGAGGCAGAAAAGAAAGAGGATGGAGGTGGAAATGGAAGGTAATGCAAAGAACGCTGGAATTTTTCATGATTTCTGTAGAAATTGAACTATTTTCTATGAAATTATTGTATTCCAAACAAGGCCTAAAATTATTATAGTAATTATGGGAAGAAATGACACATGCTTCCTTTTTTGCCTGATGTGATGTTCTGCAGAGCTGTTCAGCATAGTGGGAAGGCCTAACGTCTTTAGTTATGGTGAAGTAAAATCAGCTACCGACAATTTTAATCCTAGTAACATTTTGGGAAAGGGGGGATACGGACTCGTTTACAAGGTCAGTTAAATTTCCTCCAAAAAATCAACTTTTTTAGGAAAGCAGAAAATACATCTTATGTGATTTGCGCTCATTTCGTTCTACAATCTAGCATTCTCTATACTCCATTGCACCCTAAGTAGCTCTACACTTCATTGCAGATTCAAGTAGTTAATTACGATTCGTAATCTACTAAATATAATGTACTTGTTGCATGCTGAAATCATGAGGTAATGACAGAATATCTTTTTTGTGTACAGGGTAAGCTACTTGATGGGAGAATGGTAGCTGTAAAGCAGTTGTGTCCGACATCTCATCAAGGGAAAAGGGAGTTCATTACAGAAATTGCAACCATATCCGCAGTTCAACACCGAAACCTTGTGAAGTTGCATGGCTGTTGCATTGAGAGGAATACACCACTTTTGGTTTATGAGTATCTGGAAAATGGGAGTCTTGATCGAGCAATCTTTGGTACTTTTTACTTTTCTCGACCTCCTAAACTTGCAGTAGATCTGCACCATGAAAAGCAAACCTCCAAGTTGCCTAAAGCTTCAGTGAAAATGCAGGTAGGACGAACTTGAACCTAGATTGGAGAACACGCTTCGAGATATGCGTAGGCATTGCTAGAGGCCTGGCTTATCTCCACGAGGAATCCAGCATGCGGATAGTGCACAGGGACATCAAAACCAGCAATGTCTTGCTCGACGCTGATTTCATCCCCAAGATCTCTGACTTTGGGCTGGCCAGGCATTACAAGGACAACATGACTCATCTTAGCACCGGAGTTGCTGGCACCCTGTAAGAACATTTCTCACTACTCTTGATTATTCCAATGCACATTAATAAGTGAAAATCAATAAGGTAATCACCGTGGTGTGTTTTCAGTGGTTACCTCGCGCCCGAGTATGCCATGATGGGCCACCTGACAGAGAAGGCTGATGTTTTCGCATTTGGCATCGTGGCATTGGAGATCATTGCTGGACGGACAAACTTTGATGAGAGTCTTGAGGAAGATAGGAAATATCTTCTTGGATGGGTGAGCTAGCTGATCAACATTTACATACTTATCCTAACATCAAAACAGTTTCCATCAATTTATTTAGTATACTAACTAAATTACACTTTGGTTTTTAAAAAAAATAAATTACACTACTATTCGCAGGCCTGGCGTCTTCACGAGAGCAGACAGACACTTGAATTGTTAGATCCTCAACTCGCAGAATTCGACGAGGAAGAGGCTGCACGAGTTATCAGTGTTGTTCTTCTTTGCACGATGGGTCTGCCTCAGCAACGCCCACCAATGTCGAAGGTCGTGTCCATGCTTACTGAAGATATCGAGATGACCGAAGTGGATACGGCTATGAGGCCGAGTTACGTCCCTGATTGGCAGCTCAGGAGCGGGAACGATGGCTTCCTCGCGAACTTCTCAGGATCGTCAATGCAACAGTCTTCAGCCAGACAAGTCAGGGCGCCGTCGAGCTCAAGCAACAACCAAAAGTTCCATACGGACACCTCCCCTCTGGCTGTGTCGCCTTGTTCGAGCAGCGAGATTGTCGAGGGAAGGTGACTGACTGCACAAGACTGTTGCATTAGACTGGGGCCCCTGGCTCAGGTTTGGATTTCAGATCCACGTAACCGTGACTAGTTAACAACTCTGAAAATATGTACATGAGCTTTGAAATTGAAACTCAAAGGCAGAATATTCCTTGTATTTGAATAAGATCTCTCTTTTCAATTTTGTTAGACCATGTGGATGGTCATAAATAAAAAGATGATGAACAATTGATATTTGATTTGCTTTGGATTTTGCATTTGTTAAAAACTTAGTCGTTTGCTGTTGAAGACTTTGCCTTTGATTAATTTTGCACAGTTACGAGTGATCTCAGTCTTCAGACTTTAGACTACGACCACAGACTTCAGACTTTAGACATCACACATCAGACTACGACCACAACATGCTCCAACCACAACACTTCGAACACGACTATGACTATAGCAGTCTTCGACCACGGCATGAACACGACTACGACTAGGCTGGCTTCAACCAACAGCATGAACATGACTACAACTATGGCTGCCTTCGACCACGACCAGCTTTCGACCACGGCAGTACAACTTCAACCTTACGACCACGACAGCTTTCAATAACGTCTGGTTTCGACTATGGCAGTACGACTTTGACCTTACAACCACGGCAGCTTTCGACTACGTTTGGCTTTGACCATGGCAGTACGACTTCGATCTTATGACCACGGCTTAGGATGCTTATTCTTTTGATTTGACAGGTTTGGGCTTTTTCATACTTAAGATTTCTTTTAATGCTATTGTTGATTACATTATGTCGAGCGGTGCTATGTGATGTGTTTCTTGTCTGTGATGGCTGCAGGACGTCGAGGCGAAGTCGTGGCGAGGCACGGGATGACCGGACTAGGCGCAGATGGTGCTGAGGTCAGAGCGGTCGGGATGTGCCAAAGACGGCAAGGACTCGAGGTGGTTGCGAGGCTTGGACGGCAAGGAATGAGGAAGCTTCCCGGAAGATACAGGAGGGCCGTTTCGGTAAAAGCGCAAAGCTGCATGAGGAAGCGGATTGGGTCTTTGGTTTAGCGGGCAATGCAAGGAGAAACCCGTTAAGCAAAGACTATAAATAGAGGAGGTGTGTCTCCTAGAGAAGGCATGGATTCCAGAAGTTGCTAGGGCTTTAGGAGTTGGTTTTTACTTTGAGCTTTTCCTTTTGTGCTGTTGAGAGTTGGTGGGAGAGAGCAGAAATGTTGTTTTGCTTTCTGTTTTGAGTTGGTGAGAAGGACAAAGGCTGTTCTGCCCCTTCTCTGCGTGTGCTCGTGCTCCCCTCTCAAGCATGTGTTTAGGAGATGGCATGAGTTCTTGATTTGCAACTGCGTATGGGGCAGCTTGGGTGAATTCCTCAAGTTCTTGTGTTGTGTTCTTGAGGTGTGAGATGCTGTAAGAAATCCCATGTAAGCATTCCTCTCTATGAATCAAGATGAGGAAGACTTTGGCTGAGTGGCTCTTATGGTTCATCTCTTCTTTGTGATCATGTTCTTTTGCATGTTTTTCTCTCCACTGTGATTTAAGTTTCGTTTGAGGGACTGCAGATTTTCTTTGTCTAAGATGAGTTAGTTTTCGCCTCTGTTCTTTGTTTGCGGTTCACAGTTCCTCTCAGTTCTTGTTGATTAGAAGTGATTTTCTTGCTCAATTAGTTGAATCTTTCTTGCTATGAACCGGGAATAGCCTCAAGGTCACTCGACGAATCCATTCCCAAGAGCAAAGATCAAATTTCATGGATAATCTCCTCTCTCAGGCATGCGCCAAGAGTTCCTCTATTTTCTTGTACTTCTAGGGTTTATTATTACGGTGAGCAGAGTATTTTTGGTGTTCTCAATTTCCTTTCAAAAATATGTTCTCTGATTAGTGCTTCCCTGCCCTAAGGTCATTTCTTTTTGAGATCAAGAACCTCATAATCTATGGATATGAGAATCTCAACTTATTTAAGCATTTGATCTCTGTTTTGGTTAGTATGTCTTTTTCAGTTTTGTGCTCAAATTGCTCTCTTTTCAGCCGAATCAATCTTTTGTTTCTTCTTCTTGTTCCTGAGATAAAGATGATATTTAATTTAAAATTCTAATGTCTTTGGCCAGAGAAGAGAAGCAAGATTCCTCGAATTTCCTGTATTTTTGGCTAACTGAAGTTTGTACTGTTTCAGCTATTTGCAGTTCGGGCTTGGTTGATTCTCAGGGTTCAGTTTTTGTTTGGTTGCAGATTCCAGTCTTTCCTCTCTTTGGTTTGCCTTCTTTGCTTATGTTTTGGGCTGTACTTTGTCAACCTGATTGGCTAACTGCAGCTCCCTTGCTAAGTACTTCCTCTCTGCCGATAAGCCCCTATTTTCAGTTTGGTACAGGCTGCAGTTTTCAGTTTTAGCTTCACTGGTTAATGACCATCGGCCAGCACTGTCTTTGTTTATTTTCTGCTGCTGAATTCTGAAACTTTCTGCATTTGTATTTTCGGCCAGCAAGTCTGCAGTCTACTTCTTCTGTTCTGAATCTCATTCCTTTAATCTCTCGGCTGCAGTTTTAGGCCTTGAATTTTCTTTTGTTTTTTTCTTCCGTCCGGACAAACCAGATTTGGTTCTTTTCTCTTGTCGGCCAACATGCATCAATTAGTCCATGTACTCTTGCTACTGCTTATTGCCAATTAGCGTACTGCTTGTGGTATGTTCGATCAGCATTGCTTTTGGGCATTTCTTTCTAATATCAATTAAAGCATATCTCTTGGTTTCAGTTCCCCTGCAGACTTTCAGCCGAGAGTCTTTTCCATTTTTGTGCCGCACTGTTTTGTCTCCTCTTTACTCTTCATGTTTTCGGCAGCTTCTCTGAATTTACTGGGCTAGCATCTTTTTCAGTCTGTCTTCACTCTTGAATTGCCATCATTAGCTGCTACTTGTCCTAATTGTTTTCTTACTAAAATGAGCTGTCAATTATATTTAAATATCTGATTTTTGGTCCGTTTTGCTTCCTTTTTTATTTGCTGTCTATGCTCCTTCTTCAGTAAGATTTCATATTCCTTCTTCATAGCTTTTTAGCTATCGGAGGAGAAGATTGTGTGCGAATACTCGGGGGCGATTTTTGAACGCACCATTCACTCCCCCTCTGTTGCCGTTTTCGATCCTTCAGATACGATATAGGGTGTAATTACACCCACCTCTAATATACCACCTAAACAAACTTGAAATACTCCTTTATCACTTTAGGTATACTCGTATACTGATTATAAGATACTTTAATGTAAACCACACGAAAAAATTGAAAGGGAATCTATAGTTTTTAGCGTATTTTGTAAATACCTTTATATACGCACATAAAAAGGAATATGTTGAAAAAATTGTACATACTACATCTGAAAAAATTGTTCATACCACCTAGATGGTCTTAAATATTCGTAAACTACACGTACATACCCTCAGTTATGCGAGATACGACATAGGGTGTAATTACACCTGGGAGTAGAAAAGAGGCTTTATATATATAATGTCTGGGCACCAAGCGTCCCTACCTTAAAATTGCTTTTAGATGCGTGCATATAATATATCAAGCAAACCCGTTAACATCCATTAATTTCAAAAAGGCATCGATTTGAAAAGGAAGTCATTGATTTAGCATACTGAATCAATTATGGATATAAAGTCTTAATTATGGATCGAAAGTCTCAATCATGTAGTCTGAGCATCATGATGCCCCTGTTATTTATACTATATATATTATTTGTAAAAGTTAAATAGTTTTATTCTATGACACTACTTTTTTTGTCCGGAGGGAGAACCAGCTAGCTGTATAATCGTGCCTAAAGTGTATGCATCAACTTGGGAGATGTTGCTGAACTACCCATGTGCGAGCACGACGACACATAAAAAACAGGCACTATTAGGAGGAACTGTGTCCTACTCACGGTTCACAGTGTGGCTGATAATTATCAATAATTCCTGAAAATCAGTTTTATCAGACACCCCGGATAGAGTATAAATCGATGTTAAATATTTTGGTACAATTTGAATTTGCACCAATTTACAATGATTTCCTTTAAAACTTTCGACTGAAAAACTCTGATATTTTTCAAATTTTGGCCTTTTTAATTTAAATTTTTATTTGAAAATTTCAGACCGAAATACTTCGAAATGTTCTCATTATTGGTGAAATCAGTTTAACCGGACCCTCTGGTAAAAATTTTAAGCTGGTTTTCAAAACCGTGGTCCTAATGCTAGCAAGTATCTCAATTCACGGGCAGCACCAAAGGGCGACTGACAGACGAAAAGAAAGAAAGAAAGAAACACACTCATTGTCTCCTGCGGCTGAACCCAGAAAATCGTAGGGAAACACTGTATTAGAGGTCCGATCAAAACATTGACGTATCTGGCACGACACGGCCAGATTGGACCTGGAAAACGGGCCTGTCGGGCTGTTTGGCCTGGTATAGCGTGTGCTCGGCTTGGCCCGACATGGATAGAGAGTGGATTGAGCCTAGAAAACCGGCCTGTTAGGAGGCTCGATCGGTCCAACATAGCATATCGTGTTTGGGCTGGTCCGGCATGACGAGCACAATGAGGACTACTGGCACGACAAGCATGGTGATGGTGTCCATCCCTCCTCGGCGTTATCCATCATCTTGAAGACGCACGTCGCGGCAAGGGGCCACCATCATGGCACCGCCGACGTAGCAGCGAGTGAGGCAAAGCAGCGCGAGGGCGCCGAGCGAGGCTGAGAGCACGGGTGTGACGGTGACTGATGCTCCGCCGGCCAGTGGCGGAGCCAGGATTTAAACGGTAGGGATGCGAACTCAAGACATGTCCGCTCTAAGATAAATTCAAATGACATAGTATGAAAGTTCAATGTAGATAACTAAGCAATCATTCAAGTATTATTCATGTATGTTATTTCTTAACTTGTTAGGATTGATCATAACTCTTGCAACTCCCTTTTATGTTTTGATTCTTGAGATCATTCTTTTAAATCTAAAAGTAAAAAAGGAGTAATTTACTTTCTGGTGCCTCAGACCAATCTATATACAACAATCTATGAACATCATGAAAACCATTCCAGCAGAGCTATTTGACACATGAATATCAGAAAACGATCTACCAGCACTCAAGATTCAAGAAGCTAATCAACATCAAGGACTCAGGTGTATATAAGAACTAGACGATAAAAGACAAGGCACAATAAGTAAGGAACATAGGGGACCTAGCGAGGCGGGTGTAGAAGAGTTGCTTAAAGAGCTTCTGGCATTTCTCAATGGTGGGTGGGTCGATGATGTACTCTTTGTTCCTCTCAATAAGTGTATTGTGGTACGCGTGCCCGTGCATGGCCATTAACCTTGTCGCGTCGCACGCCTTGGACTGCAGCTACGCTAGCTTCGACACCAATATCGCCATGGATCTGTCGTTGTTTCACAATTAAATCAGAGTAATGCGGATGAGAAAAATCAGAATAATATATCTACAAATTGAGAAGCACGTGATCGAGACTTGACTCGATGACTTTTTTGGTTTACCTTTTCCTCTCTAGTGCCTGGTGGTCGCTGGCAGCGGCGGCAATGAGCTACGTGTGAGTAAAGCCATGTGCTTGAGCTTGAGCTCGGTTGTTGCACTAGTGCAGAAGCTTGAAAGATTTGGCCGATTGAGGAATCTTCGGTTGGGGTGGTCTATTGACTGAGAAAGTGAGCATAGCGTGGGCACTTAGACTAATAGGTTTAACTTGTTGCCTATCGGATCTAATGGGCTGTTAGGAGTATGTTAGTATATGTTGTCTATATTTTATATACTAAGAGAGGTATATATCGATTTTTTGTAAAAAAATTTTAAAGGTGCAATTGCACCTCTATGCATCATGTGGCTCCGCCTATGCCAGAGGCGGCTTGCGCTAGCTGAGACGCTGGACGGAGGAAGAGGCGTGTCGTCGTCGTCGCCGAAGTGGGAGAAATTGCCTTCGCCACCATCAGCCGAGTATTGAGCGGCCCTGACGTCGATGAACTCCTCCTTCAGGCCGGCGATGCCCGAGCGCACGTCGTCCTTGGCGTCGATGGCATCGGCATTATCGCCTGGGCTGGGCATGCACGCACCTGGGTCACTGTGGAAGAAGGGGATGAAATGATGAATGGAATCAATGGTCAATGGATGGATGGCAGCAGGTAGCACACTGCACACTAGCACGGCAGCTAAGCTAGCTAGCTCGGCTCGCCTAGCTAGTTATTTGAACTTTAAGTTCATAATTTTGGACGTTTCTAGCACTGTTGATAGCCAAAATTCCAAAAATAGCCGCGTTGAAAACACAATTCCAAAAATAGCCCCCAAACGACCGCACGATTAATGGCAACGCGACACGTGTCCAGTGGTGCGGCCGGGGAGCGCACCACACCTGAGTGGTGCGGTCCCCGACCGCACCACACCCCCGCCGTCATGTCAAAGGCAGTGGTGCGGAGGGGCAGCGCACCACCCGGCCAAATGGTGCGGCTCCCGACCGCACCACATGCCTGGCATCCCGTCCCATCGCCAAAGCCCCAGGATTCCCTCGTGTTGCTGGCTTTTTTCGCTGGAAGTAGCTCCCGTGCTGCGCTGCTATTGCATGTTCTTCTGCAGGATTGTAACACGTGTATATACATGAGAACCGGCCCCTACTTCATTCTGTGCATGTGACTGTTATTTTCTCGCGATAAAAGGAAGAGGGTGGCATGGCTTTCGAAGGCTCCAGTGCATTTGCATTTGCTCTAGACAGAGAAGCAGCCAGAGAGGGAGCAAGAAAGGACGCTCATACTGAAGGAAAGAAGAACACAAACACGGGATTTGGAGCAATTTTGGAAGGTATCTGAAGTTCTCGCAATTGTGAAAGTTGTAGATCCTCTCGTGAGCTTCAAGAAAAGGTAAATATCATCTCCATGCGTTTAAGATGGTATTATAGTGATTAGCCTGTAATTAGCGTACACGATGTCAATATGTCTATATTTTATGTAATTATCGTGTTGTATTCTATATTTTATGTTAAGAAATGAAGTAATGTTGTTGTAATGTAAAATATTTGTAGTTATTTGTGGTCGTAGTATATTGCAATTTTTTTATAAAATATTTGTAGTTGTAGAGTACTGTAATTTATATTTTATGTGAATAGTTTTTGTACTGATGTTGTAAGCAGTAATCTTGCTGTTTGTTAAGTGGATTATAACTACATTTAAATGGTGTCATTGTGAAGCACATAGCTAGTCGGAAAGGCCACTTGCGCATGTACTGTTTGTATTAACATGTACTCATTTTGTAACCAAAATCACTGAATAATATTAGATCTTGCTATGCATGTTCATAAAAAAAATCTATGTTAAAGTGTAACGCTGCATATATGAAGCATGGCACATTGTTGGGTAGTACTAGAAATGTAGAGGAAGTAGTATTAGAAATGTAGAGGATCTAACAGATTGGGAAAAAAATGTAGTTATTTGATCGATGTAAGAAATCGTAAGTAAGAAATGATGAAAAATGAGTTGCTCGATTAGTGATTTAATTAGTAGAATAATAATACAAAATGTAATTTGATTTGCAGTAAAATTTGAATTTAATGTGTTAGCGCGCTCTGCAAATAAAGTAAAAAATACAATGAGAAGTTAAAAATAAATTAGACTCTATGAAGTTGAAAAAATTGTAATATATGTAGCACAGAATTAAGATTTGTAGAATAGAAATTGGAAAAAAGTGCATTACATTAGTAATTTGATTTATATAGAAATTTGTTAGCGCACTCCATAAATGGTACGCTTGTATGTGGTACGCAGTAGGTTATGTGTGATGGTACAGTTGTTGCCTGTGATATATACTAAGAGGGTTCAGTTTGGGATTATGTTAGGTACGCCATGGGTGACATCCAAGACTTGTTCGTGTTCTATGGAAGTGGTCTCGTACGGGACGGGCCGTACGGGGCAGACCTGAATAATTGTGACCGGATTGTGATCCGGGCACGCAATCTGAACACCATGAGCCTGTTGGAGCTATGGAGATGCGTGCGTTCCGGATTCGATCAGGACACCGCAAGGAACAAATTACGGATCGAGGCAGTGTATGCCACAGTTGGAGGTGCTGCAGGGGAGACAGTGTGGCAACTTATAAAGGTGACGAGCGACGCTTCATGGGCGAACTACATGGAGGTCGTGTGCAACCCAGACGCATTGATATATGCCAGGCCAATGGTGTATGTTCAATTCGTGGAGAGGACAGAATCATCCGCTATGGGTGGCTCTAGTGGTGCTGGCGGAGATGTAGAGCGTGCATTACTCTCCGGCGGTCATGAAGATGCTGATGAAGGAGAAGGAGGCTATGAGTCAATAGGAGATGGGGACCTGCGGAGGCGCGCGGAGAATTTTCAGCCGAACGAAGGTGCCAAGAGGTGGTGGGCCGCGCGTGTTGACTGTCACGAGTACCTTGAGAACCAGGTGCAGGAAAGTGAGGAGGAGGACGATGTGGAAACAGAGAGTTCAGGAGAGGAGGACGAAGGGGAACCTACAGCGGGAGGTGTGGTAGGTGGTGTTGTAACCACGGAGGGTGCGTACGTGCCGTCCAGATTGGACGACATCGCAGCGGAATCCCTAGTTCTGCCACGGGCGGAGGAGGCAGAGTGGGGATTCAATGAAGGCAGACTCGTTGTAGGGCAGAGCTTCCGTAACAAGAGTGCTGCACAGCAAGCTATTGCCACGTACGCCGTCAACATCAGTCGGACATATCGGGTGCACAGGTCCAACCCTGACACCTACATTGTGAAGTGTATGGACGGCTCCTGCCCTGGCAAGGTCCGTGCGCAGCGGTTCAGAGGCGCTGCCACGGACTTCCGGATAACGGTGCTGAACGATCACACTTGTGAGCTTGCGGCGCCACTACATAGGCACCGCAACATGACGTCGTCATATGTTGGAGAGGTGATAAGGCATCTTGTGGTTGCAAATGTATCCATTACTCCCAAGGTTCTCATGGCGGAGGTAGCGAACACGGTGGGGTTTGCTGTGAGCTACAAGAAGGTGTGGCGGGGGAAACAGAAGGTACTGCGGAGTATGTTTGGGACATATGAGGAGGCATATGATCTGGTCCCGAGATTGTTGTGTCAGATTGCAGCAGCAAACCCAGGCACGTTCATTAACAAGTGCGAGCGGGTTCATGAGACGGAAGGGCCGAATTGTTTTGTGCTTGACAGAGTGTTCTGGGCCTTCCATCAGGCAATAGAAGGCTTCAAGTGGTGCCGTCCAGTGCTAACGATGGACGGCACATTCCTATCTGGCAAATACAAGGGTACAATCCTGACCGCGGTTGCAGCAGACGCAAATGACCAGTTACTCCCAGTGGCATTTGCAATAGTAGAGAATGAGAGTACGGAAAGCTGGCTGTGGTTCCTTGTCAATGTGAAGCAGGCCGTTGTACAAGATCGGCCCGATGTGTGTGTTATCTCAGACCGCAATGCGGGCTTGCTGTCTGCAATGGGAACGATGCAGAACGGGACACAGCCTCCGTACCAGTGGAATGACATGAAGAACCGGTGGTGCATGAGGCATCTTGCGGCAAACTTCCACAGAAGGTTCCATAGCAAGGAACTAATGAAGATGTTTAAAAAACTTTGTATGCAGAACCAGAAGACGAAGTTCAATGCCCTGTGGAGCCACCTTGATCAGGAGACCAGCAGGCATGTCAGGCGTCTTGAGCAGGCTGAAGCGGGGGCCGTGGAGGGAGGCTCCACGAGACTTGGGGAGTTCACACAATGGGTGCAGTCCAATGCACCTAACCTGGAGATGTGGTCTCTACTGCATGACACCGGCGGAGCAAGGTACGGAATCATGACGACAAACATGTCCGAGGTGTACAATGGTGTTCTAAAGGGCGTGAGATCCCTACCTATCACTGCAATCGTTGAAGAGACCTGGAACCGTTCAATAGGATACTTCGTCAATAGAGCCATGATGGCGAAGCGGCATATGGACGAAGGCAAAGAATTCTCCGAGGTAGCGCGGGCCTACATGGACAAGAAGATGGAGAAGGCTCGTTCGCATATTGCTCAGACCATGGATGGCTTACGGAGGAAGTTTGAGGTTCGTCTCAGACAGAGGTACATGATGGGGCAGGCTAGAGGGGATCGTAAGCAGGTGTGCACGATTGCTGACAGAGCGTCTTGCACATGCAACAAGCCGGAGCTTCTACACAAGCCATGCTCCCACGTGTACGCGGCATGCGCGTTATGGAACCAGGCGCCCACGCATTACATCTCAAGGTACTATGACATGAAGCACCTATTTGAAACCTGGAGCACGGAGTTCCATTCGTACGGGGTGGACATGCATTATAGGGAGCTCTGGCCAGGGCAGATCAAGTGGGTGCCGAACGATGCACTGAAGCACGTCGGCCGTGGGCGAAGACAGAGCCGTCGCATTCGTAACGACATGGATGATAGCCAGCGTGGGGATCGGGTTCGGCGCCCGAAGTGCAGACTATGCAAGACGGTTGGCCATTCATTTAGGCAGTGCCCAAACAGGCCGACATCAAGTAACGCTCCATAGTATGCAGCACATGGACTGTCATTGTGCACTGCTGGTTCCGTGTTTTGTAACTATAGCGGGTCTTTCCTATAACCTATGCTGAATGTATCTGACCAAATTATTTCCGTGTACAATTTGTTTGAGTCATTTCTTGCAGATTATGTTATGTTGTGACTTATTCGATATTTCGTTATCATTTGTTGTCGTTCGATGCAAATTGCGTTTGTTCATGTTTTGTTGTCATTTATTTCACGATGTATTATCATTACGTACAAATTATGTATGTTGCATATTCTCATGACACTGCGTACTGACTTGTTTTTAATCATCGGCAGGAGATGGCGTACGAGTTGCTTGAGACCCGTTGGGATGACCGCCACCGATGCACCGCGTGGGCATCAATGCCTGATGGCCCTCCGTGTTTCGTCCTTAGGGGCCCCCGAGAGCACTGGCCTCTAGACGAGCGATACATCCCGCTGCTGCGAGACACCGGTCTTTTGCCCCTTGCTCGCATGCTGGATGTTCCGTATTCGTTGCAGTTCGATGCGGCGTTGCTGTCCGCACTCGTGGATCGTTGGAGACCGGAGACTCACACCTTCCACTTCCGGTGGGGCGAGATGACTATTACACTTCAGGACGTGTCCATGCTGACAGGTCTACCCATCCGTGGTGCAGCAGTAGTGCCACCCCCCAGGGCGGCGCATTGGAAGGCCGCCTTGGGTGCCCGATTCGGTATCCCGATCCCAGACAACATGTCTGGTGTGCCACACTCGTGGCTACGAGAGTTCATGACCTGCCCTGAGGACGCTCATGAGGGGGTCGTGCGGACGCACCTCATGGCATACATTCTTTTTTTGTTCGGATGGGTCTTGTTTCCTACGACCACTGGAGTCTCCGTGCATCCGACGTACATACACCTTGCTGAGTCCTTGGCGGATGCCTTGCCCGGCGAGGTGCCGCAGTACAGCTGGGGATCAGCAGTCCTTAGTGCCACGTACCGAGGCTTGTGTGATGCCTGTCAGCGTACTGAGGCCAGCGAGCCGGTCTTGGCGGCGTGCTATGTGCTCCTGCAGTACTGGTCTTGGGAGCACTTCACGGTTGGGAGGCCTAAGATCGAGAGGCCCGTGCACCCTTACGACCTCGTCCCGGAGTTGTACGGTCTGGCTGGTGGCGATGACCCCATAGATGGGCCGACTATGGGGACTCGTTGGACACATGGTCAGCTGCGGTGGGCTAAGGACAGAGCGAGGCGTGTGTACCCAGATTTCCATGACGATTTCGAGCGGCTTCCTGACAACGACATAGTCTGGTTCCCATGGGATGCAGGGTTCATTCAGCTCATTGCCCCCTACGGGTTGTCATCTCAGTGCCACCAAGACCACACGTACTGGTTGACGACCTGTCACCTCGTCTTCGCGCACTTCGTCGAACCGTACAACCCGCAGAGAGTGATGAGGCAGTTTCACCTCCACCAGCACGTGCCACCCCTCCCAGGACGGGCACTACTACCGAAGGCCCACCGGTAAGCCATTGCACGGTACCTGTACGCAAGGTAGTAATTTGTTGATAATACTAATTGTACAATATGTGCACTAACTTGCAGGCAAACAAGAAGAGGGCACCATGGTGACGATTGGACAGCCACACAGCGGCCGTGGACAGACCTGTGGCGTGACTCAGCGAGCACAGAGGTTGTGGCCGAGACTAGGCCACACGACATCGCCACATACGGTGTGTACCTAGAGTGGTACATTCCACGCACCCGCAGCAAGATTACTCGGCCTGCCCCACCCCGTCCTTCAGAGGTCGCGCACGAAGATGCCATACAGGCCGGCCCAGACCGTCATCGAGCAGCACGTCTTGACGAGGCGGTACGTGCACCTGCAGTACGTTTGTACTCATTGTTTCTTTACGTACAGTGCGTTTTAACTCATTTGCTGTTTACGTACAGTGCGAGCATATGCGTCGTGCTGAGAACGAGGCTTTTCAGATGCTGCAGCGTGGGGAGGGCGGCAACCGGGTTCTTGCTTCGGCGCGTAGCATCTTCAATGACCTCAGGAATGCGATCAAGGCCATGAGCTGTAGTCAGCACCGGGATGATGTCCATGAACGACGCGTCCGCAGAGAGCAGCCTTCAGCGCCGCCGTCGGCACCACCTTCAGCACGTCCGTCGTTGTACGGTGGTCGTCCATCGCAGTCCGGCGGTCGTCCGTCGCAGTCCGGCGCACGTCCGTCGATGTCCGGCGGTCGTCCGTCGCTGTCCGGCGGTCGTCCATCGCTGTCCGGCGGTCGTCCGTCGTTGTCCGGAGGTCATCCCAACTGCGCTCCCTCGTCCTCACAGCCTTTTGGACCAGCGGTACGACATTTGCCATCAGTTCGTTTGTCCACTCGATTGCCATTTATTCGTAACACACGTTTTCCTTGCAGCAGTTGCGAAGGGATAGCACGTTGCTACAGCCGTCGTCATCCCGGAGGGCGGCGGACGAGCGTACAGATAGCGACCCTGAGACACCCCAACAGATAGCGACATATGCGCCTGGCGGTCAGTCCACCCGAGCAGACACGCAACGGCAGTACGAGTGGTTCGGGCAGACGTACCAAGGTTACACGGCGCAGGAGTACATGGGTGAATTCGCAGCGTCGTCGTCATTCCAACAGCCGTATGCACCGGTATGTACGCATGTAGTGAACATACCACATGATACAAATAATGATTATAAACTTTTTTGTATTTTCCATTGCAGGATGTAGACCCCTCCGCCGATTGGCTGAGCTCTATTATAGGCCAGCAGTCGGCACTCCCCACAGAGATGTACCCACCACCGCCTCCGACGCAGACCTCGCAGTACGACCTTCGAGATGCACCGCGCTCCCCTAGCAGGTTCACCTTCTCGGAGGATCAGATACGTCGTCCGAGGCGGCGGCGACGAGATGATAAATGAATTTTTGTAATTGGGCTGTTGTAATTTTTGTGATGTTTTTCAAGTGCTTGATGGTTTGATGTTCAAATATGGTTTCCAGTATAAAAGGGTTGTTCTAAGTTCTTTGATTTACTACGCCATACAACCAACTGAGAGATGACAACACCGTACAACCCACATAATACGAAGGCCTCAGGCAATGACAACACGAAACAACACATACATTGCACGTACATGAAATGTAGCAAGTATTACAATCACCAACACACGAACGAACAAAACAACTAAAATACAACACAACCGTACTTAACACATTACCAAAATAACTTGACGACAACATAGCATAAAACATTAGCAACATACACGAGGAGAACCTCCAGCACTACAACTTGAGGATAACAATAATCACAAGAAACAAAATAGCACACAACATTAAATTTATCTTCCACTCGAGTCTGTCCAAACGATGCCGCATCCCGACGGGGTCGCAACCCCCCACGACAACTCTGTCATGGCGAACATTGGCAGTCCTATTGCCCATTTCATCCTCCCACACCCAGAATTGGCAACCACCATGAGCTTCCTGCGATTCCATGACAAGAATTTTTTTAAACATACCACCACGATTTCAATGAACCCGAAACAATCTGACTCACCGAGTGATGGGGGCACTTGTAGTAGTGTCGCCCAGGATTCGCGGCCGTCTGTGATGTCCTACGTCTAACCAAGGTGTTGCAATTTGGGCACATCACCGTCGGTGCCCATGAAGACGTGCTGAGCTGACTCATTGCCTAGTCTGGGGGAGTGAGCACGAAAGAAAACTACACTGCTTGTGAACAACTAACTCAGGAGGTGACTGATAACATGGCAAGGGAATATGTGAGGGATGGCTCCGTTTTATAGGCTGTCTGGGGGGGGGCAGCCTCACGCACAAAGAACACAGACAGCACAATTCATACACGCACATAAAGGGGCACCTTTGCTTAGTGATATGACAAAACGGGCCAGCTTTCCGCAGTGACATGAAAAAAGAGGGCAGCTTTGCCCAGTGATATGACAAAACGGGGCAGCTTTGCCCAGTGATATGACAAAAAGAGGCCATCTTTGCTCAGAGACATGACAACACGGGGCAGCTTTGTTCAAAGAGATGACACAGGACAGCTTTTCGGAGTGAAATGACAAAATATGCCGGCTTTGCTCAGTGAGATGACTAAAAGATGCCAGCTTTGGGCAGTGAGATGACAAAAGATGCCAGCTTTGGGCAGAGACATGACATAACGGGGCAGCTTTGCTCAGTGAGATGACAAAAGATGCCAGCTTTGCGCAGAGACAAGACATAACGGGCAGCTTTACTCAGTGAGATGACAAAAGATGCCAGCTTTGCGCAGTGACATGATAAAACGGGGCAGCTTTGCTCAGTGAGATGACAAAAGATGCCAGCTTTGCCCAGAGACAAGACATAACGGGCAGCTTTACTCAGTGAGATGACAAAAGATGCCAGCTTTGCGCAGTGACATGATAAAACGGGGCAGCTTTGCTCAGTGAGATGACAAAAGATGCCAGCTTTGCGCAGTGACATGACAAAACAGCCCAGCTTTACTCAGTGCGACGACAAAACATGCCAGCTTTGGGCAGTGGCAGTACTAAAGAGGGCATCTGTTCTCAGTGACATGACAACAAGAGGTCAGCTTTGCTCAGTGAGATGACAATTCAGGGCAGCTTTGCTCAGAGTTCGTATACAAAACGGGACCTTTTTCAGTGATACCGCAGCACTCCCATCTTTACTCACTGCTACCACCACGCGGACCAGCTTTAGACGTACGAGTAGAGACCAAAATAGCCCCTATAAATTCGTATGCATTCCATTTCCCAGCGAACATTGCCCATCCAAACCCCATACTACATCGCGCTTCCCTCACCCTCACCCAACCGGGATGGACAAAGGCAAGACGAAGCAATGGGACAAGATGGTGAAGGATTGGAAGGAGACCCGTGACATAGCACGGTCAGCTGCGGCCCGCGATGCCGCACGCGATGAGAAAATAAGGGCGATACAGGCCCGGGTAGAACAAGCCCATCGTGCTACGATGAAAGGTCCCCCCCCCAGAGCGCCCGCGTAGCAACAACCCAATCCCGGACGTCCCCACCGAGCGTTCGCCACAACTACCACCTGAGGGGGAGACACCTCCCCTTTGTTGGTGCGGGGACGTGTGCAAGTTCTTCAAGTCTAAGCACCGCATCAGTCTAGGTATGCGTTACTGGGGTTGCGCAAACTACTCCAGTGACTACCCCAACCGCCGCTTTGACACCGCAACCTATCGGCAGCCGGTAACGACCACATGCACCATTTTCCCCTACCTTGTCTCCTTCACAGCACGCACTAACAATATCTCCAATGTATTTACAGTCTCCGGAGCCCCTGTGTGGCTACCGCAAATGGATCGATCTTGAGATCCACCCTGAGGACCAATGGACCCTTGACTTCGAGGAGTGGAATGTCACAAAGGAGAAGGAGTTGCTGGAGGAGGAGCGCCGCAAGCACGAGCACACCCTGCGCATACAGCGCGAGACGCAAGCTCATCTTGAAGCGTGCACGCGTACGGAGCGGGAGGCTCGCGAGATGGAGCGCGAGAGAAAGAGGGAAATTGCGGCTAAGGCAAAAGAGGCCGGAGAGGAGTTCAATGCCGAGCGGGCAAGGAAGGGAAAGTGGCCCCGGTCCACACAGTAGGTCGTACGAGCAGTTGGGTGGGTTAGTCGCATATCATGCTATATGTTATGCATGTAATAAAAATCTACGCGGCATGTTACTCCCAACTGTATTATGAAGTTTAATATCTCGTATTTTCGCATTCCATGATGTAATAGACCTAGCAAGTTATTTCCCCTAAGGCATGCATGTTAGGACTAGTGGTGGAATTCTGAACATTAGAAGTACAGAGTTCCACACATGCCACATGCCACACATCGTTCCTAAAAAAATGTACCCAAATTTTTTATGCATCTACAACTTACATTGAAGATAAACTTCTATTACAACTTTATCTTATTTTTACGCAGTTTATAACTACAAAATTGACAAAACATACAAACATGACGCGGATTGCAAACCCTTAAAACATACCAAACCCTAAAAGTCACTTACCACTTTATATATCGATCGTTCTACGCACAATCGTTCCTAAAAAATTTTTACCCAAATTTTTTATGCATCTACAACATATAATCAACATAAACTTGTTTTAAAATTTTTCAAATTTTTTTCTGATTCACAACTGCATAATTAACAAAACTTATAATCATACATGTTCAATATCACTTTCCTTCATTTCCTCCAATTGTTCATATCACATTTGTGCTCGAAAATTTTTTCTTTAAATTGCTTCCAATAAAACAATATACCATGATCGAAATTTGTTATTGTCACTTCAACACATTTTTCACGGTCAGCAATATAGGAAAATCACAAAAACACTAATCGTTACTTCACACAAATTTCGTTCGTACTCTACCAACCAATATTTTTAATTTTCAAAATTGCACAACTAATTACACATCCAGGATAGTGGACTCCACTTCAAATTCATATTTTTTCACACATCATTTCATATATATACATAAATTTTTATTTAAAAAATTATCTTTACAAATGCATACAAAAATAACTTGAATTAAAATCCTACCCGTGCAAACCCTAACCGGGGGGTGGGACCCACGGCGGAGTGGTGCGGTGTGGTGCCGCACCATTAGGGGAGTGGTGCGGTGCGGCACCGCACCATCTACGTGGCACGTACGGCGGGGGTGTGGTGCGGTCGGGGACCGCACCACTCAGGTGTGGTGCGCTCCCCGGCCGCACCACTGGACACGTGTCGCGTTGCCGTTAATCGTGCGGTCGTTTGGGGGCTATTTTTGGAATTATGTTTTCAACGCGGCTATTTTTGAAATTTTGGGTATCAACAGTGCTAGAAACGTCCAAAATTCCGTTTCTAATTACTTTAGCGGTGCTGTCGTGCTAGTGGCGGTGGCGTCATCGTCGTCTTCTTGTTTTTATTTAGGAGTTCTTGTTTTTATTTAGGAGTATTCTTTCCCCTTAGGACCGGTTTCTTTTCTTCTTTTTGTGAGATGCTTCGTGGAACCTTCTGGCTACTGGCCTATTGCTATCGGTTATCTGCCTTTCTTACTATGCGTCACTTGAAAACTAGATATTTGATCCTTCGTTCCCTTCTTAGATTCCGAAGAAAAAGCTGGGCAATGTTTAGGATAGTTTCTTTTTGGCCATAACTAATAGCTTATAGTTATAATTAATGATTTTTTATTATAGTATCACCATTTATACGAATAAATAAAATATTGATAAGTCGTTTCTAAAAGAATATTCAAAACAATCTCTTCAAAAAAATCGATGAAAAATTCTATTTATTTGTTAAAAAAATCATTAACTAGAAGCCATAAAAGAGCTGAGCCTTCATTTGGCGCTGCCAAGTGGACCAAATGAAAGTGGAACGTAATTCAGCAATGGGCTGTTCATTGAACCGGCCAATGGCAATCAACCCGCTTATGTGGACTGAATCATCGTGACTTCGTGAGGATTATGTTACCCTCTTAACCCGCTAATGTCAATCAACCCGCTAGTGGCATGCTGGCACCGGAGACTATGGCTTTTTGTTTTTTTGGCTTATGGCTGAAAAGTATTGTAATTGGCTGAAAAAACACTGTAGCTGACAGAGGCTTATTTAGCATAAGTAAATTTAAAAAAAATTAAAAAATCTAAAAAAAATATGTTAGCCCATTACGTATAATACAAACAAATACGGGAAAAAACCGGCAAAAAAGCTCAACAAAAAGCCAAAAGTTCAGAAAAAGACGAAATTTATGAATACTGAAAAATAAGTCGGAAGCCAGAAGCTAAAGCTCGTTTGATCACCACCATGTAATAACAAAGTACGGGGACATAAGTTTTGGAAGGCTTTCTGGGGCCTCATCTTTTCATATTTTAAAAACTGTTTTTAACTTTTCTTATAGCAATTAATTTTTAAACGAAATATTTTTTAAAACAGAATCTATAAGTTTATTATAGTACATACTATAGCAATTTCATTTATATCCGTCAAAACCACACATGAGTTTTTCTTATTCTGTACTCTTTATAACGAACAGTCTAAAAGTCATAAATTACAGCCATAAATTGAAGCCAGAAATAACATACCCTTGAACTGCGGAAGTGGTCATTTGTTACAGGAAGCGGGGGGGGGGGGGGGGGGGGGCTCTGTTATACATCTGAGCTCGCGTTATTCCTTTAGATTTGCTGGTTTTTAGAGGAAATTCGGTTTGTATTTGTTCTGTTTTAAGGAAATCATATGTATAGATTTACCTTCAAAAATACTTTTATAATATTATAATTTTATTGAATTTCATAAATATATTATAATAGTAATTAGTGATCAAAATTATATTTTGAGAACTGTGTTGATGTCCAAAATGATTTGTTTTTGTGAACCGAGAAGAGTAAGGTAATAAAGGAGAAAACTTTATTAGGGAAAATTTGTTCAGTAGCACTAAAAGATCACCTCTTTCGGAAAATACCACTAAAAAACGGGGTTCCGAAAATTACCACCGAAAGATTTATTTTTCTTTGGGATTTAACATTCTGGACAAAAATACCCCTCTCCCTCCCCTCCCTCACCTTCTCTCCTCCTGCGCCGCCCCATCCGCCTCCCCGCCTCCTCCTCGCCCCCGCCTCCCCGCTCCTCTCCCTCTTCTCCCCACTCCCCTTCCTCTCCCTCCTCCTCGCCCCCGCCTCCCCGCTCCTCTCCCTCTTCTCCCCGCTCCCCTTCCTCTCCGGCGACCTCGGACGGACGAGGCGAGGCGGATCCGGCGCCGACCCCGGGCGGACGGTGGAGATCTGAGCGGAGGAGTGGAGATCTGGGCGGCCACAGGCGCCTGACGATGAAGATCCGCGACGGGCGGAGGACGGCGGGCGGAGGAGCTGCGACGACGAAGAAGAGCCTCGGCCGAAGCCTCACCGTGACACGGCGACACCATCCCGACCGCCGGCCGAAGCTCCCGCTGCCTGTGCGTCGCCGGCGCCGTGCGCATGGCCGCGCCGCCCTGAGCTCTCGCCGCCGGCACTCTCTGGGTCTCCCCCGCCTTCTCCAACCGCCTCGGTGCGCTCCCCTTGACCTGCTCATACTCCTGCTCGTCTCCAATTTCTCCCCTCCCCCGCCGGCGCCGGCGCCCCCTTCCAACCTCAACGCCGGCCGCTCAAACAGCTGTCCCCGCCGACCAGCACCGTCCCGGGCCGTGCCGCCTCCCCCACCGGCTTCCACACCTCCCCGGGGACGCATTTTTCCAGCTCACTCTGCCCCTCTGCCCCCCCCCCCCCCGGCGCCGGAGCCCCCGCTGCCGCCATGCGCCCCACTCCTCCTCTGTTCGGCCAGCCGACTGCGGAGGAGGAGGAGCTGAGGGGTAAGGGCATTTTTGTCCAGAATGCTAAATCCCGAAGAAAAATGAATCTTTCGGTGGTAATTTCCGGAACCCGTTTTTTTTGTGGTATTTTCCGAAAGGGGTGATCTTTCAGTGCTACTGAACAAATTTTCCCATTTTATTATGGGGCATATTGGTATCCTTGTGCATTTTACTAATATTTGAGCATAAGGATAAAACGTCATTTTTAGAAGAACAACCAGTATAATTTCTGAAACTTTATAACAAAATTACTGTAAGGTTTTTCATACTATGCCCTTACTTTCTGTCTCATATGCATCTATGGGTCATCACGCACAGAACGTATTCTCTCTATACTTTTTTTTTGCAAGGAAGTATTCTTAATTAGCTTTGCAAGACAATTATTACAGGGGTAACCTTTCTCAATTTCATTGCCTCGTTAGTAGGAGAGGGACCATGCAAAAACGAGTCAATCTATGGGTGTCCACAGGCCGGGTGCCCTTCTTGTCATGTAAAGAATAGCAGAGCCTCTAGATTCCTCGAATGAGCACTACTACAGAAAGCCTAATACTAGATGGTCAATCACAGACGATTTGACAAAACCATCTGTGACGAACACTAACACAGACGGTTTTAATTTGGACACCGTCTGTGTTGGCGGCGGCGGAGAAAACGAGTATCACAGACGGTTCTTACCGATGAACTATCTGTGATACTTTAGTATCACAGACGGTCTGTATTAAAAATCGTCTGTGATACTTCACAGACGGTTTTTTATTAAAAACCATCTGTGATAATTGTCACTAGGCATTTATTGCGCTGCTCAGACTGCATCTGTCTTCATTTCGATCCAGATCTAGCCGCTGCTGCGCACTCTTTAGCTCAGGAGGCAAGCTAGGTAATTTCAGGCCAGTTAATTTGGTGGGAGGAGGCAGATATTGAGTTTTGAAGATTCATACTTTTCTGGTTGCTCTAGATATGGTTAGTAATGAAATTTATTTTTTATTTGCATGCATTACAATTTGGATCTAAGTAATTGGTGAGTGTTATTAATTGAAGATGGTTTGCAAAATTGTTGATTATATAATAACTGTTGTGTTTGTAATATGAATTGAGCTAGCAAATTAAGCCTCAATATAATACATGTGGCCGGTATATATGTAGTAATAATTAGTTAATTTAATTTTTAATACTAAGTTGTTATATATGTACGTAACGTAGGACTGAAGCTGGATGTATGCCGCGAGCCGTGCGAGTGAAGAGTACATTAATGGCGTGTCTGCTTTTACAAGAGCTACCGAGGAGGATATGTTGAATAAGGGGGTGGAATATATGTACTGTCCATGCACTGACTGCGAGAATTTAAAGATGTTTAAGAACCGAGGGCAAATTGAAGCGCACTTGATTCGAAGGGGTTTCAAAAAGGGTTATACGTGTTGGACCAGTCATGGCGAAGTGAATGATCAAATGCCACCGAATGACATCGCCGGTGAAGTGAATGATATGCCGCCGGATGACATCGCCGGTGAAGTGAATGACATGCCGCCGGCTGATGTCGATTGTGGTTCGGATTCGGATAGGTTACACGATGATAATCTGGATCAGATGCTTCGCGATGTAGAAGAGAACTATGATGAGAGAGAGTATGTTAAATTCCGGAGCTTGTTGGAGAATTCGGAGAAACCTTTGTTCACGTGCTGCAAGTACACGAGGTTGTCGGCCGTGCTTGAATTGTTGAAATTGAAGGCAAGCAACGGTTGGTCCGACAAGAGTTTCACGGCGCTGCTACGTCTTTTAGCGGACATGCTTCCGGAGGGAAATGAGTTGCCTAAAACCACGTATAAAGCCAAGAAGGTTCTTTGTCCGTTGGGAATGGAAGTAGAAAGAATACATGTATGTCCGAACGATTGTATCCTCCACCGTAAAGAGTATGCAAACAAACTTGTCAGGTTATATGTGAGACTACTCCTCGATTCCTCGAAGATCACCAATTCTAAGGTTTGTCAATCTTCTCACATTTATTTCATACTTGTCAGGTTATATATGTACGCGCGTTGATATTCTTATCGACAGGCTGCGCCCATCTCTACATCTGCATTGAAACAGCTGGACTTTGCAAAAATTCGAGGAGAGTTCGCTTGGTTTTTGTGGACTAAAGTCATAAGATCAGATGGAGAGTTCCACTGCGCACAATGATTTTTTATTTCTCTTATCACTCCGGAATCGAGGTCTCGCGAAAGGAACGGATCCATAATCAACGAACTTGTCGGCTGCATAAGCAATACTTGAATGTCAATCATGCACCATCCAAGTATAGCTTATGTAGTCTGACAAGTTCGTTGATTATGGATCTGTTCCTTTCGCGAGACCTCGATTCCGGAGTGATAGAGCAATAAAAAATGCAATGTTACCATCTAAGGGCAAATGCAATGTAGATCTTTTGTAATTGTGTATCTGTTAATGGATATTTTATTTCATTTCAATTAATTGATTTGCGAAATGGATGTTTTATGTTTGTCAAATGGATGTTTTATGTTTGTCAAATGAAGTGCGATGTGAATTGGATGTTGTATGTTTGTATGTGAATTGGATGTTGTATGTTTGTCAGAAATTGTATGTATATCTGCTTGTTTCAGAGGGCATGGCTAGCATTTCCTGAGGCTAGCCAACAAACAGAAATAGATTTAGGGGTTGAAAAGAATATCACATACGGTTTTTAAGTAAAAACCGGTTTTTACTTAAAAACCGTCTGTGATATCTGATAATCACAGACAATTTTTAATTAAAACCGACGGTTTTTAATTAAAACCGACGGTTTTTAATTAAAAACCGTCTATGATATATCAATATCACTGACGGTTTTTAATTAAAAACCGTCTGTGATATCTAATAATCACAGACGGTTCGAAAACCATTTGTGATAATTAACCTTCCATTATCACTGACACATAAATTCAGACAATTCAGAAAACCGTCTGTGATGACGTTTTTGAACCGTCTGTGATGACCTTTTCTGTAGTAGTGGAGTCTCCTTATAGATTGAATTAACAGCCAATCCGCAAATTGAACTGGAAAAACTATTTCACAAGTATTATCTGGCCACGGCTAAGGGAAAACTATTCAACACACGCTCTATTTTTTTTCGACTAAACATAAGCTCTATTTTAAGTGTTAGGTGGGTGTTCTTGACCTATTGTACACGTCTTGGCCACAATTTTTGTTAATATCTTGACCGCTCAGCATTTGGAGTTTATTCGCATTAATATTCCAGTAAGCATGTTTGTTTACCTAGTAGCCTTGGATTGTTTCCATGAGCATGTTTGATTTATTCTACTAATATATTTTTATTTCTTCCACTAATAATATTTGAAATGTTTCGTGAATACTGTTAATATGTTCTACTAATACTTTTGAATTGTTACACGGGCACTTCTTATTTGCTCTGTTAATATTTTTATTTGTTTCACCGATAGTCTAGAATTGTTTTATCATATGGCATGTGCCTCCCACCCGTTTATTTTTTTCCGCAAGTACTTTATTTTTGTTCCGTAACACATTATATCATCACTAAGCTCAAATACACGCAATATTGGTCTCATTATGTATATCTTGTTATAAGAATATGGTGATTTAAACGGATGATGAATCGAAAGATATTTCAATTTCTGAAACACAAAAAGGAAGATCCTCAAAACTGCGTGCACTGCGATGTGCAATGTGGCACAAAAAGGAAAGGAGAAGTACTAACTCACAGCATGCCGTTGAGAAATATCCCAACGGCCCATATCTCCTCTTATATTGTTCCTCCCCATCCTCTCTCTATGTTTCATAAAGAGGAAGAGTATCTCGTCCCCGGCTACCATCGCCGAACCGCCTCGGACAACTCCGTGCGCCTCCTTTGCCACCCCCGTCCCCCTCCACCATCACCCATGGTCAGCTATGCTATCGCCGCCTTGCCGCGTTGCTCCACCCCTAACCAAATTGCCACAGTAGCCACTGCCACCGCCTTCTGGCTTTGCCCACCGCCCTCCTACCCCGCCCATCACTATCGTCACTGCCTATCGCCGGGCCACCGCCTCCCCTCGACCTCCTTCTATGTCCGAGGGGAAGAATGAATCTGTAGCGAAGGAGCGGGATTTCCTTCCTCCGATACCAGATTCGACAGCGGCGCCCCTCCAGAACGTCGGATCCGACGCATGGTGAGGCCGACTGTGAGCAAGGACGAGGAGATTGGCGATGGTGCTCACACGAGAAGAAGAGCGAGAAGGAGATCGAAGAAGGGAATGTGAGATGGAGTTGGTGCATGTGTGAGTGCAGCGAACGAGTGGTTAAGGACGACGCTTTTAAGATTTATGTGTGCAAAGATCAAACAACGATGGACTATGGCCCTGTTTGGATCCCTCCATCTAAAGTTTAGTCACTAAAGTTTAGATCTAAAGTCTCCAAACAGGTGGTCTAAAGTTAGATCTAAACTTTAGCTAACCCCTAAAAAACACTTTAGACCATTAGTCCACCAAAGTGAACTAAAGTGGTCTAAAGTTTTGGGTTCTTAGGCACAAAGACGTGTTTACCCATGCATATTGGTCTCTCACCTCCCATTTAATGGCTGACGCACGAAACGAGGAGAGATAGTATGGTCTTTTTGAAACTTTAGTCTTATCCATTAGTACAGGATCCAAACAGGATCTTGGACTAAAATTTAGTGGCTAAAGTTTAGCCAACTAAAGTTTAGTCCAAAACTTTAGACAACTAAACTTTAGACCATGGGATCCAAACAGGGCCTATATCATTGAATGGTGTCCAAACAAAATACCGTTCTTTAGATTTTTCCGAAGGAAGACTTCAAACTGGGTGAACTGCAATGTGCGTTTGGTGAGCCATGGTAAATTTTTATTTGCGTGTCAGGCACAACACAGATGCGTGGAACTACCACCCACGCGGCATATATGGCATCTGGTAGCAGCAAGTGGCAACGACTGTAAATATTGCTGAAGGAAGACGTGAGAACGTCGGGATTTTATTACTATCAACCATTAATTATTATTTTATTTTAGAGAAGTAAAAAATTTAAAATTTGTAGATTCGTAGATTTTTCTAGATAGCTTATAAAGATGGAGTCTGATCAGCTAGCTTGTGTTGCTTCGGTCAAAATAGATAATTTAAAAAAAATTAAGTTATAAATTGATTTAAGTTATTCTTGGTCGGTGTATATATATGTTGTATAAAGCATGTTAACAGGACAGGAATCCATCAAGCAATTCAGCAAGTACCACTACTCCTAGGAACGCTCGTTAGTGTGGAGCTGTTGTCTTGCTTCGAAATCCACGATACTGAAATAGGACACCTTGATACTTGAGCATTATGATTCGAATGCAACCTAAATTCGGGTGTTTTTTTTAAAATACCAGTTTTAGGGTATATACCCATCTATAATAATTCAAATAAAATATATACCTTTGAAAACATATACTTGATTTTAAAGTTTCAAACAAATTCAGATCACATGCTTTACTGATTTATATATATATAAATAAATAATCAGCATATATTTACAATTAAACTATTATAAAAAGGCAATTATAATTCAAATTTCACTTCACACTTGTTTGAATTAATTGGTAAATTAGTTAAATCCGATATACAAAAATTCTAAAAGTTTTTGCACATAATACATAACAAAGATAGCTATTTCAGATCACGGTGCTTAGACAGTGATACGCGGTTTGCACTATGCAGCACCAACCAATCATTGTCATCAAGCCCGCGTTTAGTGCTAATCTGGACCACCGCCACTGGTCCCGGGCCTCGCCGGCAGGCAGGCCGGCCGGCGGCACCCTCAAGACATTCGCCGCCGATTCCCTTGGCAGCTATGTGCCTCCGAATGTGGGCCGCGGGCTTGTTTTCATTGTTTTATGTATCCCCCATGATTGTTAACAGAAGGGGGGGAAGAAGTACAGAGTACAGACCAGCCAATTCTCCGATTCGCTTTGATTAATCATGGTTGTGGTTGCGACTTTGCCATCAGACTGCTTTCAGGTGTCAAGCTTGTTTTGTTTGGAGCTTAATCTCAAGTGGTACTCCAATATTTCTTTCGAAAATGTGGTACAATATGGTTCCGTCTGACACGTGAGAGTTCATAGAAATCATGCTAGAGTTACAACTTTTCCTCGAAAATTCAGGTGTACTAAAGGAGTCCGGTTCTAGCGCGCTAAGTGCACATCTGGGAAGTGCTACAAAAACTTCATCGATGCATCGCATGTTAGGAATATCCTAAATATTAGGCATGAATAGGACAAGTTCCTGGCTGGAGTACTCGCGAAAATAATTGTAAAAATGTCGGACTATGACTGGCACGCTAAACCAGATGACTGTGGTCTCTGCGTTTGCTTTTGATAGTTGGAAGATACCTGATTTTTTTAAAAGTCCAAGTCAATTTCTCTCGTCTTTGGATTAGCTTTGAGACGTGTACTCGATTTAGATTTCCATCTAATACGGTTGACAAATGTTCTTTATACTTGAGAAAGAATAAGCCATCAGCCTCAAATTCATAATGGTGCTAGAAAGCATGAAATATTGTTTCTATTTTTAACGCCAGTAGTCTATATAGTGCTGGAGTACGGGCGTCCTACCAGCAAGTGAATGGTACAGATGAATGCAGGTGAATTAGTGCCTTTTTTCCAGTGTGGCAGAGGATGCGGAGGGTTGTGGAATTTTCTGTCACACGCATGTCTGTCTGCACCGCGAGTTGTCCTTTTTCTGTCTGCTTCTCCAGTACCAGAACCGAGCAGCTAGACACAGTTTCATCAGCAGTGACGTCATTAAGCTCCTTCTCAAGCTGTCTTATCACTTCCAACAGCTCTCAGCCTTAGTCCTATTCTTTTGGTAAAACTTATGGACATATTTTTTCTAAAAATAATTTTTGATTTTTCCTATAGTATCTAACTTTTAAATAGATTATTTTTTCAAGACGATGTCTACAAGTTAATTGTAGTACACGTTAAAAGCCTAATATCTGTATCAACTAAAATCGCAAGTGAGTATCGCTCTCTCCGTAATATCTGTCGCAAACAACTAAAATTCAAAACTTTCAGCCAAAAGCCGTAAGCCATAGTCATATCAAACAAGCCCTATAGTTTTTTGCTACAGCTTGTGGCCTTTGGGCTATTCATGCGAGAGATTACAGAGTAACAGAAACTCACGTGCGATTTTTACTGATATAAATGAAGTCGGTACAGTATGTACTACAATTAACTAGTAAACACTATCTTGAAAAAATACTCTGTTTAAAGCTAGTTACTATAGAAAAACTGAAAATCAGCTTTTAGAAACTGGAAATAACATAACTTTAAGCTAGCCTACACGTACATAGGCAATTGTCAGGTGCTTTTGGTTTGTTGTGTTTTGTTAAACACTCATCTCTCTCGTCTATTAGTTAGCATCCTAGCACCACCAGCGTTTCGTTCTTTGGGTTTCTCATTTCCCCTTCAATTATGGACTGAAAAACTACACGGTAGCATACTAGCATGCAAGAAAAGGAGACTGCCGAGGACTCGTCGTCGTGGGCGCCGGACTCGCCGGCATCGCGGTGGCTCTCGGACTACACAGGTATGCATATGCCTTTTGCATTTCCAGATGTGGCATCCGTCATGAAAGAAATCGTCTTATGCTACGTGACTCTACGTTCACAAGCTCGCAAACACTTCCCACTCACCTTGTTTCCAAATTGATATGCCGTAGGAAAGGGGTGAAGAGTTTGGTGCTGGAGTCGTCGCCGGCGCTGCGGTCGTCGGGGTTTGCCTCAACTATGTGGAGGAACGCCTTCCGTGCGCTTGACGCCCTTGGGGTGGGCGACAAGGTAAGGAAGCTCCATCAGCACATTCAGGGGTATGCAGACACTAGCTTCTCTTCCCTTCCTCGGTTCCTCTTTCCAATTTCTTCGTTTCAGTCTTTCGGATGTACTTGACAACACTTTCTTTTGTCCGGAGGGAGAACCAGCTAGCTGTATAAACGTGGCTTAAGCGTATGCATCGACTTGGAAGATGTTGCTAAACTACGCATGTGCTAGCACGACAACACGTAAAAAAAAAGGCCGGGTGGCCTTCTTGTCATGTAAAGCATATCAAAGCTGTTGAAATGTTTCGTGAATAGTTTTAATATGTTCTAGTAAGACTTTTAAATTGTTACACGAGCACTTCTTATTTGCTCTGCCAATATTTTTATTTGTTTCACTGATAGTCTTGAATTGTTTTAAGAAAAAAATTGATTTCTTTTACTTAATAATTTTTTCAAATGTGTGCAATATGGTCGATGAACTGTTGGAACGAAATGTGTGAAATTTTTTGTTTTTATACCATGGCATGTGCCTCCCATCCGTTTATTTATTCCACAAGTACTTTATTTTTTCCGTAACACATTATATCATCACTAAGCCTAAATACATGCAACATTGGACTCATTCCGTAGATCTTGTTATAAAAAATATGATGATATAAACGGATGATGAATCGAAAGATATTCTCATTTCAATTTTTGAAGCACAAAAAGGAAGGACCTCAAACTGCGTGCACTGCTATGTGCATTTGGTCACAAAAAGGAACTCAAACTGCGTGCACTGCTATGTGCATTTGGTGACGCTTTTTTTTTTTTGGCCAAACAGCTTCTAGGTGCAGTCAGGGAGCGCACCAGGAAGACTGGCGCTGCTGGGAGCCACGTCAAGCCAATGCATAGGCCCAGTAAGCCGTTGTTTTCTGATAATTTGAACTTTACGTTGCGTCATGTCTTACGGATGTCATTTGCATGGTTATTTAAGCGCACGAGGGCACGCAACGAACCTCACCCCTGCATTCCCTCCCTCCCTGCTCCTTCTGCATTGATCGCAGTGATCTCTCGCAAATAGCAATGCTCCCCGTTCGCAGATTACTTCATCCCACATCGAGGATACGAATTTGCAGTACTAGTTGGTTTTTTATTGTGTTATTCCTTTGGAGCACTATTTGATGACGGAGGTAATAATGTTATATATGTTTGTCTATACAGTATTTCGTGCGTGCATTGTACGGATGCTCCCCCATTATCGGTAAGTTAATTTTAGGGTCATATGTACGTTTTTGAGGTGGAATGACGCTTTACAGCTGTAGTATTTTTTGTATAAATAGATGAACTGTTCGTGTTCTACAATGGTGAGGTTATGCATGGCAATCTATTCGGACTTGATCTTTCTAGCTGTGAGCGCGCCGTACTAATTGTTCCTAACCTAGCGCATGTGCCTTTGGTCAAGCTACACTGGTGCATTCAGCGGTTATTCGATAAGGACGTGACAAGAAACAAGATAATAATAATAGAGGCAGTGACTGTCACCATGGTCACACCCAGAGGCAAATCTGTGGGACATGTTGAAACTTACTAGCAGTGCTATGTGGGAGCATTACATGGAGATGGCTAGCAATCCTTCATCTCCGACTTTTCGGCAACCCATGGTTTATGTCCATTTTGTTGACCATGGTGATTCCTGCAGGGTGGTTGATGCGCAAGTAAGTGGGAATGATCTTGTCCTGCTCTTCCGTGCGTTGTCGACAGAAGAGTTGCCCCAAGAGGCATAGGTCGCCGAGAAGAAAGCTCTAGCTGACAGAGATTTTGCAAGCATCTGGCTAAACGAAGGTGTCGACACATGGTGGAGCGCTCGCATTGACTACTGATCATGCAAAAATAGCACACCCGCAAGTGCACGGGTTGCCACTGAAATAGCGACGAGTGTCGTGTTCTCCACAGGGACTAGACTGAGACTACCGGTGCTCAGTTAAAGCTAGGTCAAACAAAACGGGGGAGAAAACTAAACCTAAACGAACGAACTCTAACCCGCACGATCAAAACGACGAACGAACTAAACGATCAACAGACGACGGAACGAACGATCATACAAATGGACGTCGTACGACCGAAAGAACAACACGATGACTGACTACACGAACAAACACACACGAACTACAACGACTACAAAACGATGACACGACTACCGACCGACAACCTAACTAACTATCGACCGCTAGATAGAATGAGGAAGTCGAGAAGCACTGGGGAGTCTAGAAGCACGGCGAGAGTCGAGAGATAAATAGGGAGAAGATGGTCGATGGCTAACTAGACGACGACGGCACACTACACAAAACACTAAACTACGAACACACGCACGACTTAACTACCGACTGACCGCTAAGAGAAGCAAAGAGGGAGGGCGAGAAGAACAAGGGAGGACTAGAAGCAAAGAAAGAGTCGAGACAGAAATGGGAAGGGAGACGATTGGCCGGCTAGCTAATTCGACGAGACTCTCAAACAAACACACATACTAACCCTGACAGTAGGACAAGCACAGGACATCGAATTCACAGGAAGCACATACACACTGACCATAAGCACAGACTAACCTAATGCCAACATAGGCAATCTAACTCAGATCACAACTCACATGATCAGAACCAAAGCCCATATCATCATGATCCATAAATCAACATAACATTTCACATCCACAATCACAGTGCATAAACCAACAGTTTAACAGTGCACAAATTAACAGAGTACTACACATTCACAGATCACATGCATCCATCACAGATATCAGATAACAATCCACAATTCATCAACACAGTTCTAATGGTAGTTGTCAGTTATAGCAATTATTGTGAACAGTAATTAAGAACTGAAGAATTAAAGGGGAGGAAATTAGACAACCGAGGAGGAAGAAGGTGCAGAGGTGATGCCGACGGGTTGAAAGCTGGTGATGTCGAAGAGGAAGCAGGGGTTGATGCCGTCGGTTGCGGTGGAGACGATGTGGAGATGGAGGCGTCGCCTGACTCGGTGGAGATGTCGGGGCGGCTGTAACATCCTGTAAATTTGAATTTGAAAATATGAAGCTTTTAAATTTTTTTGGCAATATATTTCATTTGAATTTGGAGTTTGTGATATACTTCTGAAAATTTGGTTGAGGTTCCAAACATTAAGAAGTTCAAGAAAGGAACAAACATGTTCAAATACTAGAGAATTAAAATTTAAAAATTTGAGTATGAAATGATGATCCATAAAAGGAGGGAGAAAACTTGAATTAAAATATAAAAATTTTGATAATTAACAAAAGTATTACAATGGGGCAACAAAAATACACAAGGGTGTTGCAAATAAATAAAAGCCTTAAAATGTATATTGATATACACAATTTTGGCTAAAAAGGAAAGGCACCTAAGGGAATAAAAATATATATACACACAGATATGTATGTACACCCATAATCATATATACATAACCATATACATATAGGAGTAATAGCAAAAGCAAATAATCATAAAAATATATAAAAAGAGGGGGGTCAGACCAGGCCAAGCCGGCCCAGCCCAGCCCCATTTCTCTCCCATGCAGCGCGGCCCACCTCCCCTTACCCCTCTGCCGAGCAGCCCCTTCCCCCTACTGTTCTTCTTCCCCACCCCAATCCCGCTCTTCTCTCTCCGGGCCGTTGCTCCCTCGCCCCGACCCCGCGGCCCAACCCGTCTTCCCTTCGCACGCGCGGACCAGCGGACCCCTGTCTCGGACCACCGGGCACCGCCATCTCCGACCGATGGTCCGCCGCGCCAACGAGCCCCGCCACCGTCCCTCTTTTTCTCCCCACGCTGCCCGACCCGTCCCCTCATGCGCAAGGCTCGAGCTCTCTGCCACAACACGCGCGGCGCAGGCCATCACGACCAAATCCCGGCCAAATCCCCTTTGCTCTGCCCGCCACCTACTCCGCCGCTCGCCGATGGGACCGCACGGGCAAGCCTCCCGAGGGCAGCCCTTCTCGCGCGTCTATAAGAGTCCCTGAGCGCGCCCCCGTCTTCCCCGCACTCCCAGCTCCCTCCCCCTCCAAGTAATTGCACTGGGACGCCCTCTCCACCGCCGGCGCCGCTCATCTCCCTCAACTCCGGCGGCCACCCTCCCCGTCAATATACGCCGCTAGAGCTCGATTCCTCGCATCCGAGCCACCTCCAGGCCCTCGCGAAGCCATCCCGGTCTTCCCCGCGCCTCCCGAAGACCGTACCTTGCCGGCGCTGAAGTCCCTCCCCAAGCCGCCGCCGCCGCTTGCCGCCGGCCCGCCCCCAAGCTTCCCGGACCTCGCCGGCACTCCCATCGGCATCGCTGCAACTCGGGCACCCCATTTTGGCACCCTCCCGTACATCTCCGGCCTCCCCTCGCCGCCGGCACCGCCGCCCAACCACTGCCCCAACCTCCTCTGCTCTGCACCCCGACTGCCTCTCTTCATTTGGGTTCTTCGGCCGTTTTTGTCAGGTAAGACCCGAGGGCCGGGTGGCTAACGGCGCACGTTCTCACTCCACCAGCCCGAGTTCGATCCCTCCCTACGCGATATTAGGCTAGGTTTTAGTTAATGTTTTTTTAGTATTAGTAAAGAGGATCCGGTACAAAACAGGATTTAATTAGTGAGTAATACAAGAGTTCATTAGGAAATAAATAAGCCTAATTAATATTCGGACAAGAGGAAATTAATGCTAATGACAATTAATTAGTGATCGATGGCCCCTATAAATACAAATGCTGGATTAATACAATACACTCTTACTAACATATGGGCCATACCCTATTTATTTAAATAAAAGCCGGACCCACCTGTCAGAATTTAATATTTTCTGGATTTAATTAAACTGAAAACTTTAAATGAGCATAACTTATTCATTTTAACTCCAAATTGAATGAAACAAATTTTTAAATTCATCTAAATTCAAGATCTATCTAATGAAACTAAAACCAAGATTTTTGAAGCTCATTGGAAATTTTGGTTAACCTGTTTCAGTTGATAAAAACAAAATTAACAAGGAGGTGAATGAGACTATTTTATATTTATAATTGGATTAGCTCAGGTATGCATAACTAATATGGTTGAGACATCACCTAAGAGGCTAATTATTAATTCAAAGCAATAGTGAAGAAATATGACTATGGTTAGATACTCAAACTTAATAAAGATTACACTTAATCATAATGTATGCCCTGAATATTAGCGTTCGACAAAATAATGCTTCGCTAATCTTGCACACCAATTCATAGGTCTAATCTAACTCATGGTTTGATAAATATAAAAATAATAAAAGAGATTATGAGTAAAAAGATCAAGTCATCGTATTCTACCACCAGCCCTACCTCAAATCACCCAAATCACCCCTTAACTCATAATAAAACAAAAGTTGTGTTTATTCAGATTTATTTGGATCTTTGAGTTATTTGCTTTTATTTGGGTTCAGTCGTTGTCCGTAGTTAGAAACTGGAGTCCTGAAGATTCTATGGAGCAAGCGAGGACGAGATCGATGCAGACCAGGAATTAAAGATCATCGCATGAGACAACCTTGTGTGAGCTCAAGTCCGCGGTAAACCGCGCCAGGCGAGTCAATACTTTGATCATGTTGAACCTACATTTTCTGCAAATTATTTTGTTTTAAATTTATTGAATTGCATGCCGTTATTTTATATGCAAATACATGTTTAATTTGTGATTCTAGTTATATGCCCATTGTTACCTTTGCTAATAATACACCTCCTTTGGAATACTTGATTACGTGAACCTTGTCACCCTAGTAAAATTATAGTAGTAACATTTCGAAAATAAGTCCCTAATGATATGCTATGCTTAGTACTGCATAGATATTCAGGGGGCGTTGAAATGCCCCAAACATCCTTGTCATTTTAAATCATGAGAAACTGGTTTGGGCAGTCATGGTGGGAATGACTGGTACCTTTGATATGATTATTTTACACTCCCAAAATCCCCAACTTGCTTGAACATCTGGGCGGATTGGTTCAAGGGTGTGTATGTGTGGTGCAGTGGAAGCACAAAGTGGGTTAGTGGTAGACCGCCCAGATACCAATAAGGACTGAATCTTGTCATGACCTCCTGTGTAAAACAGTACAACCACAAGTCTGTAAAATACAACTTGGCTAAGTAAATTTATCGAAATCCCCGGACTCATCTCACCGGTAGTGGATAGAAGTGGATATGCTATGGCAAGGGGGCCTGAAGGGACACCAGTGGGGGGTGAAGTTCGCCCAGCTGTTCTAGACGTTGCGGGGAGTTGAGAAGCCCGGCTGCGTTAGTAACTGTGGGGAACATCCCGCGCATAGATGGGACCCACCGCAAGTGGGAGAAGCCCATAAAGTGAGATGACAAAAGGGACTAGATACTTTGAAAAGTCACTGTGATGGTCTGCTCAACCACACTTCTAAGGAATCGTGTGGGGCAACGAGTTTATTGTCTCTTGTGGTGAAAGTGTACAAACTCTGCAGAGTCAAAACTATTCGAATAGCCGTGCCCACGGTCAAGGGCGGACATGGGAATTTAACTAGATATAGTTCTATTTCAAAATACTTTATAGGTGGGAATGGAAAAGTGGAGGGCAGTGAAAGGCCCTGATTTGAGTTGTCCTGGGTGTTGTCCCAGTGGTAAGTTAAGCGGCTATAACGCTGAAAGATGTTATACGGTGTGATGCCGTATGTATGAAAAAATTATGGTGATATTAGGCATACGGTGTGATGCCATATGTATCGAAAATCATGTTAATATTCTTTGAACATTATGTTTTGTTCCAAAGCTGCTAGGTCTCAGGAAATTTTATGTATCGTATTTCAATTAGTGGCATTTCTATTCTTACAAAATTAAATATGGAAAGGGTAAATAGAGTCGGGAGTAAAGGAGATGGATGTATATAGTTAAGATATTGGTGGAATCATGTCAATCATAAATAGGAGATGATAGTGAGAATTGTGGGAGAAATAAATTGGTGGAATCATGTCAATCATAAATCTATTCTTACAAAATTAAATCATCTATATGACCTATATATATATATATATAGGTCATATAGATGATTTAAATGATTGTTGGAGAATTAGGGAGTGAAAAGGTAGTTGCTGGATTAATTCTTGGGAATGGTTGGCGATAATGGGATTAATAGGCTTTGATCAGATACTGGATGGATGTATCAGATTTTTAAAAATTTGGAGGTAAGGTAATAATGCTTGGAGTATAAGCTTGGTCAAAGATATTCTTGGTGGATGGACACTAGTGAATCGTGATCCTGATCAATGATATACTTGGTGGATATATACTAGTGAATCGTAGACTCGATCCATGAAAATCTTGGTGGATGTATACTAGTGAATTAGTAGAGATAGATAATGGAAGATGAGGTTGAATATTGGAAAAGCAAATTATGGTTGTGGATCAATAATAAAAAGATTGGATTGTTAGGAATTTAGAATGCAAAAGATATTGGTGGATTAAATAAGTGATATTAGATGAATAATGTCACTAGCTGCTTGGAGTTTTAGGCAGTATTTGCTCGGTGGATTATATATATTATGATACTCGCTGCTTGAGGATTAGGCAGCATTTGATTGGTGGATTGAATAATTGATGATATCCGCTGTTTGGAGTTTTAGACAGCAAACCATATAGAGAGTGTATGATTGGTGGATTAATTAAGTGATGTCGCTCTTAGTTTAGAGTATTAGACAGTGTTCAATATAGAAGGAATCAGGTCGGTGGATTAGTTAAATGATGACACTCGCTGTTTGGAGTCTTAGACAACAATCAGTATGGGAAGTGTGTCTTTGGTGGATTAAGTCAATTATGGCAATCGCCATGTGGAGTTTAGGTAGGAATAATAACACTATGATGTGATAACAATAATGCTTCTAAAAGCGATTTTTGGCAAATAAAATAACCCGAGCCTCTCCTTTGATAAGCCATGCATACTATTTATTTGCATTCTGTGTATTGGCTCGCGAAGCACGGGGTTGGAGTGCTCACACTCGCTTTTGTGACAAAATTCAGAATCAGGAATCAAATCACCTCGCCTCAGCAACAAGATTGGACAAGCTGTCTGAGAAGATGAAGATGTCAAGGGCTAGGTCGCGAACCTCCAGTTGGCTGCCTGTGAGCATGTCCTGAAGGTCCCACCTGTGTGCTTCGTTCTTCCGCTGCTGCAATTTAATGATTTCGGCCTAATCGGCCCATGAGTAAGTCTACTATTAAATTTACGCTTCCGCATGATATGTATTTTGATATTCATTACTGTAACTGTGAGCACTATCTACTGATCCAGAGAATAGTGCAGTAATCACAGAGGAATCCGGATTGTAAAATCTGGGTCCCTACAGCGGCGCTCGCCGATGGTGAAGAGGCGTGGTGGCGCGCCAGTGAAGGAAACCAGGAGGGAGTAGATCGACGGAGCAGCGCACTGGAGGAGGTGCGGCGACCGGAGAAGAGCAGAGGCGGCGGGTGGAGGATGATGGCACTGGGGAAGGAGAGTAGAAGGGGAAGGAGGTCGGCGGTGCACGGTTGCGGGCGGCGGCGCACAGGATGATGCGGTGAGGACGGTGGTGCGGCAAAGAAGGAGCGGTGGTGCGGGTGGAGAAGGGCGGCACACCGGCGAGATGGCGCAGGGATGAAGGGCTGGCGGCCGGATGGGGAGAAGAAGGGAGGAGAGGCAGGAATGGCGGCACTTGGTGGCGCGCCGAAAGAGGAGGGGCTGCGGCGGTGGAGAGTGGTGGTGGTTGGCCGCCGGCGAGCTTGGCTCGGCCTCGCCGGCGCCGAGAGTGGAGGAGGAGGAAAGCAGTAGGGGGCTAGGGGGAGAAGAGGAAAGCCGGGCTCAAAGGATTCCCAGGCGGCGGCTGGCTTTAGGAGATGGGGATTTCCAATTTGCGATTTAGTCCTCAAATTTTCTAGGGTTTACAAAAAGGTTCTTTCCCATTATTGTTTTCTTCTATTTTGGTCCTTGGAAGCTCTGATTTCATCGCGGAAAGATCCTACGTGTTCGTGTCAATGCGTACATCTGTATGGAGCAGTCCAGATTTGTCGTTTATGCGCCTAGATCGCGCCGGCCTGCGAAAAATTGCAAAAAATGTAAAATGGTCCAATTTGAGCAATTAATTATAGAAAAACGTGTAAATGATGATAAATGATCTCGAAATGCGAAAAATAATGGGCTAAAATGACACGTAAACATATGTAAAAATGACGCATGTCAACTACCATGATATAATTCGCGGCATGTTTGAGGGGACAAATACCAAAGACGATGAGTACTTCGATTTGCAATCCAGCGTGGATGAACTAGGCAGTGAGGGTGGCATTGTTTCCACCGACACGGACTATGTGGCCAGTTGGATAGATTTGCAAGTGGCCTCTTCCCTAATTCTGCCACAGGACCACGCTCTTCGTGGCCCTTTGATGTGGACACCCTGCTTGTGGGGCAGCGCTTTCCTGACAAGAGTACCACGAAGCAAGCTATTGCAAGCTTTGCAGTTTGGATCAGCACCTAGAATCAGCAACCGTCTGGGCCATCCTACAATTAAATACAAAAAAAGTTTCCTAACTTCTGTGGAATGATTGAAAGCAACTCTAACCAAATTGACTCATGAGTGAAAAGGGATACTTGTAGTAGTGGCATCCAGGATTCGCGGTCGTCTGTGAGGTATTATGTTTGACAAGCGTGTTGTATTTCGGGCAAATCACTGTAGGTGCCAATGAAGAGGTGCTCACTTGGCTCATCTCGATGTTTGGTGGAGGGAGAAGCAAAGCTAACGTGCAGAGAATGAGCATAAATGCTTGAGGAAGGGAAGGACAACAATGCAGAGAAAGTGCCTGAGGAATTACTCTCTTTTACAACCCAAACGGGCTAGCTTTATGCAGTAACAAGATCAAACAAGACAATACCAAATGGGATAGCTTTGCATAGTGACAAAACCAAAGGTACCAGCTTTGCACAGTGACAAGACCAAACAGTCTAACTTTGCACAACGATAATACCAAAGGGGACAACCTTGCGCAGTGATAAGACCAAACGGGCCAGCTTTGCATAGTGATAAGACCAAAGGAGATAGCCTTGCACAGTGATAAGACCAAACGAGATAGCTTTGCACAGTGATAAGATCAAAGGAGATAGTCTTGCGCAGTGACAAGATCAAATGTGCCAGCTTTACACAGTAACTAGACTAAAGAAGACAAGCCTTGTGCAGTGATAAAACCAGACGGGACAGCTTTGCGTAATGATAAGATCAAAGGAGATAGCCTTGCGCAGTGACAAGATCAAATGGGGATAGCTTTGCATAATGACATGATCAAACAAGATAGCCTTGTGCAGTGACAAGACAAAACGGATCAGCTTTACACAGTGACAAGACCAAAGGAGACAACCTTGCGCAGTGACAAGCAAACAAGCTAGCTTTACACAATGGCAAGACCAAAGGACATAGTCTTGCATAGTGACAAGACCAAATGTGACAACTTTGCTTAGTGACAAGACCAAACGGGGTAGCTTTGCATAGTGACAAGACCAAATAGAGTAGCTTCGCACAGTGACAAGACAAAATGAGTCAGCTTTATGCAGCGACATGATGCTACAATGGCCCACAAATCGTTCGGCATGCTACCTCGTGAAAGCGAATTTGCCTAGATTGAACTAGACTTACAAAGCGTACACCATGTCTGCTAGGCCTATAAGTATTGTCCCTTCCATAGCGTGTTTCCTGCACCATGACTACAACGCTACATCGCTAGTATAGAGAAGCAATTAGAGGATATCACCCAACTCGCAAGGGCTGCTGCAGCCTTGGATGAACAAACGAAGTGTGCCAATAGGCCACTTCCCTGAAGCGAAGCCCCACGTACCTCCAACCCAAACCCATATCTCAACGTTCCCACTGAGCATTCACCGCAAGACCCGCTTGTAGGGGAGACGCCCCCTTTGCTGGTGCAGGGACGCATGCAAGTTCTTCAAGTCCAAGGAGAGGTTAAGCTTGGGCGTGTGTTACTGGAGCTTGCAGGAACTACGCCTGGGACTATCTTGACTGGTGTTGAGACAGCAGGTAAGGACGGGTTACATCACATTCCCCTACCAGTTCTCTTCTATGGCACGCACTAACAAGTTCTCCCCTCTTTTCGTAGTCACTAGATCCGTTATGTGCGTACCACAAATGGATCGATCGAGAGAGCCACCCGCACGATTAGTGAACTCTGGACTGCGAGTAGTGGGACACGCAGACGACACATGAGAGAATGGAGGAGCGGTGGTGTAAAGAAGATCGAAGCGAGCGTATCCGGCGGGAGACGTAAGCTCATCTGGAGGCATGCAGGCGCAGGGAGCGCGAGACTCGCGAGGTGGAGCGCGAGAGAGAACACAAACTGGCGGCCAAGGTGAGGGCCGCCGGCGAGGACTATAATGCCAACCTCAGAAGGAAGGGCAAATGGTCGCGGTCCACACAGTAGACCGGCCCATTCCGTACAACCCTGTCATCCTACCGTTAAGCTATTCCTCTCTCCTAGGTGTGTGTTCCTACATGCTCCTTGTACTAGTGTAGTTGAGAACTAAATCTAATGAGCAAGTTTTATACTAACCTGTGAAAATTATTTTTGCCATATGTTAAACTTGCTAATGCTTGCTTCCATGTTGAAAAAAGTTTGAATGCACTATTTTATGGATTTTGGCTATTGTTTCTCAAAAACAAAATGTACATTTCCTGCATATGGACCATTGGACATAAAAAACTTGTTCAGACATATTTTTGCATTAATTTTCCATGAATAACATACTTGTAATTAATTTCAAATATAAATAAATTTATTTACACTAACATATAAATGAGTACCAAAGACACAACAAAACTTGCTAAATAGCTACCATAGGAAATTAGTCAAATGCAACTCCCACATTCCAAGTAATATGAAATCATGAAACATAAGGTCCTAATTTCCGAAATGTAAACTCTCAATTTTTGAGACAATTTTATAACATATATAATCTCAAAAAAAAATACAACCAGGTACACTGTGTAAGCGGCTTTCAACATAAATTTCAAAATATTTGGACCTCATTTTCTATATTACAAAATTCATGATTTCAGTACACATAAATAATTTATGGAAAAAATTATGAATGTTTAAAATTATACAAAATTACACTAGCAAGTAAAATGTATTCTAGGCTTTAAAAAAATAATTATATTTTGACCTCATTTCTTATATCTAAAAATTCTTACAAAATGCATTCCGGAATATTTTTCCTCAAAAATTCTAGCGGCAGACGTTTGTGGCTCACGATATAATTATATGCACGTGGGTCGAGGGGGCCTAAATCCGCTACCGACAGGCCCGGGAAATCATTGCCAAGGGCCAGATTACGCGCCTACTGGCCATGTCAGGGGGCTATTTTCGCAAAAAGTCACCGGGACTATTTCTGTAAATAAGTTTTGTTAAGGGGGCCAAAAAAATTCTGCTCAAATTGGGTGAACTGTGGCGTGCATTTGGTTGGCCATGGCAAATTTTAGAGAAGACATGAAAAGATCAGAGTTTTATCACGATGAATTATTACTATTTTTTGGAGCTGAGAATTTAAAATTTATAGATTTTTTTAGACTGCTTGCAAAGACGAGGTCTGACCGGTTAACTTGTGTAGCTTCGGTTAAAATAGATGCTTTAGAAAAATTAAGCTATGGATTGATTTAGGTTGATTTTGGTCGGTGTATATATATATTGTATAAAGCATGTTAGAAGGACAGGTATCCAGCTAGCACTGAAAAAAAAATCAGCAAGTACCACTGCTCGTAGGAACGTTCGTTAGCGTGGAGCTGCTATCTTAGCTTCGAAATACACCGTGTCCTGCGCGGTTTGCAGTACGCGGCACCAACCGATCCTTGTCATCAAGCCCGCGTTTAGTGCTTAATTATCTGGACCACCGCCTCTGGTCAAGAATCCTCATCAGCGCGCATTCTAAAATGGTGTCGAAAAAGGAGCAGAGGAAGTAGTAAACTACGAAATTGACCTGAGCGCAAATAAAAGCAAGTTTAGGGTGTCCAAAAAACAATTATCAAATTTAAGTAGCTAGGATGTACCATCACAGAAGTTTAAAAACCTTTAGGGTAATTTTCTCTTTTTTTTCACAAATCAACTCATTTCATCATACGGCCATCTGAACGTTCATATATACAGATATATAATTTAAATAGTTTTATTCTATGACAGCACGTCTTTGGTCCGGAGGAACACTTTTTTTTGTCCGGAGGGAGAACCAGCTAGCTGTACAAACGTGCCAAAGGCCCTACTCCAACGAGTTTTTGTTTCTGTCTTATAGCTTCTTAATTTCTTTTTTTTTTGTTTTTTGACATTTTGGGGCTTTTTTCTTTTTTTTGTATTGTTCGTGATGATATAACCTGTTTATTTTTAAAATTTAATCACGCTGAAAAAGTTAATAGCAGCTATAGTACATTTTCATCCATTATAATATGAAAACACTAAAAGGCTGGGTTTATAAACCCAATCGAGCACTACCTTAAAGCATACATATCAACTTGGAAGATGTTACCAAACTACCCATGTGCTAGCACGACAGCACATAAAAAACAGGCACTATTAGGAGGAATTGTGTCCTACTCACGGTTCACAGTATTGGTCGATAATCATCAAAAATCACTGAAAATTGGTTTTATTAGATATCCTGGTTAGAGTACAAACTGATCTCAAATATTTCACTCCAATTTGAATTTGCACTGATTTACATCGATTTGCTTTAATATTTTTGACTAAAAACTCTGATATTTTCCAAATTTTGCCCTTTTTAAATTCAAATTTTTATTTGAAAATTTCAGGCCGAAATCATTGAAAATTTTCCGATTATTGGTGAAATCGGGTTAGCCGGTTCCTCCCGTAAAAAATTCAAACCGGTTTCCAAAACCCTGGTTCTAATGCTAGCAAGTCTAATCTGTACAGCTAGGGTCGTGGGTTGAGAATTCACGGGCAGCACCAAAGGGCGACTCAATGACAGACGAAAATAAAAGAAAGAAACACTCATTTTCTTCTGCAGCTGCACCCAGAAAATCGTAGTGAAACACTGTATTAGAGATCCGATCAAAACACTGACGTAGAAATATTAAATTTATAAGCAAGTTGCCAACTGGTTAATAGTTTTAGCTTGCAACTGCTTCGGCAAGTGGATTACTTCGAGAGCTTAATGCATGACTTTGTCATGTGCATATATATATTGGTAACGATGGCTTCCTTCAACACAAGACGGAGAGCTCGTCGAGACGGCCGCCGGTTGGCATATCTGCAGATCTTTTCATTGTCAGGTACTCTCTCTCTCTCTCTCTCTCTCTCTCTCTCTCTCTCTCTCTCTCTCTCTCTCTCTCTCATATTTCTGGTTACAGACTTGTGCGCTCAAGATTTACATGGAGGTATTGTTAGGCTAGTCAGGAGTATTCCTCTTATTGCAAAACAAGGTGTATTTCCCTTTGCTTTCTCGTTTTCTCTCCAGATTGGGCTATCTTTTGGTTTGAGCGGGATTATGTACTAATTCTAGTTTGTTACTGCCCGGGGCTGACAGAGGCAGAGTGGCTCAATAAAAGATAAGTTGCACAAGAAAGTAACCTCCTGTAGTTTTTTTCCCAGATCCGGGACTGATTATTTAACTTATCTTTCTTGCTGCTCGAGCTAAGGCCAATTCTGGGGCCGTAGTTTTTGCTAAAAGTTGCATTTGTTTTTCTGCCCTGAAAAGCGGCCATAGCTTTTTCGGAAAGACCGTTTTGCAGCCTGGCTTTTTTGTTGAACTGCTGGCTGTTCTTAGTTGCGATATGTCTTAGGTCCTGTTTGTTTCCACTTAAGATTATTATAATCTAACTTATAGATAGGGGATTATATAAGCTAGATTATAATAAGCTGGTGGAAAATAAGCTGTCAAGTGTTTGGCAGCCTGGATTATCAGAGTTATGGATTGTTGTATTCGAATGTTTAAAGACTACAATGTCCTTGAGAGAGAGGCAAGGGAGTTGGGGGATGGATGAATGGCAAAGGTGGGTAATATTCCTAAAGTTTTATGGTCCTTAAGATAAAAGGTGGATCTACAAGCTGAAATAAGCTCCTTTTTTGAGCTTATTAGATTACAATAATCTGGGCTATTAGATTATAATAAGTTACCTTATAATCTAGGCTGTTTGTTTCCACTTATGATTATAAGCTAGATTATAATGTTCTTAAGTGGAAACAAACAGGGCCTTAAATACCTAGTAAAATTGCTATACCCAGTTACCCAACCAGAGCCCTACTCGAAATCAACTGGCACACCGGGCCTAGGTGGGCCAATGAAATCCAGTCAATCATTGTCCCTATCTAAGCCCGGTCAATCTTTTGCTTAGTGCCAGATGCATGCATTGACAGCAATCAAGCGCCAGCATGTACATAGGACTAGCTTACCAAACTATTCTTACGTGGGTCTCTTTGGAACTTAGGAATTTCACTGCGTGCAAGTGAGTGCTCATGTTTAACACAATCGTACGTGCAACTTATGATGAAATTTCGTAGTCGCAAAGAAGAAGTCAAAATGACACAGATCAAGATGAGCTTATACGCGTAACCCATGTTGATGAAATTAAAACTCATATAGCTTATCATGAAATTGCACATAAACTAACAACGAGAATACCATATTCATCTCACAAGTACTTATCGATCTTTAACTTATTTTACGCCAACAAATGTAGAACATCGATCTATACTCTGACAGCTTACAGTAACAAAAAGAACATTCGGCCTGACATTAATTGATCCATTACAGACGAACAGTCTTTTACTGTAGAATGTTGAGATAACGCATGCTCTTCCAATGGATCTGGAAGAAAAAAAAACCTCCACTAGAACTGTGAAACAAAGCTAGAGCCGTACCTTTTAACCCAAGGCAGAGGCCATGGGCGGATCTATATAAGGTCATGGGTGTTCAGTCGAACACCCAAATTTTTTGACAAAAAATCTAGTATATATAAGATATAATATATATGTATATATTTAATTAGGCCAAAATAACTATTTCGTAGCCATAAGTCTATTACTATTCACTAATCAGCCCAACCCGACAACACAGCGACCCAGGGCCATTTTTGTGCGCGGTACGCCGATCAGCTCGTCTCGGCGTCTCCCCATCCCCCGATTCCCCATCCGTGCTCCCCCAATTCCCCTAACCCTAGCAGCCCGCGTCTGCGCGTCACCTCCAGGCTCTGGCTCCGCGCCGCAGGACCAACCGACCGCGCCTCTGGCCCTTCGCTCTACGCCTTCGTCGGCACGACACCACCGCCTGGAGGCTAGAGCCAGCCACCACCGGCGGCTAGTGGCTACAACGCCGTAGGCCGCATCACCTCCGGCCCTCTGGGCTCTGGCTCCGCATCGCACGACCAGCTAACCGCGCCACCGCCTGGTCGGCCTGGAGCCGGGCTGTCGTCTCACCGTCGTCTCCACTCTACCTGCGGGGGGCCGGGCTCCAGCAAGCAGTAGTCCATCTCGGCAGCTCCGGCGACCAGTGGCCGCACCACCGCAGGCCGCGCCACCTCCGGCACTCTGGGCTCCAGCTCCGCGCCACGCAACCAGCCGACTGGACCGCACCTCTGCTCTGCGGCACCGCGCCACCGCTTGAAGCCGGGCTGTCGTCTCATCGTCTCGACATCTCCACTCCACCTGCAGGGGACCGTCGGACCGGGCTCCAGCAGGCGGCACCGTAGCAGTCTAGCTCCGCTGCTCCAGCGACCGGTGAGCACCTCTGTACCTTGTGGTAGTATGGTTTGAACTCTGAACTGTGAAAAACTGAAAATGACAATGATCGATGATGTGAATCATGTGAGTGTGTGACTATGGTCTGAAAATATCAACATGTCCAAATGACTAGACTCAACCATACTGCGGTTACTACCAATCTACCATAGATTCAACCATATTGTGATGACTATGATCTGAAATTATCCTTAACGAACAATTGTATGTTGATTATTACTACTGTAGACCTTTATGTTTTGTACTGAAAAATATTTTTATAACTTTGAACACCCATTCTGAAATTCCTGCGTCCGCCACTGGCAGAGGCAGATACGCCCAAGTTGTAGATGACATCGAGGATTGCGAGCATGACGACCAGAGCCCGCAACAACTCGACGGCGGACCACACCCATGCCCATACCCCGGCAGCTCCGGCCCCTCTGCCGGTGGCCGGCGCGACGTGCAAGAACACCATCCGGTTGAGGGCTTGAGGCTCCATAGGAATGCGGCCAAGTAGAGTAGCATGCTCAGGATCTCAGACAACCGCAGGCCGTCCATCCCAGTTTCGGGCGCGTGCCGCGAGTGGAGCTTCATCAGCATCGTGAACAAGACCACCGCGACAGCAGCCGAAAGCAGCCTTTGCTCCTTCCTCCTGCTCGCGTCGACGACCTCCTTGGCGGCGCCGTGAACGAGCACGAACGCGGCGTACACCGCGGCCTCGACAACATCGATGGAGAACGCGGTGCAGGCCAGCCAGCCCAGGAACTCCACGGCGGCTGTGAGCGCGCTCACGGCGAGCAGCAGAAGAAGGACGTGGCTAAGAGGCTCGGCATGTGTTGGGAGTCTCCCAGAGATCAACACGCCAACGCAATCTGCAGATAAATTGCTTTCTGACGAAGAACAGTAATATCAGGTGGAAATGAAAGACAGCAGAGGAGAATTCTCAGTTGGGGCAATTTTCGTGTCTTTGTTACTGAGTGCAATGAGAATACAATAGAGAACCCATTTTACAACTAACCCAACAGAAAACCCAAAACTACTGGCTCCGATCCGATTTTGTCGGACGCCACTACGCTGACTCTGCGCACACTGCGCTGGTTCTTAAACTGACGAAAAAAACGACAACACAATGCAACTACTAGAAACTGGTTCAGCTAAAACAGACCTGACTCAAGTCAGGATTATTGTCTACACACTCCCCCTTAATCCTGACTTAATCTGTATATTCTTTCACTCCCAGCAGCTCTCTCATTTCAGCAAACTTGATTCTCGGCAGTGCTTTAGTCAGTATATCAGCACACTGGTTTTCGCTGCTGACAAACTCTACTGAAACCAGATCTCGTTCAACGCAATCCCGTATAAAATGAAAGCGAGTATCTATATGTTTACTCCTTCCATGAAAGACAGGATTCTTCATGAGCGCTATTGCAGATCTGTTGTCCACTCTTAACACTATCTTTTTTGGCTTCTCTCCCGTTAGTTCGCTCAGCAAGCTTCGCAACCACACGGCCTGACACGCAGCAGCAGTTGCAGCCATGAATTCCGATTCACAGGAAGATAGCGCCACCGTTTTTTGTTTCTGAGAACACCATGCCACTGGGCCTCCTCCGAAATAGAATACCATCCCTGTGGTACTCTTTCTTTCATCCAGGTCACCTCCAAGGTCGCTATCACTATAGCCAATAATCTTTCCTTCTCCACCTCGGCAATAAGAGATTCCAAAGTGGATTGTCCCTTTGATGTACCTCAGTAGTTGCTTCACTGCCTGGAAGTGACTCTGCCTTGGTGATTCCATATATCTACTAACCATTCCCACTGCAAAGCTTATGTCAGGCCTTGTATGTGTCAAATACCGTAAGCTCCCAATGAGGCTCCTGTATTCCGTTGCATCAACTGGGATTCCTTCATCTCTTGTCAGCTTTAATTTGGGTTCCATAGGGTATTTTGAGGGATTACATTCCCACATTCCAGCCTGCTGCAACAGCTTCTTTGCATACCCTTCTTGCTTCAGGATTATACCGTTGTGATCTTGCTTCACTTGAATCCCGAGATAATATGAAAGCACTCCTAGATCACTCATTTCAATCTCTTCTTCCATCTGCTTCTTGAATAGCAGTATATCTTCTTCAATCGTTCCAGTGACCAACAAATCATCGACATACACTCCTACAATGAGAAGATTTTGACCTGAGTGGCGCTTGTACACTGCCTGCTCTTGAGGGCATTTCTGAAAACCAAGATTTTTCAGCGTTTTGTCAAGCCAAATGTTCCATTCTCTCGGCGCCTGCTTCAAGCCATATAAAGCTTTTGAAAGCTTGTAGACCATATGCTCCTTCCCGACTGTAATGAATCCCTCAGGCTGTGTAACATAGACATCCTCTTTTAACTCACCATTGAGAAAGGTGGTTTTAACATCTAGGTGATGCACTAACCATCCTTCTCTAGCTGACAAGGCAAGTAACATCCTCACTGTTTCAATTCTGGCAATAGGAGCAAAAACCTCCTCATAGTCAACCCCCTTTTTCTGCACATAGCCTCTAGCTACCAACCTTGCTTTGTGCTTCACAACAACACCAGCTGCATCCTTCTTTTGCTTATATACCCACTTCAATCCAATGGGTCTGTGCCCCCTTGGCAACTCGGTCAAACTCCAAGTCTTGTTCTTCTCTATTGACTCAATCTCACTTTGCATTGCTTCTTGCCACTCTTTTCTTCCCACTGCTTTTCTGAAAGTCACTGGCTCATCTTCAATTAACAGCAGTTGTTCTGGTTCAAAGTCTTGTACTTGAGTCTCTTCATAAATATCTGCCAATGACCTGAAGCCCCTAATCGGTGTTGCATCATAGGTGGATGAATCAATCTCTCCATCACTCTCTGCCACTTGGTTTGCTGACGGCTGACCATCTGATGAGGGAAACACATCTTGATTCATTTGTGTCAAATCCGGCTGATTTGTTCCATCTTGCTGTGCTGCTTCAACTCCTTCTGCATTATCACTCCCGTAACTATCTGCACCTGTGGAACCGGCTGTGTAGTTTTCTTCTTGACCGCTTGCGGCTGCAGTCTGTATATCTTCATTTTCGGTTCTGCTACAGTAATCTCGGACCATGCTGTGGCTTCAGTTCCGACTGCTGTCTGAACTTCTTCCCAATTCCACCTCTTTTGCTCATCAAACACTACATCCCTGCTCACAAGTAGTTTGCTGTTTTGAGGGTCAAATAGCCTATGTGCCTTGCTTCCAGGTTCAACCCCTGGGTACACCAACTTTTTACTCCTGTCAGAGAGTTTATTCAGCTGATTCATTGGCACTCTTGCATATGCGGTACATCCGAATACTCTGAGATGTGCTAGGCTTGGCTTCCTCCCTTTCAATACTTCATATGGTGTTGCATCATTCACTGCTTTAGTGGGCACTCTGTTCAATATATAAACCGAGTGACGCACTGCTTCTCCCCACATTCTCCCTGGAAGTGACATGCTCTTGAGTAGGCTTCTGGTGGTTGCAAGTACCGTGCGGTTGCGCCGTTCTACCACTCCATTTTGTTGTGGTGTGTATGGCGCGGTAAGGTGTCTTTGAATCCCCTTCATTTCACAATACTCCCTGAAGCTATGAGACACAAATTCTCCACCCCGGTCTGTCCTCAAACATTTCACTTTGAGTTGCAATTCTCCTTCTACCTGCACCTGAAACTTCTTGAAAGCCGCAAAAGCTTCGTCTTTTGTCTTGAGAATGTATACCCACATGAATCTGCTGCAGTCATCTACCAGCAAGAAAAAAATACCAATTTCCACCAATTGTTTGTGGGGTTATTGGTCCACATAAGTCAGCATGAATCAGCTCTAGTGGGCTGCCAGCTCTGTACTCAACTTGTGTAGGAAATGGGAGTCTACACTGCTTGGCTACTAGGCACCCTTCACATATCTGAGTTGGATGCTCTATTCTCGGTACTCCTCGGACCAAATCCTTTGACACCATTTGCTTCATAGCTTGAAAATTGAGATGCCCTAACCTGGCGTGCCACAGCCAACTTTCATCATCTAGACTCGTTGCTAAGCATATGGGTGCCACCGTTTGCAAGCTCTTTTTATACAATCTGTTTGCTGATCTTTGGACCTTCATGAGCAATCTACTCATTCTGTCATACACCCACAACTGGTCACCAAACATCACAATTTTGCAGCCATCTTCTGTCATCTGTCCCAAGCTCAGAATATTTGTATGCAAGCTGGGAATGAAATAAACACCAGTGATCAGCTTCTGCTCACCATTTTTGCACCCTAGCAGGACTGTTCCTCTTCCTTTAATTGGTACAGTTGACCCATCCCCAAAACGTACTCTGCCAACAATGCTCTCATCAAGCTCGGAAAAATGTGACTTCTTGCCTGTCATATGATTTGTAGCACCGTTGTCAAGAAACCAAATATCCTCATCAATTCTCATCTCTGCAGCATACTTCTCTGACAGAAGTTCATCTTCATTTAACATCACTGTTTCTTCTGGTTGTTGTGTGCAAACTGACAACAAAAGGGCCGGTTGATCCTCCTGAGTGCAAGTAAGATTCACTTCTTCTTCCTTGCGCTTTCCACTGCGGCATTCAGATGCATAATGCCCGTAATTTTCACAAGAATAGCACTTAATGTGGCTCTTGTCTTTCTTTGCAGAAGTGTTCCCTGATCCTTCCCGCCGAGATGAATTTGAGCCACCACGGTCTGATCTGCCTCGGCCACGCCCTTGGCTTCTTCCTCTTCCACGGCCTCGCCATTCTTGTTTTCCGTTTCCCCGGCCTCTGTTGCCATATGAGGAATCTCCTGATCTCCCCTTTTGCCTAGCCTCCCATTCAGCCTGAGTCAGCAGGAGATGGCCTTCTCCATTTGCCCGGAGACGAAGGCGCTCTTCATAGGCCTTCAGTCTACCAATTGCTTCTTCAAACAACATAGATTCTAGGTCTGAATATTGCTCTATGGATGCAACTAGCTGAAGGAACTTATCCGGGACTGAATCTAGCAATTTCTTGACTAAAGTTGATTCCTTCAAAGATTCACCAAGTGAACTGAACTTACTTGCGATTGCGCTGAGTTTTCCGGCAAAATCGTCCACCGTTTCTCCTTCCTTCATCTGCAATCCCCGAAACTCGTTCTGCAAGGTTTGAATCCGTGCCTTCTGCACGCGATTTGCTCCCAAATACCTTGTCTTCAAGGCATCCCAGATCTCTTTTGCGGTCTTCTTCTTCGCAACTTGCAGTAGGACGTCTTCGGGTAACGCCTGGAAGATGAAGGCTCTTGCTGTTTTATCTTTCTTCTGATCCGCCGCCGTGCCGGCCGGCAGTTCCACCGCCTCCCAGATGCCCTGGGCGTCCATCAGCACTTCCATCCGGATTGCCCAAGAAGTATAATTCACTCCCGTCAGCATTGGGCACTGGAGCGACACACCGCCACCCTCCCGGTTCGCCTGCTGCGCCATGGACTCGGTCTGCAGTTGCTTGAACGTGAGTGGCTCTGATACCACTTGTTGGGAGTCTCCCAGAGATCAACACGCCAACGCAGTCTGCAGAGAAATTGCTTTCTGACGAAGAACAGTAATATCAGGTGGAAATGAAAGACAGCAGAGGAGAATTCTCAGTTGGGGCAATTTTCGTGTCTTTGTTACTGAGTGCAATGAGAATACAATAGAGAACCCATTTTACAACTAACCATGTGTTTGGTTGCAAGGACTAGGTGGGACGGGATGGACCCGTTTTTGTAGGTGTTTGGATGGGAGACAAGCAGAGTCAAGGACATCCCACTAGGAATATTCCTTGTAGATCCGGGACCAGGCAATTCTCTTTTTTTCATGGGACGGAGTCATCCCACATGGGATAGAGTCATCCCACCTCTTTATTTTTTGAAGTACTGTTTTGTTTAAAAAAAATTTAAAAAAAAACTCAAAGGCTTCCACTCGAGTCTGTCCAAACGATGCCGCATCCCGACGGGGTCGCAACCCCCCACGACAACTCTGTCATGGCGAACATTGGCAGTCCTATTGCCCATTTCATCCTCCCACACCCAGAATTGGCAACCACCATGAGCTTCCTGCGATTCCATGACAAGAATTTTTTTAAACATACCACCACGATTTCAATGAACCCGAAACAATCTGACTCACCGAGTGATGGGGGCACTTGTAGTAGTGTCGCCCAGGATTCGCGGCCGTCTGTGATGTCCTACGTCTAACCAAGGTGTTGCAATTTGGGCACATCACCGTCGGTGCCCATGAAGACGTGCTGAGCTGACTCATTGCCTAGTCTGGGGGAGTGAGCACGAAAGAAAACTACACTGCTTGTGAACAACTAACTCAGGAGGTGACTGATAACATGGCAAGGGAATATGTGAGGGATGGCTCCGTTTTATAGGCTGTCTGGGGGGGGCAGCCTCACGCACAAAGAACACAGACAGCACAATTCATACACGCACATAAAGGGGCACCTTTGCTTAGTGATATGACAAAACGGGCCAGCTTTCCGCAGTGACATGAAAAAAGAGGGCAGCTTTGCCCAGTGATATGACAAAACGGGGCAGCTTTGCCCAGTGATATGACAAAAAGAGGCCATCTTTGCTCAGAGACATGACAACACGGGGCAGCTTTGTTCAAAGAGATGACACAGGACAGCTTTTCGGAGTGAAATGACAAAATATGCCGGCTTTGCTCAGTGAGATGACTAAAAGATGCCAGCTTTGGGCAGTGAGATGACAAAAGATGCCAGCTTTGGGCAGAGACATGACATAACGGGGCAGCTTTGCTCAGTGAGATGACAAAAGATGCCAGCTTTGCGCAGAGACAAGACATAACGGGCAGCTTTACTCAGTGAGATGACAAAAGATGCCAGCTTTGCGCAGTGACATGATAAAACGGGGCAGCTTTGCTCAGTGAGATGACAAAAGATGCCAGCTTTGCCCAGAGACAAGACATAACGGGCAGCTTTACTCAGTGAGATGACAAAAGATGCCAGCTTTGCGCAGTGACATGATAAAACGGGGCAGCTTTGCTCAGTGAGATGACAAAAGATGCCAGCTTTGCGCAGTGACATGACAAAACAGCCCAGCTTTACTCAGTGCGACGACAAAACATGCCAGCTTTGGGCAGTGGCAGTACTAAAGAGGGCATCTGTTCTCAGTGACATGACAACAAGAGGTCAGCTTTGCTCAGTGAGATGACAATTCAGGGCAGCTTTGCTCAGAGTTCGTATACAAAACGGGACCTTTTTCAGTGATACCGCAGCACTCCCATCTTTACTCACTGCTACCACCACGCGGACCAGCTTTAGACGTACGAGTAGAGACCAAAATAGCCCCTATAAATTCGTATGCATTCCATTTCCCAGCGAACATTGCCCATCCAAACCCCATACTACATCGCGCTTCCCTCACCCTCACCCAACCGGGATGGACAAAGGCAAGACGAAGCAATGGGACAAGATGGTGAAGGATTGGAAGGAGACCCGTGACATAGCACGGTCAGCTGCGGCCCGCGATGCCGCACGCGATGAGAAAATAAGGGCGATACAGGCCCGGGTAGAACAAGCCCATCGTGCTACGATGAAAGGTCCCCCCCCCCAGAGCGCCCGCGTAGCAACAACCCAATCCCGGACGTCCCCACCGAGCGTTCGCCACAACTACCACCTGAGGGGGAGACACCTCCCCTTTGTTGGTGCGGGGACGTGTGCAAGTTCTTCAAGTCTAAGCACCGCATCAGTCTAGGTATGCGTTACTGGGGTTGCGCAAACTACTCCAGTGACTACCCCAACCGCCGCTTTGACACCGCAACCTATCGGCAGCCGGTAACGACCACATGCACCATTTTCCCCTACCTTGTCTCCTTCACAGCACGCACTAACAATATCTCCAATGTATTTACAGTCTCCGGAGCCCCTGTGTGGCTACCGCAAATGGATCGATCTTGAGATCCACCCTGAGGACCAATGGACCCTTGACTTCGAGGAGTGGAATGTCACAAAGGAGAAGGAGTTGCTGGAGGAGGAGCGCCGCAAGCACGAGCACACCCTGCGCATACAGCGCGAGACGCAAGCTCATCTTGAAGCGTGCACGCGTACGGAGCGGGAGGCTCGCGAGATGGAGCGCGAGAGAAAGAGGGAAATTGCGGCTAAGGCAAAAGAGGCCGGAGAGGAGTTCAATGCCGAGCGGGCAAGGAAGGGAAAGTGGCCCCGGTCCACACAGTAGGTCGTACGAGCAGTTGGGTGGGTTAGTCGCATATCATGCTATATGTTATGCATGTAATAAAAATCTACGCGGCATGTTACTCCCAACTGTATTATGAAGTTTAATATCTCGTATTTTCGCATTCCATGATGTAATAGACCTAGCAAGTTATTTCCCCTAAGGCATGCATGTTAGGACTAGTGGTGGAATTCTGAACATTAGAAGTACAGAGTTCCACACATGCCACATGCCACACATCGTTCCTAAAAAAATGTACCCAAATTTTTTATGCATCTACAACTTACATTGAAGATAAACTTCTATTACAACTTTATCTTATTTTTACGCAGTTTATAACTACAAAATTGACAAAACATACAAACATGACGCGGATTGCAAACCCTTAAAACATACCAAACCCTAAAAGTCACTTACCACTTTATATATCGATCGTTCTACGCACAATCGTTCCTAAAAAATTTTTACCCAAATTTTTTATGCATCTACAACATATAATCAACATAAACTTGTTTTAAAATTTTTCAAATTTTTTTCTGATTCACAACTGCAAAATTAACAAAACTTATAATCATACATGTTCAATATCACTTTCCTTCATTTCCTCCAATTGTTCATATCACATTTGTGCTCGAAAATTTTTTCTTTAAATTGCTTCCAATAAAACAATATACCATGATCGAAATTTGTTATTGTCACTTCAACACATTTTTCACGGTCAGCAATATAGGAAAATCACAAAAACACTAATCGTTACTTCACACAAATTTCGTTCGTACTCTACCAACCAATATTTTTAATTTTCAAAATTGCACAACTAATTACACATCCAGGATAGTGGACTCCACTTCAAATTCATATTTTTTCACACATCATTTCATATATATACATAAATTTTTATTTAAAAAATTATCTTTACAAATGCATACAAAAATAACTTGAATTAAAATCCTACCCGTGCAAACCCTAACCGGGGGGTGGGACCCACGGCGGAGTGGTGCGGTGTGGTGCCGCACCATTAGGGGAGTGGTGCGGTGCGGCACCGCACCATCTACGTGGCACGTACGGCGGGGGTGTGGTGCGGTCGGGGACCGCACCACTCAGGTGTGGTGCGCTCCCCGGCCGCACCACTGGACACGTGTCGCGTTGCCGTTAATCGTGCGGTCGTTTGGGGGCTATTTTTGGAATTATGTTTTCAACGCGGCTATTTTTGAAATTTTGGGTATCAACAGTGCTAGAAACGTCCAAAATTCCGTTTCTAATTACTTTAGCGGTGCTGTCGTGCTAGTGGCGGTGGCGTCATCGTCGTCTTCTTGTTTTTATTTAGGAGTTCTTGTTTTTATTTAGGAGTATTCTTTCCCCTTAGGACCGGTTTCTTTTCTTCTTTTTGTGAGATGCTTCGTGGAACCTTCTGGCTACTGGCCTATTGCTATCGGTTATCTGCCTTTCTTACTATGCGTCACTTGAAAACTAGATATTTGATCCTTCGTTCCCTTCTTAGATTCCGAAGAAAAAGCTGGGCAATGTTTAGGATAGTTTCTTTTTGGCCATAACTAATAGCTTATAGTTATAATTAATGATTTTTTATTATAGTATCACCATTTATACGAATAAATAAAATATTGATAAGTCGTTTCTAAAAGAATATTCAAAACAATCTCTTCAAAAAAATCGATGAAAAATTCTATTTATTTGTTAAAAAAATCATTAACTAGAAGCCATAAAAGAGCTGAGCCTTCATTTGGCGCTGCCAAGTGGACCAAATGAAAGTGGAACGTAATTCAGCAATGGGCTGTTCATTGAACCGGCCAATGGCAATCAACCCGCTTATGTGGACTGAATCATCGTGACTTCGTGAGGATTATGTTACCCTCTTAACCCGCTAATGTCAATCAACCCGCTAGTGGCATGCTGGCACCGGAGACTATGGCTTTTTGTTTTTTTGGCTTATGGCTGAAAAGTATTGTAATTGGCTGAAAAAACACTGTAGCTGACAGAGGCTTATTTAGCATAAGTAAATTTAAAAAAAATTAAAAAATCTAAAAAAAATATGTTAGCCCATTACGTATAATACAAACAAATACGGGAAAAAACCGGCAAAAAAGCTCAACAAAAAGCCAAAAGTTCAGAAAAAGACGAAATTTATGAATAGTGAAAAATAAGTCGGAAGCCAGAAGCTAAAGCTCGTTTGATCACCACCATGTAATAACAAAGTACGGGGACATAAGTTTTGGAAGGCTTTCTGGGGCCTCATCTTTTCATATTTTAAAAACTGTTTTTAACTTTTCTTATAGCAATTAATTTTTAAACGAAATATTTTTTAAAACAGAATCTATAAGTTTATTATAGTACATACTATAGCAATTTCATTTATATCCGTCAAAACCACACATGAGTTTTTCTTATTCTGTACTCTTTATAACGAACAGTCTAAAAGTCATAAATTACAGCCATAAATTGAAGCCAGAAATAACATACCCTTGAACTGCGGAAGTGGTCATTTGTTACAGGAAGCGGGGGGGGGGGCCTCTGTTATACATCTGAGCTCGCGTTATTCCTTTAGATTTGCTGGTTTTTAGAGGAAATTCGGTTTGTATTTGTTCTGTTTTAAGGAAATCATATGTATAGATTTACCTTCAAAAATACTTTTATAATATTATAATTTTATTGAATTTCATAAATATATTATAATAGTAATTAGTGATCAAAATTATATTTTGAGAACTGTGTTGATGTCCAAAATGATTTGTTTTTGTGAACCGAGAAGAGTAAGGTAATAAAGGAGAAAACTTTATTAGGGAAAATTTGTTCAGTAGCACTAAAAGATCACCTCTTTCGGAAAATACCACTAAAAAACGGGGTTCCGAAAATTACCACCGAAAGATTTATTTTTCTTTGGGATTTAACATTCTGGACAAAAATACCCCTCTCCCTCCCCTCCCTCACCTTCTCTCCTCCTGCGCCGCCCCATCCGCCTCCCCGCCTCCTCCTCGCCCCCGCCTCCCCGCTCCTCTCCCTCTTCTCCCCACTCCCCTTCCTCTCCCTCCTCCTCGCCCCCGCCTCCCCGCTCCTCTCCCTCTTCTCCCCGCTCCCCTTCCTCTCCGGCGACCTCGGACGGACGAGGCGAGGCGGATCCGGCGCCGACCCCGGGCGGACGGTGGAGATCTGAGCGGAGGAGTGGAGATCTGGGCGGCCACAGGCGCCTGACGATGAAGATCCGCGACGGGCGGAGGACGGCGGGCGGAGGAGCTGCGACGACGAAGAAGAGCCTCGGCCGAAGCCTCACCGTGACACGGCGACACCATCCCGACCGCCGGCCGAAGCTCCCGCTGCCTGTGCGTCGCCGGCGCCGTGCGCATGGCCGCGCCGCCCTGAGCTCTCGCCGCCGGCACTCTCTGGGTCTCCCCCGCCTTCTCCAACCGCCTCGGTGCGCTCCCCTTGACCTGCTCATACTCCTGCTCGTCTCCAATTTCTCCCCTCCCCCGCCGGCGCCGGCGCCCCCTTCCAACCTCAACGCCGGCCGCTCAAACAGCTGTCCCCGCCGACCAGCACCGTCCCGGGCCGTGCCGCCTCCCCCACCGGCTTCCACCCCTCCCCGGGGACGCTTTTTTCCAGCCCACTCTGCCCCTCTGCCCCCCCCCCCCCGGCGCCGGAGCCCCCGCTGCCGCCATGCGCCCCACTCCTCCTCTGTTCGGCCAGCCGACTGCGGAGGAGGAGGAGCTGAGGGGTAAGGGCATTTTTGTCCAGAATGCTAAATCCCGAAGAAAAATGAATCTTTCGGTGGTAATTTCCGGAACCCGTTTTTTTTTGTGGTATTTTCCGAAAGGGGTGATCTTTCAGTGCTACTGAACAAATTTTCCCATTTTATTATGGGGCATATTGGTATCCTTGTGCATTTTACTAATATTTGAGCATAAGGATAAAACGTCATTTTTAGAAGAACAACCAGTATAATTTCTGAAACTTTATAACAAAATTACTGTAAGGTTTTTCATACTATGCCCTTACTTTCTGTCTCATATGCATCTATGGGTCATCACGCACAGAACGTATTCTCTCTATACTTTTTTTTTGCAAGGAAGTATTCTTAATTAGCTTTGCAAGACAATTATTACAGGGGTAACCTTTCTCAATTTCATTGCCTCGTTAGTAGGAGAGGGACCATGCAAAAACGAGTCAATCTATGGGTGTCCACAGGCCGGGTGCCCTTCTTGTCATGTAAAGAATAGCAGAGCCTCTAGATTCCTCGAATGAGCACTACTACAGAAAGCCTAATACTAGATGGTCAATCACAGACGATTTGACAAAACCATCTGTGACGAACACTAACACAGACGGTTTTAATTTGGACACCGTCTGTGTTGGCGGCGGCGGAGAAAACGAGTATCACAGACGGTTCTTACCGATGAACTATCTGTGATACTTTAGTATCACAGACGGTCTGTATTAAAAATCGTCTGTGATACTTCACAGACGGTTTTTTATTAAAAACCATCTGTGATAATTGTCACTAGGCATTTATTGCGCTGCTCAGACTGCATCTGTCTTCATTTCGATCCAGATCTAGCCGCTGCTGCGCACTCTTTAGCTCAGGAGGCAAGCTAGGTAATTTCAGGCCAGTTAATTTGGTGGGAGGAGGCAGATATTGAGTTTTGAAGATTCATACTTTTCTGGTTGCTCTAGATATGGTTAGTAATGAAATTTATTTTTTATTTGCATGCATTACAATTTGGATCTAAGTAATTGGTGAGTGTTATTAATTGAAGATGGTTTGCAAAATTGTTGATTATATAATAACTGTTGTGTTAGACCATGTGGCTAGATTTATGATATTTTGGTGATGAATAATTGACAATGGTTAATTTGTTATGATGAATAATTGGTGATTTCGTTTAGCGGTGTTATGCGAGTTGTGTTGCGTGTGTGCGGACTGATGTTGGCCAAGTTGAGACAAACTTGTGCCGGAAGAATGTTCTTTGGTCTTTGCATGTGCAGGTTGAGCATGGAGGCGATCATGGTCGGTGACGAGGTGGACCGGAACTAGGATGGGGAGATCTAAGGTTCAGACGGTCAAGGAGGTCACGAGATGATCGGGCTCATGCTTGGGGCGCATGGAGATCGAAGGTGGATGATACGTGGAGAAGCTACGGGAGGTGCGGTCCTAGAGGCTTCGACACGTGACGTGTTAGAAAAGTTGTGAGAGTGAAAAACCTGTGTTAGGAAGGGTTTCGGGTCCCTTGAAAATTAGTGGGCCAAAAGTCTAGTTGAGGTAAAAAGGCCCAGGCCTAGTTGGAGTTGGATTAGGATTCGAAGTCCTAGTTGGAGTTGGATTAGGATTCGAAGTCCTAGTTGGAGTTGGATTAGGATTCGAAGTCCTAGTTGGAGTTGGATTAGGATTCGAAGTCCTAGTTGGAGTTGGATTAGGATTCGAAGTCCTAGTTGGAGTTGGATTAGGATTCGAAGTCCTAGTTGGAGTTGGATTAGGATTCTAAGTCCTAGTTGGAGTTGGATTAGGGTTCTAAGTCCTAGTTGGATTAGGATTTTAAGGCCTAGTTGGAGTTGGGCTGTGTGTGTATATATATGCATGCGGTGGCATGGCAAGAGTTGTGCCGAGCAGCCGTGGAAGAAAAATATATATACGGCTTTTGGGGTGGCCAAACGTTTTCTTTGGCATGGCATCTTTTTGATCACGAAGCGCACGACATTGTTCAGCCATCGGTCAGGCAAGCGATCTCATATTTTGCTTAGTTGCATAATTAGGGCTTAATTTATTTTCGTCACTATTTGCATCAGCGATCTTGTTTATTTTATATCTCAAGATCTAGAGCTCCGATTGACGTAATTCCAGTTGGGTTAGTTCAATAACTGTCTCTAGTTTATTCTGAAAAAGTTTGAGGTTAATCGGAGTTACGGATTTTTATCGAGATCAGTTTTAGTAAGGATACATTATTCTGTCCAGAATTATTAAATGAGACTTAAATAGGTTTTGTGTTTAGGGGAGAGTCTTAAAATTTATTTTTAGCTTCCGCAATCATTCACCCCCCCCTCTGATTGCCTATCTTAGTGTGAATCGATCCTACAAGTGGTATCAGAGCAGGTTAATTTTTCTAATTGATCTTAACCGGTGATTAGAAAACATGTCGACGGATAGGTATTCCACAAAACCTTGTGTTTTCGATGGTGTTGATTTTCAGTTTTGGAAAGCGAAGATGGAGGCATACATTCAAGCTCAAGGCTTTGCAATATGGGAGAAGGTATACAAGCCTTATCAAGTGCCTGAGAATGATGCTGTGTCAGCAGCGAATATAGCAGAAGTGGAGTCAAATAGCAAGGCAAGGAATCTGATAATTCAAGGACTAGGAAGGAGTGACTTTGATCGTGTTGTGCATCTTAAATCCGCATATGAGGTATGGAAAGCACTCTGTGATTATCATGAGGGTTCATCTACTATTAAAGAGGTACGTCAAGATATGTACAAAAAAGATTACATGCGTTTTGAGATGAAACCTGGTGAATCAATAGATGATCTCTTTGCCCGCTTTAATAAAATTCTTAGTAACCTACGTGCTGTTAATGTTACTTATACTGATGCTGAAAATGCACGTCAATTACTTGGAGCATTAGATATGTCGATATGGGAGATGAAGGTTACATCCATTAGAGAATCTACTCTCATGAGTACACTTACATTAGATGTACTTTATTCTAAATTAAAAACTCATGAATTAGATGTTTTTGCCAGAAAAAATAATAGTAATAAATCAATTGCTTTAGCTTCACAATCTAGCAAGTCTAATGGTGATAATTCTTCTACTAGCTATGCTTTGTCTTCTTTGTCTTCACTAACCGATGAACAGCTAGAGCAACTCCCGGAAGATGTTTTGGAACTCTTTTCTACACGCTTCACAAGAGCCTTACAGAATGTGAGATCAAGAAAAAGAGGAAATTTTGGTCCTCAAAGGTGCTATGAGTGTGGTGATCTCAATCATATTCGTCTCAAATGTCCAAAATTTCTAGCAAGATTTGCAAGGGAAGAGAATGAGAAGGAAGAAGAGATGGAGAAAGAAAAAAGGAAGAATAAAAAGAAGGGTTATATGAATCGCAAGGTGGTGCATCGTGTTCTTGCCGCTCTTGGACAAATTAATTTGAGTGATGTGGACACGGACAGCGAGGATGATACTCCCAAAGGTAAGAAAAATTTAACTGGGTTGTGTCTAATGGCAAGTAGCAAAAGCTCCACCGACAATGATGATCTTGACAGCAACGACTACAATGAGGTAGAACCTTCTTATGATGATTTAGCTAAAGCTGTTGCTAAACTTGGTACTTTGCTAGAAAAGAAAGATAAAAAGATTAAAAAATATGATACTTTAATTGAATCTCTAAATTCTGAAATTGCAAGACTTAGAGTTTTAATTCCTGATGATGAATCTTGTGAGTCATGTCAAATTTTACATTCTGAGTTAGAGAATGCTAGGTCTCTTAATGCCTTAAACATGGATCAACTTAGAGATGTAACTGCTAAATTTGATGAATTAAGATTAGCACATGACTCTTGTGATGAAAAATTGAAATGTGCTAATGATGAAATTGAAAAGCTCAAGTTTAGCTCTTCTTCATGTTTAGAATCAAGTATTTCAAATGTTCATTCTAAAGCTTGTTCTAAATGTGAATTATTAGAAGCTAGACTTAATTCATCTCAGGAAACAATTCAACAGATGCTTTATCATGAGATATCTTCTTGCTCAAATTGTCCTAAGCTTAACATTGAAATAGAAGTTTTAACTAGACAACTTAATGATTTTGCTGAAAAAGAAAGATTGACTCAGTCTAGTGCTTCTAAAAATCTTGTGAATGAACATGTCAAATGCGCAACTTGTCCCACTCTAGCTAAAGAGAATGAGTACCTGAAAGACACTTTAGAGAGATTTTCTTTTGGTAAGAAAAATTTGAATATGATTCTAGATAAGTCAAAAATAAGTGTGAAAAATCATGGTTTAGGATTTAATTTTGTTGAGCATGCCAAGAATAATCCTCCTAAGGTTATTAAGTCTCTTGAACCCGGAAAAATTGAAGTGAAACTTGAACCAAATCAAACTGTGTTTAAATCAGCTGGCTTTGTGCAAAGTTTATCAAATAATAATGTAGGTGCTAGCTCATCATCTCAAAAGAATTTTGGTTATGTTAAATTTCATTGCACCTATTGTGGAAGAGATGGACACTTGAATGAATTTTGCTTTAGACGTATCAAGAAAGAGAGAAAGGAAAGATTGAATGCTTTGAGACAAAAACATGCAATATCTTTTGTTCCTAGAACTAATGTGAAAGCTATGTTTTTTGAGAACTTTCATGATGGCTTTAAATCTGCTTCACATGCTAGATTGGGATTTAATTCAAATGATTCACGTTCTTTTCGGCATTCTAATCATCCACATACACGTGATTTTGGTTCTAGCTTTGTTGCTCCTGTTCGTCGTGTGTCACAGTACTGGATTCCTAAATCTTATTTTACTAACCCCAATACTGTGAGACCGATGTTTCCTGTCATGTAAGAACAGCTGACAAGGATGGAGAACATGAGTTAAATTGGGTTCTGTTTTTTATCATCGCTTGATTGGAACACTTGATGGTTCTTCACTCCTTTGATGGTTTACAAGAGATTTCACTTTTTGAAAGACCATGTGAAAAAGGTGATATTGTCTTACATCTTGTTAAATTCTCAAGTTGTAAATTTGCACATGAAATCGTTTGATACTTCTCGTTTTCCTCAATTGTGAAGTGAGTTGGAAGTATTACATCTTATGGGATTATTCTGAGGGGGAGCTTGTTGTTTAAAAATTTTGAAAGCTTTGTTTATTATCCTTGTCAAATAACTCATCAAATCCAAGTCATTGAAATCAATTGAGTAGTAGAGCTTTCTTTATGATATCTATTCATATGCTGTGTAGTTTTGATCAGGACTGTTTATAATTAAATTGCTACATTTGAATTAAAAGTATGACATGGCGGAATATTTTGACTAGATTAATTATAGTTATTACTTTGCGATGTCCATCGAAAAGGATTAGCTTGATTGTGAGTCTTATTTTAACTCTTAGTTATGAGACTTGCATGTTTCATGTTCCAATTCTTATGATCACTCAATTTGGCATGTTATTAAAAAAAAGAGTATATAAAGAAAAAATTGAAAAGATGTATGCTTCAAGCATGCCATGGTGAAAAAAAAAGTGGCACAAAAGTGCGCAAAATGAAAAGAAGTATGCTTCAAGCATGCCACCATCAAAAAGAAGAAGAAGAAGAAGAAAAGTATGTCATTATGAAAAGAAGTATGCTACAAGCATGCCACATGCCTAAAAATTGAGTGTGAAGCAATAAGTTGTTACATGAGACTGCTAGCCCGTCTAGAGTTAAAATTTGCTTCATTTTTAGGTTTTGACTTTTCGTTGTGATATCTCATTGTGCTCTCTATAATTGGTTTGGTCATTGTTGATATGCCTGTCATTGATATAAATTGCTTAATCATTTTGAAAATTTGTTTTAACATTGCTATGTGATATATGGCTTAATATGATCTAGATAGCTCTACTCAAAAATGTGTCTTGGTTGCTTTATTAAATAAATGCACAATGACTTGGATAATCTACAAAGCTTCTTGATTTTTACTTTCATTGCTCCGTCTTAGAATTATTCTTTCTTTAAATTTTCTTGATGATTACATTGCCAAAGGGGGAGAAATTTGGTGTGCTTTGCGAGAAATTAAAGAATTTGGGGAGAATAAAATTACCTCTCTTGTGTTGAGGGGGAGAGATTTGAGACTTATGGTTTAAAATGTTTTTTCGGCTTTGGTTCTTCACTTATATCTATTTGAAGCTAGTTCATCATACAATTTTTTATGCATCTACAACATATAATCAACATAAACTTGTTTTAAAATTTTTCAAATTTTTTTCTGATTCACAACTGCATAATTAACAAAACTTATAATCATACATGTTCAATATCACTTTCCTTCATTTCCTCCAATTGTTCATATCACATTTGTGCTCGAAAATTTTTTCTTTAAATTGCTTCCAATAAAACAATATACCATGATCGAAATTTGTTATTGTCACTTCAACACATTTTTCACGGTCAGCAATATAGGAAAATCACAAAAACACTAATCGTTACTTCACACAAATTTCGTTCGTACTCTACCAACCAATATTTTTAATTTTCAAAATTGCACAACTAATTACACATCCAGGATAGTGGACTCCACTTCAAATTCATATTTTTTCACACATCATTTCATATATATACATAAATTTTTATTTAAAAAATTATCTTTACAAATGCATACAAAAATAACTTGAATTAAAATCCTACCCGTGCAAACCCTAACCGGGGGGTGGGACCCACGGCGGAGTGGTGCGGTGTGGTGCCGCACCATTAGGGGAGTGGTGCGGTGCGGCACCGCACCATCTACGTGGTACGTACGGCGGGGGTGTGGTGCGGTCGGGGACCGCACCACTCAGGTGTGGTGCGCTCCCCGGCCGCACCACTGGACACGTGTCGCGTTGCCGTTAATCGTGCGGTCGTTTGGGGGCTATTTTTGGAATTATGTTTTCAACGCGGCTATTTTTGAAATTTTGGGTATCAACAGTGCTAGAAACGTCCAAAATTCCGTTTCTAATTACTTTAGCGGTGCTGTCGTGCTAGTGGCGGTGGCGTCATCGTCGTCTTCTTGTTTTTATTTAGGAGTTCTTGTTTTTATTTAGGAGTATTCTTTCCCCTTAGGACCGGTTTCTTTTCTTCTTTTTGTGAGATGCTTCGTGGAACCTTCTGGCTACTGGCCTATTGCTATCGGTTATCTGCCTTTCTTACTATGCGTCACTTGAAAACTAGATATTTGATCCTTCGTTCCCTTCTTAGATTCCGAAGAAAAAGCTGGGCAATGTTTAGGATAGTTTCTTTTTGGCCATAACTAATAGCTTATAGTTATAATTAATGATTTTTTATTATAGTATCACCATTTATACGAATAAATAAAATATTGATAAGTCGTTTCTAAAAGAATATTCAAAACAATCTCTTCAAAAAAATCGATGAAAAATTCTATTTATTTGTTAAAAAAATCATTAACTAGAAGCCATAAAAGAGCTGAGCCTTCATTTGGCGCTGCCAAGTGGACCAAATGAAAGTGGAACGTAATTCAGCAATGGGCTGTTCATTGAACCGGCCAATGGCAATCAACCCGCTTATGTGGACTGAATCATCGTGACTTCGTGAGGATTATGTTACCCTCTTAACCCGCTAATGTCAATCAACCCGCTAGTGGCATGCTGGCACCGGAGACTATGGCTTTTTGTTTTTTTGGCTTATGGCTGAAAAGTATTGTAATTGGCTGAAAAAACACTGTAGCTGACAGAGGCTTATTTAGCATAAGTAAATTTAAAAAAAATTAAAAAATCTAAAAAAAATATGTTAGCCCATTACGTATAATACAAACAAATACGGGAAAAAACCGGCAAAAAAGCTCAACAAAAAGCCAAAAGTTCAGAAAAAGACGAAATTTATGAATAGTGAAAAATAAGTCGGAAGCCAGAAGCTAAAGCTCGTTTGATCACCACCATGTAATAACAAAGTACGGGGACATAAGTTTTGGAAGGCTTTCTGGGGCCTCATCTTTTCATATTTTAAAAACTGTTTTTAACTTTTCTTATAGCAATTAATTTTTAAACGAAATATTTTTTAAAACAGAATCTATAAGTTTATTATAGTACATACTATAGCAATTTCATTTATATCCGTCAAAACCACACATGAGTTTTTCTTATTCTGTACTCTTTATAACGAACAGTCTAAAAGTCATAAATTACAGCCATAAATTGAAGCCAGAAATAACATACCCTTGAACTGCGGAAGTGGTCATTTGTTACAGGAAGCGGGGGGGGGGGGGGCCTCTGTTATACATCTGAGCTCGCGTTATTCCTTTAGATTTGCTGGTTTTTAGAGGAAATTCGGTTTGTATTTGTTCTGTTTTAAGGAAATCATATGTATAGATTTACCTTCAAAAATACTTTTATAATATTATAATTTTATTGAATTTCATAAATATATTATAATAGTAATTAGTGATCAAAATTATATTTTGAGAACTGTGTTGATGTCCAAAATGATTTGTTTTTGTGAACCGAGAAGAGTAAGGTAATAAAGGAGAAAACTTTATTAGGGAAAATTTGTTCAGTAGCACTAAAAGATCACCTCTTTCGGAAAATACCACTAAAAAACGGGGTTCCGAAAATTACCACCGAAAGATTTATTTTTCTTTGGGATTTAACATTCTGGACAAAAATACCCCTCTCCCTCCCCTCCCTCACCTTCTCTCCTCCTGCGCCGCCCCATCCGCCTCCCCGCCTCCTCCTCGCCCCCGCCTCCCCGCTCCTCTCCCTCTTCTCCCCACTCCCCTTCCTCTCCCTCCTCCTCGCCCCCGCCTCCCCGCTCCTCTCCCTCTTCTCCCCGCTCCCCTTCCTCTCCGGCGACCTCGGACGGACGAGGCGAGGCGGATCCGGCGCCGACCCCGGGCGGACGGTGGAGATCTGAGCGGAGGAGTGGAGATCTGGGCGGCCACAGGCGCCTGACGATGAAGATCCGCGACGGGCGGAGGACGGCGGGCGGAGGAGCTGCGACGACGAAGAAGAGCCTCGGCCGAAGCCTCACCGTGACACGGCGACACCATCCCGACCGCCGGCCGAAGCTCCCGCTGCCTGTGCGTCGCCGGCGCCGTGCGCATGGCCGCGCCGCCCTGAGCTCTCGCCGCCGGCACTCTCTGGGTCTCCCCCGCCTTCTCCAACCGCCTCGGTGCGCTCCCCTTGACCTGCTCATACTCCTGCTCGTCTCCAATTTCTCCCCTCCCCCGCCGGCGCCGGCGCCCCCTTCCAACCTCAACGCCGGCCGCTCAAACAGCTGTCCCCGCCGACCAGCACCGTCCCGGGCCGTGCCGCCTCCCCCACCGGCTTCCACACCTCCCCGGGGACGCATTTTTCCAGCTCACTCTGCCCCTCTGCCCCCCCCCCCCCCCGGCGCCGGAGCCCCCGCTGCCGCCATGCGCCCCACTCCTCCTCTGTTCGGCCAGCCGACTGCGGAGGAGGAGGAGCTGAGGGGTAAGGGCATTTTTGTCCAGAATGCTAAATCCCGAAGAAAAATGAATCTTTCGGTGGTAATTTCCGGAACCCGTTTTTTTTGTGGTATTTTCCGAAAGGGGTGATCTTTCAGTGCTACTGAACAAATTTTCCCATTTTATTATGGGGCATATTGGTATCCTTGTGCATTTTACTAATATTTGAGCATAAGGATAAAACGTCATTTTTAGAAGAACAACCAGTATAATTTCTGAAACTTTATAACAAAATTACTGTAAGGTTTTTCATACTATGCCCTTACTTTCTGTCTCATATGCATCTATGGGTCATCACGCACAGAACGTATTCTCTCTATACTTTTTTTTTGCAAGGAAGTATTCTTAATTAGCTTTGCAAGACAATTATTACAGGGGTAACCTTTCTCAATTTCATTGCCTCGTTAGTAGGAGAGGGACCATGCAAAAACGAGTCAATCTATGGGTGTCCACAGGCCGGGTGCCCTTCTTGTCATGTAAAGAATAGCAGAGCCTCTAGATTCCTCGAATGAGCACTACTACAGAAAGCCTAATACTAGATGGTCAATCACAGACGATTTGACAAAACCATCTGTGACGAACACTAACACAGACGGTTTTAATTTGGACACCGTCTGTGTTGGCGGCGGCGGAGAAAACGAGTATCACAGACGGTTCTTACCGATGAACTATCTGTGATACTTTAGTATCACAGACGGTCTGTATTAAAAATCGTCTGTGATACTTCACAGACGGTTTTTTATTAAAAACCATCTGTGATAATTGTCACTAGGCATTTATTGCGCTGCTCAGACTGCATCTGTCTTCATTTCGATCCAGATCTAGCCGCTGCTGCGCACTCTTTAGCTCAGGAGGCAAGCTAGGTAATTTCAGGCCAGTTAATTTGGTGGGAGGAGGCAGATATTGAGTTTTGAAGATTCATACTTTTCTGGTTGCTCTAGATATGGTTAGTAATGAAATTTATTTTTTATTTGCATGCATTACAATTTGGATCTAAGTAATTGGTGAGTGTTATTAATTGAAGATGGTTTGCAAAATTGTTGATTATATAATAACTGTTGTGTTTGTAATATGAATTGAGCTAGCAAATTAAGCCTCAATATAATACATGTGGCCGGTATATATGTAGTAATAATTAGTTAATTTAATTTTTAATACTAAGTTGTTATATATGTACGTAACGTAGGACTGAAGCTGGATGTATGCCGCGAGCCGTGCGAGTGAAGAGTACATTAATGGCGTGTCTGCTTTTACAAGAGCTACCGAGGAGGATATGTTGAATAAGGGGGTGGAATATATGTACTGTCCATGCACTGACTGCGAGAATTTAAAGATGTTTAAGAACCGAGGGCAAATTGAAGCGCACTTGATTCGAAGGGGTTTCAAAAAGGGTTATACGTGTTGGACCAGTCATGGCGAAGTGAATGATCAAATGCCACCGAATGACATCGCCGGTGAAGTGAATGATATGCCGCCGGATGACATCGCCGGTGAAGTGAATGACATGCCGCCGGCTGATGTCGATTGTGGTTCGGATTCGGATAGGTTACACGATGATAATCTGGATCAGATGCTTCGCGATGTAGAAGAGAACTATGATGAGAGAGAGTATGTTAAATTCCGGAGCTTGTTGGAGAATTCGGAGAAACCTTTGTTCACGTGCTGCAAGTACACGAGGTTGTCGGCCGTGCTTGAATTGTTGAAATTGAAGGCAAGCAACGGTTGGTCCGACAAGAGTTTCACGGCGCTGCTACGTCTTTTAGCGGACATGCTTCCGGAGGGAAATGAGTTGCCTAAAACCACGTATAAAGCCAAGAAGGTTCTTTGTCCGTTGGGAATGGAAGTAGAAAGAATACATGTATGTCCGAACGATTGTATCCTCCACCGTAAAGAGTATGCAAACAAACTTGTCAGGTTATATGTGAGACTACTCCTCGATTCCTCGAAGATCACCAATTCTAAGGTTTGTCAATCTTCTCACATTTATTTCATACTTGTCAGGTTATATATGTACGCGCGTTGATATTCTTATCGACAGGCTGCGCCCATCTCTACATCTGCATTGAAACAGCTGGACTTTGCAAAAATTCGAGGAGAGTTCGCTTGGTTTTTGTGGACTAAAGTCATAAGATCAGATGGAGAGTTCCACTGCGCACAATGATTTTTTATTTCTCTTATCACTCCGGAATCGAGGTCTCGCGAAAGGAACGGATCCATAATCAACGAACTTGTCGGCTGCATAAGCAATACTTGAATGTCAATCATGCACCATCCAAGTATAGCTTATGTAGTCTGACAAGTTCGTTGATTATGGATCTGTTCCTTTCGCGAGACCTCGATTCCGGAGTGATAGAGCAATAAAAAATGCAATGTTACCATCTAAGGGCAAATGCAATGTAGATCTTTTGTAATTGTGTATCTGTTAATGGATATTTTATTTCATTTCAATTAATTGATTTGCGAAATGGATGTTTTATGTTTGTCAAATGGATGTTTTATGTTTGTCAAATGAAGTGCGATGTGAATTGGATGTTGTATGTTTGTATGTGAATTGGATGTTGTATGTTTGTCAGAAATTGTATGTATATCTGCTTGTTTCAGAGGGCATGGCTAGCATTTCCTGAGGCTAGCCAACAAACAGAAATAGATTTAGGGGTTGAAAAGAATATCACATACGGTTTTTAAGTAAAAACCGGTTTTTACTTAAAAACCGTCTGTGATATCTGATAATCACAGACAATTTTTAATTAAAACCGACGGTTTTTAATTAAAACCGACGGTTTTTAATTAAAAACCGTCTATGATATATCAATATCACTGACGGTTTTTAATTAAAAACCGTCTGTGATATCTAATAATCACAGACGGTTCGAAAACCATTTGTGATAATTAACCTTCCATTATCACTGACACATAAATTCAGACAATTCAGAAAACCGTCTGTGATGACGTTTTTGAACCGTCTGTGATGACCTTTTCTGTAGTAGTGGAGTCTCCTTATAGATTGAATTAACAGCCAATCCGCAAATTGAACTGGAAAAACTATTTCACAAGTATTATCTGGCCACGGCTAAGGGAAAACTATTCAACACACGCTCTATTTTTTTTCGACTAAACATAAGCTCTATTTTAAGTGTTAGGTGGGTGTTCTTGACCTATTGTACACGTCTTGGCCACAATTTTTGTTAATATCTTGACCGCTCAGCATTTGGAGTTTATTCGCATTAATATTCCAGTAAGCATGTTTGTTTACCTAGTAGCCTTGGATTGTTTCCATGAGCATGTTTGATTTATTCTACTAATATATTTTTATTTCTTCCACTAATAATATTTGAAATGTTTCGTGAATACTGTTAATATGTTCTACTAATACTTTTGAATTGTTACACGGGCACTTCTTATTTGCTCTGTTAATATTTTTATTTGTTTCACCGATAGTCTAGAATTGTTTTATCATATGGCATGTGCCTCCCACCCGTTTATTTTTTTCCGCAAGTACTTTATTTTTGTTCCGTAACACATTATATCATCACTAAGCTCAAATACACGCAATATTGGTCTCATTATGTATATCTTGTTATAAGAATATGGTGATTTAAACGGATGATGAATCGAAAGATATTTCAATTTCTGAAACACAAAAAGGAAGATCCTCAAAACTGCGTGCACTGCGATGTGCAATGTGGCACAAAAAGGAAAGGAGAAGTACTAACTCACAGCATGCCGTTGAGAAATATCCCAACGGCCCATATCTCCTCTTATATTGTTCCTCCCCATCCTCTCTCTATGTTTCATAAAGAGGAAGAGTATCTCGTCCCCGGCTACCATCGCCGAACCGCCTCGGACAACTCCGTGCGCCTCCTTTGCCACCCCCGTCCCCCTCCACCATCACCCATGGTCAGCTATGCTATCGCCGCCTTGCCGCGTTGCTCCACCCCTAACCAAATTGCCACAGTAGCCACTGCCACCGCCTTCTGGCTTTGCCCACCGCCCTCCTACCCCGCCCATCACTATCGTCACTGCCTATCGCCGGGCCACCGCCTCCCCTCGACCTCCTTCTATGTCCGAGGGGAAGAATGAATCTGTAGCGAAGGAGCGGGATTTCCTTCCTCCGATACCAGATTCGACAGCGGCGCCCCTCCAGAACGTCGGATCCGACGCATGGTGAGGCCGACTGTGAGCAAGGACGAGGAGATTGGCGATGGTGCTCACACGAGAAGAAGAGCGAGAAGGAGATCGAAGAAGGGAATGTGAGATGGAGTTGGTGCATGTGTGAGTGCAGCGAACGAGTGGTTAAGGACGACGCTTTTAAGATTTATGTGTGCAAAGATCAAACAACGATGGACTATGGCCCTGTTTGGATCCCTCCATCTAAAGTTTAGTCACTAAAGTTTAGATCTAAAGTCTCCAAACAGGTGGTCTAAAGTTAGATCTAAACTTTAGCTAACCCCTAAAAAACACTTTAGACCATTAGTCCACCAAAGTGAACTAAAGTGGTCTAAAGTTTTGGGTTCTTAGGCACAAAGACGTGTTTACCCATGCATGTTGGTCTCTCACCTCCCATTTAATGGCTGACGCACGAAACGAGGAGAGATAGTATGGTCTTTTTGAAACTTTAGTCTTATCCATTAGTACAGGATCCAAACAGGATCTTGGACTAAAATTTAGTGGCTAAAGTTTAGCCAACTAAAGTTTAGTCCAAAACTTTAGACAACTAAACTTTAGACCATGGGATCCAAACAGGGCCTATATCATTGAATGGTGTCCAAACAAAATACCGTTCTTTAGATTTTTCCGAAGGAAGACTTCAAACTGGGTGAACTGCAATGTGCGTTTGGTGAGCCATGGTAAATTTTTATTTGCGTGTCAGGCACAACACAGATGCGTGGAACTACCACCCACGCGGCATATATGGCATCTGGTAGCAGCAAGTGGCAACGACTGTAAATATTGCTGAAGGAAGACGTGAGAACGTCGGGATTTTATTACTATCAACCATTAATTATTATTTTATTTTAGAGAAGTAAAAAATTTAAAATTTGTAGATTCGTAGATTTTTCTAGATAGCTTATAAAGATGGAGTCTGATCAGCTAGCTTGTGTTGCTTCGGTCAAAATAGATAATTTAAAAAAAATTAAGTTATAAATTGATTTAAGTTATTCTTGGTCGGTGTATATATATGTTGTATAAAGCATGTTAACAGGACAGGAATCCATCAAGCAATTCAGCAAGTACCACTACTCCTAGGAACGCTCGTTAGTGTGGAGCTGTTGTCTTGCTTCGAAATCCACGATACTGAAATAGGACACCTTGATACTTGAGCATTATGATTCGAATGCAACCTAAATTCGGGTGTTTTTTTTAAAATACCAGTTTTAGGGTATATACCCATCTATAATAATTCAAATAAAATATATACCTTTGAAAACATATACTTGATTTTAAAGTTTCAAACAAATTCAGATCACATGCTTTACTGATTTATATATATATAAATAAATAATCAGCATATATTTACAATTAAACTATTATAAAAAGGCAATTATAATTCAAATTTCACTTCACACTTGTTTGAATTAATTGGTAAATTAGTTAAATCCGATATACAAAAATTCTAAAAGTTTTTGCACATAATACATAACAAAGATAGCTATTTCAGATCACGGTGCTTAGACAGTGATACGCGGTTTGCACTATGCAGCACCAACCAATCATTGTCATCAAGCCCGCGTTTAGTGCTAATCTGGACCACCGCCACTGGTCCCGGGCCTCGCCGGCAGGCAGGCCGGCCGGCGGCACCCTCAAGACATTCGCCGCCGATTCCCTTGGCAGCTATGTGCCTCCGAATGTGGGCCGCGGGCTTGTTTTCATTGTTTTATGTATCCCCCATGATTGTTAACAGAAGGGGGGGAAGAAGTACAGAGTACAGACCAGCCAATTCTCCGATTCGCTTTGATTAATCATGGTTGTGGTTGCGACTTTGCCATCAGACTGCTTTCAGGTGTCAAGCTTGTTTTGTTTGGAGCTTAATCTCAAGTGGTACTCCAATATTTCTTTCGAAAATGTGGTACAATATGGTTCCGTCTGACACGTGAGAGTTCATAGAAATCATGCTAGAGTTACAACTTTTCCTCGAAAATTCAGGTGTACTAAAGGAGTCCGGTTCTAGCGCGCTAAGTGCACATCTGGGAAGTGCTACAAAAACTTCATCGATGCATCGCATGTTAGGAATATCCTAAATATTAGGCATGAATAGGACAAGTTCCTGGCTGGAGTACTCGCGAAAATAATTGTAAAAATGTCGGACTATGACTGGCACGCTAAACCAGATGACTGTGGTCTCTGCGTTTGCTTTTGATAGTTGGAAGATACCTGATTTTTTTAAAAGTCCAAGTCAATTTCTCTCGTCTTTGGATTAGCTTTGAGACGTGTACTCGATTTAGATTTCCATCTAATACGGTTGACAAATGTTCTTTATACTTGAGAAAGAATAAGCCATCAGCCTCAAATTCATAATGGTGCTAGAAAGCATGAAATATTGTTTCTATTTTTAACGCCAGTAGTCTATATAGTGCTGGAGTACGGGCGTCCTACCAGCAAGTGAATGGTACAGATGAATGCAGGTGAATTAGTGCCTTTTTTCCAGTGTGGCAGAGGATGCGGAGGGTTGTGGAATTTTCTGTCACACGCATGTCTGTCTGCACCGCGAGTTGTCCTTTTTCTGTCTGCTTCTCCAGTACCAGAACCGAGCAGCTAGACACAGTTTCATCAGCAGTGACGTCATTAAGCTCCTTCTCAAGCTGTCTTATCACTTCCAACAGCTCTCAGCCTTAGTCCTATTCTTTTGGTAAAACTTATGGACATATTTTTTCTAAAAATAATTTTTGATTTTTCCTATAGTATCTAACTTTTAAATAGATTATTTTTTCAAGACGATGTCTACAAGTTAATTGTAGTACACGTTAAAAGCCTAATATCTGTATCAACTAAAATCGCAAGTGAGTATCGCTCTCTCCGTAATATCTGTCGCAAACAACTAAAATTCAAAACTTTCAGCCAAAAGCCGTAAGCCATAGTCATATCAAACAAGCCCTATAGTTTTTTGCTACAGCTTGTGGCCTTTGGGCTATTCATGCGAGAGATTACAGAGTAACAGAAACTCACGTGCGATTTTTACTGATATAAATGAAGTCGGTACAGTATGTACTACAATTAACTAGTAAACACTATCTTGAAAAAATACTCTGTTTAAAGCTAGTTACTATAGAAAAACTGAAAATCAGCTTTTAGAAACTGGAAATAACATAACTTTAAGCTAGCCTACACGTACATAGGCAATTGTCAGGTGCTTTTGGTTTGTTGTGTTTTGTTAAACACTCATCTCTCTCGTCTATTAGTTAGCATCCTAGCACCACCAGCGTTTCGTTCTTTGGGTTTCTCATTTCCCCTTCAATTATGGACTGAAAAACTACACGGTAGCATACTAGCATGCAAGAAAAGGAGACTGCCGAGGACTCGTCGTCGTGGGCGCCGGACTCGCCGGCATCGCGGTGGCTCTCGGACTACACAGGTATGCATATGCCTTTTGCATTTCCAGATGTGGCATCCGTCATGAAAGAAATCGTCTTATGCTACGTGACTCTACGTTCACAAGCTCGCAAACACTTCCCACTCACCTTGTTTCCAAATTGATATGCCGTAGGAAAGGGGTGAAGAGTTTGGTGCTGGAGTCGTCGCCGGCGCTGCGGTCGTCGGGGTTTGCCTCAACTATGTGGAGGAACGCCTTCCGTGCGCTTGACGCCCTTGGGGTGGGCGACAAGGTAAGGAAGCTCCATCAGCACATTCAGGGGTATGCAGACACTAGCTTCTCTTCCCTTCCTCGGTTCCTCTTTCCAATTTCTTCGTTTCAGTCTTTCGGATGTACTTGACAACACTTTCTTTTGTCCGGAGGGAGAACCAGCTAGCTGTATAAACGTGGCTTAAGCGTATGCATCGACTTGGAAGATGTTGCTAAACTACGCATGTGCTAGCACGACAACACGTAAAAAAAAAGGCCGGGTGGCCTTCTTGTCATGTAAAGCATATCAAAGCTGTTGAAATGTTTCGTGAATAGTTTTAATATGTTCTAGTAAGACTTTTAAATTGTTACACGAGCACTTCTTATTTGCTCTGCCAATATTTTTATTTGTTTCACTGATAGTCTTGAATTGTTTTAAGAAAAAAATTGATTTCTTTTACTTAATAATTTTTTCAAATGTGTGCAATATGGTCGATGAACTGTTGGAACGAAATGTGTGAAATTTTTTGTTTTTATACCATGGCATGTGCCTCCCATCCGTTTATTTATTCCACAAGTACTTTATTTTTTCCGTAACACATTATATCATCACTAAGCCTAAATACATGCAACATTGGACTCATTCCGTAGATCTTGTTATAAAAAATATGATGATATAAACGGATGATGAATCGAAAGATATTCTCATTTCAATTTTTGAAGCACAAAAAGGAAGGACCTCAAACTGCGTGCACTGCTATGTGCATTTGGTCACAAAAAGGAACTCAAACTGCGTGCACTGCTATGTGCATTTGGTGACGCTTTTTTTTTTTTGGCCAAACAGCTTCTAGGTGCAGTCAGGGAGCGCACCAGGAAGACTGGCGCTGCTGGGAGCCACGTCAAGCCAATGCATAGGCCCAGTAAGCCGTTGTTTTCTGATAATTTGAACTTTACGTTGCGTCATGTCTTACGGATGTCATTTGCATGGTTATTTAAGCGCACGAGGGCACGCAACGAACCTCACCCCTGCATTCCCTCCCTCCCTGCTCCTTCTGCATTGATCGCAGTGATCTCTCGCAAATAGCAATGCTCCCCGTTCGCAGATTACTTCATCCCACATCGAGGATACGAATTTGCAGTACTAGTTGGTTTTTTATTGTGTTATTCCTTTGGAGCACTATTTGATGACGGAGGTAATAATGTTATATATGTTTGTCTATACAGTATTTCGTGCGTGCATTGTACGGATGCTCCCCCATTATCGGTAAGTTAATTTTAGGGTCATATGTACGTTTTTGAGGTGGAATGACGCTTTACAGCTGTAGTATTTTTTGTATAAATAGATGAACTGTTCGTGTTCTACAATGGTGAGGTTATGCATGGCAATCTATTCGGACTTGATCTTTCTAGCTGTGAGCGCGCCGTACTAATTGTTCCTAACCTAGCGCATGTGCCTTTGGTCAAGCTACACTGGTGCATTCAGCGGTTATTCGATAAGGACGTGACAAGAAACAAGATAATAATAATAGAGGCAGTGACTGTCACCATGGTCACACCCAGAGGCAAATCTGTGGGACATGTTGAAACTTACTAGCAGTGCTATGTGGGAGCATTACATGGAGATGGCTAGCAATCCTTCATCTCCGACTTTTCGGCAACCCATGGTTTATGTCCATTTTGTTGACCATGGTGATTCCTGCAGGGTGGTTGATGCGCAAGTAAGTGGGAATGATCTTGTCCTGCTCTTCCGTGCGTTGTCGACAGAAGAGTTGCCCCAAGAGGCATAGGTCGCCGAGAAGAAAGCTCTAGCTGACAGAGATTTTGCAAGCATCTGGCTAAACGAAGGTGTCGACACATGGTGGAGCGCTCGCATTGACTACTGATCATGCAAAAATAGCACACCCGCAAGTGCACGGGTTGCCACTGAAATAGCGACGAGTGTCGTGTTCTCCACAGGGACTAGACTGAGACTACCGGTGCTCAGTTAAAGCTAGGTCAAACAAAACGGGGGAGAAAACTAAACCTAAACGAACGAACTCTAACCCGCACGATCAAAACGACGAACGAACTAAACGATCAACAGACGACGGAACGAACGATCATACAAATGGACGTCGTACGACCGAAAGAACAACACGATGACTGACTACACGAACAAACACACACGAACTACAACGACTACAAAACGATGACACGACTACCGACCGACAACCTAACTAACTATCGACCGCTAGATAGAATGAGGAAGTCGAGAAGCACTGGGGAGTCTAGAAGCACGGCGAGAGTCGAGAGATAAATAGGGAGAAGATGGTCGATGGCTAACTAGACGACGACGGCACACTACACAAAACACTAAACTACGAACACACGCACGACTTAACTACCGACTGACCGCTAAGAGAAGCAAAGAGGGAGGGCGAGAAGAACAAGGGAGGACTAGAAGCAAAGAAAGAGTCGAGACAGAAATGGGAAGGGAGACGATTGGCCGGCTAGCTAATTCGACGAGACTCTCAAACAAACACACATACTAACCCTGACAGTAGGACAAGCACAGGACATCGAATTCACAGGAAGCACATACACACTGACCATAAGCACAGACTAACCTAATGCCAACATAGGCAATCTAACTCAGATCACAACTCACATGATCAGAACCAAAGCCCATATCATCATGATCCATAAATCAACATAACATTTCACATCCACAATCACAGTGCATAAACCAACAGTTTAACAGTGCACAAATTAACAGAGTACTACACATTCACAGATCACATGCATCCATCACAGATATCAGATAACAATCCACAATTCATCAACACAGTTCTAATGGTAGTTGTCAGTTATAGCAATTATTGTGAACAGTAATTAAGAACTGAAGAATTAAAGGGGAGGAAATTAGACAACCGAGGAGGAAGAAGGTGCAGAGGTGATGCCGACGGGTTGAAAGCTGGTGATGTCGAAGAGGAAGCAGGGGTTGATGCCGTCGGTTGCGGTGGAGACGATGTGGAGATGGAGGCGTCGCCTGACTCGGTGGAGATGTCGGGGCGGCTGTAACATCCTGTAAATTTGAATTTGAAAATATGAAGCTTTTAAATTTTTTTGGCAATATATTTCATTTGAATTTGGAGTTTGTGATATACTTCTGAAAATTTGGTTGAGGTTCCAAACATTAAGAAGTTCAAGAAAGGAACAAACATGTTCAAATACTAGAGAATTAAAATTTAAAAATTTGAGTATGAAATGATGATCCATAAAAGGAGGGAGAAAACTTGAATTAAAATATAAAAATTTTGATAATTAACAAAAGTATTACAATGGGGCAACAAAAATACACAAGGGTGTTGCAAATAAATAAAAGCCTTAAAATGTATATTGATATACACAATTTTGGCTAAAAAGGAAAGGCACCTAAGGGAATAAAAATATATATACACACAGATATGTATGTACACCCATAATCATATATACATAACCATATACATATAGGAGTAATAGCAAAAGCAAATAATCATAAAAATATATAAAAAGAGGGGGGTCAGACCAGGCCAAGCCGGCCCAGCCCAGCCCCATTTCTCTCCCATGCAGCGCGGCCCACCTCCCCTTACCCCTCTGCCGAGCAGCCCCTTCCCCCTACTGTTCTTCTTCCCCACCCCAATCCCGCTCTTCTCTCTCCGGGCCGTTGCTCCCTCGCCCCGACCCCGCGGCCCAACCCGTCTTCCCTTCGCACGCGCGGACCAGCGGACCCCTGTCTCGGACCACCGGGCACCGCCATCTCCGACCGATGGTCCGCCGCGCCAACGAGCCCCGCCACCGTCCCTCTTTTTCTCCCCACGCTGCCCGACCCGTCCCCTCATGCGCAAGGCTCGAGCTCTCTGCCACAACACGCGCGGCGCAGGCCATCACGACCAAATCCCGGCCAAATCCCCTTTGCTCTGCCCGCCACCTACTCCGCCGCTCGCCGATGGGACCGCACGGGCAAGCCTCCCGAGGGCAGCCCTTCTCGCGCGTCTATAAGAGTCCCTGAGCGCGCCCCCGTCTTCCCCGCACTCCCAGCTCCCTCCCCCTCCAAGTAATTGCACTGGGACGCCCTCTCCACCGCCGGCGCCGCTCATCTCCCTCAACTCCGGCGGCCACCCTCCCCGTCAATATACGCCGCTAGAGCTCGATTCCTCGCATCCGAGCCACCTCCAGGCCCTCGCGAAGCCATCCCGGTCTTCCCCGCGCCTCCCGAAGACCGTACCTTGCCGGCGCTGAAGTCCCTCCCCAAGCCGCCGCCGCCGCTTGCCGCCGGCCCGCCCCCAAGCTTCCCGGACCTCGCCGGCACTCCCATCGGCATCGCTGCAACTCGGGCACCCCATTTTGGCACCCTCCCGTACATCTCCGGCCTCCCCTCGCCGCCGGCACCGCCGCCCAACCACTGCCCCAACCTCCTCTGCTCTGCACCCCGACTGCCTCTCTTCATTTGGGTTCTTCGGCCGTTTTTGTCAGGTAAGACCCGAGGGCCGGGTGGCTAACGGCGCACGTTCTCACTCCACCAGCCCGAGTTCGATCCCTCCCTACGCGATATTAGGCTAGGTTTTAGTTAATGTTTTTTTAGTATTAGTAAAGAGGATCCGGTACAAAACAGGATTTAATTAGTGAGTAATACAAGAGTTCATTAGGAAATAAATAAGCCTAATTAATATTCGGACAAGAGGAAATTAATGCTAATGACAATTAATTAGTGATCGATGGCCCCTATAAATACAAATGCTGGATTAATACAATACACTCTTACTAACATATGGGCCATACCCTATTTATTTAAATAAAAGCCGGACCCACCTGTCAGAATTTAATATTTTCTGGATTTAATTAAACTGAAAACTTTAAATGAGCATAACTTATTCATTTTAACTCCAAATTGAATGAAACAAATTTTTAAATTCATCTAAATTCAAGATCTATCTAATGAAACTAAAACCAAGATTTTTGAAGCTCATTGGAAATTTTGGTTAACCTGTTTCAGTTGATAAAAACAAAATTAACAAGGAGGTGAATGAGACTATTTTATATTTATAATTGGATTAGCTCAGGTATGCATAACTAATATGGTTGAGACATCACCTAAGAGGCTAATTATTAATTCAAAGCAATAGTGAAGAAATATGACTATGGTTAGATACTCAAACTTAATAAAGATTACACTTAATCATAATGTATGCCCTGAATATTAGCGTTCGACAAAATAATGCTTCGCTAATCTTGCACACCAATTCATAGGTCTAATCTAACTCATGGTTTGATAAATATAAAAATAATAAAAGAGATTATGAGTAAAAAGATCAAGTCATCGTATTCTACCACCAGCCCTACCTCAAATCACCCAAATCACCCCTTAACTCATAATAAAACAAAAGTTGTGTTTATTCGGATTTATTTGGATCTTTGAGTTATTTGCTTTTATTTGGGTTCAGTCGTTGTCCGTAGTTAGAAACTGGAGTCCTGAAGATTCTATGGAGCAAGCGAGGACGAGATCGATGCAGACCAGGAATTAAAGATCATCGCATGAGACAACCTTGTGTGAGCTCAAGTCCGCGGTAAACCGCGCCAGGCGAGTCAATACTTTGATCATGTTGAACCTACATTTTCTGCAAATTATTTTGTTTTAAATTTATTGAATTGCATGCCGTTATTTTATATGCAAATACATGTTTAATTTGTGATTCTAGTTATATGCCCATTGTTACCTTTGCTAATAATACACCTCCTTTGGAATACTTGATTACGTGAACCTTGTCACCCTAGTAAAATTATAGTAGTAACATTTCGAAAATAAGTCCCTAATGATATGCTATGCTTAGTACTGCATAGATATTCAGGGGGCGTTGAAATGCCCCAAACATCCTTGTCATTTTAAATCATGAGAAACTGGTTTGGGCAGTCATGGTGGGAATGACTGGTACCTTTGATATGATTATTTTACACTCCCAAAATCCCCAACTTGCTTGAACATCTGGGCGGATTGGTTCAAGGGTGTGTATGTGTGGTGCAGTGGAAGCACAAAGTGGGTTAGTGGTAGACCGCCCAGATACCAATAAGGACTGAATCTTGTCATGACCTCCTGTGTAAAACAGTACAACCACAAGTCTGTAAAATACAACTTGGCTAAGTAAATTTATCGAAATCCCCGGACTCATCTCACCGGTAGTGGATAGAAGTGGATATGCTATGGCAAGGGGGCCTGAAGGGACACCAGTGGGGGGTGAAGTTCGCCCAGCTGTTCTAGACGTTGCGGGGAGTTGAGAAGCCCGGCTGCGTTAGTAACTGTGGGGAACATCCCGCGCATAGATGGGACCCACCGCAAGTGGGAGAAGCCCATAAAGTGAGATGACAAAAGGGACTAGATACTTTGAAAAGTCACTGTGATGGTCTGCTCAACCACACTTCTAAGGAATCGTGTGGGGCAACGAGTTTATTGTCTCTTGTGGTGAAAGTGTACAAACTCTGCAGAGTCAAAACTATTCGAATAGCCGTGCCCACGGTCAAGGGCGGACATGGGAATTTAACTAGATATAGTTCTATTTCAAAATACTTTATAGGTGGGAATGGAAAAGTGGAGGGCAGTGAAAGGCCCTGATTTGAGTTGTCCTGGGTGTTGTCCCAGTGGTAAGTTAAGCGGCTATAACGCTGAAAGATGTTATACGGTGTGATGCCGTATGTATGAAAAAATTATGGTGATATTAGGCATACGGTGTGATGCCATATGTATCGAAAATCATGTTAATATTCTTTGAACATTATGTTTTGTTCCAAAGCTGCTAGGTCTCAGGAAATTTTATGTATCGTATTTCAATTAGTGGCATTTCTATTCTTACAAAATTAAATATGGAAAGGGTAAATAGAGTCGGGAGTAAAGGAGATGGATGTATATAGTTAAGATATTGGTGGAATCATGTCAATCATAAATAGGAGATGATAGTGAGAATTGTGGGAGAAATAAATTGGTGGAATCATGTCAATCATAAATCTATTCTTACAAAATTAAATCATCTATATGACCTATATATATATATATATAGGTCATATAGATGATTTAAATGATTGTTGGAGAATTAGGGAGTGAAAAGGTAGTTGCTGGATTAATTCTTGGGAATGGTTGGCGATAATGGGATTAATAGGCTTTGATCAGATACTGGATGGATGTATCAGATTTTTAAAAATTTGGAGGTAAGGTAATAATGCTTGGAGTATAAGCTTGGTCAAAGATATTCTTGGTGGATGGACACTAGTGAATCGTGATCCTGATCAATGATATACTTGGTGGATATATACTAGTGAATCGTAGACTCGATCCATGAAAATCTTGGTGGATGTATACTAGTGAATTAGTAGAGATAGATAATGGAAGATGAGGTTGAATATTGGAAAAGCAAATTATGGTTGTGGATCAATAATAAAAAGATTGGATTGTTAGGAATTTAGAATGCAAAAGATATTGGTGGATTAAATAAGTGATATTAGATGAATAATGTCACTAGCTGCTTGGAGTTTTAGGCAGTATTTGCTCGGTGGATTATATATATTATGATACTCGCTGCTTGAGGATTAGGCAGCATTTGATTGGTGGATTGAATAATTGATGATATCCGCTGTTTGGAGTTTTAGACAGCAAACCATATAGAGAGTGTATGATTGGTGGATTAATTAAGTGATGTCGCTCTTAGTTTAGAGTATTAGACAGTGTTCAATATAGAAGGAATCAGGTCGGTGGATTAGTTAAATGATGACACTCGCTGTTTGGAGTCTTAGACAACAATCAGTATGGGAAGTGTGTCTTTGGTGGATTAAGTCAATTATGGCAATCGCCATGTGGAGTTTAGGTAGGAATAATAACACTATGATGTGATAACAATAATGCTTCTAAAAGCGATTTTTGGCAAATAAAATAACCCGAGCCTCTCCTTTGATAAGCCATGCATACTATTTATTTGCATTCTGTGTATTGGCTCGCGAAGCACGGGGTTGGAGTGCTCACACTCGCTTTTGTGACAAAATTCAGAATCAGGAATCAAATCACCTCGCCTCAGCAACAAGATTGGACAAGCTGTCTGAGAAGATGAAGATGTCAAGGGCTAGGTCGCGAACCTCCAGTTGGCTGCCTGTGAGCATGTCCTGAAGGTCCCACCTGTGTGCTTCGTTCTTCCGCTGCTGCAATTTAATGATTTCGGCCTAATCGGCCCATGAGTAAGTCTACTATTAAATTTACGCTTCCGCATGATATGTATTTTGATATTCATTACTGTAACTGTGAGCACTATCTACTGATCCAGAGAATAGTGCAGTAATCACAGAGGAATCCGGATTGTAAAATCTGGGTCCCTACAGCGGCGCTCGCCGATGGTGAAGAGGCGTGGTGGCGCGCCAGTGAAGGAAACCAGGAGGGAGTAGATCGACGGAGCAGCGCACTGGAGGAGGTGCGGCGACCGGAGAAGAGCAGAGGCGGCGGGTGGAGGATGATGGCACTGGGGAAGGAGAGTAGAAGGGGAAGGAGGTCGGCGGTGCACGGTTGCGGGCGGCGGCGCACAGGATGATGCGGTGAGGACGGTGGTGCGGCAAAGAAGGAGCGGTGGTGCGGGTGGAGAAGGGCGGCACACCGGCGAGATGGCGCAGGGATGAAGGGCTGGCGGCCGGATGGGGAGAAGAAGGGAGGAGAGGCAGGAATGGCGGCACTTGGTGGCGCGCCGAAAGAGGAGGGGCTGCGGCGGTGGAGAGTGGTGGTGGTTGGCCGCCGGCGAGCTTGGCTCGGCCTCGCCGGCGCCGAGAGTGGAGGAGGAGGAAAGCAGTAGGGGGCTAGGGGGAGAAGAGGAAAGCCGGGCTCAAAGGATTCCCAGGCGGCGGCTGGCTTTAGGAGATGGGGATTTCCAATTTGCGATTTAGTCCTCAAATTTTCTAGGGTTTACAAAAAGGTTCTTTCCCATTATTGTTTTCTTCTATTTTGGTCCTTGGAAGCTCTGATTTCATCGCGGAAAGATCCTACGTGTTCGTGTCAATGCGTACATCTGTATGGAGCAGTCCAGATTTGTCGTTTATGCGCCTAGATCGCGCCGGCCTGCGAAAAATTGCAAAAAATGTAAAATGGTCCAATTTGAGCAATTAATTATAGAAAAACGTGTAAATGATGATAAATGATCTCGAAATGCGAAAAATAATGGGCTAAAATGACACGTAAACATATGTAAAAATGACGCATGTCAACTACCATGATATAATTCGCGGCATGTTTGAGGGGACAAATACCAAAGACGATGAGTACTTCGATTTGCAATCCAGCGTGGATGAACTAGGCAGTGAGGGTGGCATTGTTTCCACCGACACGGACTATGTGGCCAGTTGGATAGATTTGCAAGTGGCCTCTTCCCTAATTCTGCCACAGGACCACGCTCTTCGTGGCCCTTTGATGTGGACACCCTGCTTGTGGGGCAGCGCTTTCCTGACAAGAGTACCACGAAGCAAGCTATTGCAAGCTTTGCAGTTTGGATCAGCACCTAGAATCAGCAACCGTCTGGGCCATCCTACAATTAAATACAAAAAAAGTTTCCTAACTTCTGTGGAATGATTGAAAGCAACTCTAACCAAATTGACTCATGAGTGAAAAGGGATACTTGTAGTAGTGGCATCCAGGATTCGCGGTCGTCTGTGAGGTATTATGTTTGACAAGCGTGTTGTATTTCGGGCAAATCACTGTAGGTGCCAATGAAGAGGTGCTCACTTGGCTCATCTCGATGTTTGGTGGAGGGAGAAGCAAAGCTAACGTGCAGAGAATGAGCATAAATGCTTGAGGAAGGGAAGGACAACAATGCAGAGAAAGTGCCTGAGGAATTACTCTCTTTTACAACCCAAACGGGCTAGCTTTATGCAGTAACAAGATCAAACAAGACAATACCAAATGGGATAGCTTTGCATAGTGACAAAACCAAAGGTACCAGCTTTGCACAGTGACAAGACCAAACAGTCTAACTTTGCACAACGATAATACCAAAGGGGACAACCTTGCGCAGTGATAAGACCAAACGGGCCAGCTTTGCATAGTGATAAGACCAAAGGAGATAGCCTTGCACAGTGATAAGACCAAACGAGATAGCTTTGCACAGTGATAAGATCAAAGGAGATAGTCTTGCGCAGTGACAAGATCAAATGTGCCAGCTTTACACAGTAACTAGACTAAAGAAGACAAGCCTTGTGCAGTGATAAAACCAGACGGGACAGCTTTGCGTAATGATAAGATCAAAGGAGATAGCCTTGCGCAGTGACAAGATCAAATGGGGATAGCTTTGCATAATGACATGATCAAACAAGATAGCCTTGTGCAGTGACAAGACAAAACGGATCAGCTTTACACAGTGACAAGACCAAAGGAGACAACCTTGCGCAGTGACAAGCAAACAAGCTAGCTTTACACAATGGCAAGACCAAAGGACATAGTCTTGCATAGTGACAAGACCAAATGTGACAACTTTGCTTAGTGACAAGACCAAACGGGGTAGCTTTGCATAGTGACAAGACCAAATAGAGTAGCTTCGCACAGTGACAAGACAAAATGAGTCAGCTTTATGCAGCGACATGATGCTACAATGGCCCACAAATCGTTCGGCATGCTACCTCGTGAAAGCGAATTTGCCTAGATTGAACTAGACTTACAAAGCGTACACCATGTCTGCTAGGCCTATAAGTATTGTCCCTTCCATAGCGTGTTTCCTGCACCATGACTACAACGCTACATCGCTAGTATAGAGAAGCAATTAGAGGATATCACCCAACTCGCAAGGGCTGCTGCAGCCTTGGATGAACAAACGAAGTGTGCCAATAGGCCACTTCCCTGAAGCGAAGCCCCACGTACCTCCAACCCAAACCCATATCTCAACGTTCCCACTGAGCATTCACCGCAAGACCCGCTTGTAGGGGAGACGCCCCCTTTGCTGGTGCAGGGACGCATGCAAGTTCTTCAAGTCCAAGGAGAGGTTAAGCTTGGGCGTGTGTTACTGGAGCTTGCAGGAACTACGCCTGGGACTATCTTGACTGGTGTTGAGACAGCAGGTAAGGACGGGTTACATCACATTCCCCTACCAGTTCTCTTCTATGGCACGCACTAACAAGTTCTCCCCTCTTTTCGTAGTCACTAGATCCGTTATGTGCGTACCACAAATGGATCGATCGAGAGAGCCACCCGCACGATTAGTGAACTCTGGACTGCGAGTAGTGGGACACGCAGACGACACATGAGAGAATGGAGGAGCGGTGGTGTAAAGAAGATCGAAGCGAGCGTATCCGGCGGGAGACGTAAGCTCATCTGGAGGCATGCAGGCGCAGGGAGCGCGAGACTCGCGAGGTGGAGCGCGAGAGAGAACACAAACTGGCGGCCAAGGTGAGGGCCGCCGGCGAGGACTATAATGCCAACCTCAGAAGGAAGGGCAAATGGTCGCGGTCCACACAGTAGACCGGCCCATTCCGTACAACCCTGTCATCCTACCGTTAAGCTATTCCTCTCTCCTAGGTGTGTGTTCCTACATGCTCCTTGTACTAGTGTAGTTGAGAACTAAATCTAATGAGCAAGTTTTATACTAACCTGTGAAAATTATTTTTGCCATATGTTAAACTTGCTAATGCTTGCTTCCATGTTGAAAAAAGTTTGAATGCACTATTTTATGGATTTTGGCTATTGTTTCTCAAAAACAAAATGTACATTTCCTGCATATGGACCATTGGACATAAAAAACTTGTTCAGACATATTTTTGCATTAATTTTCCATGAATAACATACTTGTAATTAATTTCAAATATAAATAAATTTATTTACACTAACATATAAATGAGTACCAAAGACACAACAAAACTTGCTAAATAGCTACCATAGGAAATTAGTCAAATGCAACTCCCACATTCCAAGTAATATGAAATCATGAAACATAAGGTCCTAATTTCCGAAATGTAAACTCTCAATTTTTGAGACAATTTTATAACATATATAATCTCAAAAAAAAATACAACCAGGTACACTGTGTAAGCGGCTTTCAACATAAATTTCAAAATATTTGGACCTCATTTTCTATATTACAAAATTCATGATTTCAGTACACATAAATAATTTATGGAAAAAATTATGAATGTTTAAAATTATACAAAATTACACTAGCAAGTAAAATGTATTCTAGGCTTTAAAAAAATAATTATATTTTGACCTCATTTCTTATATCTAAAAATTCTTACAAAATGCATTCCGGAATATTTTTCCTCAAAAATTCTAGCGGCAGACGTTTGTGGCTCACGATATAATTATATGCACGTGGGTCGAGGGGGCCTAAATCCGCTACCGACAGGCCCGGGAAATCATTGCCAAGGGCCAGATTACGCGCCTACTGGCCATGTCAGGGGGCTATTTTCGCAAAAAGTCACCGGGACTATTTCTGTAAATAAGTTTTGTTAAGGGGGCCAAAAAAATTCTGCTCAAATTGGGTGAACTGTGGCGTGCATTTGGTTGGCCATGGCAAATTTTAGAGAAGACATGAAAAGATCAGAGTTTTATCACGATGAATTATTACTATTTTTTGGAGCTGAGAATTTAAAATTTATAGATTTTTTTAGACTGCTTGCAAAGACGAGGTCTGACCGGTTAACTTGTGTAGCTTCGGTTAAAATAGATGCTTTAGAAAAATTAAGCTATGGATTGATTTAGGTTGATTTTGGTCGGTGTATATATATATTGTATAAAGCATGTTAGAAGGACAGGTATCCAGCTAGCACTGAAAAAAAAATCAGCAAGTACCACTGCTCGTAGGAACGTTCGTTAGCGTGGAGCTGCTATCTTAGCTTCGAAATACACCGTGTCCTGCGCGGTTTGCAGTACGCGGCACCAACCGATCCTTGTCATCAAGCCCGCGTTTAGTGCTTAATTATCTGGACCACCGCCTCTGGTCAAGAATCCTCATCAGCGCGCATTCTAAAATGGTGTCGAAAAAGGAGCAGAGGAAGTAGTAAACTACGAAATTGACCTGAGCGCAAATAAAAGCAAGTTTAGGGTGTCCAAAAAACAATTATCAAATTTAAGTAGCTAGGATGTACCATCACAGAAGTTTAAAAACCTTTAGGGTAATTTTCTCTTTTTTTTCACAAATCAACTCATTTCATCATACGGCCATCTGAACGTTCATATATACAGATATATAATTTAAATAGTTTTATTCTATGACAGCACGTCTTTGGTCCGGAGGAACACTTTTTTTTGTCCGGAGGGAGAACCAGCTAGCTGTACAAACGTGCCAAAGGCCCTACTCCAACGAGTTTTTGTTTCTGTCTTATAGCTTCTTAATTTCTTTTTTTTTTTGTTTTTTGACATTTTGGGGCTTTTTTCTTTTTTTTGTATTGTTCGTGATGATATAACCTGTTTATTTTTAAAATTTAATCACGCTGAAAAAGTTAATAGCAGCTATAGTACATTTTCATCCATTATAATATGAAAACACTAAAAGGCTGGGTTTATAAACCCAATCGAGCACTACCTTAAAGCATACATATCAACTTGGAAGATGTTACCAAACTACCCATGTGCTAGCACGACAGCACATAAAAAACAGGCACTATTAGGAGGAATTGTGTCCTACTCACGGTTCACAGTATTGGTCGATAATCATCAAAAATCACTGAAAATTGGTTTTATTAGATATCCTGGTTAGAGTACAAACTGATCTCAAATATTTCACTCCAATTTGAATTTGCACTGATTTACATCGATTTGCTTTAATATTTTTGACTAAAAACTCTGATATTTTCCAAATTTTGCCCTTTTTAAATTCAAATTTTTATTTGAAAATTTCAGGCCGAAATCATTGAAAATTTTCCGATTATTGGTGAAATCGGGTTAGCCGGTTCCTCCCGTAAAAAATTCAAACCGGTTTCCAAAACCCTGGTTCTAATGCTAGCAAGTCTAATCTGTACAGCTAGGGTCGTGGGTTGAGAATTCACGGGCAGCACCAAAGGGCGACTCAATGACAGACGAAAATAAAAGAAAGAAACACTCATTTTCTTCTGCAGCTGCACCCAGAAAATCGTAGTGAAACACTGTATTAGAGATCCGATCAAAACACTGACGTAGAAATATTAAATTTATAAGCAAGTTGCCAACTGGTTAATAGTTTTAGCTTGCAACTGCTTCGGCAAGTGGATTACTTCGAGAGCTTAATGCATGACTTTGTCATGTGCATATATATATTGGTAACGATGGCTTCCTTCAACACAAGACGGAGAGCTCGTCGAGACGGCCGCCGGTTGGCATATCTGCAGATCTTTTCATTGTCAGGTACTCTCTCTCTCTCTCTCTCTCTCTCTCTCTCTCTCTCTCTCTCTCTCTCTCTCTCTCTCTCTCTCATATTTCTGGTTACAGACTTGTGCGCTCAAGATTTACATGGAGGTATTGTTAGGCTAGTCAGGAGTATTCCTCTTATTGCAAAACAAGGTGTATTTCCCTTTGCTTTCTCGTTTTCTCTCCAGATTGGGCTATCTTTTGGTTTGAGCGGGATTATGTACTAATTCTAGTTTGTTACTGCCCGGGGCTGACAGAGGCAGAGTGGCTCAATAAAAGATAAGTTGCACAAGAAAGTAACCTCCTGTAGTTTTTTTCCCAGATCCGGGACTGATTATTTAACTTATCTTTCTTGCTGCTCGAGCTAAGGCCAATTCTGGGGCCGTAGTTTTTGCTAAAAGTTGCATTTGTTTTTCTGCCCTGAAAAGCGGCCATAGCTTTTTCGGAAAGACCGTTTTGCAGCCTGGCTTTTTTGTTGAACTGCTGGCTGTTCTTAGTTGCGATATGTCTTAGGTCCTGTTTGTTTCCACTTAAGATTATTATAATCTAACTTATAGATAGGGGATTATATAAGCTAGATTATAATAAGCTGGTGGAAAATAAGCTGTCAAGTGTTTGGCAGCCTGGATTATCAGAGTTATGGATTGTTGTATTCGAATGTTTAAAGACTACAATGTCCTTGAGAGAGAGGCAAGGGAGTTGGGGGATGGATGAATGGCAAAGGTGGGTAATATTCCTAAAGTTTTATGGTCCTTAAGATAAAAGGTGGATCTACAAGCTGAAATAAGCTCCTTTTTTGAGCTTATTAGATTACAATAATCTGGGCTATTAGATTATAATAAGTTACCTTATAATCTAGGCTGTTTGTTTCCACTTATGATTATAAGCTAGATTATAATGTTCTTAAGTGGAAACAAACAGGGCCTTAAATACCTAGTAAAATTGCTATACCCAGTTACCCAACCAGAGCCCTACTCGAAATCAACTGGCACACCGGGCCTAGGTGGGCCAATGAAATCCAGTCAATCATTGTCCCTATCTAAGCCCGGTCAATCTTTTGCTTAGTGCCAGATGCATGCATTGACAGCAATCAAGCGCCAGCATGTACATAGGACTAGCTTACCAAACTATTCTTACGTGGGTCTCTTTGGAACTTAGGAATTTCACTGCGTGCAAGTGAGTGCTCATGTTTAACACAATCGTACGTGCAACTTATGATGAAATTTCGTAGTCGCAAAGAAGAAGTCAAAATGACACAGATCAAGATGAGCTTATACGCGTAACCCATGTTGATGAAATTAAAACTCATATAGCTTATCATGAAATTGCACATAAACTAACAACGAGAATACCATATTCATCTCACAAGTACTTATCGATCTTTAACTTATTTTACGCCAACAAATGTAGAACATCGATCTATACTCTGACAGCTTACAGTAACAAAAAGAACATTCGGCCTGACATTAATTGATCCATTACAGACGAACAGTCTTTTACTGTAGAATGTTGAGATAACGCATGCTCTTCCAATGGATCTGGAAGAAAAAAAAAACCTCCACTAGAACTGTGAAACAAAGCTAGAGCCGTACCTTTTAACCCAAGGCAGAGGCCATGGGCGGATCTATATAAGGTCATGGGTGTTCAGTCGAACACCCAAATTTTTTGACAAAAAATCTAGTATATATAAGATATAATATATATGTATATATTTAATTAGGCCAAAATAACTATTTCGTAGCCATAAGTCTATTACTATTCACTAATCAGCCCAACCCGACAACACAGCGACCCAGGGCCATTTTTGTGCGCGGTACGCCGATCAGCTCGTCTCGGCGTCTCCCCATCCCCCGATTCCCCATCCGTGCTCCCCCAATTCCCCTAACCCTAGCAGCCCGCGTCTGCGCGTCACCTCCAGGCTCTGGCTCCGCGCCGCAGGACCAACCGACCGCGCCTCTGGCCCTTCGCTCTACGCCTTCGTCGGCACGACACCACCGCCTGGAGGCTAGAGCCAGCCACCACCGGCGGCTAGTGGCTACAACGCCGTAGGCCGCATCACCTCCGGCCCTCTGGGCTCTGGCTCCGCATCGCACGACCAGCTAACCGCGCCACCGCCTGGTCGGCCTGGAGCCGGGCTGTCGTCTCACCGTCGTCTCCACTCTACCTGCGGGGGGCCGGGCTCCAGCAAGCAGTAGTCCATCTCGGCAGCTCCGGCGACCAGTGGCCGCACCACCGCAGGCCGCGCCACCTCCGGCACTCTGGGCTCCAGCTCCGCGCCACGCAACCAGCCGACTGGACCGCACCTCTGCTCTGCGGCACCGCGCCACCGCTTGAAGCCGGGCTGTCGTCTCATCGTCTCGACATCTCCACTCCACCTGCAGGGGACCGTCGGACCGGGCTCCAGCAGGCGGCACCGTAGCAGTCTAGCTCCGCTGCTCCAGCGACCGGTGAGCACCTCTGTACCTTGTGGTAGTATGGTTTGAACTCTGAACTGTGAAAAACTGAAAATGACAATGATCGATGATGTGAATCATGTGAGTGTGTGACTATGGTCTGAAAATATCAACATGTCCAAATGACTAGACTCAACCATACTGTGGTTACTACCAATCTACCATAGATTCAACCATATTGTGATGACTATGATCTGAAATTATCCTTAACGAACAATTGTATGTTGATTATTACTACTGTAGACCTTTATGTTTTGTACTGAAAAATATTTTTATAACTTTGAACACCCATTCTGAAATTCCTGCGTCCGCCACTGGCAGAGGCAGATACGCCCAAGTTGTAGATGACATCGAGGATTGCGAGCATGACGACCAGAGCCCGCAACAACTCGACGGCGGACCACACCCATGCCCATACCCCGGCAGCTCCGGCCCCTCTGCCGGTGGCCGGCGCGACGTGCAAGAACACCATCCGGTTGAGGGCTTGAGGCTCCATAGGAATGCGGCCAAGTAGAGTAGCATGCTCAGGATCTCAGACAACCGCAGGCCGTCCATCCCAGTTTCGGGCGCGTGCCGCGAGTGGAGCTTCATCAGCATCGTGAACAAGACCACCGCGACAGCAGCCGAAAGCAGCCTTTGCTCCTTCCTCCTGCTCGCGTCGACGACCTCCTTGGCGGCGCCGTGAACGAGCACGAACGCGGCGTACACCGCGGCCTCGACAACATCGATGGAGAACGCGGTGCAGGCCAGCCAGCCCAGGAACTCCACGGCGGCTGTGAGCGCGCTCACGGCGAGCAGCAGAAGAAGGACGTGGCTAAGAGGCTCGGCATGTGTTGGGAGTCTCCCAGAGATCAACACGCCAACGCAATCTGCAGATAAATTGCTTTCTGACGAAGAACAGTAATATCAGGTGGAAATGAAAGACAGCAGAGGAGAATTCTCAGTTGGGGCAATTTTCGTGTCTTTGTTACTGAGTGCAATGAGAATACAATAGAGAACCCATTTTACAACTAACCCAACAGAAAACCCAAAACTACTGGCTCCGATCCGATTTTGTCGGACGCCACTAAGCTGACTCTGCGCACACTGCGCTGGTTCTTAAACTGACGAAAAAAACGACAACACAATGCAACTACTAGAAACTGGTTCAGCTAAAACAGACCTGACTCAAGTCAGGATTATTGTCTACACACTCCCCCTTAATCCTGACTTAATCTGTATATTCTTTCACTCCCAGCAGCTCTCTCATTTCAGCAAACTTGATTCTCGGCAGTGCTTTAGTCAGTATATCAGCACACTGGTTTTCGCTGCTGACAAACTCTACTGAAACCAGATCTCGTTCAACGCAATCCCGTATAAAATGAAAGCGAGTATCTATATGTTTACTCCTTCCATGAAAGACAGGATTCTTCATGAGCGCTATTGCAGATCTGTTGTCCACTCTTAACACTATCTTTTTTGGCTTCTCTCCCGTTAGTTCGCTCAGCAAGCTTCGCAACCACACGGCCTGACACGCAGCAGCAGTTGCAGCCATGAATTCCGATTCACAGGAAGATAGCGCCACCGTTTTTTGTTTCTGAGAACACCATGCCACTGGGCCTCCTCCGAAATAGAATACCATCCCTGTGGTACTCTTTCTTTCATCCAGGTCACCTCCAAGGTCGCTATCACTATAGCCAATAATCTTTCCTTCTCCACCTCGGCAATAAGAGATTCCAAAGTGGATTGTCCCTTTGATGTACCTCAGTAGTTGCTTCACTGCCTGGAAGTGACTCTGCCTTGGTGATTCCATATATCTACTAACCATTCCCACTGCAAAGCTTATGTCAGGCCTTGTATGTGTCAAATACCGTAAGCTCCCAATGAGGCTCCTGTATTCCGTTGCATCAACTGGGATTCCTTCATCTCTTGTCAGCTTTAATTTGGGTTCCATAGGGTATTTTGAGGGATTACATTCCCACATTCCAGCCTGCTGCAACAGCTTCTTTGCATACCCTTCTTGCTTCAGGATTATACCGTTGTGATCTTGCTTCACTTGAATCCCGAGATAATATGAAAGCACTCCTAGATCACTCATTTCAATCTCTTCTTCCATCTGCTTCTTGAATAGCAGTATATCTTCTTCAATCGTTCCAGTGACCAACAAATCATCGACATACACTCCTACAATGAGAAGATTTTGACCTGAGTGGCGCTTGTACACTGCCTGCTCTTGAGGGCATTTCTGAAAACCAAGATTTTTCAGCGTTTTGTCAAGCCAAATGTTCCATTCTCTCGGCGCCTGCTTCAAGCCATATAAAGCTTTTGAAAGCTTGTAGACCATATGCTCCTTCCCGACTGTAATGAATCCCTCAGGCTGTGTAACATAGACATCCTCTTTTAACTCACCATTGAGAAAGGTGGTTTTAACATCTAGGTGATGCACTAACCATCCTTCTCTAGCTGACAAGGCAAGTAACATCCTCACTGTTTCAATTCTGGCAATAGGAGCAAAAACCTCCTCATAGTCAACCCCCTTTTTCTGCACATAGCCTCTAGCTACCAACCTTGCTTTGTGCTTCACAACAACACCAGCTGCATCCTTCTTTTGCTTATATACCCACTTCAATCCAATGGGTCTGTGCCCCCTTGGCAACTCGGTCAAACTCCAAGTCTTGTTCTTCTCTATTGACTCAATCTCACTTTGCATTGCTTCTTGCCACTCTTTTCTTCCCACTGCTTTTCTGAAAGTCACTGGCTCATCTTCAATTAACAGCAGTTGTTCTGGTTCAAAGTCTTGTACTTGAGTCTCTTCATAAATATCTGCCAATGACCTGAAGCCCCTAATCGGTGTTGCATCATAGGTGGATGAATCAATCTCTCCATCACTCTCTGCCACTTGGTTTGCTGACGGCTGACCATCTGATGAGGGAAACACATCTTGATTCATTTGTGTCAAATCCGGCTGATTTGTTCCATCTTGCTGTGCTGCTTCAACTCCTTCTGCATTATCACTCCCGTAACTATCTGCACCTGTGGAACCGGCTGTGTAGTTTTCTTCTTGACCGCTTGCGGCTGCAGTCTGTATATCTTCATTTTCGGTTCTGCTACAGTAATCTCGGACCATGCTGTGGCTTCAGTTCCGACTGCTGTCTGAACTTCTTCCCAATTCCACCTCTTTTGCTCATCAAACACTACATCCCTGCTCACAAGTAGTTTGCTGTTTTGAGGGTCAAATAGCCTATGTGCCTTGCTTCCAGGTTCAACCCCTGGGTACACCAACTTTTTACTCCTGTCAGAGAGTTTATTCAGCTGATTCATTGGCACTCTTGCATATGCGGTACATCCGAATACTCTGAGATGTGCTAGGCTTGGCTTCCTCCCTTTCAATACTTCATATGGTGTTGCATCATTCACTGCTTTAGTGGGCACTCTGTTCAATATATAAACCGAGTGACGCACTGCTTCTCCCCACATTCTCCCTGGAAGTGACATGCTCTTGAGTAGGCTTCTGGTGGTTGCAAGTACCGTGCGGTTGCGCCGTTCTACCACTCCATTTTGTTGTGGTGTGTATGGCGCGGTAAGGTGTCTTTGAATCCCCTTCATTTCACAATACTCCCTGAAGCTATGAGACACAAATTCTCCACCCCGGTCTGTCCTCAAACATTTCACTTTGAGTTGCAATTCTCCTTCTACCTGCACCTGAAACTTCTTGAAAGCCGCAAAAGCTTCGTCTTTTGTCTTGAGAATGTATACCCACATGAATCTGCTGCAGTCATCTACCAGCAAGAAAAAAATACCAATTTCCACCAATTGTTTGTGGGGTTATTGGTCCACATAAGTCAGCATGAATCAGCTCTAGTGGGCTGCCAGCTCTGTACTCAACTTGTGTAGGAAATGGGAGTCTACACTGCTTGGCTACTAGGCACCCTTCACATATCTGAGTTGGATGCTCTATTCTCGGTACTCCTCGGACCAAATCCTTTGACACCATTTGCTTCATAGCTTGAAAATTGAGATGCCCTAACCTGGCGTGCCACAGCCAACTTTCATCATCTAGACTCGTTGCTAAGCATATGGGTGCCACCGTTTGCAAGCTCTTTTTATACAATCTGTTTGCTGATCTTTGGACCTTCATGAGCAATCTACTCATTCTGTCATACACCCACAACTGGTCACCAAACATCACAATTTTGCAGCCATCTTCTGTCATCTGTCCCAAGCTCAGAATATTTGTATGCAAGCTGGGAATGAAATAAACACCAGTGATCAGCTTCTGCTCACCATTTTTGCACCCTAGCAGGACTGTTCCTCTTCCTTTAATTGGTACAGTTGACCCATCCCCAAAACGTACTCTGCCAACAATGCTCTCATCAAGCTCGGAAAAATGTGACTTCTTGCCTGTCATATGATTTGTAGCACCGTTGTCAAGAAACCAAATATCCTCATCAATTCTCATCTCTGCAGCATACTTCTCTGACAGAAGTTCATCTTCATTTAACATCACTGTTTCTTCTGGTTGTTGTGTGCAAACTGACAACAAAAGGGCCGGTTGATCCTCCTGAGTGCAAGTAAGATTCACTTCTTCTTCCTTGCGCTTTCCACTGCGGCATTCAGATGCATAATGCCCGTAATTTTCACAAGAATAGCACTTAATGTGGCTCTTGTCTTTCTTTGCAGAAGTGTTCCCTGATCCTTCCCGCCGAGATGAATTTGAGCCACCACGGTCTGATCTGCCTCGGCCACGCCCTTGGCTTCTTCCTCTTCCACGGCCTCGCCATTCTTGTTTTCCGTTTCCCCGGCCTCTGTTGCCATATGAGGAATCTCCTGATCTCCCCTTTTGCCTAGCCTCCCATTCAGCCTGAGTCAGCAGGAGATGGCCTTCTCCATTTGCCCGGAGACGAAGGCGCTCTTCATAGGCCTTCAGTCTACCAATTGCTTCTTCAAACAACATAGATTCTAGGTCTGAATATTGCTCTATGGATGCAACTAGCTGAAGGAACTTATCCGGGACTGAATCTAGCAATTTCTTGACTAAAGTTGATTCCTTCAAAGATTCACCAAGTGAACTGAACTTACTTGCGATTGCGCTGAGTTTTCCGGCAAAATCGTCCACCGTTTCTCCTTCCTTCATCTGCAATCCCCGAAACTCGTTCTGCAAGGTTTGAATCCGTGCCTTCTGCACGCGATTTGCTCCCAAATACCTTGTCTTCAAGGCATCCCAGATCTCTTTTGCGGTCTTCTTCTTCGCAACTTGCAGTAGGACGTCTTCGGGTAACGCCTGGAAGATGAAGGCTCTTGCTGTTTTATCTTTCTTCTGATCCGCCGCCGTGCCGGCCGGCAGTTCCACCGCCTCCCAGATGCCCTGGGCGTCCATCAGCACTTCCATCCGGATTGCCCAAGAAGTATAATTCACTCCCGTCAGCATTGGGCACTGGAGCGACACACCGCCACCCTCCCGGTTCGCCTGCTGCGCCATGGACTCGGTCTGCAGTTGCTTGAACGTGAGTGGCTCTGATACCACTTGTTGGGAGTCTCCCAGAGATCAACACGCCAACGCAGTCTGCAGAGAAATTGCTTTCTGACGAAGAACAGTAATATCAGGTGGAAATGAAAGACAGCAGAGGAGAATTCTCAGTTGGGGCAATTTTCGTGTCTTTGTTACTGAGTGCAATGAGAATACAATAGAGAACCCATTTTACAACTAACCATGTGTTTGGTTGCAAGGACTAGGTGGGACGGGATGGACCCGTTTTTGTAGGTGTTTGGATGGGAGACAAGCAGAGTCAAGGACATCCCACTAGGAATATTCCTTGTAGATCCGGGACCAGGCAATTCTCTTTTTTTCATGGGACGGAGTCATCCCACATGGGATAGAGTCATCCCACCTCTTTATTTTTTGAAGTACTGTTTTGTTTAAAAAAAATTTAAAAAAAAACTCAAAGGCTTATGTGTAGAAACATATCAACAATAGCCTTCAATTTTTTTTAAAAAAACTCAAAGGCCACATATGTCCCACCTTAATCCTTCCATCCAAACAAAGGATGAGATCATTCTATCCCACTTTATCCTTCCAACCAAACAAAAAATAGGGATGACTCTATCCCCTAACCAAACAAAAAATAGGATCATCCCATCCCAAAACCAGGGACAGGACCATCCCATCTCACCTTATCTCTAAACCAAACACAACCTAACCCAACAGAAAACCCAAAACTACTGGCTCCGATCCGATTTTGTCGGACGCCACTACGCTGACTCTGCGCACACTGCGCTGGTTCTTAAACTGACGAAAAAACGACAACACAATGCAACTACTAGAAACTGGTTCAGCTAAAACAGACCTGACTCAAGTCAGGATTATTGTCTACAGCATGGCGGATCAGCACCGGCGGCCTTAACGTAGTGACCAGCATCAGGTAAATGGCGAGAAAGATGGTGTAGAAGAGCAAGAATCCGAGAGGGCCGGCGGGTATGTCCGACTGCTTCGAGCTCACGGCGTAGCCGAAGATCGTGCCGGTCAGCCCTCCTCCGGCGGCGATGTTGTTCACCGCCGAGCTGAGGTCGAAGATGTGGTCAAGGGTGTCGGCGATAACCGGCACAGCTCGCGCTCCGGAACACGCGCGGTGGAGCAAGGCGGTGGCGACGGGGAGCGGGACGGCGAAGACCGCGTAGGCCGAGAGCTTGTTGAAGGAAACGAGGAGGTACGGGACCAGCATCATGCAGAAGCTGGACACACAGGACAGTAAGCAATGCCACTCGACGGCGAAGTCGGTTGAGTTGATAAGCAGCACGGCGGAGAACAAGTCGGCAAAGAAGGCGAGGAGGCAGGACGCCATGGACATCGCGAAGAAGGCGTTGGCGCGGACGACGTGTGGGCCGAGAGCGTAACGAGCAGGACGGAGTCGAGTGGGATGGCCTTCTTCGCGTATTCACGGAGTCGCTTCCGCCGCCGCTCATCTCCGGCAGATCCACCGGTACGTGCTTCGCCATCACGTAGCTGTTATTACATGTGAAGAAAATTTGTAAGATACAAATACCCAAATTAAGTGTAATAAACTGTTCATGATCAAGGTACCGACCCAACTGCAGGTGAAGATCCGGGAGAGGTGAGCCTGGAAGACGGCGCCGGCGTTGCTGAGGGGACGGAGCAGCAGATGCCGGAATCGCCACAGCACGTCGTTGCCGATGCCTGCTGGGCCCTGGCCGTGCTGCCGGGGTTGACCTTCAGCTCCGCGGCCTCCTCGGGATGCTCCTGCGCGGCTTCCTCCTCCGCCGCCACCGCCTACAAGGTTGCAGAGGATCGATGTATCAGTTATCCTTTCACCGTTCAACATTTCTGATGTGATCTCGGAGGCGCAGAGCGTATATATACAATTAATATCGATCTTCACGTCTTGAGCCGGCGGCTCATCGACGTCGGCGACACCGTCCTCTCCTCGAGCAGCACAAGGACCTTGCACCACCGATCCCTACATACGTACAAAAAAAGATTTGTGAGTTCGCCTGGCCGGGCGGGCGCGCACGAACTAGCTAGTTCTTGGAAACCTCATTTCTCGCCACATCGGGACCTGGCGGGTTGACGTGTCCTGCTCCGGCGACATCGTCCGCCTGTGAAGAAGCCGAATTAAAGCACGATGATGATAATCATATGCACATATAGTCTGCATGATGGCATGTTTAATTTTGTAACAAACGCAAATTAGCACGACATAAATAGAGATACCCTGCCCTGCTGGGCTTGGCAAACAAGGAGGTCAGCCACGGCCAAACCATCGGTGTTCGAACACGGACGGTCCGACGGTGGAGAACCGGCCGCCGTCAGGTAGCAGGAAGGGCGTGAAACCTAGATAGATGTAGCTAGGAGTTGCTCGGTTACTCGTATCGAATGGAGTGTGAGTGTGTGACTACTGGTAAGGAGGCGGCAGAGTCGTCTTCGTCTTACAAGAGGAGAGAGAATGCGTCGCCATGACATTGCGTAGAATTAACGCGTGGATGACCGACCTGCAGGATCCTCTGCGCCGCGGTTCCAACAGTAGGATCCCATGTGGCTCCTCCAGGTCCGGCGTCCGTCCGATCTGGGCTCGACGGTGGTGTTATCCCATTTTGTTTTTGTCCGATCGATATATTGGCTTGATTTCGTGATTTGTTAAGTTACATCGAAATGCACATGAAACCGAGAGGAGCTTCGAAAAACACGAGTTGGTACTTGGTAACACGCGCCAAAATTCTCCTCTTCCGGTACATGAAAAAAACCTTGCAGGGGCGAAGCTAGAAAATAGACGCAGGGAGAGTCGGACAAATGCAACTAACTTTTTTATACTATACACTTGATAGAAAATAGTGTAACAAAATATTTGCCTATTATGCATGCTCTAAGGGTTAATAACATAACAATTTACAACTACACAAAGAAAAATCTAGATATACACAAATAAAAGATAATAAAAGTAGCATACACGTATCAAATATATAGAATATAGAGATAATGTAGATGTTTGGAGGGGGCCATGACCATGCATTTAGGTCTTGCTCCAACAAGCTTATGCTTCTGGTTTCTGCTTTTTAGCTTCTTAATTTTGACCCTTTGATATTTTTGCTTTTTCTTTTTTCCTTATTCCTTTTGTATTGTCCATAATGATATTACTTTTATTTTTTAAATTTAATTACGCTGAAAAAGCTAGCAACAATTACAACGTATTTTCAGCCGCCACAGCGAAAAAAGCTCGAAGCCTGAGCTTATGAACCCAAATGAGCACTATCTTAATATTTTGGCACGGAAGATCAAGGGGGTGGTAAAAAAAGGTAGCATGAGGGTAGCGAGGGCTCCCCTGGTCTCCCCTCCTCCGCCACTGGTACTGATTGGATCTAAGAGACTCGGAAGCTTAGGGGGCTACTTCATCCGGCTTGTGGCTGTGGTTTTCGGTTGTTGGTTGAAATTGTACTGTAGCGACTGTTAGCTTTTTCTGAGTCATTCAATTAAAGAGAATAAAGAAAAATGAAAAAAATGAAAACACCGTTATATCTCCACGAACAATGCAAATAAAAAAGGGAAAAAACCAAAAATGCCAAAACAACCAAACAAGCCAAAATTAAGAAGCCGACCCGTTCCAAGTGGCTTTTGACTTCTGAAAGTTGAAAGCCAGAAGAAGCCAGAATCTGAAGCCACTTGAAGTAGGGTGCCGGTTTCAGTAATCTTTATTCTAATGATTTTTTTTACATAATTCATGAGTCTCTCTTCTATATTTGTAGCTTAAGAGTTCTGTTGGGAATTTGATATGCACCTATCTGCCCTTAGAGAACAGGAAGCCGATAGGCCAAAGGCATAACCGCACGCGCTAAGGATTCGGGTCGGTTTGGTAAAACATTTGTGGCTACTTCCCCTTCTAAGAATCCTCAATAATGTCCTCCCTCCATTAGAAATCAAAATGTTGTCCATAGGATTCAAAGTGCAACCACAGTGAAGGCTACCACAAGATGATAGTTTCGTAAGAGAGAATGCCACCACATCAGCTCAAACCACAACATAAAAAAATTTCCTCCCACAGTGCATGGTAGCTTCATGTGGTAGTTTCAATTATGTATAGTTCAGCTTTCTGCTTTTTCACTCGGTTGGTCCCACTTAACCACTCCCTACTCGACAAGCTTGCTGGTTGCGTCATCCTCCTCCTCGGCCGCCGCAAGTTGCAGCACCCGTAGAATCTCCGACGGCAGATCCAACAGCTTCCGGTTGTCCCCCTGTCGTTAATCACAGCCACCCGACCAAATCAAGCATCAGCAAAAACACACACAAACAAAAAGTGAAAATGAATGGAGGAGGGGAGGGGAAGGGGTGTGCCTAAAGGGAGGATGTGGAGGAGGGGATGCTGAGCTCGGCGCAACACTTGTGGAGCATTTGGTGGAGCTGCGCCTTGAGGACGGTGGCGTCGGTGGAGCGTGCCTCCTCAGGGGTGGACTAGAGGCCGGACATGGGCGCAGAACTACTGGTGCCGTGTCAACCCTGACCACATCGGCCCCTTCCCCATCGCTGCCACCGCCTTCCTCCAACCGATCGATCGGCACGCAACGGAGTGGATGGAATCGCGCGTGGGGTTGGTTGGATGGAGTCACGCGTGACGAGAGAGGGGCTCCTTTCTCTCTCCCCCGAACCACTTACTCTCTCCTCGAGCACCCGCAGCTCTACTAAGCTCCTCTGATACCAGCTGAAGCCACCACCCTCACCCTCTCTCTCCTTCATCGAAGCTCGCCTCCGACGTGGCACCACACGGGGGCTACTATCTGTTGTAAAAAATGTGGGATGAGCATATTTTTAGTTTTAATTCTAGCTAAATAAAGCATAAATTCAAAACATTTTCAACGGAATATAAATGACATAAATTGCATATAATCATGTAATTCCATCATGCCATTTATACAAATGTATATATCTAATGTATATAACCACAATACCGCTGAAAATAACATGTCATGCAGTCCTCTAAGCAAAAAAACAATTAAACGTAGCATATGACAAAGTAATATGCTTTAAACTTGCTCTCAGAACAGAGTTGCTTAAGATTTTTGATCTTGGCATTCTCATGCTAATGTCAAAACTCTTCACAAACATGCATAGCAACCTCCAGTACTTGAACTTAAAACAGAAATTGAAGGACAAGTACAACTACCACAAAATGCAAAAGAATTAGTATACTCACGGTGCAGACGGCACTCAAAGCCGTCCAGAAGTAAATCAAGTCAGTGAAGAACAAGAAGAAATCAAAGCCATCACAAGATCACAAGAATGCACCGACCGGATGCACTCAAACGCAATGGGGAATCGCCACTGCCTTCTTCCTCCCTCGGGTCAACCTTCCACCTTCAGATTTCCCCTCAACCCCAGCAAACAATAGGGTTCACACAGGAAACAGAAGGCAAAAACTCCAATTAGGGATGGCTCAGAAACACCAACCCCACACAACCTGAAGACCAGAGAGGAAGAAGACCAAAGAAGAGCAAGTCGAGATCGGATGCGAGATACCGCACGGAGGAAGAAATGGGGCCTTAAGAAGAGGAGACGGGGGGTTATGGCGTGGTGACGCGAGCGGCCGGCTCCGAGGAACCCGGTCCAACCCGCTCCTTCGCCACCGCCTCTCCAGTCGCCGTGTCCCCACACGCCGCCGATGTCGCCTGCCGATGCGCCAGACCTGGGCGAAGCCGAAGCACCCGCACGGGCACTCACACGCGCACGGGGAGGAGACTGTGTCTCCTCTCCCATATCTCTTCGCTTGGCCCACTGATAGGTGGGCCCCAGCTCAAATTCATTTTTTTCTTTTCTCAATTGGAAAATTACCGAAATACCCTCGCAAAACCAACAATCCCTACCAATGTATCAATTGATAAAAGATGCTCACGTCTTGTTTAATATACAGCTGTTCGATGATGGGTACCTTGTGAGTTTGAACCCAAAACCTAGTGACAAGGACTACGACTCTGCACAGACAAAGGAGGAGTTCGCCTTGATCCAATGCCTTGGTGTGAGAATTTTCGCCCAAGTCTCATTATGTACTGGCGGCTTGCCCTTTCCCTCTCAGGTTGGGACGTTATGGTCATGTCCCCGTATCTATCTCATGAGTGCTCAAGAAAGTATACCCTTATCTTTCTTTAATTGCTACCTCACAATCACACTCACGTAGGTGAATTCTTCTAGGAATCCTATAGGACGATTCCCAAAGTCATATAGACATCGAATTCATTAAGAGCTAATGCTCAACCTTCCATACAGAAAGAGCACTGCAGCTAATGGAACCCGTTAGGTGTGCTCTCTAATTCCACACAGTTGTTGTCCTAGAGACTAGTTCACGGGATTTTCGATCTTCTAGGATAGGTTACCACCAATGTGAGCTTTTATATGGGTATGAGCCTCATTCCCTGTGATGTTGCAAGGATGGCATTCCACGCCAATCCTTTAGTGAAAAGATCTATCAAGTTCCTTTCAGACTAGATGTATTCTACAGAAATAACACTCATCTCTCTGCCATGCCTTATCGACTTAAAGTCGTCTCTTTATGTGTTTTGAGGGCTTCATATTGTCCTTCCTACTCTTCGCATTAACCAGAACGGTTTGGCTATCGCAGTAGGTCAATATGGCTGGAATAGACTGTTCCAGCACAGACAGTTCAGAAAGGAGTTCTCTAATTCATTCTGCCTCTACAGCCGTTGAATCAACTGCTACTAACTCAGCCTCCACAGTAGACCGTGTAAGGATAGTCTATTTTGAAGACTTCCAAGAAACGGCCCCACCTGCTAGAGTGAATACATAACCACTCGTAGCCTTCATGTCATCCGAGTCACTGATCCAGTTAGAAATACTGAATCCTTCCAAGACCGCCGAATGGCCAGAATAATATATTCCCAAATCAGAGGCCCCCTTCAAGTATCTGAGTACTCTTTCTAGTGCTATCCAATGATCATCTCCTCGTTGGACGTATAACGACTCAATCTGCTTACAACATATGAGATGTCTAGCCTAGTTGCACTAGTTAGGTACATCAGGGATCCTATTATTTGAGAGTATTTAAGCTGATCCTTCCCATGCCTAGTGTTCTTATGTAGCTTTGCATTTAGATCACAGGGTGTGACTACTGGCTTACAGTCCATAAACCCAAATCTAGTTAGGACCTTATCCACATAATGGGATTGTGAAAGAGTAATCTCATTCTCACCTTTTATAAGCTTAATATTTAAGATAATATCAGCCTCACCTAGATCTTTCATATCGAAATTCTAGGAAAGGAAAGACTTTGTTCTATTGATCACATCTATGTTGGTCCCGAAAAGTAATATGTCATCTACATACAGGCATAGAATGACACCTTCATCTCCGCTAAATCGATAGTAGACACATTTATCGGCTTCATTCACACAAAAGCTTACCGAAGTCATCATACCATCGAATTTCTCATGCCATTGCTTAGGAGCTTGCTTTAGACCATACAAGGATTTAATCAATCGATATACTTTCTTTTCTTGCCTTTCAACCATAAAGCCTTTGGGCTATTGCATATAAATCTCCTCATCCAGCTCTCCATTTAGGAAAACGATCTTTACATCCATTTGATGTACTTGGAGTTTGTATGCAGCAGCTAGTGCTAAAAGCGCTCGAATTGTGGATAAATGAGTCACAGGAGAGTATGTACAAAAGTAGTCTTCTCCTTCTTTCTGCGTGAAACCTTTAGCCACTAAATGGGCCTTGTACTTTTCTATAGTACCATCAGGTCTACGCTTTGTTTTAAAAATCCATTTGCAACCTACTGGCTTACAACCAGATGGAAGATCAGTAATCTCCCAAGTTTCGTTGGGTATGATGGCCGGGCTAGCAGGCTAGCATGGCACGACACGATGAGATGGCCGGGTTGAGATGGCACGACACGCTGTGGCCTGAAGCACGCCGGACCTATGCCATGCTAGCATGACACGGCCCATGTCCCATCTATATATGGCCTCCTAGTAGAAGCAAGTGGCAACCACTGTGCTAACACATCTTTCATGGGAAAATTGAAAAATATTGCTCTTCCCGACACAACTACCTAACATGAACCAATCATCGTAACTAGAATAAAATCAACTAGGTAATTAGCAAGATCAAAAGTAGATATTACTACAAAAAGGCTAATACTAGACACCTCATCATGGACAGTTGACCAAAACCGTCAGTATTAAATACAATCATAGAGAGTTTTGGTTTAGAGACCGTCTATATTGCTGCCAACGCTAAAAACCGTCTCTGAAGATGTAATATCACATACAATTCTTGTTAAGAACCGTCTGTGAATTATCTTAGATGGTTCAGATTAAAAACCGTCTGTGATATCTGCGATTATCACAAACGGTTATTAAAAAGAACCATATATAATAATTCACAGATGGTTATTAACAAGAACCGTCTATGATGTATGCATATCATAGACGGTTTTTAATCCGAACCGTTTGTGATAATGCCCTGCCATGTCATCGATTTGCGGCATCTCCCCTAGGATCCTAATCCTACCCGTCCACTCTCTCCATATCGAATGGCAGGTACTGGGTCACCTCCCACCTCTCGCCCCAACTTATTAATCCCCTACCCTTTCCCCCATTCACTCTAAGAACCAACATAACGAGTTTTGATTCACCACCTGATCCCACCATGGCCGCAGAGTCCCCAACGAGCACGGCCTCATTGTCTCCTCTCTGGTCGAATCCGTCCATCTCAAGTAGCTATCTTTTTAAATTTTTTTGTCCCAAGAATTGCAAATCTAATTCAGAATTTTGATTGAGGTGACCTTTCTGGTGGTGGTAGGAGAACGTCATGAAGCCGAAGTTTGAGTTGGCACCGCAGGGCGTCGAGTAGCCGTGCTTCGCTGGCAAATCGCTTTGGAAGGTATCGAAATCGAATTGTTGTGTGTGTTTTCGTTGTTATGTCAGTGTCGTGGCTTTTTGGTTGAGCGTGCAGTGGTGACTTGGGGAAGTGATTTTGTGTGTGTAGGAGCCAAAGGAAAGAAGCCTCCGTGGTAGAGAAATTCCCTCACAGAATTTCGACCACGACGCTTCGATCATGACACTTCGACCATAGCTTTGACCACGACGCTTCGACCACGGCTTCAACCACGACACTTCGACCACGGCACTTCAACCACGATGCTTCGACCACGACGGTTCGACCATGACACTTCGACCACGACGCTTCAACCACGGCGCTTCGACCACAGCACTTTAACAACACCTGCAATCTGAACAACAAGCCACCAAAAACATAGCGTCAATCATAAATAGGCCTACTTTGGTTCATCTGTATTCTCTGATTGCGTTGTTTTATACTGCAATTAGAGAATATTGATGAACTAAAGGAGACCTATTTATGTTATCGCGAGAACGTAATCACAAACAGTTCTTAACTAGAACTGTTTGTGATAATAGACTATCACAGACAGTTTATAGTAAAAACCCTCTGTGATAATAGCTATCACAACCATCTGTAATGCTCTGAGGGTATTACTGACTCATAAGCACAAACGGTTCAGAAAACCATATGTAGTGACGTTTCCGAACTGTCTGTGATAAGTTTTTCTGTAGTAGTGAGATGAATAAACGACACAGGTATATAAGAGAGGGCAAATCAGCTATCTTCATTCTAAATTTCTAATGATTTTTTTGTACATAATATATGAGTCTCTCTTCTATATTTATAACTTAAAAGTCCTGATGGGAATTTGATATACACCGACGTGCCCTTAGAAAGCAAGAAGACGACGGGCAAGAGGCATAACCGCACCCCGCTAAGGACTGGGGTCGGTTTGGTAAAACATTTGTGGGTAATTGCCCTCCTAAGAATCCTCAATAATGCCGTCCTTCCATCAGAAATCAAAATGTTGTCCATAGGATTCGGAGTAAGTTCATTCGTTTCTCCTCTCGGATATCATTGTTGGTATAGCTGGGCGCTATGGATCTGAACCGAAGGGCATGTTGATGCGTCTGCCATCTATTCATAATTCTTGTAACGGAAGATGAGTAAGCACACGAAACTACAGTGTGTCAACTATTCACATGGACAAAGAGCTTGGAATGACTAGAAAACTACAAATTAGCGTAGCCCCAACAAGACAACTACGACAGCTAAGTCCGGAGCTTGATTACGGACGCTCCAGAGTCCAGATGAAGGCGCGCTCTACAGAGTTTAAATTTCTAGTTTATAGTTTTAGCTATTAGCTTTTAGTTAAAATTATATTGTAACAACTGTTAACTTTTTCGAGAAAAAATAAGAAGAAAAAGTAGAAACAAACCGAGAAAAATAATAAAAAACCGTTAACAAAGAAATAGGAAAAAAAGAAAAACAGAAATGCTAAAAAAGCCAAAATAAGCCAAAATAAGAAATCGATGCATTCTAAATAGCTTCTGGTTTAAATAAGCCAAAAACCAAAAAAAAGTCAAAAGCTCAAGCCGTTTGGAGCAGGGTCAAATTTATTGTTAGCTGCGCTATCATGCAAGTGGCGGTGTTGTCATTGGACATCTTCTTTTCAGTTTTTCTAAGTAACTAGTTTTAAACAAATTAAATGTAATCCATACTGTAGCGACTTTATTTATATCAGTTAAAACTACATATGAGTTTCTGTTACTCTATACTCTCTTTCATAAATAGCACAACAATTATAAATCACAACTAAAAACTGTAAACTAAAGAAAAAAAACAGGCCGGATTTAGGAGTATTTTTTTCCCTTAGGACCGGTTTCTTTTCTTCCTTTTGTGAGATGCTACGTGGAAGCCTTCCAGCTACTGGCCTACTGCTATCGGTTATCCGGCCTTTTTGACTACGTTTGACTTGAAAACTGATATTTAAATGGTACTTTAATTAGCTTTTTGTTTAAGCTTAGGGCTTTAGTTTTTGACTAAAATTATATTATAACGATTATTAACTTTTCTTCGAGAAAAATAAAAATATATAAAATAAAAAACATTATATCATCACGGACAATACAAAAGAATAAGAAAAAACAAAAAACCCTAAATAGGCTAAAATTAGAAACCGATGTATTTCAAGTGGCTTCTAATTTAAATAAGTCAAAAGCCAAAAAATCTAGAAGTTGAACCTATTTGAAGCAGGGTTGTCCCTCATTCCCTTTTTATATTCCAAAGAAAAAGCTGGGCAATGTTTAAGATGGCTTTTCTTTGGCTATAGTTGATGATTTATGGTTATAGCTGATGATTTTTGTTATAGTGTTAATATTTATATGAATGAATTGAATATTGATAAGTTGTTTCTAAAATATTAGTTCGATAAATTATTTTAAAAAGAAGGTAAAGGAATTTAGTTGTTTGAGGAAAGTCATTATCTAGAAGCTATAAAGGAATTGAGCCTTATTTGGCGCTGCCAAGTGGACCGAATGAAACTGGAACAAGATTCAGCAGCTGAAACCATGGGCTGGCTGTTCATTGAACCGGCTGGTGATGCATGACGTGGCCATGACGTGGTGAAGCATGACGTGGGCCATGACGTGGTGATGCGTGACGTGGGCCATGACGTCGTGATGCATGCTGGCACCGCGGCACATCTGGTTGAAGTTGGAAATATCATGCCACTCGTTTCCTTGCACATCTGGTTAGGGAGTGTGATAGCTTTGATTATAGTTAATGATTTTTTTATTATAGTTGATAGATTTTGTCTATATTTTTTTTAATGACAATAGACGGTAGAGATGTCGACATAGATAATACACATAATCTTATGTTCAGAAAACCTTATGAAGATGCCATTTCAAAAGACTGTTTTATTTTAATATTTGGCTTTTTGAATTTTAAAGAAGTTGCGCCTGTCTCCGTGATACTTATGTGGATAGGATCATGTGAGGATTATGTTACCCTATTAACCTGCTAATGACAATCAACCCGCTAGTGGCATGCTGGCACCAGAGACAAGTTTTGGGAGGCTTATGAGGGGTACGTACTACGGTGATCACCTACTACGATCAATGGATTACTAATTCAGCATATGTACGTTTCCATAAATGATACTTTAGTTCGCGGTTTTAAATAATATTGAAAATAACCACTGATAATGAATGGGAGGAGTACCCATTGAAAAAGGCAGTAGAAAGACATCTAAAAGAATTACACCTAGTTGGAACGCCCTGCGAGCATCGTTCGTTGCGAGTTAAGGTAAAATATAGGATGGAGTTTTTTAGATTTATGGTTTAAATATTTGAATTCTGTTTGTTCGTGAGAAATGGTATGTAGAGGGAAATAGTCACATGTGATTTTGGCCGATATAGCTGAACTCAATACATATTTTATTATAATTTTTTAGTGATGCCGTCTTAAAAAATGTATCATTTAAAGTTAGTTATTGTAGGTAGTATAAGTATAAATTAATTTTAAGCTAAAAAACCCGGCATTCTGGGTCCATGGATGCTCGGACAGCGGAAAACATACGCGTGGTGACCGTGTGTGGGCCGGCCGGGACTTGCCGTGTACCGCGGATTGGGCGGCCGGCTTGTAGCTTACAGGGAATCGTTGACAAGAGCTAAAGCGAAGTGACGTCCAAAACGACAGCGAATGGAAAAGGCGCATGCCTTAGGCTCGAACACCAAGTGGTGAAGAAGAAAAGCAATTGCCAAGACATTTAGGGGGTGTTTGGTTGCCAGCCACAGTTTACCACGCCTAAGGTTAGGCAAGTTTGATCAACTTTGGGAGCTGTTTGGTTGCAGCCACAGTTGTGGCAATATTCCTTTCCAGCAAACTAGGTCCCACGCGTCAATGACTCAAAAAAGTGTGGCAAGATTCCCTTAGACTTGCTAAGGTGTGGCAAAGAATTTGAGCACCTCAACTTAGGCAAGTATGGCAATTTTTGTTGGCAAAGTGTGGCTAGCAACCAAACAGCCCCTTAGCGTGTGACAAGTGAGAAACGGAGTCATATACCATGTGCTTAGTAATAAAAAGCAATAATGTTGGCTGCTCTGCACTTTTCTTTATTATATGCTAGTTGTTTTACTTTCAGTTATCTGTGGCTATGCATGTAGCTAAAAATGCTACTTCCTCTGTTGTCGGCCAGTTAAAAGATGCTTTAGATAAACTGTAAACACTCAAGTCTATCGTATTAGGGTTGTTTGGATGCTATTGACTTCTATACGATTCCTGTATCTGCTATTTTCTCATCATGTTTAGATTTTGCTTTACTTGAACTAAAACCTAATAGTATACCTAAGAAATTGCTCAAGTTTAATTCTGATCATATTTATTCTGATTGTAAGGACAGCAAATTCAAAATAGAAGAAATGATGAAAATGCTTCTTTATTCTAGAACCGAATCATGTGAAAATTATCTTAGCCTCACAGTTGAATTTGATGCTCTTAACAAAACACTTGGGAAAAATGTAAAAAAATAAAAAAAAATCCCTAACCATGGCTGCATCTAAGAAAGTGATTGACTCTATTTCTGGTGCATTAGTGCTGAAATTAGAAGTGATTTAAATAAGATATACGAGGCTTTTAGGGTTACGTTCAAAGAGCAGTTAAGTAGAATTAGAAAAACTCCTTGTGTGTCTTATGAGACTTTGAGACATGAGATAGCTGTCCATAAAGAGATATATATATGTTAGGACAATCAAAACAACTAAGTATGTCACATGTGAGAATCCAACCCAAGAAAATGACTACATCAAAAAGACTCTCGAGAGATTCTCTAGTGGGAAGAAGAATCTCTACTTAATCTATCACCAATCTAAGGTGAGTATAAAGAACAGAGATCTTGATTTGAATTAGTGGCAGGCTGATAGAAATTTTGGTATTATTTTGGTTTTATGGATGCAATGCAAGAATCGACAGCAACTATGAACAATTTAACACATGGACTAAAATTTGATAATGCAAAACTAAGAACAGATCTAAACACAATGGTCTAGGTATACCATAATATTTTTGTGAGTCAATTATCCTGATTATAGGACTGAAAATAAATATGATAGTAGCTAAGGGTAAATAATTCTACTGTATCAACCCGGTGCTTTGATACCAAGATGATACAGGAACACGCCAATCGTCAAGGCGGCCGCTTTCTTCTTGTACCTTGTCTTCATCACCAGCACGGTTGCCCTTGTTAAAGATCGATCGGTGCGTGCTCACGCTCTCGCTCTGGTGGCTCAACACGCTGGCTTGCATCTCCTCCGTCTCTTTGCAGGTGATGGCCTTCCTGTTCCTCATCTCTCTCACAAAGTTCTACGCCGTCGCCATTCCAGTACTCCTGCTCATCTTCGTCGTGGCCATCTGCTGCTCCGGAAAAGATGTGGGTGCGGGAGATCTTAAGGATATCTGCAACTACTCTGTGGTGATCGTCACCTGTAGTGGGCTGACCAGCTTGTTCTTCGGCAGCTACTCGATGACCTCGAATCGCTTTGTATGGGCGGTCACTGCCCTCTGGATCTTGCTGTTCCTCATCATGACCATCGGGCTCAATCTGATGCTGATTGTCACAGTGAAAGTTAAAGTGCTCATCGCCCATGCAAGCAGCCTCTACAACATCTTGATCCTGCTGGTTGCAATGGCCGGCACGCTCATGGCCGTCATGGCGGTTTTTGGAAAGGACAGTTAGTACGGCTTGATAGATTAGGTCCTTCTCTTCTGGGGGGAATTCGGATTGCCACTCCATTCGTTAGCTAGTTGTTGTTATAGTACATGCATTACTAGCTAGTTGTTGTCCATATAGTACATGCATTACTAGCTAGTTGTTGTCCATATGCATGCATGCAATACTAGCTAACAACCTCTGAAGAATTGAAACAAAACCGAATTAGATTAGGAAAAAAATTAAATCTTTTGGTGAAGCAATTCATATTATAGTGAGCCGGTCGAGCTAGAAATCATGCATGCAATATAAGTTAACCTGCACATGTTGATTGTTGTATCTTAAACAATTAATATAGAAATACAGTGCAGGCCTACAGGGTATTCTTGGGATTGTTGTCTCTTGATCATATATGTAAAGAGAATAATTCGACTAGGGGAAAAATCTGCAAAAGAAAAAAAAGAAAAAAGTACCACTACTCTTGTGATGGGCATTAATTGTGATCTATTACTGTTGTGTGGTGGTACGTCTAGGACTATCGACACCACTAGTCCACTGCGATTCACGCGGTCCTACCGTCCGAGTCACCGAATGTTTGTTGTCTTCTATATATTTTCCCTTCAACTATACGGTAGAATATATCTGCTACAAACTTTCATTAGTTGAATGATACAACAGGGAAGTTACCACGTTGAACAGCACTGTATATGTCGATACAAAATGGATGATCTTTCAATGATCTTGGCTAATTGTCGTTATATAGTCCATGCATTACTAGCTAGTTGTCAGACCTTATTCATGCATGCAGTACTAGCTAACAACCTCCGAAGAATTGAAACAAAACCGAATTAGATTAGGCAAAAAAAAAGAAATTAAATTACGCGTGGTAACCGTGTGTACGGCCTGGTCTAGCCGTGTATCGACGAACTGGGGGGCCGGCTTGTAGCTTACAGAGAATCATTGCATGCCTTTTCCACGTCCAATAATAGCAGCTAGCACACCAAGTTCACACTAGCTAGTGCGCTTGCGTATCAAAAAGAGCTAGAGCAAAGCGATGTCCAAAACAACGAAAAGAATGGAAATGGTGCATGCCTTTGGCTCGCGCAATTTCTTTTTCTTTTTTCAAGACGTGACCACATTTCTTCTCGGCAGGATCGGACAATCACTAGGCAGATCGATGTTTTGCTCAGGCGCGTAGCACTGCAAAGGAAGCGATTATTAACATCGGCAGACGTGGTTAAAAGTTCAGGTGTGATATCTAAAAGTCATCAACGACCGTAAAATTATGATCGTTAGCCATCGTTAAAGGCTCCGTCGTTAATAGTATTAACAGCCACATATAATTTTCTGTTGGGATAGTGTATATTCACGTGTGCATTCTAAGACTTGAGTTCGTCGGTCCGTGCCGCTGGGAACGCCACGCCGCTGCCCAGGACGGCGTCCGCTGCGCGCTCGCTTCGGCGCGTGCTAGCTGCACAGAGCAGTGGCTGCAGCAGTCGTACGTGGCCTCTTTCCACTGGAATTGAAATATAAATGGATGGAGCTAGCTGCTGGTACACAAGTTCACGCACGGTGTCGGCGGTGACCATCAAGGACGGCGGCCCGGAACTCTGAGGCGCCGCCTCTAGATGAAGATGTGTTCTTCTTGGGGGAGAACACAGACGCAGTACTGGAGGCATAGTTCATGACATGACTGGAGTGTTATGCACAGTTTGGTTTGCGAAGCTAGAGGAGCGCCTCAAGAGGGCATCTATAGGGGCAGGGCTGGACCCACCGTCAGGGTTTGTCAGGGTTTCAAAGGAAAAGAAAGCAAACCACTGGTAACGGTGGGATTCAAATGGGTTGGTGTACCACTGGTACTAGAGGCATTGTTCATGCATGACTGGAGTGTTATGCCTAGTTTGGTTTGCGAAGCTAGAGGAGCGCCTCAAGAGGGCATCTACAGGGGCAGGGCTGGACCCACCGTCAGGGTTTGTCAGGGTTTCAAAGGAAAAGAAAGCAAACCACTGGTAACGGTGGGGTTCGAATGGGTGGGTGTACCCAGGGGCGGAACTAGAACAAAAATAACCGGGGTTCACTACTTCATCATATATATATATAACAATATATATAATTTTCAATCAATATTATGCCTAATAGTAATATGTCCGATAATTTTTAGCATCAATACTTCAATATGATCGATAGCAGTATATGATAATAAAGAAGTAACGATCGAAATACTTACCAAAATAAATAAACCTGATAATAATATTGGTTAGTTGCAGCAAACTGAATTAACTAAGTACGAAATCACATACAAAAAGTTGTTCAGCATTAGTAAAATACATCATCCGATCTCATTGGCCTATAAAAAAGAAAAAGGTTTTAAGTAAAAAAAATAATGATCAAATATAAGCAAAAACATTACTTTTTAGTATTTGTATTCTTTCAAATTCATAAAGCGATGAACCACAATATCATTGGTAATTTTCTATAATTCTTATTTTTTTCCACATAACAAATAAGTCTATCATTTATGGAATAATCATCAAATAATTGAAAAGGTCAATTAGATATTTGTATGTTCAACAATTCAAGATGGCAACAAGGGCCAAGCGGCACTGTAGCCAGATGGCAAACGAGGGCCACCAGTGGCATCGATTTCTCACGTTTTCTTGTGAATATTTGCTGCCTGATTGGGTGTGGCTGTAGCGGGCGTGATGCACATCTTCTACATGACTTTATGAGATGAACAGGTGTAGAGGGTTGTGCGAAGTGACATGCTTCAGGATTGATCAAATAGACACCATGACCTATTGCGATCCTCTCTCTTGGGCTGGGTGTTGCAGTGACCTCGTGTGTTGCGGGACAGTGAAGACTCCTCATGGACTACTGCTAGCTACTAAAAATTTAGGTTGCTAGTATTCCTTTTGTTTGGCTTTAAAAAAATACCGGGTGCACTAAGTTTAGATTAGGGGGTTCACGTATGGAATAGAGATATTAATACCTGTAGAAAAATTTTTTGGACCCGGTGTCCTGTGACACCGGGTCCAACCACATAGCTCCGCCCGTGGGTGTACCGTGTAGTTTCGTTGTCTAGGCGAACCGTGGGAAGTGCTAAATTTTTTTAGAGTACATTGAGGACTTACACCTCGTGCACATCTTACTCCTGACACACACACATGTACATATTTACTACACACACTAGAAATTTTGTAAAAGCTCTATGACCTCACAAAACATGTACATATTTCTCGAACTTGGTTTGTTATGAGCTCGGCTCGTAAAATTAATGAGCCAAGCCAAGTCACCTTCCCAGTTCGATAGCTTAACGAGCCGAGTTCGAGCTAACTTACAAGCCGCTCATTAGCTTGTTAAGGCTTGGTAACTAAGTAGTTATGGGCTTTTGCGTGCAGCGTATTGGTGATTTACTTTTCTCAAAGCTCAGCACAGCCTAGCCCATATACTATCTACTAGTTGTTCAAATTTGTAGATCTTCTTAGGAGTAGTAAAAACATTTCTGTTATGGTTCATGAGCACAATCTTGAAAGTAATACACATGCATGTCTAAACTTGCACATATATTTGGATTTAAGTGCATGTTGGAACATATAGAAGTCTAGAGCAAACATAAATGGTGTCGAGCTACTTTTTTTAGTGAGCTTGCATGAGTCGAGCCTGCTCGATAGCCGGCGAGACTATCCTTTTCCTCCTAATCAATGGCTCGTGAGTTGCTCTTGAGTAACTTGGGCTTTTTATCGAGCCGAATCAAGCTAGATTTTTAGCTTGTTAGCTTAACGAACCAGGCTAAACCGCTTTTCTTAATGAACTTGCATGAGCCAAGCTGAAGTGAATCAAGCTGGCTCGATAGCTAGTCATAAGAACGGACAACCCTAGTCCCACCACCACCACCATCTTCGAGTAAATGCTAAATTATTTTAATGCCAAAATATCCCGTGGCATTTACGACTCTAGGAACGCGTGCTACCTCTCAAGCTGGAGCGCGCGCATGCACCACGTACGTGCCTGAGCCAAATATCGATCTGCCTAGTGATTGTTTGATCCTGCCGAGAATAAATGTGGTCACGTCTTGAAAAAAAAGAAAAGAAATCGCGCGAGCCAAAGGCATGCATGCGCCATTTCCATTCTTTCTGTTGTTTTGGACATCGCTTTGCTTGTGAAAAAGGCATGCATCGATACACGGCAAGACCCGGCCGTTCCACACACGGTCACCACGCGCAATTTAATTTACTATTTTCCCCCCCAATCTAATTCGGTTTTGTTTCAATTCTTCGGAGGTTGTAGGCTATTATTGCATGCGTGCATATGGCCATTCTGAACAACTAGCAGCAACGCAGCATGCAACAAGATGCCGACGGCATGCATGTTTGGATCTTTACTCGGCCCCTTTTCGACTCATGACTGATCGATCGATGCGACCGGATTCCCGCGTCGTCATGATGATATCTATCATGAGTACTATATCTTAGAGCCATTAGTTACCTCTCGATCGCGTCCCATCCATCTAGACTCTTCAGGAAATTAGGCTTCCCTTCTACGACTAATCTTAGCACTGAAACAAACCGAAATTTCACAAAAATTTGAAGTTTCCTTTGAATTTGATTCTTGTGCCTTCCCCAGCCAATTTTCCTTAAAATCCTAACCACCCAAGCCCTAGAAACCCTGCTACATCCTCACCCTTGAGTCAATTGCGCGGTCACTGTAGCTTGTCTGAAAAACCACCGCCGCCCGATAATTTTGCCGCCACCGGTTCTTCCCGAACCCTCTCACACTCTCCTGCCCTCTCTTGCATTCCCCTCCGCTGCCAGCCCTCAGAGCAGAGTCAAGACGCCGTACGCCTCCCCTGACACCTCTTCTTGGCCGGCAAGTCACAGCTCGACCCCAATTCCTTGCCGCCAGGATATTTTGGCTGGCACACTCCTTTCGTCTCCCTGCCGACAGGCCGCAAAGTTTGACTACTGCAAAACCACGTTCTAGCCCGCGGATTCGCCTTCCTTATCCACCCACGTCACGCCTTCCCGCGCCCTCCTGAGCATACCACGCCCAGTTGCCGCCATGGCCCCTCTCGGTGCCGAACCAACCCCGAGCCCCTATAAAGCTGCAGGCCCCCTTGAACCTCTCCTCACATCCCATGGAAGGTCCCTGACCGCCCAATTGGTCTCCCATCCCCTCCACTGCCGGCATTCGCCAAAATTCTCCACGGTGAGACCTATTTCGATTCTCTCATTTTACCCAGTAGAATTCTAATTTCTTCCGTTCATAGACTCCCTAAGCTCCCAGGAACTTGTCCAAGCCATCACCTTTAGCTCCCAAACCTTCTTCTTCCTCGCCTCCGCGCTCCTCCGCTCGACCATGGCGCTCCACCGTGGTCGGCCTGGCACGGTTCACTTTAGTCCAAACCGCCACCTCCCTCGGGTCTCCCTAACCCCAAGGATGCTCTTAAACCCGAGCTTTGACTCCCTTAAGCCTCAAAGCTCGCTACTGTCGCCAAAAACCGTACCGCCTTTCCGAGCTCGCCGCCGGCGAACGCCGCCTCCCCGCCCGCCGTCAACCCCAAAAATGGGTTCCCGGAATGTCCCCGAACCCATCCATAACCTTGTTTTGCGTCGCAATGTCCTGTAGCGCCTCCGGTTGCCGCCGCCATTTTCCTGTGCGCGCGCGATCAGCTGAGGAAGAAGAACAGTGCCGGGCGGCACTGTTCATTCGACACGATAACGCCGAAACCGAACCCGCTAGGATTAATGGCCGACCCGGATGCACAGAAACTCGACCCATTAGCTGTTCAAACCGAACCCTATGAACAGTACATACCCGGTGTGAACAGTACCTCGCCCGCAATGAATAGTAAATGGACCCGTTACTGTTCATAAAGCCCAAAAATGCAAAAATATATTCATTTTGACCATTTCGAGCCTGCCAATCCATTTCTCAGACCCATTTCACCATTTGAACCTCCCAAAAACCCTAAATCTATTTTATTTAGTTTTTCTCGAATTTTATTTGTTTATTCCTAGCACATTTCCTTCGAGCGTGGAATTAAATATTTATTCTTTGCTTTGCGCTAGCACCCGATGTTGAAGACCAACTAATTCAAGAAGGAGGAATTGAGGATCAAGCTCAAGATCAAGAAATTGAAGAATACGAAATAATTGAAGTCGAAAATCCGCAAGGTAAGTCACATGTTTTTGATCATGTTGATCGTACTTTCCGTTAATTACTATTTATCAGTATTTTCATTATGTTATTTGTGCACTGTTATTTTATGTATAAAGATTGTTTAGAATGACATGATATTAGCTAATGTCCTACCACCCGAAAAAGCCCTGCTTAATTTGATGGCCATATTCACCTCGACAAAATTTAGTAAATATTAAAAGTATTACTAATGTAATCACGGTAGTTCAGGAACTCAACAAACTTTTACTATTAAATGTCTTGATATTCTGAACTTTGAAAGAATCAATGATAAGATGTTACAGAAAGCCATGAGTTAGCTGAGCCCATCCTAGAATGGGAGTTGTGTTGTGAATTGATAGCAGTGCCGTGGGCACTGGGATGTGAATTTGTAGATGAAAGCTGTTTAGTAGTCCTTCGAGCGTGGAATTAAATATTTATTCTTTGCTTTGCGCTAGCACCCGATGTTGAAGACCAACTAATTCAAGGAGGAATTGAGGATCAAGCTCAAGATCAAGAAATTGAAGAATACGAAATAATTGAAGTCGAAAATCCGCAAGGCAAGTCACATGTTTTCGATCATGTTGATCCTACTTTCCGTTAATTACTATTTATTAGTATTTTCATTATGCTATTTGTGCACTGTTATTTTATGTATAAAGATTGTTTAGAATGATATGATATTAGCTAATGTCCTACCACCTGAAAAAGCCCTGCTTAATTTGATGGCCATATTCACCTTGACAAAATTTAGTAAATATTAAAAGTATTACTAATGTAATCACGGTAGTTCAGGAACTCAACAAACTTTTACTATTAAATGTCTTGATATTCTGAACTTTGAAAGAATCAATGATAAGATGTTACAGAAATGGGGGTTGTTACAAGCACTACTCGACTAACTATGACCAAACAATTCTTCTGGAAGTAAGCCTTAGATGTGGAGACATTGACCGCGATCCCATGTTAATTTCATGGGGTAATACTAGATATTAAGCACCTTGTAGGATGCAGTTGTACGTAATTTGCAAGGCCACATATATTGTCATCACAACCAGGTCGAGAGACTGCGAAGGTCCATTAATTTGTGATACAAGGTGCTGCATATATATGGAGAGTTGTGTGCAATTTCTCTTATTAATTTGTTATGTTCGGAGGTAAAATGTACCATGTTAAAAATTCAAACAATTGGAGTAGTACATCTCATGTTAGTTTTTCATGAAACTCATTTTAGAGTATCTTACAATAATTATTAAAGTATGCTAAAAAATAAAACGATATAACCTATTTATTTAAGTGTTATATGAAAAGCGCCAGTACGTACTCCGAAGAGAGAGAGTGTGTGTGTGTGTATAGAGAGGGGTAAATTACATGTATGATTGGTAAGCAAACGATATAACACTATGTGTATGATATTTTATACTCTTGATATAAGCACATCAAGTATTGATTTAGGTGCTAGAGTAATGCGTGAAATATGAATAGAACCATATACATACATACATACATACATATAAAATCACTATTCTACGCACAGATATAACTGTCAAACACATGTAGAGTTACTGTCAGTATGCAATTGGGTAGTAATTTCACATATATTTGATAGATACTTAACTCACAAACGACAATAACTTTTCGGCGCACAAAGTGGTAGCACGGTGCGCGCACGCACAGATTAGCGTAGCCGTATACATACATACATACAACTCCATGGGTCTACCTAGCCATACTGTCCTGCCCAAAAACCGCCATGATGGCCATGAGAGTGCCGGACAGTGCAACAAGCAGGATCAAGATTTTGTAAAGGCTGCTTGCATGGGCAATGAGCACTTCAACTTTCACTGTGACGATCAGCATAAGATTGAGCCCGATGGTGATGATGAGGAACAGCAAGATCCAGAGGGCACTGACCACCGATACGAAGCGACTCGAGCTCATCGACTTGGAGTAGCTGCCGAAGAACAGGCTGCTCAGCCCACTGCCGGTGATGATCACCGCAGAGTGGTTAAGGATACCCTTAAGATCTCGCGCGCGCACAACTTCTCTTTCTTGTTCTCCGGAGCAACGGGTGGCAACGACGAAGATGAGCAGGAGTACAGGAATGGCGACGGCGTAGAACTTTGTTAGCGAGATAAGGAACAGGAAGGCCATCACCTGCAAAGAGACAGAGGAGATGCAGGCCAGCGCGTAGATCCACCTGAGCGAGAGCTTGGCCATGCACTGATCTTTAACAAGGGCGACCGTGCTGGTGATGAAGGCAAGGTACAAGAAGAAAGCGGCCGCCTTGGCGATCGGCGTTTTCCTGGCCTGCGGCGGCGCGCCCGCCAAGGATGCGCCGAACACCATGCTCAGTATGAATCTCAGGTTCTCCTTCAAGAATTGGTTCAGCTGCTCTTGCTCTTCAGTCTCACTCTCACGGCCGCCTGGGAGTGGGTCTGGGTTGTCGGCGGGCGGCTGCACGTAAAATTTTGTAAACCAAAATTGTCATGTAAAATTTTCTTGATCAGCGCTTAGAAATCCAAAATACTGTAAACCAAATCGAGCGATGAACTGTGAAGAAAGACTAACTACAAAATATTTCCCTTAATGAAATCAAGCGCAGTGAGAAAATCAATTAGGAAAGACCATAAACCCGCAAATGATTGGATCAGTTTGTCCGCAACAATAATATATAGCTGATGGAGGCATGGAGCTTGAGGCCAAATAGAAAAGGCCGCCGCCACCGGCCGCCGTCGGCCACCACCCGCGAGGACATGGGCGCAGCAGGGCTCGTATGCGGGCGTGTACGCGCGCGTGCGGCCAAGCGTGCGCCGCCGCTGCCGACACAGGCGCCGGCCGGCCGCCGGCTGCCTCTGCCGCCGCCGCTGCCATGGCCGCGCGAGCGCGCGGTTGCGTGCGGGCGAGCGCGTGCGGGTGTTGGCCGACGGCGGCGGTCGCCGCTCGCCGCCGCCGCAATGTTGGCCTCTACAAAGCTCCGCCCCTGTTGAGAACACTAGAGTTGTTGATGGGCAAATACCTGTACATCTAGCGGCGCAGATCTGGTCACGTGCTCCGGTGTCCCATCCTGCCCTTGCCCGGTGGCCCCATTGGCTCCGACGCCGACGCCACCGGTTCCGGGGCTAGCTGGTTCCGGGTGATCTTCCTGGATCAAGCGCGATGAGTTAAGCAAATGAAAAGAAGAAGCGAGGGAGGAATACCTAGCAGCATGCAGGAGGAGGAGGGTAAAACTCAATGTTTCAAATAGCCGGCTAAGACATTTAGCGGATGGGTTCCGCGGAGGTTACAAAGGCTATAGCGGGCTATAGCCTCAAATAGCCTCATTTAGCGGATTAGTAAAAGTATATGTAAAAAACTCAGAATTCAATGTTTTATGCACATACAAGCATATAATCAAGGATATTTTAGCATACAAAAACATTCATAGCAGCAAATAGTGAGGCATAGTGCATTCCTTCAGGACATTATCAAACAAACACATAAATTCAATAGATTACAGTCCATAATTCTCCAAATAAACTCACAAACTAAAGTTACTAAACTGATAAATCATAAAGGCATAAAAGTCACAATGGCACAAAGACACTTGAGCATGTGCAATTATAACTTTATAAGTGCATTCCACTTATCTGAGGTGCGGCGGCGGGCGGCACGGGCTCGGAAGGTGCGGCGGCGGGCGGCACGGGCTCGGGAGTCGGGAGGCATGACTGGTGTGACCGTGTGAGGCTGTGTCGCTGTGACTTGTGAGCAGCGGTGGCTATAGCAGGAGCAGGAGGCTAGGGTTACGCACAGAGTTTGGGCCAGACGGGCCGACGGCCAGCTCCGACCTCCGATTCGGCCCACTTCAGATTTTCCCCCCTCCTTAGCGGGCTAAATAGCAGTCCATTTAGCGGATTTAGCGGGCTAAATCCAGCTAATAGCGGCAAACACTGTTTAGCGCCAAAATTGAATTCTCTTAGCCCTTAGCCTTCCCAAAGGCTAAATCCGGCTATAGCGGTGGCTATAGCCGGCTATTTGAAACCTTGGTAAAACTACTAGCTAGCTAGATTCTAAATCCAAAATACTGTAAACCAAATCGAGCGATGAACTGTGAAGAAAGACTAACTACAAAATATTTCCCTTAATGAAATCAAGCGCAGTGAGAAAATCAATTAGGAAAGACCATAATATATATATGACCCGCAAATGATTGGATCTGTTTGTCCGCAACAATAATATATAGCTGATGGAGGCATGGAGCTTGAGGCCAAATAGAAAAGGCCGCCGCCACCGGCCGCCGCCGTCGGCCACCACCCGCGAGGACATGGGCGCAGCAGGGCTCGTATGCGGGCGTGTACGCGCGCGTGCGGCCAAGCGTGCGCCGCCGCTGCCGACACAGGCGCCGGCAGGCCGCCGGCTGCCTCTGCCGCCGGCGCTGCCATGGACGCGCGTGTTGTAAAGGGGGTCTTACGACCTCTCAGGATCTTCCACGACCGGTTAGGGTCGTTTACGACCGGTGAGGATTGAGTACGACCAGTTCTGGATCGCTTCAAACTCTTCCGATCGTTTTTTCAACGTGGTCGTAAATTTACTGTAGCAATTTACGACCGCTCTGATATATCGCTGCCGCTGCCTTCCTTCAGCCGCTCGAGATACCGTGATCGCAACCTTCTACGATCACACAGTGATGCTGGCGATCACTGTTCACCGTAGTCGAACACCCGTACGACCACGTTCACTTCCTTCAACGTGGTCGGAGTCGCTTCCAACCACGTACTGGCCTTCTCGACGTAGTCGTAACTCCTTACGACCACCTTCAACTCCTTACGACCACCTTCACCGTGGTCGCAGCCTTTCCTGCGTAGTCGAAGAATTACTGTTACCTTTGCCGTGATCGTAGCGCCTCTCGATCACGCCCGCTGGAACTTCGCCGTGGTCGTAACTCCTCCCGATCACGCTTGCGGTGATCGTGAGTCCTTCCGACCACGCCTTGCACAATCACACGACAAAACAATGCTTTGTGTGTTTCCCTCCTTTTGGTATTTTCTCAATTGCTTGGTACGTAGAATACATGGCTCTAAGCCTCCTTTTATACCCGGCTGTCCTACTTCAACACGGGTTTGACTACGATTACATCTCGGATTCCGACTCCGATTCTATTACGACTTCTACTCCGTTTCCATCTACGACTTTGAATTGCGGCTGCAATTCGACTTCGATTACACCCAAATTTTGCACATGACTCTAAAACAAGATTATTTACAACAGCGCGAGCGCGCGGTTGCGTGCGGGTGGTGGCCGACGGCGGCGGTCGCCGCTCGCCGGTCGCCGCCGACGCCGCAATGTTGGCCTCTACAAAGCTCCGCCCCTGTTGAGAACACTAGAGTTGTTGATGGGCAAATACCTGTACATCTAGCGGCGCAGATCTGGTCACGTGCTCCGGTGTCCCATCCTGCCCTTGCCCGGTGGCCCCATTGGCTCCGACGCCGACGCCATCGGTTCCGGGGCTAGCTGGTTCCGGGTGATCTTCCTGGATCAAGCGCGATGAGTTAAGCAAATGAAAAGAAGAAGCGAGGGAGGAAAACCTAGCAGCATGCAGGAGGAGGAGGAGGGTAAAACTACTAGCTAGCTAGATTCTAAGGCAAAGAAAGAAACAAATGTTTCGGTCGTCGGGCGTGTTAAGTAAATATGTGTTTTGTACCAGCTTGGTGGGCATCCAGCTGCCGGCTTCAACGATCGTCTGGGATCGGAGGGAAGCAGATTGGAGCGAGCATGTCTATTTATAGGCGCTGCGGCTGGTCACACTGCGGACGCGTAGTATTATATACTAGCTGCGTAAGCGCGGTGTGTCGCCGCGCTAGCTACCGTGTGGACTAAAGCAAAAGAGACGATAATTCATGGGGAGTTTCTTAAAAAAATCGAGGATGCATGCGTAATTTCAGAAAAACCAAAGGTTTTTTCGCAAAAAAACGAGGACCTGTAAGCAGTGGCGGAGTTAGAGCAAAATGAAGGGGGGTGCACCACTTCAAAACGAATGGGCTGGACAGGACGAGTGAGGGTGTTTTTTGAGCTAGGGGTACACCATATTGGGCCAAAGGGGGTGCACAAAGGGTGAATATTTACTAGTAATAACTAAATTTTGTTTTGGAACCGGGTTCCTGGGAACCCCCTCCGGTCCATGTAGCTCCGCCCCTGCCTGTAAGGACCTATACGTAACAAAAAAAAGACCTATACGTAATTTTAGAAAACCGCGGGGAAAAGACCTATACGTAATTTTAGAAAACCGCAGGGCGCTATCCAACAAAGGATACGTAATTTCGGTGAAGTGGAGGGTTCTTTTCCGAAAAAAACCTGATAGGGAACTTTTTGCGAGAACGGAGGACCTTTACGTAATTTCGAAAAACACAGGGACCTTTTTGCATAGATGATGACGTGGATAGGGTGGGAGCCGGGGAATCCCCCCGGTCATAATATATACTAGCCTCATAAGCGCCACGCCGCGCCAGCCACCGTGTATACCGAAGTAAAAGAGGCGATAATTCGTGAGGAGTTTTTTAAAAAAATCGAGGGCACATGCGTATTTTCAAAACAGTCAAAGGTTTTTTTCGTAAAAAAAATTGAGGACCTGTACGTAACTAAACGAGGACCCGTACGTAATTTAGAAAACCGCGGGGCGCTATCCTGCAAAGTATATAAAATTTCGGTGAAGTGGAGGGGTGTTTTAAAAAAAAGTGTTTTAAAAAACTGGCAGGGACCTTTTCGATAGAATTAAGGACCTTTACGTAATTTCGAAAAAATACAGAGATTTTTTTGCAAAAAAAGTCTCCCGACCGTACCGAAATTCGGCCGCCACGCGCCGGCCGGAGCGCGCGCGCGGGCGACGTGGCGGGGCTCTCCGCGCGGGGAATCCCCGGGGCATAATAGCTTTAGATAGTATATAGTATGCAATTCAGTTTATTTTTCGGATTGCTAAACAGCCTCAACTTTAATTTCTCTCAGTATTGCATTTGATTCCAGCGAAGTGAAGACATGTGACGAACCCTGACGTGCAGTGGCCCCCCGAATCAATTTGTCGGCCGTATGCACGTAGATCACGGTGGATCGCGAACTCGAGCTTCAGTGCCCCTAGCTACTTGGTGGTGACCATGTTTGGCCGATACGCATTCGTTTTGTAACATAAGTCTCAAAAACATATTATTTAAATAATATATAATAAAATTGAACTCCTATTTTTTACAACGGTAACAAGGCCAAGTTACTGGTTTCTGGCCGGTTGACGTGTCCAGCTCCGGCGACATCGTCCGCATGTGAAGAAGCCGAATTAAAGCACGATGATGATAATCATATGCATATATAGTCTGCATGATGGCATGTTTAATTTTGTAACAGACGTAAATTAATTAGCACGACATAAATAGAGATACCCTGCTGGGCTTGGCAAACAAGGAGGTCAGGACCCACGTTCAAACCATCGGTGTTCGAACACGGACGGTCGGACGGTGGAGAACCGGCCGCCGTCAGGTAGCAGGAAGGGCGTGAAACCTAGATAGATGTAGCTAGGAGTTGCTCGGTTACTCGTACCGATTGGTTCGGAGAGACTAGGAAGCTTCGTTCGGACGAGGTGGACCCCGCTTGCAAGGAACCGGGCCCTCGACGACAAGGGGGTCACTGTGACAAGTGGGCTGCCACACAGGTATCCAACGTATCATAAAATTCTTACAGGCTAAGGAAGTCCTGGCCTCTCAGCGAAACCGTAAGAATCGGCCGTGTTCAGTGTTCGCCCCGTCCGGTTTGGCCTCTCCGCGCAGGATTGCGGAGCCGACTTGAACCCCATACCGCCATACGCTTAGCTGGGGTGGCTACGTCGGCAGGATTTCACGTTTGATCCGGCTCGGACGGCTGCGCCACACAGATCACATCACCTCATTGCCAGACCACACTTCCTTTGCTCCTTTCCTCGTAATTTCCTCCGCTCCTTTCCTATACGGCATCTACTACTACTAGCAGCAAGTGGCAACCACGGTACTAACACATTTTTTTGTGGGGAAAATAAAAAAATGTTGCTGAAGGAAGACGTGAGAACGGGCGTCCTACCAGCAAGTGAATGGTCCAGATAAATGCTGGTGAATTAGTGCCTTTTCCCGCGAGTTGTCCTTTTCTGTCTACTGCTCCGGTACAGGACCGTGCAGTTAGACGTAGTATCATCAAAAGTATTCGAATTGGATTTCTGTCTAATACGGTTGAAAAATGTTCTTTATACTTGAGAAAGAATAATCCGTCACATACATGTTTGTTTGCACCCGCGAATTGTCCTTTTCTGTCTACTGCTCCGGTACAGGACCGTGCAGTTAGACGTAGTATCATCAAAAGTGAGGTCATTACTTCCGACAGATCGTGGCCTTGAGCTAGCCTACGTGTACGAGCTTTTGGTTTGTTGTGTTTAATGGTGTTCTCGATTCGTTCAACGCTCCTCTCTCTCATCTAGTAGTTAGCATCCTCGCACCACCAGCGTTACGTTCTTTGGGTTTTTCTTTTCCCCTTCAATTATGGACTGAAACTACACGGTAGCATACCAGCATGCAAGAAAAGGAGACTGCCGAGGACGTCGTCGTGGGCGCCGGCCTCGCGGTGGCTCTTGGACTACACATGTATGCATATGCCTTTTGCATGTCCAGATGTGGCATCCGTTAAGCAAGAAATCGGACCTGTTTGATATAGCTATGACTTATAGTTTTTAGCTGAAAAATTGAATTTTAGCTATTTACAACAGATATTATAGAAAACGAAATACTCGCTTATGATTTTAAATGGTACAGATGTTAGGCTTTTAACATATACTACAATTAACTTGTACACCTTATCTTAAAAAATTACTCCGTTTAAAAATTAGATACTATAACAAAAATCAAAAACCAATTTTAAAACCCATATCAAATAGCGCCGATCTTGTGCTACGTGACTTTACGTTCATAAGCTCGCAAACGCTTCCCATTCACCTAGTTTCCAAATTGATATGCCGTAGGAAAGGGGTGAAGAGCTTGGTGCTGGGGTCGTCGCCGGCACTGCGGTCGTCGAGGTTTGCCTTAACGACGTGGAGGAACGCCTCCCGTGCACTTGACGCCCTCGGGGACAAGATAAGGAAGCTCCATCAGCACATTCAGGGGTATGCAGACACTAGCTTTTCTTCCCTTTTCAGAAGATTTGATCATTTATACTATACATCAACGTATAATTTGATGATTTATCCTATTTATATTATTGACAGATTTATCCCATTTATATTATTAACATATATATCCTAGACCTACATATCAGTGAGATATCACACGATAAATTATCAATTGCACTCAAAGGTGAGACAATGATCAATTATTCCTAGTATTTATTTACTGAATGTTCATATATTGGATGTGTGTCTTCTCTTCGTCTACCGGAGAAATTGTACAAGAGTTTATATTTCACGCTGAAGGGTAAGTTTTCGACTGAAATGCTCTGATATTTTCTAATTATCGGCCTTTTTTAAAATTGAAATGTGGGTCAAAATTTTCCGATTATTAGTAAAATCGGTTTAACCGGATTCCTCCGCTAAAATTTTCAAACCAGTTGTCGGCCGTATAGTGAAAAAAAAGCTCCAGCTGGCAGCCCAGGAGAGCGCAGCCTAACCCCTCCCCTAGCCATCGGTACGTGCAAACTTATTTTTAAAAATAACAAACGGTGGCTTGGTGTGGAGCGGTGGAATTTTGCAAATAAGTTAGTGAGTCGTTTATTATTTTTCCCTAATCTAATTCGGTTTTGTTTCCCTAATCTATTCCTTAGATCAATAGATAAAGATCACATATATATTATTGAATATCAAATACATATCTTACAGAAGCGTAACTAACATAGTATTAGATTTACATATGGATTGGTTAGGCCAAAATATTTAAAAGCAGCTCACATATACTACTACAAAAGGTTGTATATTAGACGTCACATCACAGACAATTCTCTAAAATCATTTGTATTAAATACAATCACAGATAGTTTTAATTTAGAGACCGTTTATGTTGTTGTCAACCCTAAAAACTGTCTGTGAAGAGAAAATATCACAAACGGTTCGTGGTTAAAACCGTCTGTGAAGTATCATAGGCGGTTATTATCAAGAACTATATATGATATTTTCCAATATCACAGATACTTTTTTATTTAAACCGTCTGTGATACTTTACAGATGATTTATATTAAAAACTGTCTATAATAATTAATTTGTGATAGACAGTTTGTATAAAATTCTGTTTTATTCTCCACGATCACCAAGCGCGCGCGCGGTGGGCATCAGATCGAATGAGAGAGATCGTATAGACCCGAACCGAATGAGAAGCGATATGCCGATATTTCAATCAATCCAAGTTGCGAGAATATTTCATTCCATTCATATGACTTCCATTAAGTCAGATCGATCATCAGAAGCATGTGTTGGATTAAGTACAAACCATGCATGGCTATATATATCCATGTTTGCTTAAAAATCAAAATGTAGTTGTTTCACATGGATGCATTGCCTGCCGTTGGATGCATGCGCGAGGCACATGCATCAAATCAAAGCATATCCCTGCTGGATTGCTAGTTTACTTTGAAGTATGGGCCTGTTTGGCAGAGCTCCACCAGCTCCAGATCCACCAGATCCACCAGATCCACCGTGGAGCAGCTCCACCGTGAATCTGGGATCCCACCATGGAGCTGGACAAACTGTTTGGCTTCCACAGCAGCTCCAGATCCACGAAACTGAGTTTTTGGTAGGAATGGCCTGTTTTGCCCTTGAGGTTGTATGATATATATCTTTTTTCATATAGCACACATGTCATTTTATTTTTGAAGCACCCCTTAATGCGTACATGGCAATCACAGTCAGTATTGGCAATAGGATAACCCATCAAACAAAATATTTGCAACTTGAACTGTATTGTACAAGAGGTAAATGCGTGAAAGTACAACTTAATTTATTTTCAATGAATACACACTAGAAACATCAGACATGGACATTATCCAAAGATTCTCCGAAGTCTTGATCAATTTAGCTTATTTGCACGTATTCATGCCAGCTAAATCCAAATGCTAGAAATGCAGGGCATTATTTTTGGGCCCACCTTAAGATTGACCCCATGAAATATCTGAAAGCCTCTTGATTATTCATAAAAAATGGGCAATTATTGCTGTAATCTCATAAGAATGGATATGGCAAGTTGACGTCTGTTGAAGCATTCTTGTAAGAACTTCCATTGCCAAATTATTATGTGTTTCTACGAACTCGATCATGATCCAAATCACATGGGGATGGGATTAAGTTTGTATCTTGTTATTAACGTCAATTCTAGAGATAATTGACAAATGGTAATTAATCTGAAGCTGCATCTTTTTACCAACGCAGTAAGATAAATATGAGAAGAAACTATATCCATGCAACCCAAAAAGATTAAGAGTAGTACTAACTACTAAGTACTAACCCATTAGCAAAGTTAACTTCCGCAAAGCATCCTCACAACTGTAACTGAAATCAGTATCTACTAAACACACCAGAATAAACACGCAAATCAAAATCAAGTGGCAGCTGTTCTACTGCATGAATTGGTCAGCGTCAGATTAGTCCTTTTCATTTGATATGATTATCATATAACCAACCAAATGTCGCCACTGTACAAAGAGCTGGCACAACAGAGAACAAACACAACCTATTACACAGCTGAAAAATTAAAGCAGCTAAATCACCAACAAGCTAGATATCCAGGAAGAACTCAAGATATCTAGAAGCCATTCATCTCCAGAAGGTAAGTGCGCCTCTTCATCAGCGCTTTCACAGCAAACTTGAATGGTCCATCAAATGCTCCAGAGACGAATGCGTCCGTTTCTTTACGGCTGGTATGGCCTCCATTGCTTCCCTCGGTTGAGGGCTTGATAGCAACCAATGTAGCACCCTGCAATGCAATGCCTCCAGGCAGCTCGAGATATGGAGCGTATTTCAGCTTCATGTTGCAGGCCGGGACCTGAGTCCTGTTGGAACATGCTCAGGCCGACAACTGGTTTTCTCTAAACTCCTTCAGCTGCTCTGCTCCCATGCACAATGTGCCCTGGCCATCGGCATCAGTCAGTACCAAGCTCGCAAGTGTGGGATGGTCCTTGATGATTGAGCGGAGAAGATAATGCCTCGTTGATGCTGCGATCAGGGAGCTGATTGTCCACACGACACGGAGTTTCAGCCCACCATTGGTATAGAAAGACTCTGGCATGCTTCCATTGTCCTCCGATGATGGCTCATGCTCTGCACCAACAGGTTTATGGTCAACCTGGGTACCCCCCAAGATCACACAATTCTGAAGCGTGCTCCCAAACTCCGCCCGCCATTTCAGGAGAACTCCCTCCTCAGTCCCAACATCTCCAGAAGGAAGCTCCATGCGAAGATTCCGGGTGTGCATAAAGTTCCAGAGCACCTGCGCCAGGGAGTGCTTCGTCACGGCGGAGCACCGGCCAAGCGACCGCACATCCTCAACCTTGTTGAGTATCAGCAGGACGAGCGAATCCGGATCTACCAGCAGGACGCTGCGCCGGCCAGAGGAGGTAGAGGGGGCCGGATCTACCAGTGGAGGCCATCGCCGGAGGTGGCGGCTCGCCGGAGCGCCGGAGGTGGTGGCGCGAGGAGGCGGCGCGAGGAGGGTTGCGAGGAGACGGCGCGAGGAAACGGCGCGAGGAGGCGGCGCGAGGAGGCGGCGCGAGGAGGCGGCTCGCCGGAGCGCCGGAGGTGGCGGCGCGAGGAGGCGGCGCGAGGAGGGTCGCGGCGCGAGGAGGCGGAGCCAGAGAGGAGCGCTGCGGCATTGCTGCGGCATTGGAGAGGAGCGCTGCGGCCAGAGAGGAGGGCCGAATAGAAAAGAAAAAAACGGTTCGGTGGATGTATATCCAGTGGTATTGGTGGGTAATTACCACCTAACTTCACGAGTAGATACGAAACAAGTTTTCGTGGAGCACCCCTTGAGGTGCTCCATGGATTTCATGAATCTGGAGCTAGATCCAGTATTTTGGTGGATCCAGATTTCGTGGAGCTGGAGTGTTTGGGTAAAAATTCGTGGAGTGGAGCTATTTTTGGTGGATCTGGAGCTGGTGGAGCTCTGCCAAACAGGCCCATATCCATGGTATACTCATGGAGGGAGTAGCACCTTGTAGGCCGCCCCTGGTGAGCATCGACCGAAACGATTGCAAGACCGTATATAGACGGCAAGTCTTCAGGCCAGTACTATACATATAAATATATATTTTTTGATAAGAGATTAGTTATCCGTCTGCATGGTTCACATTATCTTTATTTTTACTAATTGAAGAGTCTTCTAGGAGCCCTCACGTTTACTCTTGGAGGTAAAAAGACTAGAAATTATTATATTAGTCAGAAAAAACTAGATCATACATTAATCTGAAAAAGAAAAATCATGATCATCCAATATTTGTGACTAATATAACCTATGGCTAGGATTGGTACCTGCAAATAAGGTAAGCTACGGCTTGAACTGGAATCATGCCATCGAAAGAATATAAGTTCCAACCAAATTGCCAAACGTGCTGATAAGTTAATACTTGCGTGCCCATGTGGCCGTGTCCGAACCTGAACCACATTATACATGCACACAACCGGATAGGCTAATCCTTGCACATTCCCTCTTTGAAGTATCCATGGTACTACCTACTCATATTAACTAAAGCCTAGAAAGCATGCATGCATGAGTTGCTATACCTATAGGCTATAGACCGATCGTCAATTAGACCATTACACTCACGAGATGATATATGTGTATTGCCGGAGGGAGGGAGTAGCACGTTGCAGGCTGCTCTTGAGGCCAGCACTTGAGTATTTGAGTACTTCACTGGTGAGCATCGACCGAAACGATCGCAAGACCGTATATAAACGGCAGCTCTTCAGGCCAGTACTATACATAAATCCAAATATATATTCTGATAAGAGATTAGTTAGCCGCTAATGAAGAGCTGACGCTAGCTCACCAGGTTAGTTCCTCGAATCACCTCACCGCACCGCACTTGGTCCCGTTCGCACGAGCAACACCGTGCACGGGAGCCTCAGCCCGTTGTTGGGTCGTGTGGGCCGGTCGCAGCGCCACGAAGCACAACCGCCCACTTACGGCCGCATTCAGGTTCAGCCGACTGCAAGCCGGCCCAAGGCCCACCGTACCTGCACCGCCTACCCGAGTGTGTGACCGCTACATGCAACAAATGGGAGTATTGTTACTGATAGCATCCCACGTATCAAACGGGTCTTTCCTCACACACGATCCAACAACTGGAAGCCACTAGCATCCTGTGATTTATATTATAAAACTAGTTCATATTCAAACTATACATTCAACTCCCCGTAAAATATTATACATTAAGAACCCAAAAATCGAATTTGAACTTGTGAAAATTCAGTGTATATATATGGTAATTGTGGTGCCACTCCTTATAAGCTACAACACTCAAATCGGATAAGAGTTGCGAGATACGGCATGAACATACATGGTATCCAGAACAAAATAGATGAGTCTCATAGAGAGAACCAAAATAATGACATCGAAACAATCACAACGAGAGAGAAATATTTGGTGAAGCCGACTTCAAATTTCTTAAGCACAACCTCAAAAGAGTAAGAGATTGTCGCTCTCTCATAACCATTTAGAACCTTTTAGGTCTATCACATCTTTGCTCTATACAAAAATATATTATTAAAGAAGAACCTAGCATCCAATCATCTGGTGTGTCTCTTGCCTTAGATGAATTGGTTTGTGGCTTGGTTCCTATATGACCACATCTTATGAATTTCTGTAGTCCCACTGGTTCTTCCCCCAAACTAAAGTAGATCCTGTCCTAATTAGAATTTATCTAGGAATTCTTGTAGCACTTATTTTCAAGCCTTCATAAGTAATTAGGCCAGTCTCAGTGAGGGTTTCATGGAGTTTCATGGGCATTAAATACGCTGACATGGCACTGTATTGATGAAGAGAGAGATGATAAAAGTTTCATGGGAGTAGAGAGAGTTTTATGGAGATGAAACTCTTCTGCACTGTTTCCAAAATATGGATGTGTTGGAAACTGGGACATGAAACCTCCACTGAGACTGGCCTTATTGATAGTTGATCTCTTTTCATGTCTCCAAGAATTAATTGTTTGCGCATTAATTTTGGGTTCAATTTTTGGGGTTTGACCCCACAACGCTTGCGGTCTACGTCACATGTGTACTTCTAAGTTCTAAGGGCACTCCTAAGGGCATGTACAACGCGTCGTCTCGGCCCGTCTCCGTCTTCGCTTTTTTGCAAAAATCACCTCAGTTTGGCTTGGAGACGGTCGCCCCGTCGCCTCGCGAGGCGACGGCGAGGGCCCGTGCTCCGAGGCCCAAGCGCCGCGAGGAGCAGCGTTGTACGGCTCGTCTTCTCATCTCGATGGCGCACGCGGATCCCGCGCGGGCGCGCGCGGATTCTGGTTTTGGACGCGCGCGGGATCCCCAGTGAACAGCAGCAGCGGCCTTCCCGGCGACGACGGTGCCGGCCTTCCCCGCGTCGACGGTGCCGGCCTTCCCCATTACGGCAGCAGCGGCGAAGGAGGAGGCCCCGCGGAAGGCGAGCGCCGACCTAGGGACCCCTCCCGGCAAGGAGGGGACCGCGAGGTGCCGCGCCTGAGGCCGAATCTGAGGCCCGCGGACGCCAGGAGCACGAGGGAGCTCGCCACCGACGCTACCATGGGAGAAGCAGCAGCTCGGATTTTGGGGTTTGCTTTAGCGAGTGCGCTCGGTCGGTGTCGACCGTGTGAGCCTTCGGTTTTACAGGAGCCGCCTCCGAACCGAGAGCTCACGAGCCCAACAAAAGTACTGACCAGCCCTTTCCAAACTTACCTTGCCATGCCGCAGGAGCAGCACCAGGTGGCGGCGGCGGCGCAGGAGAGGAAGACCTTGTGTTATATGTCCCTGGAAACAAGAGGATGGTTATATTGCAATGAGTTCTGATATGTGGTTATATTGCTTATATTTTCCTCTCTCTCCAAATTAAAGATTCACTTCTTGTGTTGTTGTTTTCTGCTTTCCATGTGATTTGGGGTCCAAAGATTCACTAGTGGAAAGGTTGGATTATTGAGTAGTTTTGGAGCAAAAGTCCATGGATTGATACTAGCAGTTCCCAGTGCCAAGCAAGTACATATTAGAAAATTTGGGATTTTGTTACACAGTGTAGAGGATTAATTAGGTGATATAGTTCCATGTTTTAGCTTTCCTGTTCTCTGCTTAACTCTACATTTTAGTTTTGCTCGAATTGTTCTTGATTTCGGATTGCTTGCTGTAAAGAATACACTGGTATGTGGTTCTCAATGAGTTCTGATATGTGGTTCTCAATGAGTTCTGATATCTACATATGTATGCTATCCTGTTTCTTGGACCATTGGCTCCAATGTGTTTCTTGTATCATCTCGGTTGGTATAAAGTTTCTGCTTCTTCTGTAAGTGAAATAGCAGCAGGCCAGCAGCTGGACTCAAATTCCAGACTTGGAAATGCTTATGTACTAAACATGTCAACCATAATGGAAGAAGTACACTGAAGGAGCATTTGCGATATACTGTTTGCTCATGTTATTCATCGACTGACCACTGTTTCATGAACAAATCAAGGCATATGATTCTCACTTGTTATCATGTATATATGAGGTCCATATTTGTAAGTTGGTACAAAAAAATCCATATATTTTGCACATTCCTTTTCAGTCTTACTTCCAAAACTGACAAAATGACAAAACATAACAATAATTTGATAGAGCATGTGATTTTGGACAAGTATCACTTCTGTGCAGTTTGTCAAGTGCACTTGAAATATGTCACTGGGCAAATCTCTGTTTATCAGTTTTATCCATAACTTATATATCCATTCAGATCTTACTTATATATCCAGTGGAAAGAGCAAAGTGAGCAAGTGGCTCTGGATGACGAAGAGCATATGGATGTGTGGAGCTCCCTTCTGAAATTTGATTGTGTTTGTGTGCTTGATGGATATTACTATTTAGGTGTAACGGTGTAAGCCATACCAGTGAAGGACGATGGGATTGACATCCAAGAATTGAGTTCTGAATAATTTGGGAGTTTACTGAATGCCCACCCACATTATATGCAGCCTGACAACATATTGTTCAAAAATCAATTGTAAGAGAAATTCAAATATGACAAGTGATAACAGTATAATTGCTAAAAGTTTGATAACCATATACCTTCAGAATCCATAGAATTCTATGTCCAAGAATTAGTCCATAGAAAAGTACTGATAACCATACCTTTCATTGGTATTTTAGCCCCAATTTTAGTTGATACCTTTCAGTAGCTACATTTTCTCTTATTTCCTTCACATGGGGGAGCTTGAAGTCAGATGGGCTGTCCCATGGAGAATCATGATATGTGATATGTGATTCTGATGACTTAATTTAGTTTGATCATTGTTTGTCAAGTGTCAACTGCATACAACTTTACTTTTGCTCTGGAGTCTCAGAATTTCTTAATTTAGTTCCATTAGTTTGATCATTGTCTGTCTAGCATAAAGCATATCTCTAAATATGTATTGGATTGCTAATGACAACATACTTTTTCCTGAAATTATCTGATGAATGGACTTTGCTTGTAACTTTGCTGTTGCAAGGAGTATATACTTTTGTTGTTTGAACTCCATCGATTTCTAAAGGAGTATATACTTTTGCTGTTTGAACTCCATCGATTTCTAAAGGAGTATATACTTTTGCTGTTTGAACTCCATCTATTTCTAAAGGAGTATATACTTTTGCTGTCTGAACTCCATATATGTATATACTTTGCTTGAAAGAACTTTGCTGTGAATCTGTATGTAGTTTTCTTGTGTGAAAATGGTGTAATCATATTATGTTATATTTGATTTATGAAAAATCCGTTATATTACATTATATATAAATATACTATTTATATTGATGGTTCCAAAAAATATTGTAACCATGATCATCTTATTTTTTGTTTGATCTGTTTTGTATCAATAAGCATCACAATGGTTTACATGAATAATATTCACACTTGATCTTAACTACATGCAAGCATTAAACAAACAATAGACAGCCAAACAGACAGCCCACTGTACACGCTGTCTGTTTAGTCGTCTGTTTGTCATGTGACATTACCATACAGACAACCCTCTGTCTGTGGGTTGTACATGCTTAGTTCCTATGTAAGTAGTGTCTATAGTATTAATTAGCATACTATGTAGGATTAGTGCTGAGATAGATGGGAAGTTAATGCAGGAAGAGAGTGAAATAGTGTCTCATACAATACATTGCTTGAGCACACAATCCAACACGAAGATATTAGCTAAGGTATCTATTGGGGAAGGAAGTGATGTTTACCACATTATAAAGATGTGCCACTGCATTAAACAGTGCATTAGAGAGGAAATTAAAAATAAATATTAAATTATAGTATTGATTAATGATAAGTATTGCGTATTGGAAGGATAATATCTAAGACAAATGTCTAATATGAGATGGCAATATAGATATTACTATGTAGTGTCATCATTGAAAATGCCGTAACTAGCTCGTCTTAGTGCTCTTAACAAGTCTAGTAAGTCCATATGTATAGATCTAGAAAAACATAAGGTGGGGGAGGCCAGTTAGTATGTCATAACACAATTTTTCATTAATTGCTTCATATATTTCCTGAGACATGTCCTTGTACTTGTATGATTGCCTTTAAATTAAAAAGGAAAAAAAATATAAAAACATCTACAAGTTACCTGCCTTTTAACTTTGCCCCCTATCTCATCATTTCGTTTACTTTATCCCACACAAGTTAAGTTGCCATAAAAATACCCCATAGATCTTACGTTAGCATTAATTCTCGTGATTTTCATTGTTTTTAGCACTTATTTAAGTGATGTCAATACTTATTTTAGTGATTTCAATACATATTTAAATGATTTGAGTGATTTTGCTACTTTAGAACTGGACCACGTGCACTAGATATGGTGCCTAGAAGTACCTTTTTTTTTTACTTTTCACCTATAGGTCTTTCTGGCCAGTGAAGTACTCAAATACTTTTTCTTAGACTCTGATCAACTCGGCTTCGGCTTCTGGCTTCTGGCTTATTTTTTACTATTCATAAATTTCGTGTTTTTCTGAACTTTTGGCTTTTTGTTGAGCTTTTTTACCTGTTCTTTTTTTCCCCGTATTTATTTATATTATACGTAATGGGCTAACATATTTTTTATATTTTTAAATTTTTTAAATTTAATTATACTAAATAAGCCTCTGTCAGCTACAGTGCTTTTTTCAGCCAGCTACAGTGTTTTCAGCCATAAGCCATGAGCTTTTCAGCCGAACCGATCACCACCTTAGGTGAAATTGTCATTGACAAAATATACCTCTCCCTGGTATCTCAAGATAAAAATCTCTCCTTGATTCCTGTTTTCGCTTTTAATTGTGTTCGTATATATAATGGACTGGAGATAGGGCTTTTCATATCCTGCATGCCTCAACAAGTTTTAATTAGTTTTTCTTGATATCTGCTCTTGGTGATTTGAGTTGTAGTTATCGGATCCACCATAGCCCAGCGGTTCAAGGCAGTCAAAACAGTGTGGACTGGAGTACTGGTTTAGCAGCCATATATCTGCACTTGTTTTTGTGGCCGCGACACTGCTGACTAGTCAACAGATGAGCGCCAATCTGGATCTAACTTGACTCTGCTTTTCAGTGGAAACTTCTCCCCAACGCTTTCGGAATAATCAACGCACGCTTTAATTTCCATTCCGTACTAATCAATAATAATGAAGCTGAAAGCAACGCAAATCTAACTTTTCTTGGCGTCTCCCATTCCATACGCTTTTTTGAGAGTTACTCGTTAACGGAACAAGAAAGATAATGTGAGAGAGCAGGGATGAGTGGTTCTGTGCTGCTGCAGCTGCTGCTCTTCTCGCTGGCTGCTCGGGCTCAGCAGCAGCAAGCCAAGACTCATCCATCCGAAGGTACGCAGCGGTATAACCAAACCAAACCAGAAATGGAGGGATGCATGACGTCAACCACATATCCTTCCTACCATTTGTTTATATATTGGTTCCTATATCTTTCAGTTTTCACTATTAAGCTTTCATCTTTTTTCTAAATCTGGAACTTCATCTTTCTTTTCACATGCAAACAAGAGTTCGTTCATTCTCCAATATTTCAACATAAGACGTAGATCGTTTGTTTAACTTATGTGTAAAGTTACATAATATCGCTTAAACTTATGTGTAGAATTACATAATATCACTTAGGTTTTTTTTAGTGGGCAAACTAACACAGCTTTATTCAATAAGCATCGATCATAGTTTTGTTTTACAAAAGGACGACGATTCAGCTCCCAGTTTAGCACCATCTGAGATTTACGAGCAATGTTATGAGAGTCAAAGTTACAATTGCTCCCCTCAAAACGAATACGACACTTCTGAAATCGCTACGTTAGATCCTTAATATCTCGTACAATCATGGCATAAGGACATAAGTTGATTTCCTCAATGTTGTTCACAACATATTGGCAATCCATTTTCAAGCAGACCTACTGGAATCCCTTCTGGAATGCTAGTCGTAGGCCCCTTGGGCAAGCGCCTCTAAGGCTTCAATATTGGGTACGGGCACTGCACTTGCAAAAATGAAGGCTCCTTGCTGACTTACTTCTAACAACAACCCCAATACGACCAGCATTGGACCTCTCTGAGATTGAAGCATCAACATTAATTTTAATTTCACCAAGTTTGGGAGGCATCCACCGCCGTACTTGCACTCCATTCTCATTCTTAATTTTGTCGATAGGTATCCACCGCCGTACCTAGGGTGCAATCGGTTCGGATAATTCCCGACCGACCGCCCGACCGAGTCAGTTCGGATGGTATTTCGGAAAAATAGTCGGTAATCGGATGGTTTTGCCGGATATGGTATCGGAATCGGATAGTCATTGTCGGAATCGGATTCGGATTCGGGAGAGTAGTTTCCGTCGGATAGGAGAATATCCGGATATCTAATCGGTAATATCCGATGCTAGTTATTCGGTAATATCCGAATCGGATAATTAATTAAATTTTTATTTTAGGTTTTGATTTTCAGAAAATTCCAGAAATTAAAATAAAAGCTAAAAATAGTAGGAAAATCCAAATAAATCCCAAAAAATTCCCATAAATTCAGAAAAATGTAAAGAATCTAAATAAAATAAGTTCAACTTGTTTTAGGCACAATTACTCAACTAAATTAATAACTTACTCTCTAGGCTTTAATTAAAGGATTTGAGAAAAAGGAAATTAGTTTCTAGAGAAAATCCAATCAAACCAATTAAATAAATAAGTAAGAAAGAAAACCAAAATTTTGGGATGCCACAGTAATACTCCTCAGGAAGTGGTTCTAGATAACTATTCTGTTCATTATTGTTGGTATGTATACAAGTTGCTCATTGTATTTAACTTTCAAGTACATGATATTTCTATATTATATTTAATTATTTATCCTAGTATGCATGATCTATATTTAATTATTTAGGATCTTTGTTTTTGTGTGTTATCCGATGAAATATAGTTACCGTATCGAATCCGCTCCGTATTCGTTCTGTATTCGTGACCGATACTATCCGCGTTCGTATTCGTATCCGGCACTATCCGTGTCCGACTCCGATTCCGAGAAAAAATATGGTATAGGATACAGGATGAGCAATTACCGACCGTATCCGCTCCGATTGCATCCCTAGCCGTACCTGCACTCCATTCTCATTCTTCTTAATTTTGTCGATAAGAAAATATTGTGTTGATTCCGCCAACAATTTCTGCACAAAATTTGCTGATTGTAAGGGATTCCTGGGCAGCACTCCATGAGTGATATCATTTTTATTTTTCCATACAACCCTGCAGGGTAATAAAATGTGTCCAACTAGCTCTGGTGTGTTGTTAGCTCCATGATCCACAACTTCGGTTCCTTTGCATACAACATTTTGTAGGAATACGGATAGGCTACACTAATACGCAATAAAAATTTCTACTACGTAAACCAGGAAACCATGCTAATAAGAAATCATAGATCGTTACCACTAGACGTGCAGTACAGTGGAAAAAGAGTTGGTGTAGCCCGATCCAATGTTGTGCGTGTTGATGTAGTGGAAGTAGTCGGTCATCCAATGTCCTTAGCCGCTAATCATCTCCTCCAGTAGCCCTCATGTTCCTCACATACATTCTGAATCGTCCTTGATCAGTGCAATAGTAACCGTAGCAACGCCTCTACGGAATCCACACGTTCAGAGGTGGAACGCTGTGCGCCGGTATGCTAGCACTAGTATGCACAACAGAGCCTTCGAAAGGAGGTGGCTAGAATTTCAGTTGTGATGCGATCTGCTATCAAAAGCCACATGCCTCCTCTTATGAAAAAACACCTCTAGTGGAATTCTACACTAGGGGCCATCAAGGTACAGAGCCCATGCGAACGGACTATATCCAAACTAGTTTATTCTAGCCAATTAAATATACTTAGAAAGGATAACAATACCCCTCACTTGTACTCATAAACTAGTTATCTCACTAAGGGGTGTTCCTGTCATTTATATAGACCCAAGAGCCTATAAATACCCCATGTATTCCTCATTTGTGGGGAGAGCTCTTTTGAGCTCTCACGAGCAATAAAGAAGCATATTCAAAATTGGTGAGCCCTTAGGGGCTCCCTCCCTGGAGGTAACCCCCGTTGGCTGACTGACAAGAGTAGGGCAGCCCTCTCGGACCCTCAAACTTGTATAAATCCCTGTGTTATTTTTACTCTCGTGAATGATGGCATGTAAGACGGCCGATGTCCACCCCTCACTTGTGTTTGGGTTTCACACCTTCAACATTGGCGTCGTCCATGGAGACTATAGCTAATTAATGAAAGGCTATGACTCCTACCAAAAAATACTATAAGTCCACGAAGCCTCCTCCCGCTCTGCAGTGCAATGAGCTCGTGGACGACATGACCACTTTCTGAAGGAGCAAATAGGCATGCACCATCGTTTGGGATCAGGGCCCTCCACCCTGGGATGGACAACGTCCTACGTGCCCCAGGGCTCCCGAGCATGTCCTCCTCCCTTGCGTTGGCAGCTGCAAGGTCCAGCCAGGGGCGGGAAGCTCAAAGCACCCTCGCTAATAGAGGGCTAGAGGTACTGGGGCCAACCATCGCCCCTAGGACCCTTGACATTACTAACTGCAAGGCAATAAAGGTCACCTATGAGAGCTACCTCTAACGTGTTACTGTTAGGGGATAATCTTGACTTACAAATCTCGTTGCCCCCACTTGGGCTCTTGTAACACCCCGCCCACCCTTTGGGCTAGAATGCTACCACCACTGCATACTCAAACCAAATTATCAACTCCAGAAGAATTGAAGCCAATACTAGAGTTACTTATATCGCAGCGTTCAGATACATCGTTGCATTTTTAGCGAGTACTTAAAAAATTAAGCCAACACTAATTTAGTAAGGTAGCAGCGAGCACATACAACATAGGTTTAGTTTCGTTTAGTCCTCACTCTAGCATCCTATTAGAGACTAAAATAAGGTGACAAAAGGGTAATTCAAGGAGTGCTGCTGGTTCGTGCATATTGTTCATGTGCTACTTCCGCCCGTGCATGTCGTCCTCAGCGGTCACCTAAAAACATCAACGAAGCAAGGGTGAGTCCGAAGACTCAACAAGTACAGAATAGAGCAATAGACAGTACCAACATAAGTAAAACATAATCCACATATACCATCACGTTCGTATCATCATCCTCTTAGCCAAACATTTGCATGCCATCAATGCAATGCATCATTACTCTACATGCTCTTTTGCTCTTCACATTGCAAGTACCGGTACTGCCGAGTGAACACCCGTCGATGTTCACCCATCGTGGGCCCGCCCTCATAGGCACGGGACCCCTCCACTCCCGTGGAGGCCTACCGAAATAGGTCTTACTCAAGAGCACTCCGGATTAGTCCGCTAGCTTTACTCATAGCTAGGGACTTTCTCACCGCCCTCACTCTTGAGTGCTCCTCATGCAAATGCATATGCCCATGATCATAATCACGCTCATCATTAACATTATTAGCAGATAAGCATCATTGCCTACCTCACTCCATCATCATTGCCATCATTTACCATGCAACCTTATGCCATGTAAACATCACATTTCCACATAGATATCATGCAATCAACGCATTTCCACATAAATATTATCATAACAGGGAAACATCGCATATTCATAAACCTTGGTCTACCGCTCTACCATGTACTTGCCTGTTAACCAAACGAAGTGGAGCGTCGTGCGGGCGGCGTCGATCCTGCACCTTCACCTGAACAGGCAATTAACTCGACTCAAATCGTTGTAATAATATGCGCATGCGTACGGACGACGTCGGCACTACGCACGCGACTCGAGACTCACGACAGGCCACTCAAAACTATGGGATCCACTGCGCATGCCACCCAAACCCTTTCTCTCTTTTTTTTCCTTTCTTTTTCTCCTCTTTTTTTTTCCTCCTCTTTTCTTTCCTTTTCTTCTCTTTTTTTCCTCTCCTTTTTCTTACTCGGCCGGACCTTCCTCTCCCTTCCTCCTTCCCGGCCGAAGCCGCTCGCCTCCCCCTCTAGCGCCGCTCCTCCCTCAGGTCCGGCCGGCCACAGCCCGGCCCGGCCGCTCCCGCCACCCTCCGCCTCCCAAATCCGGCCGGCCGTGGGCAGATCCAGCCGGGCAAGGGCGGATCCGCCGCCACTATGCTGCCGGTCGCCGCCTACTCCCCTCCTCCCCACTCGGTTCCGGTCGGCCGTGGACGGATCCGGCCGCCTCCGCCGTCGGTCCTTGGGCTCGCCGCCGCCGCCGCCTGCACGCCTCCCTTGCTCCGCCTCGGATCCGGCCGGTCGGGACCGGATCCACCTCCCCTGGCGTGCGCGCAGCGGTGGGGCGCTAGGTGCCGCCGCCCGATTGACACGGCCAACGGCCGCCGCCCTCGGTCGTCTGCGCCACCACCCGCCACCGACAACGTCGCCCCCTGGCTTCAGCTCACCAGCCCCAGGCCGCCAACCCTTGCGCGAGCGCAGGTCGGCGCTCGGCCTCGGTCCCAGATGATTCGAGCTTGCCGGCCACGGCTCCTTCGCCGGCCGGCCACTCCTACCAGGGAAGTCTCCCTCCTCTCCCTTCTACTCTAACTTGTTTTAGCTACTACTTGTGTGCGCGGGTGCTCGGTGCTGCTCTTAAGGGTTGTGGAGGGGATGGTGGACGTACTCTAGGGTTAGCTTGGCGTGAGTTCGGCGGTCGCCGGCGTCCTCTGCTGCCGTCGATGCCGTCCTCTCGCGCCTGCCCTTCTAGGTCCCTTCGAGCCTCCTCTCTTCTTGCCCTCCTTGCCTTCCCTCTCTCTCTCTCGGCTGGGGGGAGTGAAATGATGTTGCTTGGATTTGTGGCTGAGGTAGGGAGTGGAGCAGGAAAAGGTGGCTGTGTTGTCTTATCTACTTAAGAGGCATGGCCATCCCTTTCACTGCGAAATGTCGCTTCTACCCCTCCCTTTTTGCCTTGGCTGGCTATAGCCCTAAGGGCTTTTTGGTCCAGCTGTAGCCCTATACTGTTGGGTGCTCTTCTGCTACGGCAGGTAAATTGGTAACAGGTAAGAATAGAGTTTCCTGCCGAATGACGAAAACCCACAACGCGAGACGGTGCCGACCAGCCCTGGATGGTCTGGGAACCCCTGAGAGCGCTACTTTTTGTCGCTTTCTAGGCGGTGCCGACCGTCCCTGGGTGGTCTGGGAACCTCTGCGAGCGTTACTTATTCGGCGTTCCAAAAGCCGATGGGTCTGACGGCAAAAACTACCCCTCTCTTCCCTTAATTCTCTCTTTTGAAATTTAGTGGTATTACAGCTCTTGAGACACTTTCCTTGCATGGGATTTCACCCCTGCAGTATATAAGGCGTACAACCTCTGTGGTCTCCCCTAGCAAAAGTCCAAGGTGGCTTTGGTATCTGTCGCCTCCACCATGGTGGCTCGTATCCTGCTGGACCCAGGGCATGATCCACAACTTAGGCCCAGTGCCCAAGTTGATGGATGTGCTGAGGATTCATCCCCCTTAGACTCCAGGCCGCATGCTGAATGACCTCCGGGTCACCATATGCCTCACTCCGTTGCTTGGTAAGGGTTAAGCATTCTCATGCATTCCTAATCATAGGGGAAAAATCCCCCACCTATGGGGTAAAAGGGCTCCACAACCCTCATATTTCGATGTTTTACAACTTAGTCTAACGGGCACCCCTCTAGTATTGCTTTGATGTGTTGTCCACCTTAACAGCTATGCCTCGGTATAGTGGCCCCGCATCTGCTACTTTGCCTTAATAGGCATCACTTTGATGCATCTCCCGCCTCAAAGTCTATGACTCGGCAGGGTAGCCCCACATCTCCTACTTCACCTTCACATGCTTCACTTCGATGCACAGCCCACCTCGGCAAGGCGGCCCCACGTCTGCTACTTCACCTTCCTAGGCTTCGTTTCAACCTGTGGCCCACCTCGAAGGCTGTGCCTCAGCATGATAGCCCCGCATCTACTATTTTGCCTTAACATGTGTCGCTTTGACATGCTTCTCACCTCAAAGACTATGCCTCAGCATGGCAACCCTGCGTCTACTACTTTGCCTTAATAAGCATTGCTTCAACGCGCTGTTCGACTCAAAGGCTATGCCTTGCCATGGTGGCCTCGCATCTACTACTTCACCTTAATAGGCCTTGCTTCGACATGCTGCCCACCTCGAAGGCTATGCCTCAGCAGGGCAGCTCCGTGTCTCCTACGTCGCCTTCATAGGCTTCGCTTTGATGCACCGCTTACCTCAAAGGTTGTGTTGTTTGCTACTTTGCCTCCGCGGGCTTTGCTCCGACGTGCCACCTGCCTCGAAGGCTATGCCTCGGTAGGGCGGCCCTGCGTCCTCTACTTTGCTTCCATTGGCTTTGCATCATTGCACCTCTTGTCTCATAGGCCACACCTTGGGACAAGGAGATGCCATGACAACAAAGCCTTACCCTAGTAGCACTTCCATCTTGGTAGACCTTGAGCACCTGTGCATCAATCTCTTGGGCCTTGCTTAAGCATCTCACAGATCCATCACATTTAGCTTGCCATGCTTGGGCATGACAATTGTCGAGCTAGTGAAGCTATAGTCACCACTAGGAATTTAACAACAAAAACCACACCCCATGAAGGCCCAATGAGAAGTAGCAATTTGGCACCTTTCCTCGCATGAAGCACTCGTTGGGACATGAAGCCAAAATTTGGCCAAGTTATGGGCATCTGCGTGTCCATCAAGCCAAAATCTCAGTCATAGATGACAAATGACTAATGACATGTTTTTTCTTTTAGAAACTCATGGTTGTTTCCAACCAAAATTTTTGTTTAGTCATGTGCTAGATCTCAAGCCTTATGCGACCACTCCAAGCTAAAAGCTTAAGAAGATGATCTTGGTCAACCAAAACTCCCCCTGAGTTCATGCCTAGTGCAATGGCAAGCTGCCTCATGAGAAAGAATTGGTGAGATCAGTTTTTCCGCACAAAAGAGATCGTTTTGCTTTTGCTGAAATTAGTTCAAGAACAAGAAGTTAAGAATAACTCATGCTTCATCAAGGAACTAGCATAGCTCAATCTAAAGCTCAATAAAGATTCAAGACTCAACTCAGCCTATTTGACATGGCATGAATCATAAACGGATAACTAAAGACAGACTAGTCTCAAGAGCTAACATGATATGATTTAATTCAAGTTGTGCATTTTTTAATCAACCTATCATGGCACAGACTAGACTACACATATAAAGTCATGATACATCTAGCAATTTAGCACAGATTATGGCAAGATATAATGCATTGTAAACATGTCATAGAAGGATAATAATCAAGGCTCCATGTAGATATATTACAATACAGAATGCAAAATGCAAGAAAATCCAGCTCCCTTCAACAATAAATACACTTTTAGTTCAAGTTGAGTTATGTCAATATTAAGATCTACCAAATCCCAAATGAACTCCCCCTGAACCAAAGTAATAAAAACGAGAAGCTGGCAAGAAAATCAAAAAAGGTAGTCCTTAAAGCATAGATAAGATAAAGAGGATACTATGGCTCAGACTGACTCTCATCTACCCCATATGACACTAGGACTATCAGCTGGTCTTCTATCACACTAAGGAGTAAACACGTTCCCTGTCTACCCAAAGGTGGCCCAACCCTTGCTAGAACCTATAAGAAGTGAGTGAACTCAACCTAGTGAGAAGAGAGACAGCTAATAAGCAGCATCCTAGAATCACAAGATGAGAGAAAGAAATCTAAGCAACTAGACGAGAGAACCACTCTAACCTATGCTAGAAGGACTAACCCCAATGCACCCACATGCAATGCAACAGAAAGGAGTAAGCGCATAATAAACAGGATAAAGCATGAAGCACAAAACTCTCCCTTACAATAGTCCATAAGGACAAACCACCCCAAGCTCTCCCCGCAAGGCTGAAAACCTAGAGCTATCCAAAGGCTTGGTAAAGATATCAGCCAACTGGTGGTCACTCTCTACAAACTGAAGCACTAAGTCACCCTTCTCCACATGGTCTCGAAGGAAGTGATATCTGATATCAATGTTCTTGGTCCGAGAGTGTTGCACTAGGTTCTTGGCAATGTTGATAGCAAAAGTGTTATCACAAAAGAGTGGAACATTGTCTATAGCTAACCCAAAGTCTCGCAGGGTCGAAATCATCCAAAGCACTTGGCTGCAGCAACTGGCGGCAGCAACGTACTCAGCCTCTGCGGTGGACTGTGCAACACTAGACTGCTTCCTAGAAGACCAGGAGACGAGAGATGTGCCAATGAATTGGCAAGTGCCAGAAGTGCTCTTCCTATCTATCCTACAGCCAATAAAGTCTGCGTCCAAGTAGGCTCTGAGGGAAAGACAAGATGAGGAAGAGTACCAGATACCATAGTCTATAGTAGTTCGAAGGTACCGAAGGATGCGCTTCACCGCCTGGCGATGAGATATGCGAGGAGAAGCCTGAAATCGAGTACATAGACACATAGAGAAGTGTATGTCCGGTCTCGAGGCAGTGAGATACAAGAGGGAGCCAATCATGCTGTGATACTCCTTCTGATCAACTGGCTCGCCGTCCTCATCTGGGTCAAGTGAAGCTGATGAAGCTATAGGAGTGGACACCGGCTTACCATCACTCATATCAAAGCGTCTCAGGAGGTCTCGAGTGTACTTGCCCTGATGCAAGAAGGTACCCTCCCGAGTCTGCTTGATCTGAAAGCCAAGAAAGAAGCTCAACTCGCCCATCATGCTCATCTCAAACTTTAAGCTCATGACATCAGAGAACTGAGAAACAAGAGCATGAGAGGAGCCGCCAAAGATGATGTCATCCACATAGATCTGGACAAGTAGAAGGTCATTGCCATGCCTGCAAATGAACAAGCTCTTGTCTACCTTACCCATCTCAAACCTATGACTCAACAGATATGACTTAAGCCTCTCATACCAAGCTCTAGGGGCCTGCTTAAGTCCATACAAGGCTTTGGAAAGCTTATAGACATGGTTTGGGTATTTGGGGTTCTTGAAACCTAGAGGCTGCCTAACATAGACTTCTTCCTCAATAAACCCATTGAGGAAGGCACTTTTGACATCCATATGGTAAAGCTTGAAGCCCTTAGACGCCGCGAATGCAAGCAAGATCCTAATGGCCTCTAGCCTAGCTATAGGGGCAAAGGTCTCCTCAAAATCTAGACCCTCAACCTGGGAGAAACCCTGAGCTACCGACCTAGCCTTGTTTCAAATGACTACTCCATCCTCACTCTGCTTGTTTTTGAACACCCACTTAGTACCAATGAAATTATGACCTCTAGGGGGCTCAACAAGTGACCAAACATTGTTTCTCTCAAAGTTCTCTAACTCCTCATGCATGGCATTGACCCAAAACTCATCTGAAAGAGCATGACTAACATCCTTGGGCTCGAATGAGACAACAAAGGCAGAGTGGAGATAGAAGTGAGATAAGCCAGATTTTGAGCGAGTGACGCGCTCAAAAAGATCTCCGATCATCTGCTCTGAAGGATGGTCTTTTTGAATATGACGGGGAGGTCCTGGATGAGAAGAAAAAGTGGCCTCTACCTCATGAGCTGACGAGGTAGGAACAGAGCCACTAACTCCAAAAGATGTGGAAGGCATGGGCTGATCTCCTCGAGGTACAATGGAAGAAGTAGGTACCTCAAGGGGAGGAGGAACTGGATCGGGTAGACAACCCTCATGTCCATCCTCCTCATCATTCACAAAGATGGGCTTGGGCTACTTTAGTGAACCTGAGATATCGGGCCTAGTCCCCGGACTAGCCTCATCGAAGGTCACTTCATAAGTTTCTACCATTTTGCTAGACTCGCAGTTCCAGACCCTATAAGCCCGCGAAGAAGTTGAGTAACCTAGAAAAATCCCATCACAAGATCGTGACTCGAACTTATCTAGGTTCCCAGACTTCAGAATAAAACACTTGCAACCAAACACGCGAAAATGAGAGACACTAGGCTTTCGCCCATATCTCAACTCATAAGAAGTGCGATGCAAGTGTGCCCTAAGAAAAACTCTGTTCGAAACATGACACGAGGTGGCCATTGCCTCAGCCCAAAACTTTCTAGGTGTAGAGTACTCATCAAGCATCGTCCTGGCCATCTCGACCAATGTACGGTTCTTTCTCTCCACGATGCCATTTTGCTGGGGGACGTGCGGAGAAGAGAACTGATGCTCTACACCTGTCTCATCGCAAAACCTCTCAAAGTAGAAATTCTTGAACTCCGTGCCATTATCACTGCGGATCACTCGTAAGGCACCTAGGAGCTCAATAGAAAGCCTACTAAAAAGACCCCAAAAATGGGTAAACGTCTCATCCTTCAAGGCTAAGAAAAACATCCAAAAGTACCTCGAGAAGTCATCGACCACGACAAGAACATACCACTTTCCTCCTGCCGATTGCACTCTAGCTGGACCGACTGTGTCCATGTGGAGCAGTTGTCCTGGTGCATCGGTCATAGTCACTGTGACCGGAGGATGAGAAGCGGCAACCATCTTGCCGTGCCGGTAAGGAGCACAAACTAGATCTTTGACCATCTTGAGTTTAGACAGACCACAAATGAGATCGTGACCGCTAACTCGGGTCAAATGGTCAAATCCAATATGACCAAGTCTCCTATGCCAGAAAGTAAGGTCACGGGACTCAGAAGCAACTAAACACCTGAGAGGATCACTAGAAGACTCAACAAAATCAGCACAAAAGATCCTCCCATATCTAAAAATCCCGCAAACCAGACTCCCCGAAGAATCAAGAATTTTGCAAGCATTTTTCTTAAAGCTCACCTCGAAACCGTCATCGGTAAGCTGGGAAACTGAAAGCAAATTGTACTGCAGCTTACTAACGAAGGCAACATCTTTTAAAATGAAAGAATCATTAACGCGCACAGTACCTTTCGCGATGATGCACCCAGATGAAGTATCTCCAAAAGTGATCGTCTCATCACCTGGAACTCGGGCTAGGGAAGAGAACCAACGAGAATCTCTGGCCATGTGTCGAGAACACCCGGAGTCTACGAGCCAAACCTCTTCCTTCCCCGCCCGGCGAACCTGAGTCAACGAGAGAGAAACGGCTCAGTATTGGGATAAATCAAAAGAGATTTTGGAACCCAATACTGAGTCACAAAAACAGAAGTAGTCACACATGATTGACTTCTAACTACCCTACGCTCTCCGTCGCTCAGAAAGCCAGAAGATCTATGAGCAGACTTGAAGCTGTTGTCGAGTTCGACTGCTATGGAAGAGCGAGTCGGTGCACCAGCAGCACGCTGATCTCGCCGCGGGTAGCTGTCTCGATGAGGAAAATGAGATCTACCCTCAGGACGGCGGATATCACGACCGTAGGCAAATCGAGGACGAAAATCAGAAACATCGGAAAAGCCAAGTCCTCGATGTTGCCCAAACACCTCAAAGTGATCAACCCTAAATCTCGTGTTGGTCTTAGGTGTACTAAAGGTCTGGGGCTGACTCTGACTACACCTAAGATCGTGAACACGATCTCTCCGCGCGATCTTGGCGCACCTGAAGCATCTCTGATCATGTGTCCATCCTTTTAACAGAAGGTACAGTGAAACTTCGCCTTCTGATAGGTCGAAGCACCAGGTGTTACCACCTTACTGTCAGAGATCGCTTAGACAAAGCCCATAGATTTGAACTCAACCTTTTTGTTTTTGGGCTTGACCTCGATCACACTTGCTTTTGTGAGTCTGAGAACAGCAGGTGGATGCTTCCTAACATCCTCAAGTAAATCGTATCCTAGACCTTGATTGAACTTGCAAATCTTGGACTGGTCTAGCATAAGATTCAGCTTCTTTTTGCCTCCTACAAATCTCTCAAAAGTGTTCATAAGATACTGACACTCCCGAAAGAGAGAGGTGCAAGAAGAGCAGGGGAAGAGGAGACAGCAGCAGGAGAAGAAGAAGAGCCAACTGCAGAAGAAGGAATGGCTTGTGCACGCACAGCCGCCTCAATATTGAGGTCTTCGCAAGAGGTAAATTTTAGTTTGTAGGACCGAAATGGCGACAGAGGGGGGTGAATGTCGACTTCTAAAAGTTCGTCCCCAAGTACTCACAAGCAAATTTACCTCTACAAATAGCTACGACAAGCTATGAAGAGGAAAGCAAGACTCTCTGGAAACTCAAGCATCCAGGGAAATAACCACTGCAACAGAAAGGAGAACCAACACTGCAAACAACGAAAATTTCAGCAGCAAAAACCCCTGGGACCGGTCTGACCACTGGGTAAAACCCGGTCTGACCGCTGGGTAAAAGCCAGTCTGACCGCTGGGTAATAGCCGGTCTGACCGCTGGGAAATAGCTAGTCTGACCGATGGGTAATAGCCGGTCTGACCGCTGTACAAACTCCGGTCTGACCGCTTTGTACACTCAAGTCAGACCGCCCCTCGGGTTCAGACAGCAGAGAGGCTAGTTTTTAGATTGCAAAAAGAGAACTCCAGACTGCAAGCAAATTTGAGAAATTCTTCTAGGTTTCTCTGCCCAGATAGGTGAGACTACCTCTCAAATAACCTATAGGGTCTAGAAAACCAAAAGAAGACAACTCATGAACACAGACTTCAGATTATGGCAAAAATCTGAAACTTTTGCAGAGCTGACCCAAAATCCAAAATACTCTCTAACCATTGATCCTTTGGCCACGAAACTTTGAGGATAGCTATATAATAGCCTCAGGACTCCACTTGCAAAGTTTCATGCCATCTCAAGAAGGGAAACTCGAGAAGCACTAAAACCCTAGAAGGTAAGAACGTGAACAGAGAAACTCAAAATGCCAAATCTGAGATTAAACGAAGTTTGCTCATGGGAAAATCGAACAAATGACCTTGAGGCACTATCTCATCATAGAGCAACCCATTTTGGCACTCCCCAGCAACAAACAACAAGAAATCAAGAAAGTCAAGAAATCCACATAAAGGGCATCGTAGGGAAACAAGCCTGAACAGAAAACAAACTCAAAAATTTCATTTCCATTCAACAAGGATTACAAGGAGTCCCGATACGCATGGACATTCGAACAAGAGGTGTGAATACAAGACTCTCAATCCATCCTCTCCCTCTCAATCCTCAAGAACACCAAGAGCTACACATGCTTCTTGGGAGGAACACACACAGAGAAGGGAGACACTACGAAGGAGACATCCTCTGTCTCTCTCACCAACCCTCAACCACTAACGAGCAAAGGCAAAACCACCTCCTAAAGACTCTTTTGACCAATGGAAACCCTAACTCTCTCCCAAAGCCATGAGGAGACATGCAGCCCCTCCTCCTATTTATAGCCCATGGCTAACGGGTCTCCCCCCGTTACGCCGGCTAAACCCGAACGGAACCACTTCCACCTGTGCAGCCTTGCGAAATTCCCGTTTCGCCCCTCCTGCACCTTCCGGGAAGCTTCCGCGTTCCTTGTCGTCCACGACTCGCAACCACATCGAATCTCCGTCGTCTTCGACACATTCGATCGTTCTGACCTCGACACCGCCTGTGTCTAGTCCGGTCACCTCGTGTCTCACCACGACTCCGCTTCGACATCCTGCAGTCACACAGATAAGCAACCACGTCAAATAGCACCGCTCGATACATAAAAGCATAAATACATTAATGAACCAACTTTAAGCATGATAAAGCCTAAACCTGTCAAAACAACATAATACACATCCTAATCCCTTTGACCAGGTTTGACCAAGTCTGACCGAGCCCGTTGCACCGTGCAACGACATGGTCCGACCTCACAAACCAAACTCGACTATCCTAAACCTTTGTCAATTACTCATCATTCACATGGAGTCACGACTACATGGTCCCTCATAGTTTTTCACAATTATTGCATGGTGAGCTAACAGGGTCCTTAGAAGCATATTAAGCCATTTTCTTGTTATGATCAACCATTTCTTGAAATTGCTTAGAAACCAATTCAAGCTCAAAGGTTAATTTAGGACAATTGGTACAGGAAACAATGGGCTCTAGCACGGAAGCATGCAATTCAGTAATTTTGTGATCTGCCTTCTTTAGGTTCATTTTCAGATTATTGCAATTTTCATATGTCTCAGGCAGATCAAGAAGCATAGTGTAAAGACCTCTAAAAGCATTGTCCTTATCTGCACATGAGGTGCAAGAAGTAGTCTCAACAGTAGTAGATGAAAAAGCAGCTACCATACTCATCTCTAACTCAGCAAGCAGACTAACTGTTGTGGCTACAGACCAAACAGAGAGAGAGATGGTAGTGGAGACTGATGAAGATAAGTGTAATGGCCTGGTCTCTCCCCATGGCTTGTACTCATATATATACACACACATGAGGAGTGCTTTTACAGTTATACCCTTACATCTGGTTATCCCCTCTGGGGGCAGTTATGTCATTATACATGGCCTATTCTGGGCCTTATAATCTCCTACCAGGCCTGCTGGGTTTAGGTGGGGGCCACCCCTACGACAGGAGCCTCTCATGGTAAAGGGCTTCACAAGGCCGAAGCCATGTTGCCGAGTCCTTTGGCCCCCTCCGTCTCCGCGGCCTGTGAACTTGTCCAAACTTGACCCGGAGCTGCGCTGCGGCCGGAGCAGATGCGTGCTCTTCCGGCCGTCCACGTGGTGAAGCGTGCTTGGCGCGGTGTGGGCCTTGAGGTGTCGTGACCGTCAATGTGACGGCGGATTCCCGGCCTTTGGACTTCTGAGGCGCGCGCATTCCGCAGTCGTTGTGACCTTGCCGCCTGGTTGGGTGCTTTTTAATGACGGTTGGCTTGCCAGGGGGCAGGCTGTCGCATCGTGCAGTGTGCCTGGTAGGGTGCGGACGGTTGCTCTTACGCGCCCCTGGTAGCAGAACCGCCTGACCCCCTGCGCTTGTGCTTCCGTCGGTTGGCATGCCTCCACGCTGGCGACTCTTCGCCTAGCGAGGCTGAGTATAAATATGTTGGCGCCGGGGGCCGCTCCCTAGACATCCCTTGCTGTACAACCCGTACCTGTTCATGGTTAACTTCTCATATGTAGGGAAAGTTTTGTGCACCCGCGTTTGACAACTGCGTCGACCGGCGTCAATGCCTGCGAGCGCCGGTGAACAAAATATGTCCCGTTTGTGGGAATGCTTCACCGCTTCATGCGGAAATGGCAAGGCCTGACTTTCTCTCGTAGACAGATATGGAGTCATCCATACGCTCTGCTCGTGCGAACGAGCATATGCTGGTGTGGCGACTCATATCTGCCTACGAGATCATGTCTGCTCTTGTCGCAATATTGACCTTTGCCTGTTCGAGTTATGGTGGTCGTATGTGCTGTTCTCCGTTCTTCAAGCTCGCTCCATTCCTATTCTTTGCATGGGTGGCCGCGGAGACTGGCGCCGTAGTCGAAGTAGACGTGCGCGCTCCGTCCCCTACCCTTCGAACGGGTGGCGGCGAAGCTGGCGCCTAGTCGAAGTAGACGCGCGCGCTCCATCCCCTACCCTTCGAACGGGTGGCAGCGAAGCTGGCGCCTAATTGAGGTAGACGCGCGCGCTCCGTCCCCTACCCTTCGAACGGGTGGCCGCGAAGCTGGCGCCTAGTCGAAGTAGACGCGCGCGCTCCATTCCCTACCCTTCGAACGGGTGGCGGCGAAGCTGGCGCCTAGTTCAAGTAGACGCGCGCGCTCCGTCCCCTACCCTTCGAACGGGTGGCAGCGAAGCTGGCGCCTAATTGAGGTAGACGCGCGCGCTCCGTCCCCTACCCTTCGAACGGGTGGCAACGAAGCTGGCGCCTAGTCGACGTAGAGGCGCGCGCTCCGTTCCCTACCCTTCGAACGGGTGGCGGCGAAGCTGGCGCCTAGTTGAAGTAGACGCGCGCGCTCCGTCCCCTACCCTTCGAACGGGTGGCAGCGAAGCTGGCGCCTAATTGAGGTAGACGCGCGCGCTCCGTCCCCTACCCTTCGAACGGGTGGCAGCGAAGCTGGCGCCTAGTCGACGTAGACGCGCGCGCTCCGTTCCCTACCCTTCGAACGGGTGGCGGCGAAGCTGGCGCCTAGTTGTAGTAGACGCGCGCGCTCCGTCCCCTACCCTTCGAACGGGTGGCAGCGAAGCTGGTGCCTAGTCGAAGTAGACGCGCGCGCTCCGTTCCCTACCCTTCGAACGGGTGGCGGTGAAGCTGGCGCCTAGTTGAAGTAGACGCGCGCGCTCCGTCCGCTACCCTTCGAACGGGTCGCAGCGAAGCTGGCACCTAATTGAGGTAGACGTGCGCGCTCCGTCCCCTACCCTTCGAACGGGTGACGGCGAAGCTGGCGCCTAGTCGACGTAGACGCGCGCGCTCCGTCCCCTACCCTTCGAACGGGTGGCGGCGAAGCTGGCGCCTAGTCGAAGTAGACGCGCGCGCTCCGTCGCGCCTAGTCGAAGTAGAAGCGCGCGCTCCGTTCCCTACCCTTCGAACGGGTGGCGGCGAAGCTGGCGCCTAGTCGAAGTAGACGCGCGCGCTCCGTCCCCTACCCTTCGAACGGGTGGCGGCGAAGCTGGCGCCTAGTCGAAGTAGACGCGCGCGCTCCGTCCCCTACCCTTCGAACGGGTGGCGGCGAAGCTGGCGCCTTAGTCGAAGTAGACACGCGCGCTCCGTTCCCTACCCTTCGAACGGGTGGCGGCGAAGCTGGCGCCTAGTTGAGGTAGACGCGCGCGCTCCGTCCCCTACCCTTCGAACGGCTGGCATCGAAGCTGGCGCCTAGTTGAAGTAGACGCGCGCGCTCCGTCCCCTACCCTTGGAACGGGTGGCGGCGAAGCTGGCGCCTAGTCGAAGTAGACGCGCGCGCTCCGTCCCCTACCCTTCGAACGGGTGGCGGCGAAGCTGGCGCCTAGTCGAAGTAGGCGCGCGCGCTCCGTCCGAAGTAGACGCGCGCGCTCCGTCCCCTACCCTTCGAACGGGTGGTGGCGAAGCTGGCGCCTAGTCGAAGTAGACACGCGCGCTCCGTCCCCTACCCTTCGAACGGGTGGCGGTGAAGCTGGCGCCTAGTCGAAGTAGGCGCGCGCGCTCCGTCCGAAGTAGACGCGCGCGCTCCGTCCACTACCCTTCAAACGGGTGGCGGCGAAGCTGGCGCCTAGTCGAAGTAGACGTGCGCGCTCCGTCCCCTACCCTTCGAACGGGTGGCGGCGAAGCTGGCGCCTAGTCGAAGTAGACGCGCGCGCTCCGTCCCCTACCCTTCGAACGGGTGGCGTCGAAGCTGGCGCCTAGTCGAAGTAGACGCGCGCGCTCCGTCCCCTACCTTTCAAACGGGTGGCAGGGCGAACACCGCCGCGTGGGCGGTGACTTGGGGTCTTGTGATGTGGTCCTGCGCTGTAAAGGTTCCTGGAATTACGCCGGCCCCTGATCTGCCAGGGTTAGGTTTCCGTACCCTGCGACTCGACGCGCCCGGGGCACGCGGCGGCCTATGACTGGTGGGTGGCGGGATTTGGACGGTTGCGTGTTTGCAGCCGCTCGCCTCTTCCCTAGGCAAGGGGGACACGGGGCGGGCAGTGGATGGCGCGCGTTGGGGCTGATGTGACGGCCCTTGGCGCCTGTGAGTCGTGACCTTCCAGCGGCGGGTGGGGTGTTGCGCTGGACGGGCGCTTATACGACTGCGGTCGCGCCTCGTACACGGGCCTTCGCGACCCTTCACTTTCCATTACGGGGAATCGTGCGGGGCGGGCCTTTACACCGCTGCGGTTGCATCCGGCACGCGGATCGTTGCGACGCTTTGGTAGCAGCGGTATGGGCGAGGTGGCTTGATATAGCCCCCCCTTAACAGCGTCCCCGCACCTTTACGCCCTCTTTTCTGTCTGCTCCGCCTTCTACACCTTCGCGCTATCTCGACCGCTTCAGTCTCTTCGTGGGAAGCGATGGCCTCCAGTAGCGAGCGCGGCCAGGCGGTTGGTGGCCCTGACATTCGCCGGCGGTCCTCGCCGTTGGTGGTGAAATACGCGCTCCAAGAGCGCGACCCGGCGGCGGCGGACCAGGAGCGGCTGGTGGCGGAGGAGGAAGGCACGTTCTCCGGCGAGCTAGGCCCTTCGCTCGTGACTGAGAAGACGATCCAAGGGCTCCTGCGCGCGGGGAAGTTGTCCGGGCGCCAAGACGTACGATTGCCCGCCGCCGATGAAACGGAACCGCATCCCGAGAGGTCGGAGGCGGTCGTATTCGTTGCCTTTTTCGACGCGGGGCTTCGGATCCCAGCGGCGGCTGTGGTGGGCGACGTGCTGCGGACCTTCGGGCTGGAGCTGGCGCAACTAACTCCGAACGCCGTGGCCCGGCTCGCGGTGTACAGCTGGGCCTTGCGCTCGGGGGCGTGTTGGCCCAGCGTGTCGCTGTTCGCCTATCTGCACGAGGCACGATGCCAACCCAAGGGCCGGAAGGACGGGACGCTGTCGAGCTTCGGCAGCGTCACTTTTATTCTTCGCCCGTCGTGCAGGAAGCTCTTCCCTGCGAACTCAACTCGCGGGAAGTGGGAGTCCTACTGGATGAAGCGGTGGTTCTACCACCGCGTGGAGAGCGGGAGCGGCCTTGAGTGCACAGGCCGACCAATCGCGTTCAAGCCCTCGCCCGGCCGAACGCTCGATGATGAGGACAAGCGGAGGGTCAAGCGGCGCGTAGGCATGGCCGCCCGCCTCAACATGCGCGACCTCGCCGAAGAGTTCGCGATGTACGGCGTGGCACCGCTTGCCTACGACTGGCGTCTTGCCGCCGAGAGGCGTCGAGACGACAATGTTTCGCCATGGGTTTGCTCGCTGCCGGCGCCGCCCGGTCCTCGTAAGCCTCGATCGCGTCCCTCCTTTGTTGACACGAAATGCGTTGTGCGCTGATGCTATTCTCCTTTACTTCAGGGATTTCCTTGGAGGAGGCGGAGCAAGCTGCGCGCGTATTCCTGGGGCCGTACACCGCCAGGGAGCATAAGCAGCGCGCGTCTGCTACCGCCAAGGCGGGGCTGGGGCGAATAAACCGCGTGTGCGAGATCCTGGGCCTTGCCGTGCCGGACCGTGTCGCTCCAGACGATGGTGGAGCGAAGAAGAAGAAGGCCCTGTCTCGGAAGAGGGGCCGCAGCGGGGCTCCTGCCGCGCCTGCTGCTAGTGTTTCGGAGGGCTCCGCGGACGCGGAGTCGGACTCGGCGAGGTATGCCGATTCGGGCTTGGGTGGTGCAGACGCCGGAGGCGAGGTATCCTCGACGAGCGTCCCGGACGGCGGCTTTGCCGCGGGCAGCCGGAGGGGGGAAGTCCCACCGCCCGCCGAAGTCACCGGGGCGGACCCCGTGCGGACCGGCGATGCCGAGGCGGAGCCCTCGACCACGACCGCTGTGGTGCCGGAGGCGCCCTCCGCGGGGGCGCACGTAGCCGTGCTGTCTCTGCCAACGTCAGCGGAAACCGAGGTGCCCCCCGCGACAACTGCTACCGTGGAACCTTCGCCCCCGGGCGCGACAGTCGCGGGGTCTTCCCCAACCACGGCTGCGGGGACGGTGTCGCTGCTGGCTGCCCCGGCCAAACGGCCGTGTGTGCGGCCGGAGCTCCACCGGACACCGCGGGGATTCGTCGTGGCCATGGGCATCAGAAGCTTGTGGGACTCCAGCGCAAGCGCCGGGGGCCCTGCGGCCTATGCGCCTGCTGCCCCTCTGGCCACACCGCCCGCCGCGCAGGGACAGCCGTCATCCTCCCCGAACGCGGAGGCTTCTGCTCGCGGCGGGACCATTCCTTCTGCTACCGAAGGTAGGGTGGCTTAGCTTACTCTGGTGTATGCTTTTACGCCCTGGGGTGCTCACCCGTATCCCTGTTTACAGCGTTGCTCATTCCGGAGGGGGAGCACTCGGCGGAACACGGGGCCTCCGAGCACGTGAGCCCCGCGGACTTCGTGCTGCCTCCGGAGACGCTGAGGGCGTGGCGCGGGATTGTGAATGACGCGGCCGCGAGCGTCGACCCGCAGGTGCTGCAGACCTACGGGGCGGGGCGCCTCGAGGACGCCTTCGAGGTGTCCGGGGTGAGGGTAAGTACTCGTGCGACCGCGCCTGGGCTTAGCTGAGCTTGCTAAGTCTTTTCCCTTCTACAGACATTTGTGCTGGGGCAGGCCCTGCAAACGGCCTATGCCCGCAGCCAAAAGGCGCTCGAGGATAGGCTGCGGGCCGCCGAGGAGGAGCTGTGCGAAGCCTCTGGCGCCCGCTTTGCCCAGGACGCCCGCATCCGCCAGCTGGAAGCGGAATGTGCCGAAGCGAGGGCACACGCTGAGGGACTGGTTGCGTCGGTGCAGGAGTCGGCCGCGGCAGCTGCTGAACAAAAGTTCGCGGTGGAGCGTGACGGGCTCCTAGAGCAGGTCGCCGCGCTAGAGAGGGAGAAGGGCGAGCTTGCCTTAACTCTAGCGGAGCGCAACCGGACGCTGGGCGACGCCTCGGTGGTTGCGTGGGACGCCATGCAAGCGCTGGAGAGCCATCTTCAAGGGCTGGTAACCGAGGTGCCGGAATGTGGCTTTGGCCCGGAGGAGTTGTCTCGGACCCTCCGCTGGGTCGGGGATGCCGCCACCGTCGCGCGCGGCGCCGCGACGTCCTTTGGCACCCACTGCACGTACACTTCGGCCTGCTTGGTGTGCGCGCTCCTCCAGCACCGTGGCTGTACGCACGTCGCCGGGCTGGATGACCCCCAGCTGGAGATGCCTGACGGGGCCGGGGTAAAGTCCGGCGCCGTCCGATCCGCGCGCCGTGTCCTCGGGCCCTTCTTCGACCGGATCTGGGGTCACGTCGGGGCGGAAGCTGTACGGATTGAGCTTCGGAAGTCGCTCTACGGGACGGGGAGCCTCGGCCAATTTCTGGATGGGGTCCCTCGACGCGACGATGGCGGCGCTGGGCCCTCCGAAGGCGACGGGAACCAGCAGGTCTGATGCCGCGGCGCCTAGGTGTAGGCGTGCGTTGTACTGTCCCTTGTCTTTGCGAATAAAGTACGTACTTGCTGCATGCCTTCTGACTTTCGCCTTTATCCCGGGTAGCTTCCTTGCTGGGACCGGCTTCGTGCGGACGACCTTTCAACCCGGCGACGTCTTCGACGCTGGCGAAGGGCCGAAGATTCTCTTGACTTTTGGGCGAGCCGGCCTTCTTCGAGCGAGGCCCCAGCTTTAGCGTGTGTTAAGGACGAACCCGCGGGGTAGCGGCTTAGAGCGGCCGGGATGTTGCCGGACCTTTGTACATGTGATTTTTCCGATATGCAGACTTCCTGGCATTTTAGGATATGCGCTGTGTGTTGATACCACTGTTGGCAAAGTAGACGTATGCGGAGGCGGACTTCCACGGTTTGCCTTGCTTTATAGTCCGGAGACTCGCGCGTGCGGAGGCGGACCTCGACGCTACGTCTCATTTTATAGTCCGGAGACTCGCGCGTGCGGAGGCGGACCTCGACGCTGCGTCTTTTTTGGAGTCCGTGGACTAGTGCGTGCGGAGGCGGACCTCGACGCTACGCCTTCTTTTATAGTCCGGAGACTCGCGCGTGCGGAGGCGGACCTCGACGCTACGTCTCATTTTATAGTCCGGAGACTCGCGCGTGCGGAGGTGGACCTCGACGCTACGTCTCATTTTATAGTCCGGAGACTCGCGCGTGCGGAGGCGGACCTCGACGCTACGTCTTATTTAAAGTCCGTAGACTGGTGCGTGCGGAGCTAGGCTCAACTCTACGTCTTATTTAAAGTCCGTGAACTGTTGCGTGCGGAGCTAGGCTCGACGCTACGTCTTATTTATAGTCCGCAGACTCTCGCGTGCGGAGGCGGACCTCGACGCTACGTCTTATTTAAAGTCCGTAGACTGGTGCGTGCGGAGCTAGGCTCAACGCTACGTCTTATTTAAAGTCCGTGAACTGGTGCGTGCGGAGCTAGGCTCAACGCTACGTCTTATTTAAAGTCCGTGGACTGGTGCGTGCGGAGCTAGGCTCAACACTACGTCTTATTTAAAGTCCGTAGACTGGTGCGTGCGGAGCTAGGCTCAACGCTACGTCTTAGTTAAAGTCCGTGGACTGGTGCGTGCGGAGCTAGGCTCAACGCTACGTCTTATTTAAAGTCCGTAGACTGGTGCGTGCGGAGCTAGGCTCAACGCTACATCTTATTTAAAGTCCGTAGACTGGTGCGTGCGGAGCTAGGCTCAACGCTACGTCTTATTTAAAGTCCGTAGACTGATGCGCGCGAGGGCGTCCCCCCGGTGCGTCTTTTGTTTATACTCAGGCCCGTCACCTTTTGGCTACGGCGAGTGCACACGCGAACGTGCGACTTCGATTTATACTCAGTCCCGCACCCCTGGCTACGGCGAGTGCACACGCGAACGTGCGTCTTTGTTTATACTCAGGCCCGTCACCTTTTGGCTACGGCGAGTGCACACGCGAACGTGCGACTTCGATTTATACTCAGTCCCGCACCCCTGGCTACGGCGAGTGCACACGCGAACGTGCGTCTTTGTTTATACTCAGGCCGGTCACCTTTTGGCTACGGCGAGTGCACACGCGAACGTGCGACTTCGATTTATACTCAGTCCCGCACCCCTGGCTACGGCGAGTGCACACGCGAACGTGCGTCTTTATTTATACTCAGGCCTGTCACCTTTTGGCTACGGCGAGTGCACACGCGAGCGTGCGACTTCGATTTATACTCAGTCCCGCACCCCTGGCTACGGCGAGTGCACACGCGAACGTGCGTCTTTGTTTATACTCAGGCCCGTCACCTTTTGGCTACGGCGAGTGCACACGCGAGCGTGCGACTTCGATTTATACTCAGTCCCGCACCCCTGGCTACGGCGAGTGCACACGCGAACGTGCGTCTTTGTTTATACTCAGGCCCGTTACCTTTTGGCTACGGCGAGTGCACACGCGAGCGTGCGACTTCAATTTATACTGCGGGAACGCGCGCGTTGGCTGAGCCTGCGCACGCCTTCACCGCGTATTTGCGCGTGATAAAGAAAGATTAGCGACAAACGGTGATCTTCATTACATCCCCGTTTACGCGGGCGAGCAACTACAACGGATGGGTATACTAACCGCTTGCCCGTGGTGCGGCCGAAGCCTCTAGTGGCTAGACATCTGCAGGGCCGGCCAAGGCGCCTGTGAATGGCCCCGCGGACCTCCGTGTGGTGACGCCAGCTCTAGGAGCGCCGTTGGGCTTCGCGACGCGGGCACCTGGCGCCTGGCTCGATGCGCCGGGCCATCTCCTGGTTGCCTCGGACGGTAATGATGGTCCGGGGACCCGGGATCTTCATGCATAGATAGCCGTGATGTGGTACCGCGCCGAAGGAGTTGAGAATTGGGCGCCCTAGTATGGCATTGTAGGGGTACGGAAGGTCGACCACGTCGAAGGTGGCATCTTCGGTCCGCACATTGTCATCTCGGCCGAAGGAGACTTGAAGACCGATTTGGCCCAGCGCCTGCAGGGGCTGTCCCCCGAAGCCCTGCAGCGGGATTCCCGAGGGCCCTAGGCGGCTTCGAGGGATCCCCATCTGGTCGAAGGCCGCCGCGAACAATACGTTCGCGGAGCTACCACCGTCCACCAAGGCGCGCCCCACGTCGCATCCCGCGATGGTGACCCGGATGACCAGGGGGTCCTGATGAGGGAAATCCACACCCTGGGCGTCGCCGGGTGTGAATGTAACTTCGTGCTGCGCCCACTCCGGCGGTGCTTGCGCTGGGTATGCCGCCACGTGATGTAATCTTCGCGCATAGGCCTTCTGCTGCCGTGCTGAGGCGAATTCCAGCGCAGAGCCTCCGGAAATGACGTTAATGACCCTACGGTAGGTTGCGTCCGGGGCTTGCAGCGGCAGGAGGCCCTCCCGAGGCTGCTGTACGTGAGCTTGGATCCGTAAGGTGCCTTTCTGGGGTTGCATCCCTTGCGCCTGTACCTACACGGGGGCCTCGTACGAGAATTGGACGTGGGCCACCGCAGGCGGGCGCGCCTCCGGGTTCCTGTCCCTAGCGACGCTGTCGCGGAGCGCCGCGATGGAGGTGCAGGCGCGGGTGTCATGATTGTCGCGGCCATGGACTACGCACCACAGTCCCTAATGCTGGTCGTCGTAATCTCCACGACCCTTATCGTCGCGGCCCCTGCCACGGCCGCGCCCCCGGCCACGACGCCCCCGACCGCCTCGGCCTACTGGAGCACCTTCGTCGGAGCCGCCTTCGATGTCGAGGACGTACCGGTTTCGCCTCGACCTCTGCTGGCCACGCTTGGGCTAATCGGACGATTCCTTATGCGAGTTGTCCCTGCGGTCGGGCGCGTCCCAGGGCGACTCCTGCTTACGTTTTCCCTTCGAAGAACCGCCCTTCGGCGGATCTTCGGCCTTTGCCGAGGCTCCGACCTGGTTGGTGTCGGAGTCGTCACCTTGCCTTCGCCGCGCGTCTTCCTCCGCCCTGGCATATTCTTCCATCTTGTCGAAGAGCTTCGCCACCGTCTTGATTGGCTTTCGCGCATTGTACTCGGCCATCGGGCCCGGGCGAAGGCCCTGTATGGCTGCATTAACGATGGTGGTTTCGTTGATGTCTTTCACTTGGCATCGAATCTTGGCGAAGCGTTTGAAGTAGTCCCGGAGCTTCTCCGAGGGTTTTTGCTTCACGGCAAAGAGCTGGTCCGCGTCGACGCGGTCGACGTAGTTTCCTTGGAAGTTGTTGTGAAGGCGGACGCGAAGCTGTTCCCACGCGTAGATGGAGCCCGGCTCTATGGTAAAGAACCAAGAGAGCGCCACTCCTTGTAGCGCGAGGGGGAGTTCCTTCGCCTTCGTGGTGTCGTCTCCGCCCGCGGCTTCGATCGCGGTTTCGTATACGCGCACGAACTCACGAGGGTCCGTGTCGCCTTTGTACGAGTCGATGGCGCTAGGAAACTTGAAGTCTTCGGGCCATGCCGCCTGCTGCAACCCCGCCGAAAGCGGGGACTCCGGATCCACGCGCCGCAGCGGCACGCGGCTAGACGTGGGGGCTTCGCGACTGTTCGCCCTCTCCGGCGTGGGCTCGGACGCGATTACTGGCGCGGCCTGCTGACTCCGAGCCTCTTGCATATTTCTGACGGCGCCGCGAAGGTCCCCTAGCTCCCGCTGGAACACGTTGAGAGCCGCCAGCAGGGCACTTTCCACCGCCGGTGCAGGCGGGGTCGTCGGTACTCCCGACGGGCGGATCGGCGCGGGGACGACCGCGTCGCGAGGTCCCGAGCAGCCGGTCGCTCCGTCGTGGCTACCTCGAACCGCCCGGTCCGCGCCGCCGGCGAGGGTTGCAGTGGGGGCGGCGAGGTCGGCTGTCGTTGCGTCGGCGGGGTCGGTTGCTGCCGCACCCGTGTCAACGTCTTCGACCGCGGGTCCGTCCCCGCAACGCCGGTGGCGGGGTTGGTCGTCGCGGTGCCGGTGACGAGGTTGGTCGTCGCGGTGCCGATGACGAGGTTGGTCGTCGCCGCGCGAACGTCGATGTCTTCGGCCACCGCGCCTGCATCGGCACCCGCGTCCGCCGCTGCCGATGCCGAAGCCCTGGTGCTCATACGACGCTCCGGCCCGGCCGCCTTCTTTCCCTTCGCCGCCGCTGCAGAAGCTTTTTTCGGTGCCATCCTTCTTCTTCGGTCTTCAGGCTTGTCCTTGTCCTCCCCACGAACGGCGCCAACTGTTGTGGCTACAGACCAAACAGAGAAAGAGATGGTAGTGGAGAGTGATGAAGATAAGTGTAATGGCCTGGTCTCTCCCCATGGCTTGTACTCATATATATATATATACACATGAGGAGTGCTTTTACAGTTATACCCTTACATCTGGTTATCCCCTCTGGGGGCAGTTATGTCATTATACATGGCCTATTCTGGGCCTTATAATCTCCTACCAGGCCTTCTGGGTTTAGGTGGGGGCCACCCCTACGAGACTAACATTTTCCACCTTAATCATGTCAAGCTCAGCAGTCACACTATCATGAGAGGTCCTTAGCTTCTCCATATCACCAAGCAGAGAAGAACACATGCCACATTCGTCACGGGAGGGAGCAGATATAAGTGAAGTAAGCTCCCGTGACAATCTATCTACTTCCTTCTCAAGATCAACAACCCTAACTCTAGATTTAGCATAAAATTTTCTTAGCTTCAGAAATGCATCATTGAGCTGGTCATAGGAGGGACATACGTCATCGGTGTCGGTGTAGAGCTCGTCGTCGCTGACGTTGCCCTCATGGGCCATAAAGCACATGCTGATGAAGTCGTCGCCATCCTTGGGATCTTGATCATCCTTGCCGTCGTCGTCACTCCAGCCCTCCATGTCGCTGAAGTCAATGTCGTCGAAGGCGGTGAGGACGTGGTGTTAGAGCTTCTTGGCTTTGCTAAGGTTGCGGAACTTATACTCTTTGCCTTGGGCGTGAGCTAGAGGCTTCTTGTTGCGGTTCTTGTTGATGTAGTCATTCTTGCTCATACCATCGTAGTCGCCCTTGCCCTTCTCTAGCTTGGGGCAATTCGCCCGAATGTGGTTGGGGCCACCACACTTGAAGCAGATTATCGGCCCACCCCTCTTTCTGTCCCTCACTCTCTTGTATGCATGGGAGAACGTTCTAGTTAGAAGGGCTAACTGGTCTTCTGGTAGCTGTTCTAATTGATCATCGGTAACTTCACAGAGAGCAGCTAGGGAAAAACTAGTAGCATTATCAGAGAAAACACCAAAAACAGGACTGGGATCGGTGACCAATGCCATCGACTGTGATTTCGACCTACGAGAGACAATGTCAATCTCGTGAGTCTTGAGGCGTGAATACAACACGTCAAGAGTCAGGGTCGAAAGATCGGTCGTGTCCTTGATGGTGGTCACTTTCATCTCCCAAACATGCAAATCAAGAGCAGAAAGCATATGTCGAGCGTTGTCCAAGTCGAAGTACGTGAGACCGACTGCTCGGAGATTGCTCAGAATCTTGTGAAACCTCGCAAAACACTCATCTAAGGACTCACCAGCGAGCATTTCAAACTTGTTGTAATCTCTCTTGAACTGGTCCTGTCGTACTGTCTTAATCTGGGTGGTGCCCTCATGGTATGCGTCGAGGGTCACCCAGATGTCGTAGGCCGACGAGAGATGAGAAATGCGATCGAACTCGCTTCCGCTAAGACCTTGAATTATGATGTTCCTCGCCTTAGCATTCGCCTCAACATCGAGCATGTTCGCCACATTGATGTTCTCATCGGCAGGAACAACATAGCGCCACATTGATGTTCTCATCGGTAGGAATAACATAGTGTGTTTTCACTTTTCTCCAGATGACATAGACCTGAGCCTGAATGTAGGTATCCATCCGACTCTTTCAGAAGGGATAGTCGATCCCATCGAAGATCGGGGGCTTGGTGGAATACTTATCCGTTGCCATGGCTCAAGAGATCGGTTAAGATTTACGAGGAAGAGCTAACCGGCTCTGATACCAATTGTAGGACCGAAATGGCAACAGAGAGGGGTGAATGGTGCCTTTAAATCGTCCTGAAGTATTTTCACAAATTTTCTTCTCTTATAGCTATAGCAGCTATGAAGAAAGAGTAAATTTGCTCACTAGAAGCCGAAAGTGATTTTGCTGAAAACCATAAGGTCTAGACATCACACAGAAGAGACAGCCAATTATGAAGAAAAACAAAAACTGAAATATTCAGATTAAAAGCAAACAAGCAAGTTGACTGAAAACTGAAAAAGATAAATCAGAAGCTGCAGATCAGTCTTGCCGAAAACAGGACTCTAAACAGGGAATAATTCATACTTGGTTGACAAAAGAACAAAGCAGATCTTGCTTAAAATTAAAAGCCCAACTGGTGCACAATAGGAACTGAAAGCAAAGAAGGAAAGAATGCTGTCAAGTGAGCAGCCGACCGAAACTGAACAAACCAAAGAAACAAACTGATCGGCAAAGGAACCATTTGTAGCAGCAACAAAAAGACAGAGAATGCTTCGCTTGACCGAAAACTGAATTATGAAGACTGAAAACGGTGAAAGCAAAACAAAACAGAGGCAGTTCAAAGAAGAAAATACAGCGTAACTGACCAAAAAGAGATTGCACAGTGAATACCAATTTTGTCAAGGTAAACACTAGACAGGAAAAATAGATGGCACAGGATTACCGCGAAGATAGCACAAAAACTGAGCAGGAGACAAAAACCAGCACACCGACTGTCGACCAAAATATAAAAAAAACTGAACCATCAAACAAAAAGGGAGAAGTCAGATGAATCGAAAAGGACAGAAACCGAATCACTGAAATCTGTCGAACAGTAAATCCTGAAAAGGGGAAACTAACAAAGAGAAATAATTGCACCACTGCTTTGTTTCTCAGTTTAGTCCAACAGGACTTCAATCCAAGTTAGCTGGCCGGCCCCAGAAGGAAGTGAAACTGAACCAAAAATTGAATCAGCAGAGAAACACAAAGAAAAATCAATCGGCCGCAAGACTAAAACTACTGAAAAACAAACAGGGAGACCAAGAAGCAGAACAGAAGATGAGATCAAAGCCAACACGCTTGAAGTTCTTGAATCTCTTGAATATGAAATTCTTGATCACTCCAGGGAATCCACTACAGATCAAGAGAATAAGAACTGAAACACTTTTCACTAAGAAACTCAAGAACACGAGGATCCTCTGTTTACGAAAAACAGTAAACCCTAAAATCTGAAAAACAGAGGAAGTGATGAGAACTAATTCTTGAAGAGAAAACCATTCTTAAAACCATTGCTCTCAGGGATTTGCTAGCCAAGGGGCCTTGAGAATATACCCAGTTCAGAGCAATAGAAATCGAGACTCCTTGAATCAAGAATTCAAATCAAAAGAAAAGGAACAAGAACAACTAATCACATCAACAAAACACAGCTCTCATAGACTGAGACAGAGACATACACGATTACAGAGAGTTCCTCTACAGCCATCTCAACCTAGATTTCTCATCCTGGGCAACTCACACACGGGAGACAAGGGCACGACGAACTTCTGCTCTCCTCACCAACTCCTCAACAGAAAGAAGGGAGACTCCAAACATGCATGCACCTGAGTTCAAGCCTCTATATATAGCCTCTTGTTACCAGGTTTACAACTTCCTTTACCCAATAACTCCAACTAACTCAGTGCTTTACCCAATAACTCAAAACCAAATCCGTTTCCTTTTGTGCAGCCCTGCGTATTTACCAAAATGCCACCCCCGCACCTTCCCGGAAGCTTCCTCGTTTCTTGTCGTCCAAGCCTCGCAACCACCTCGAGTCCTCGCCGTCTTCGGCATCTCCGGACCGCTTTGACCTCAACACCGCCTGTGCCTAGTCCGACCATCCATGCCTCGCCACGATTCCGCCTCAAGGTCCTGCAGCCATCACAGACAAGAAACACATCACATAGCACCGCTCGAAATAATGTAACCACACAATTGTATTAGAGAGAGATCTTAAACACGAAATAGACCTACCCGGTCGAAAGGAAGAATAAGCGTCTAAGCATGTTCGACCAAGTTCGGCAAGGTCCGATCTAAACTGATTGCACCACGCAACGGCATGGCACGAACCACACAACTCAAACTCAAACTTTCCAGAACACTCGTCAATTACTCATCACAAACATAGGGTCACATCCATATGGTCTCTCTGGTTCTTTTGTCATTTTTGTATGCTTCCTTAGGACATTGTCAGATAGTGAATTTCTTGCTAACCTCCAGGCAGATACCTTGACTTTACATGGTATAGGAAGCTTACAGAGATCTTCCATTCTTTCTTATTTCTGATTTCAGCTGAGTTTGATGCAGCTAATTTCTCGCGTTGCTTGATTTGCTTCACCAGAAATCTTTTCTCTATTAACATCCTGCATGTCGATCTCACAGAGAACGTGCCATTCTTTTTTCCAGGGCCCATGCCCATGTGTCCTCATGGCTTCTTTGACTAAGTCGTATACTCAATATTGCTTTCCTATACACATCAACAAAATACCTCTCAACTAAGTCCTTCCAACTTCTTGTATTAGTGTCAATCAGATCTGGCACCAATTGAGGTGGGTTGTATTATACAACACCAATTTGAGTGTTGTATAGCACTTCGGAAGAAACAACTGTTTAGTATCTGAAGACTTCCAAAACAACATTGGTCTTCTTCAATGAGCCGGATAAGAACGACAAAAGATTACGTGAGTCAAGTCGTGCTTGTGCACACAGGTATCTCTCACCGTCACCTGATCAATGACAGCCCATCATAGCAGAATAGGAATCCGTGGACTTGGCATTATTACTGATAGACTTCAGTCTACAAATCACTAGTATGCAAAAAAAATTTCGGAGAGTCGGAGCTATGAAGCCAGGCAAGAGAACTTCAGACAGGGGAAGAGCGAGAGGAGAGGCTATGAACTGCCTAGTGGTGCTGCTGCTGCTGCTTTGCATCTCTGCTCGAGCTCAGCAAGAAGCCAAGACTGATCCTACCGAAGGTACGTATGCGAGTACAGATATCAGCATGCCCCGACGGTTTCAGCTTCTGGTTTTTTAGCTTTCAGCTTATTTAAGCCAAAAGCCACGTAGAACATATTAGCTTCTAATTTTAGCTAATTTGACTTTTTTGTTTTTTGCCTTTTTTCGTATTTCTTTTTATTATCTGTGATGATATAACTTTTTTATCCAAAGCGTTCTTAATTTTTTTCTATTTTTTATTTTTATCAAACAAACTAACAGATAATATAGTACAATTTCAGCAACAACCAAAACTGAATCCTTGAGCCGTTTTGAACGGCCCCGATCGCAATCCACATGTTTGTACTCAAAGTTTCAATTTTGTTTTGCAGTGGCAGCGCTGAACGCCATCTTTGGGCGATGGAAGCTGCGAGCATCGCCGACATGGAACATCAGCGGGGAGCCCTGCAGCGGCGCTGCCGTCGACGACACGGTCCTCGATGACAACGAGAACTTCAACCCGGGCATCAAATGCGACTGCTCTTACAACGCCAGCACCGTGTGCCACATCACCAAACTGTAAGTCTTCTTCCAGCTCCTTTTTTATCCTAGTAGACTATTCGTGCTCTTTTGTCACATGAGACCTCTGTGGAATTTAATCTCCGGCACTTGGGTGTGGTAGCGGGAAATTTCCATCCGAATGCAGAAAAATCGAAAACAAATATTATGGAAGCAAGGGTAAGGTCCAGAGGGTGTAGATTCGGAACTGAATGAGAAATCACAATTCGTAAATTCGAACACAGAAAGTATTGATTGAAAGGTTGGATCATACGGTTCTTCACAACGACCAATTTGAACCCAATCGAAACCCCAGAGAGAGAGAGAGTCGTGGTTGCCTCTGACGGCCAAGACAGCGACGCGGTGGCGGCGTCTAGCGGCTGGGGCTCATCGCGGGGCTGACGACGGCAATAGCGAGCGAGACTGACGTCGCGAGAGCACCGTGGAGGGGCGGCGCTGCGTCGCGCGGTGACGAAAAAACTTCGCGATGGGAGGCGATTTTGGAAATTGGCGCGGAAAGGGCAAGACATCATACCCTAAACAAAGCCGGGGGACTCCCCCCCCCCCCCCCCCGCTGAGCCGCTCCACGTCACCCCCCTGCGCTCGGTCGGCCGGCGCGTGGCGCGCGGATTCCGGTACTGTCGGGAGACTTTTTTGCAAAAAAAAACCCCTGCGTTTTCCGGAAATTACGTAGAGGTCCTTGGTTCTAGCGAAAAGGTCCCTGTCAGTTTTGTTTTTTTAAAAACACCCCTTCACTTCACCGAAATTATGTATCCTTCGCAGGATAGCGCCCCGCGGTTTTCTAAATTACGTACAGGTCCTCGTTTAGTTACGTACAGGTCCTCAAATTTTTATGAATTTCACATATTAGCGCAAGACATTTGTTTTGTGAAAATCCTATAACAGGCAAATGTGATGGTGTGTTCATTTAGGCTTAAATTTATGATTTTTGGCTTTTTTGTGAAAATCTTGTAACGGGCACATGCGATGGTGTACTCATTTAGGCTTAAATTTATAACTTTTGGTTTTTTTACTGTTTAAAATTAATTTGTACTGTTGCTGGTAGTTTTTTTAATGTAATTAAATTTTAAAAAATTAAAATAGAAAAAACAAGTTATCCCATCAAGGACAATGCAAATGAATACGAAAAAAGAAAAGGTAAAAAAGCCTAAAAAATCTAAAAACAAAAAAAGACGAACTTAAGAAACTAGAAACTAGAATCAAAAGGCCAAAAGCTGAGCCCAAACGAGCGGGGTCGAACTCTACATCTGTTTTTTTTTCTCCACAACCATCACAGACGCTGCTGGCATTTCTCCTGCCACTCTAGCTTCCATGTAGGGATATAAATGAGTCGAGCTCGAGCGAGTCTGGCCTCCCAAACTCGAGCTCGGTAGAAACTCAAGCCGAGCTCAAGCGAGTCTGAGTTGGAGTCCAAGTTTGGACCTAGGCTTGAGCTCGGCTCAATCCAAGCTCGAGCAGGCTAAAGCTCAACTCGAATAAGCTCATAGCAGTTAAAATAATTTAATATGTACTAATTTTTAACAATAAGAAAAGCTCGAGCTCGACTAGAATAAGCTCGATAACAGTAAAAAATAATTAACATACACTAATTGTCAACAATAGAAAAGCTTGAGTTCGGCTCGAGTAAGCTCGGTAAAAGTTAGTATACATCAATATTCAAACTCGAATCGAGCCTTAACGAGCTATTCAAACTCAGCTCGATGAAGCTCGCGAGCTCGGGATCAAAGTCGAGCTCTACTCGTTTAGAGTTCGAGCCGAGTTCAAATCGAGTCTAGAGCGAGCCAAACTCAAGCAGCTCACGAGGGTTGAGCTTTTTTACAACCCTACCGCCATATTGCTTGCACCATTATCGCTCTCCCACTCCACACCGTTGTTGCCACCCCAACCCTCCTTCCCACTGCACACCAAAACATTAGCCGCGTCGTTCCACAACGCTGAATTCCAGGAGCGCCCCCTTCCAGCAAGCGCTAGTACCTGCTGTGGAGGAAAAACGGATGACGGCAACATTACTACTTTTTCTTAGGTTGTTATTTTCCCCTTCCAATAGACCCATGTGTCATACTGGCAACGGGTGGCTTTTTCTAAATAACAAACTGGTATACTCGAATACTCTTTCATATGCACATCAGCACTCGGATTGGATCGAATATTGTAAGATAAGGTATGAGCGTATACGGTATAAAGAACGAAGTGGATAAATTTTGTAGAGAGAACCAAAATAATGACCACAAAACAATTGCAATGAGAGATAAGATTTGTCAAAACCGACCATAAATTTCTTAAGCACAATCTTAAAAAGAGTACAAATGGTTGTTTCTCTCACACAACTCTCTCAAATCTTTTAGAACCCTCAGATTCTTACCATATGCAAGAATATAGTACTAAAGAATAACCTAACCTCTAAACCCCTTGCTTTGAATGATCCTCTTTCTTAGCTTTTGGCTTTCTTGGGTTTTCTATGGTCACATCTTATGGCTTTATATAGCCCCCTACTCCTCCAAAGAGAAGTAGGTATCATTATCCAATTAAGACTCACCTCAGAATCCTTGTAGCATACCTCTCCAATACTAGCAGGTTAGGATATGAATAATCCAATTTTAACAATCTCCACCTTTAGCCCTAGTGGAGGTGTACCACAAGGTCAAAGAGATGGATTCATCTGAGTGAGCTGGTAGTCTTCTTGTCAAGGCAAGGTGACACTTGGAAAAGTGATAAACTAAGGTGACAAGTGAGAAATTGTCAAAGGAGATGACTAATTGGGCAGATGATTGGTCCCTCAATGATCCTGACATTCCAAAAGTAGATGTATTTGATCTCGATTTTGAAGGTCTCCCTCGGTTTGAGGGAGAAGTATTCCTTCTAGATGATGGCATTGCTCATCCAGAAGAGGACTAATTTAGTCCTGGAAGCTGTATATCCCCTTTAGGAGTGAAGTGGATCGAATGCCTAAAAGAGGAGGGGTGACTTGAGAATCTTTTTTATTTTTTATTTTTTGCAAAAACAAGATTTTTGCAATTATGTAAACAAGAACCTAATCTCTAATCCCAACCTATGTGACTAAGCTTACTAATGTGTTCAGGCAACTCCTACACAAGTCTTGGGAAGTTTTGCATCCTAGTTCCAACCCAAAACAAGTCTATTGATCTAGCAATAGAAAGAACAACAATTTAAATGCAAAACTATAATGGGGACAAGAGAAAACAGAATTTTTTACCACGGTCTCAAAGATTCGACAATCTTCCCTACTCCTCATTGGAGCACACTCGCAAGAGTATCACTTCTACCTGAACCCACACAAGGATTTAAGTGTTCTACTTGTGGTAGCTCTTCTCCACTCCGGATAGGTGGGTTCTGAACCTTCATAACCCTCCCAGTACCTTCCACAAGTTCCTCCTTAAAAAGTCACCAAAAGCACACCTCCAAGCCATTAGGAAACAACCGATATCCATTAGTAATAAAACCAAATATGTCACTTGAGCCTAGCAAGGTCAAGCAACTAAGAGTGATCCATACTAAGACCTAATCTACTCTCTCTCTCGAACTCTCCGACACTCTCAAATCTTCAATCCAAGCTCATGAGTGCTCATGAACTCCCCCTTGATGTGGCTATCCTTCTTGAGTGTCAAGAGAGCTTCCTTGAAAGCCCACACTCCGAATATATAGCATCAACTCAAGAAATTGGCTATTAGAAACAAATTTTTTTTCAAAAATTCAACTTGACTTGGATCATCCGCCTCGACTCAGGTCATCCACCTCAGCACACTTCCAGTGGTCAGAAATATAGCTATTGCATAGACCCGAATGATCTGGCCCAGCTTGGATAATGCAACCTACCCGGATCATCTGATTCGAACAATCTAGCCCATGAAAACTTGAACCTGGAAACATTTTGGATCAATGCTCCAGGTGATGGTCCAGCTGACTTGGATCATCCAGCTTCACCTTTAGTGCTCCTTAGATCTAATGGTTAGGTCATTTTCTACCTCAACCTAAAAGATTTGCTTCAAAGATTCACTAAAAAGATGCTCTAGTAGGGGTGAAACCAGGTCAGATATGGTGTACATATATAAGTCTCACACGCATACACAATAACATTGACATAATGTCATAGTACGCTTCAATATAAGTTCATAAATTTGACACAATCACACTAATACAAAAGTGTAACAACCTCAATTTTCAAATTCTAGCACAAAATAATTATTTTATCCATTATTAAATTTGAGCCACCTCCTAAAATTTCCTAAATTTATAAAAGATTTTTCCTACTTTCCACAAGGTTGAAAGCATTTGTACAGAATTAATAAAACCTTTACAAAGTCTAAAAAATATTTTATTTGGGTTCCTAATATTCTAAAATACCTTCGTGAATTTTTCTTGAAGTTTTGAGTTCCTTTTGCTATTTTTCAAAGCCCAAAAACCTTTTCTAGAATTTTTCTTATTCTTCATAAAATACAGGAAGCTATCGACATAATACGGGGAAAATCTGAATGCAGCTGATAGTAGTCGCTCCAAATTCAGCCTTGGATTTGGACTAAACTATCCAGTTTCGGCTGGATAGTAAAATAGCTTCCTGGATTTGGTCCTAGCTGGATTTGGCTCCAAATTGGGTGGAAATTATCTACCTGGATTTCACCCCTACTCCCTGGACAAATAGTCTGGCCCTACCCAGATCATCTGCCCCTATGCAAAATCCAAAGCACATAGTAAAGTCCCTCTCTGGAGTAATGCTCTAGCCCATCCACCTAGGCTGGATAATCTGCTTCTGTTGAGTTTTTCACACTTAGCTCCAAATGATCCAAACTTCAAGATCGTCGCAATCAAACCTTGATTCTTAACATCCTTCGATTAGAACTGAGCTAGAAAGACCTTGTGTGTGCATCATAACTAGTTACACAACCTAAACCAATCTCAAGTTACTAGCTTTTGACTCCCCTTAATAGTATGGTCAAAGCAATAACCAAGACCTAATACTACAATAATGCCCAACTCCTTGGATCATTTCTAGTTAGAAGGTCCTTAATCTTCATAGAAAAACCTTGCTTTACCATCATTTGAACATTGGGGTCAACACACGTACTCAACAATCAATCAATGCCATCATTGAGACCAAACATCTTTCAACACATGAAGTACATGTTAGTCCCAATGATTTAGGAGCCATTAATCACCAAACATCATTACCAACAAATTTGAGGGCCTAGATGCTTACAAAGAGTCAACTCGTGGTGTGTTCAGGATGGTATTATTATATAAAACATCGAATTTTGTCAATCCTAAATTAGTCAACATTAAGAATTAAAGTTGCTCATTGTAATCTTTAGCTCATGAGTTGAATAAAATATTTCCAATTTTTCGTGTTCATGTTTTATTCTGTATTTATGCGTATGCAATGTTTTAATTAATGCAACTTGTTGTCTCCTACTTATAGAAGTACAATGATGTAAGGGAGAACGAACTGTCTTGTGGACAGTTATACCACAAACTCAATCCTTTGGGATAAGAAATATTTTCAGAGTCTCGATCACAAGACTAGCAATATTATAACCATAGCTGGTAACTGTGGTAATATTGCAGGATCTGAAAGAGGCAAGTGTTACCCATGGGAACAAAGATAATCATTGAGTACAACATTTGCTTAAGTTGGTGGACTTCTCTCCCTGTAGTTTTCGCTCATCCTATGCTCTCCCCTCTTATCTAATAACCCTTCGGACAACTCAAAACATGTTGATGCATAGTCATGGGACTTCAAGGACGAAGTGATGGTGCAATGTTTGTAAGATCAGATGATGCCACCGGTCATTTGCATGACGATGTGTTGCTGGATAAAAATTAATTGTGAGAGCTAGTTGAAGGAGTGAAAAATTGATGGATCAACAAAAATTGTGAGAGCTAATTGAAGTTAGTGGACGCTAGAGGATTATTAAAGGTAATTAAAAATTGAATGCGCATTAACAGACCGGATATCAGATACTAGGTATTAAACGGGTTAAAACCGGGAACATGAAGCCTACTTGAAGATGGACCCACCATATCCTTTCTGTTGAGGAACCATCGCTGGGACCAATCCGAGCGATTCCTCTGCTTAGAACAAGAACGAATCAATCACAGAACAATAGATTGAACACAGAGAGGTAGAGAGAACACCTGGTCTTTCTTTATTGCTTTCAATTGCTTCAGGTGTACATAATGAACAGGTATATGTCCATATTTATAGCATACGGTGGGGTGCCCATATTGGGCCAGGACTCCTGGTCCTGGGCCCAGGTTTCTCAGCACTCCCCCTTGGGCACTCATCCGACATACTCATGCCTCGTTAAAACTCCAAAAAAAACCCCAGTGGGAAAATTTTGGGGAAAGAGTACATGATATATGTGATGATGCGATGCACGAATTGCCTCATTAAAAACCTTGGTCGAGAAACTTCATGGAAAACTCGTCAAGGGAAAAAGAGTACAATCCACCCAATTTCATTTGGTCTTCAGGACTTTATTTTGGGTACTTAATCTTCAGGATCAAGATTTATTAGCGGGCTTGAGAGAATTCTCCCCTTGAATTCTGCACTTCTCTAAGTCTTATCATTCCAATTCCATGCACGCATCTTTCAAAGCTATATGCGGGGAGTGACTTAGTGAATAAATATGCGAGATTTTCAAATGACTTAGTATGCAGTACTTTAATCTCGTCCATCTTTTGCAATTCATGTGCATAGAAGAACTTGGGGTTGATATGCTTTGTGAGATGACTCTTCACATAGCCCGTTTGTACTTGTGCAACGCAAGCTGCATTATCTTCATAGATAATCGTAGGGGATTGCACAATGTTCATCCCACATGACTGCTGGATGTGGTGAATCATTCGTCAGAGCCAAGCGCACTCTCGTGCAGCTTCATACAGAGCTATAATTTTTGAGTGGTTCATTGAAGTAGCTACAAGGCTTTGCTTAGACGATTTCCATGAAATTGCAGTTCCACCACACAGGAATACATAGCCTGTTTGTAACTTTACGGTATGTGGGTCTGACAGGTACCCATCATCTGCATAGCCAATCAAGTTCAGATCTTGATTCTTTCTGTAAAACAACCCAAGTTCCTTGCTTCCTTGGAGATATCAGAAGATGTCCTTTATGCCCTGCCAATACCTTTTGGTGGGCTCTGCACTGTACCTTGCTAACAGGTTCACGGCAAATGCAATGTCAGGTCTAGTGTAGTTTGCTAAGTACATGAGTGCTCCCACTGCACTCAAGTATGGGAATTCTGTTCCCAGGACTTCGTCCCCCTCTTCCCTAGGTCAGAAAGGATCTTTTTTCTTGCTGTAAAGACCTCCCGATCATCGGTACTTTCGATGGGAATGCCTTCTCAAAGCCAAACCTTTCAAGCACGTTTTGAGTGTAAGTTGACTGATGTACCAAGATTCCTTCAAGGACATGCTCAAGCTGCAGGCCTAAGCAAAACTTGGTCTTGCCCAAATCTTTCATTTCAAATTCTGACTCCAAGTAGGAACTTGCTTCTTTTATGTTTTCGGCTGTCCCGATGATGTTCAGATCATCTACATACACAGATATTATACAGAATCCATTCTGCGATCGCCGTATAAATACACTAGGACAGTCTTCATTGTTCGTGTAGCCTTTCTTGCAGAGAAAGTCGCTTAAGTGATTATACCACATTCTTCCAGATTGTTTCAATCCATACAGTGACTTTCTGAGTTTCACACTGTACAGATTTCTATTTGCTCTATCTTGATTTGGGAGAGGAATTCCTTCAGGGACTTTCATATAAATCTCTGAATCCAAGTTACCATTAAGGTATGCAGTCACAACATCTATCAATTTCATTTCTAAGTTCAAGTTCACTGCCATTGAGATCAAATATCTAAAGGTAATTCCACTCATGACTAGGGAGTAGGTTTCTTCATAATCAACTCCAGGACGTTGAGTGAAACCTTGTGCTACCAGCTTTGCTTTGTATCTCACTACTTTGTTTCTTTCATTTCTCTTTCGAACAAATACCCACTTGTGCCCAACGGGGTGTATGTGGGGAGGTGTGCGGCATACGGGCCCAAACACCTCTCTCTTGTTCAGGGATAGCAATTCAGTTGCTATTGCCTTCTTCCAATCTTCCCAATCTAATTTTTTCTTACATTAAGAGAGCGATGCAGGCTCGGGATCAAGATCGATGATTGTGACAATTTTCTTTGCGAAGTAGATATCGATATTGGCTGTTGTCCTATTCAGGGACTCTCCCGTGTGCACATAATTTATAGCTATTTCTTTACGAGTTGCTTCTTTTGGAGCGATTGCCTCTTCTGGAGCTTCACCTTGCGCATCGCTTCTTTCAATTGCGGTGGCAAGTCCCTTTAGTTTTTCGGCTCCGATGTGTGCGCACACATCCATGCCGATGGGGATATTCAGATCCGGTATGCCCTTTTCTGAAGGTGTCATACTTGTGCCAGGTCTCAATTGGCTCCCCTTCTTATTCTGGGGAACTTCAATGATCAGCTGTGATAAGCCCTTCTTATCCTTTTTCGCCGGGCATCCCCGGTTACTTTGGACTCGAGGAGCCGGAGTTCTCGTCCTTTTATTTTGAGGCCTCTGGACGGGATTAGGGATACCTTCAATTTTCATTGGTATTTCAACCCTCTCCGGTGCATTGCGTGCAGGCACATGCGACTTAATCACGCTCTTCAAATCACTAAAGTGATCGGGCAGTTGGTTTGCTAATGCTTGCAAGTCGATGATCTTCTGGACCTCTTTTTTAGTCTCACTAGTGCGCGGGTCATGTGCATGAATTCCCGTGGTTTCCCACGTAATTTCTCGACATTTTTCATCAACGAGTTGATTTCCTCCCCCTAATGACGGGAAATTATCCTCATCAAAAATGCAAATCTCCCGTCATGGGTTCCAAATACCTGATTATGGATGCAGTCTCATAACCAATGTATATCCCAATCTTACGGAGAGAGCCCATTGCAATACGCTGCAGAGGTGGTATAGGTACATAAACCTTACATCCAAACCTCCTAAGATGAGAAATTTTCGGTGGTGACCCCTGCGCTAGTTGCATAGGTGAATGGATGTTGTAGGCCGAAGGTCTAAGGTTGATGAGATTCGCTGCATGAAAGACTGCGTGTCTCCAACATGTAGCTGGCAAATTACTTTTATGCAAGAGGGGTCGGGCAATAAATTTAATTCTTTTAATTAAAGCATCTGCCAAACCATTCTGCGTAAGGACATGTGGTACCGAATGCTCAACTGCAATTCTCATCGCCATGCAATAATGATCAAATGCCTTCGAAGTAAATTCTTCGGCGTTGTCCATTCTGATGGATTTGATATGATGATCTGGAAACACATTTCTAATGCGAATGATCTGCGAGATCAATTTAGCAAATGCATGGTTTCTTGTGGACAACAAACCCACATACGACCACTTCGATGAAGCGTCAATGAGCACAATGAAGTACTTAAATGGCCCTGAGACAGGCTGAATGGGGCCGCAAATGTCTCCCTGGATGCGTTCCAGGAATGCAGGGACTTCATCCTTCACTTTCAGAGTGGAAGGTCTAGTTATTAGTTTCCCGGTGGCACATGCAGGGCACACAAAATCTTCATGATTCAGAGAATTCTTCACATTAATATTATACACATGCGAGTTATTTATTATGTTTCTCATCATCCTAAGACCTGGGTGGCATAATCTGTCTTGCTAGAGACAGAAGAGTTCAGAGCTTCTAAACACTGTCTTCAGAACAGTGTACGCTGCAGGCGCTTTAATGTTGGTATAATATAGCCCAGTTTCAAGTAAAGGAAGTTTTTCTAATACCCTTTTGCTGTTCTCTTCGCGTTTCGTGATGAGCAGGTATTCCTTACCGTACTCTTCGTCAGTCTCAACGTGGAAACCATTGGCGCGAATATCCTTAAAACTTAGGAGAGTTCTAGTCGATTCTGGGTACAATAAGACTTCTTCAATGACCAAAGTTGTGCCCATTGGAAATATAATAGTGGCTCTTCCGGAACCAATTATACATGCATCGCTTCCGGCGATTGTCGTAAGGCTGCCGGTGCTTTTACGGATCGACTGGAAATATTTAGTCTCTCTTAATATGGTATTCATTGTGCCACTGTCGGCAAGGCATACTTCCTCTATAGGGCGCCACACATGTTCTAATATAACGTATTTAATTAACATGTATTAGAAAGCATTCAACACATAAATAAAATACGCCAATATCAGAATATATAATGCCATCATAAACTGAATAAATAAATGTTTCATTCCAAAATCATCCAACCATTATGAGAAAACAAATCCTAAAGCACCATCCATGCAAGTTCTAAACTTGTCCATTAACACAAAATAAATGACAATTAACGTCTTATGCATTCTGTGCATCAGACAGAATCAACTAGAAAATCATCGACTTCTTCGGCTATTTTCTCAGGAGTGATATTCTCTTCAAGAGAGATCATGGCTGTGGCTGCCTCTAAGTCATAAGAGGGTGCTGCTGCTGGGATGGGTTCAACATCCATCAACTCAGGCAGCTGCTGAACATGCTCCCCCTCGACTGCTGCAAAGTGAGCTTCAGGCTACCCTTTGCCATTCTTCTTCTGAGCTTGGTGGGCATCAATGACATGTTGCAGTTCTTTGCATATCCGCGACCAATGCCCCCATTTTCCACACTTGTAGCAACCCTGGTTCTGCTGGCCATAGGTCTTGCCACTCTTCTTAGCCTTTCTGTCGTTTGGAGCATCTGACTTGCCTTTCTGGGCAATGATCTTACCCTTCTTCCCCCTTCTCTTCATCAAGGGCTTTCGCACCTTGTAGCTGCTAGCATTGGCTTCACAACCAGCGGAGCTGCCTGGTGCCTGAGTGACGTAATTCTTGCGGAGAAGTTTATCCTGAGCCTCTGCCACCTACATCATATCAATCAATTCGGCGTACTCCTTGTAGCCGTCTTGATGATAGTTGCGGGCAGTTTGTACAGCACTGGGGTGAAAGGTGGACAGGGTCTTCTCAATCTTCTGCTCATCTGTGATCTCCTTGCCACAGAGTTGAAGATTAGTACAAATCCTGTGCAAGACAGAATTGTACTCCCCAACATTTTAAAGTCAGCAAACCTCAGTCTGATCCACTCCTGCTCTGCTTGAGGAAGAATGGTTTACTTGAGCCTCTCAAACCACTTCTTGAGTGCGGTCCAGAGTGCTAGCGCGCTTTTCTCCGCCATATACTCATTCATGAGAGTTGGGTAGAGGTGGTGCCTGAGAAAATGAAGTGCCTGATCATTCTCCTCGAGTGTGGGTCGGGCGTCTTTCTGTCCGCTTAACCCAATAGCTGCGCGGAGCTTCCGGCCCCAAGCACAATCTCGGCATCAGATGCTCATGTCAGATAGTTTTGGCCATGCTAAGCCAGCTCCTCGAACTCCCGGTTCGAAATTCCAGTCATCTACATGTGTATGAACGAAATAAAATAAATTTACTTCAGGTAAACATGCATGGAAAATTTACTACAGGTAAATAAAGTGGTACAATAGGTTCCCATAATGTTTCATAAATTTCTGTGCATTTTCTATAATTTACTGCTAATTTCAGTGATTAAAAGCAATTTTCAGCAATTACAATTAACCAAAAACAGTAAATAAATACAGAAAATACAGAGAATAATAATGGCATAAATAAGTAAGCTTCAAATGCTAAAAATAATGCAAAATTCGGATTCCCGAGGCCCTTTTATGCTAAAATATGAAATTTCAGTGAATTCTGCAATTTCTGGGGGTTTTTACGCAAATATTCAGTTCAGAGAAAAATTCGCGCAATTTTCTGATTTACAGAGGGGTTTTCTGCAAAATTCTGAACCCACTCGTAAATTTGAGGGCTTATTCGTAATTTTCGGAACTACGAAGCCTTTTATGCAAAATTCTAGACTCAAATTAAAGTTTTAAGGGCTTATTTGCAATATCCAGAGAGATGAAGAATTTTTTAGCAAAAATCTGAAGCAGCCCATTCCCCCCTTTTCCTTTTTTTATGCCCCTTTTCCGGCTTGGCCAAATTTGGCCCGCTTCTTTTTCCATTCGGGCACTTGGCCCATGTGGCCTATGCGGCGGGGTTAAGGCACAGGGGTTAGGGTTTCCCTAACCCCATAGCATACGGCAGTGGCGGCTGCGTTCACACACGCAGGCCGGGGGGCGGCGGAAGGCGGGCGCAATACGGGCGGTAGTCCGAGCGAGCGCGGGTGGCTGCCGACCGTCGGCGAGGCGGCGCGCGGGAATAGCGCCATGCGGGGCGCATCGGAGAGGCACAACCGGAGCCGGCGGCGGGCCAGGCGGCGCAAGGCGGCGGAGCCGGCGTGCTTCGGGAGCAGCGAGGCGAGGTGGCGGGGCCGGCGCATGGCAGAGCCGGTGCAAGGCGGCGGCGACGTCGGTGCGCCGTGCGGGCCGCGCATGGCGGGCGGTGACTGGGCGGCGCTTCGGGCGCAGCTCGGGTCGGTGCGCGCCCAAGGCCGGCGGTAGAGCCAATGTGCCGGTTGGCGTTGAGGGCGGTTCGGGCATGGCGGTTTAGTGGAGCGGCTGTAAGCGCGTGCAGCGGCGAGATCGAGGCGCGGCTTCGGGCCGGCGGCACGATGCTTCGGGCACGGTAACCTCGACGGCGGGACGCGCGCAGAAGCGGTGAAGGCCAAGCAGCAAGGCCGGCCGGGAGGCGCGCGCTCGGGCGCGGGTGCGCGTGCAGGCGCGGTGGAGGCGGCGGCCCAAGGCTGATGCGGCGGTCCATGCGGGGGCTACTGACCGATGATCTGGTGGCTTTGGGCCACCTTCCTTGGGTGTCGGGCCATGCTGCCGACGGCTTCAGGCCGGCGATCTACAGTAGCTTTGGGTTTTTTTTCATGCAGTAGCCATGCCCAAAATCCGAACAGAGACAATACAAATTTTCCCCCTTTTTTCTCGTGCAGTGATCATGCAAAATCAAATAAAACCATACAAAAATTTTCGTTTCTAATCTATGATACAATCAATATCTACCATGTTTCTCAATCTACCGATCCGCATTGTGCTGGTGATTTCAGATCTGCTTGCGGTAGATTTGGGGTGGATTTGCAGTGTTTCTAATCTACAGTGCAATCAACATCTACCCCATTTCACAATCTACCGATCGACATTGTGTCGGCGACTTCAGGTCTGCTCGCGGTAGATTAGGGCGGATTTGCACCATAGAGATTCAATCTAGAACGCGAAAAGAAAATACAGATTCAAAAGCGATCTAGAAAATTCAATCTGTGCTTCGATGATTACCTCGTTCAGCGGAGCGAAGTCGTGCTGATAACGTGTTGAGGAACCGTCGCTGGCGACCAGTCCGAACGATTCCTCTGCTTAGAACAAGAACGAATCAATCACAGAATCACAGAACAATAGATTGAACACAGAGAGGTAGAGAGAACTCCTGGTCTTTCTTTATTGCTTTCAATTGCTTCAGGTGTACATAATGAACAGTTATATGTCCCTATTTATAGCCTACGGTGGGGTGCCCATATTGGGCCAAGACTCCTGGTCCTGGGCCCAGGTTTCTCAACACTTTCCACTTATCTCCGTTCTTTCTTTCTAACCTCTCCGAATCTTAGAGACAAGATTCTTTTTAAGAAGTAGTTTGTAACATACTGAAGATTTGCTTTTTATGAAAAATATTTTTATATAATTTTATGATGTTTCGTACTTCCATAAATTAAAAATAAACTTTTGTGCAAAAAATAAAACTAAATTGATTCTGAAAATATTTTTATTTAAGTTGAAAATGCCATACTTTACTTAACTGGATTTTTTCTGAAACTTTTGAGAGTACCTTGATATTTTCCTAATTTAAAAAGTATTTTTAGTACTTAAAAACTATTTAGTTTTGTAAAAATAGAAAATAGATTTAATTTGGAAATATTTTATTTGAAATTAAAATTCTTTATATGGAACCCTTGATTTTCTAGGATTTTTTCGAGTTCAGTTGGTATTTTTCCTGAGCAAAACAACTATTCTGCGGATTATTATAAGGAAAGTAATTATTTTCTTGATTTTCTGAAAAATATTTATTCTGTATTTTGGAAACTTATCCTAATCCTTTAACCCATTTCAGCCAGGCCTGCCCGTCAGCCACTCCGTTCGACCCGCTCCTCAACTGGCGCCGCCGTCACCTCCATGACCAGCTGGCCGCCGCCACAAATTCTAGCGAGCATGCACCGCCTCCCGAGCTCCTCCCCACTTATAAATACCCCTCTCCGGTAGCCCTCATTCCTCCGCACATTCCCCTCCACTCTGTCCCCGATGGGCAAGACCGAGATGATGGTGTACGACTGCATCGCCGCGCTGGTGTTCTCCATGAGTAAAGCATACTTGGCAACGGACCTTTGATTCCTTGCTACTGCTACTGCCTGCCTGCTTGATCGATTTGAAATTAGGGTGAATGGAAGAAGCGCGGGGGGAACGAGAGGATAGGATGGATCACTGTTTCATGATGTGGAGAAAAAAAGATCACCTCCCCTTTTGGCCAACGTGGACACCAACACACCGATACGCGTGGCGCTTGCGAGTGGGGAAATCTGGACACATTTAGACCCCTAAACACCCGAAATTCCACTTTTGGCCCCCAAATCAAAAAAATTCCGTTTCTGGACCCCTCCCGACCGCGCGTTCGCGAGCTGGTGCCACGTGTCCCGGACGCGCGGTCGGACGGGCGGACGCGCGGGCGGGCGGACGGACGCGCGGGCGGACGCGCGGTCGGGCGGCGCGGTCGCGCGGTGGAGCGGGCGGTCGCGCGGCCGGCGCTGAGGACAGGCAGGTCGTGCGGTGTGGTACCGCACGACCCATGAACAGTGCGGTCGTGCGGTACCACACCGCACGACCGGGACACGTGGCGCCATCTCGCGAAACGCGCGGTCGGGAGGGGTCCAGAAACGGAATTTTTTTGGTTTAGAGGCCAAAAGTGGAATTTCGGGTGTTTAGGGGTCCAAATGTGTCCAGATTTCGCGAGTGGGGCCTCGAGCTGTCAGTTATGCGGGTCAGATTCGGACCATCCGGTTCAAGTTGACCTGGATGCAAAGTGCAACGGATTGTAAGATTAGATGGCTTGTATTTTCTGTAATCGAAGTCTAATTAGGGGGTGAAAATGCAATTTAGTCTAAAATATATTAACAAAGTTTTTAATAGGCAACACTGTTTCACGGTAATGGTCCATTCCGGACAAAATTATTTTAGAAATCCTGCACTGATAATGACATATGCTCTACGAGGTTATCCAACAATTAATTGATTACGTGGGCATTTTTGTGCATGAAGTCATGCCAGTCAATGCTTCCACCATGTAATCCTACGACTTATTTTTACGCTTTTATAATTGTCCATTCATGACACAATTGTTTTAGTAATCCAGTACTAAGAATTTAAATTTCTCCGAGAAGACTTCTGTAGGAAATCCATGTCCATGACGTGTCCTCTGTTTGGTTATCAAACAATTGATTATTTGGGCAGTCTTCTGTGCTTAGTTGCATGAAGCTATGCTAGTCAATGTTTTCAACTTGTATTCTTACAGCTTCTTTTTTCTGCCTTTGTCCATGCAGGAAAGTGTCTGCATTAGATGTGGTTGGTCAGATACCAGAGGAGCTGCAACATTTACCTTACCTGACAAACCTGTATGAACTATTTCCATGTTAATGTTTTTAAGCCAAAGAACTCATTTGAAGAGTGCGAAATTGGTTATAGGGCATCGTACCTTTGTGGCATTTGTTGTAGGACACTGCAAAATTTTGATTTCCTTTGAAACATTGCAACATAGTGGCTATTTGCTGTAGGAGACTGCATCCATTATAATAATATTATAGGAGGTGTTTATATATTTTTCTCAATAGTGATTTGTATAATTTTTAAAGCACGATAAATGATGGATAGATATTATTTACCTCTTCCTTTGTTTCAAAAATAGTGCTATTCTTATTAGAGAGGAAATCATAGAAGCATTACTCTAATATTATTCCTAGGAGGAGGAGAGAGAATGCATGTGAAAGGTCTATTTTGCCCTTGCTTGTGGATGTTCGGTTGCCGTAGCGCGTGCCCCTTTGGTCAGAGGCACATGGCCAGAGAAAGAAGAGGGGCATGGAGATAGGACACTGACAGGTGGACTCCACTTGGCTCAGTTTTTAGTTTTTATACAATTTAATGCCAAGGGTAAATTAGACATTTCACAAACCTTCTCTCTCCAACTACCAAAGATAATATTATTTAAATGCCCATAGTGCTTTGTGGCAAATAGCCACTATTTGTCTATTTTAGAGCATCTTACTGTCAAACCACGATTTTGTAGTGTCTCGGAGCCAATGCCACGATTTTGCAGTGTCATATGGCTATTTTTTTTCCTTCGAAGCATTGCAGAAAGGTGGTTGCAACCGGACCCAAACTATACCTAATAGATGTACACGGTAACACTAACCATGGGAAGAACTTCTAGTTAATGCTCAACGTAATATTCTTAATTAGAGAGGAAACAAAGAGAACACAGTAGATTGCCAAGCTGAGTATCTCTTCTAATCATACATCAATAGGTTAGAATGGAGAGAACAATGCATTCATGTCGATTCATATAATATACGTACTTATTCTTATCTCAGCTGTATCATAGACGAATAGACGTGGCTATTTTGATATTTATATTACTTTCAATAGATGGGATAAACTTGTGAGCAGACACATCATTTTATTTATATGTTATTCTCAAAAGATACGTTTTTTCATTAACTAGAAATATGCTGTCCAAATCGAACATGCTCCCAACATTGACACGTTTGTCTTTGCATTTGTGTTACAGATCTTTTTGGCAACACACTACTTCAAATTGCGTTGCTATTACTTTCTAATGCCTATATGAGTCAAATATTGCTGCTTGTTTACCAAGAAGATTACCTCCCAATAGGAATATAGAAATATTGGTCATACGTAGTAGTGTGAAAAATGTCGTACGCTTGTCATGTCGGATGGAAGGGACAGGGTTCCACCAAGTGACACTATATAATCAGAATTTATAGGATAATTATACGTTCATGACAATACATTTAGTTATATTTAAATTGAAAGTAATTTATTTGTTAGTATTATAATAAGTTGCACTATATAAAGCATAATCAAATCATAACTCGTATATATAGTTTATACTTCTATATGATACATATTGTGTACATCACTGAGCAATATATTACACTAATTGTTATGGATTCATATTGGGGGAGGCATTACGTCCGACGGGCCAAAGCAGCAGGCGCATCTGACGCGCAGTAGCAGTTCTAGTCGGTTTGGAGTTCAGGTTTCAGATAAGAATAAGCAAGTCCTTTGTAATCTCTAGCTAAGGATTCGTTTAGGAGTCGGTCTCCTTATGAGACAGGGTTTGTAAGAGTATATATTCCTTCAGGCGTTGAGCAGAAGGGATAGCTAATCAATAAAGAATCTCTTCTTCCCTAAACCCTAAATTCCCTTGGTAAGAGTCACAGCCACGGCGGAGCAAGAAGGCTCACGCCGGGTACTGGCAGCCAATACCCAATCTATCCACCCTTACAATCTAAGGTCTAGAGTCAAGATACACAACAGTTTGGTATCAGATTCCATGGCTTCTGATTCAATCAACACAGAGTTGCGCGCGATAAAGGAGATCTTGGACAAAATATCACAGCGGCAGGACGAACAATCGACTGCTCATGCCAATCTGGAGGCAACGGTTCTGGCTATAGAGGGGCGCGTTTCGTCTCCAACTCCGGGCTCCAATTCCGCAAATTCATCAGCGCGACGGCCTGCTGATGATCCTCCGGTGGCTTCTAACCCAGGTCGGTTTTACAAGGTTGACTTTCCTCTATTTGATGGTAATTCTGATCCATTGGACTGGTTAAGTCGCTGTGAGCAATTCTTTCGTGGAAATCGCACCCTTGAGGAGGAGAAAGTCTGGTTGGCTACATACCACATGACAGGGATCGCAGCTCAGTGGTACTACAAACTCGAGCGCTTCGAAGGGATTCCAACTTGGGCACGATTCCAGAACTCTTGCCGCCTGAGATTTGGTCCCCCTTTTCGATCAAACCCGGTGGCTGAACTTGCTCTGCTGCGTCAGACAGGATCAGTTGAGGAATATGCCCAGAACTTCTACATAGTACTTTGCCGCGCGGACAATCTGTCGCCAGAGCACGAAGTGGGATTGTTTTTGGCAGGATTGGGCGAGCTTATTAAGTCCGATGTTGAATTGCAGAGTCCCTCTTCTTTGGATACCGCAGTAAGTCTAGCCAAGGCGGCAGAGAGACATTACAAGCTACTATATAACTCTGGATTGATTACTCGACAACCACATCCCAGTTCGCTGCCTTCGGCCGCCAAGTTCAACCCAGCACAGCGCACTCCACCGCTCCTCACCAGACCGCCTGAGGTTCCTCTGCTTCCAGCACCGCCAACAGGGATGTCAGCACCACCTCAGCGAGCGTTTCGGCGTCTCACACCAACAGAGATGTCTGACCGCCGACAAAAAGGACTTTGTTTCAACTGCGATGAACAATTCACACGTGGACATCGGTGCAAGCGCCTGTATTGGATTGAGATTTTGGAGGAGGATGATGTGTCAGAAGACACTAGTGAGAATGACAAGCCTCAAATTTCTCTACACGCGTTAACAGGCATATCTTCAGGCAATACGATGCAACTGGCCATCACTTTTAGGAATCACAGCTTCTGTGCTTTGGTTGATTCAGGGTCCACTCACAATTTCATTAGCCTTGAGGCTGCCCAACAATCTGCCATTCCACTGCAAGATCGCACGGGTATCAATGTGGCAGTTGCCAATGGGGACAGGATACCGTGCCCAGGGTTTTGCCCATCCCTGTCATTCACTGTTGGACCGGAAGAATTCTCGATCAATTGCTACGCCTTACCTCTTCAGGGCTTTGATGTCATTCTGGGTATTCAATGGCTTCACACATTGGGTCCAATCCTCTGGGATTTCTCCAGTTTGTCAATGTCTTTCTGGCATCAAGGACGGCAAGTCAAGTTTATGGGTTTGCCGCACAGACCATCTTCACGGCTGTTCGCGCTCAACGAGCCAACTCAAGCCCTATTGCCAGCACTTCTGTCAGATTTTCAGGATATTTTTCAACAGCCTGATGGGTTACCTCCTCCACGACACTTTGATCACCACATTCACCTCTTACCAGGATCCAAACCAGTGGCGGTTCGACCATACCGTTATCCCCACCATCACAAAGATGAAATCAAGAAACAATGTGATGAGATGCTATCACAAGGCACTATACGCCCAAGTACTTCTCCCTTCAGTTCGCCCGTCATTTTGGTGAAAAAGAAGGATCAATCATGGCGGCTTTGTGTGGATTACCGTGCGCTTAATGCCCAGACGGTCAAGGATAAATTTCCTATTCCCATAGTTGATGAGTTATTGGACGAGTTGAAACACGCAAAGTACTTCACCAAGTTGGATTTACGGTCGGGCTATCACCAAATCCGCATGCATCCGGAGGACATCCATATGACAGCCTTCCGCACGCATCATGGCCACTTTGAATATCTGGTCCTACCTTTCGGCCTTTCCAATGCCCCGGCAACTTTTCAGGCTGTTATGAACGCCATTCTTCGGCCCTTTCTTCGCAAATTCGTCTTGGTTTTCTTTGATGATATCTTAATTTTCAGTCCATCATGGTCAGAACATTTGTGCCATATGCGCCAAGTCTTTGCTCTTCTGCGGCATCATCAGTTCTTTCTCAAGCAATCTAAGTGTTCCTTTGGCACAAAGTCAGTTTCCTACTTAGGCCATGTTGTCTCAGCTGACGGGGTTTCCATGGATCAAACCAAGGTGGACGATATTCAGAAGTGGCCAATTCCGACATCTCCTGACCAGTTGAGAGGGTTTTTGGGTCTTGCAGGATATTACCGTAAGTTCATACGGCATTTTGGATCCTTGGCAGCACCCTTAACCAAGCTACTTGCGAAGGAGAGCTTCAGTTGGTCCAAGGAAGCGAATGACTCCTTTTCTGATCTGAAGAATGCCCTGTGCACGCCATCCTTTTTGGCTCTTCCAGATTTTACAGCAGTGTTTATAGTGGAATGCGATGCATCCGGCAGTGGCATTGGGGCTGTTCTCCACCAGGGATCCAAACCAATTGCATTCTTCAGCCGAGCAATTCCACCACATCATGCCAAACTAGCCGCTTACGAGCGCGAGCTCATTGGATTAGTCAAAGCAGTGCGCCATTGGCGCCATTTTCTTTGGGGTAAAGAGTTCATTGTCCGCACGGACTATTACAGTCTCAAATATCTACTGGATCAACGCTTAAACACTATTCCCCAACACCACTGGGTCAGTAAACTGATCGGGTTCGACTTCCAAATTGAATTCAAACCGGGCAAAACCAACCTTGTCGTGGATGCATTGTCCCGTCGGGATGAGCAGCGGCTCCTATCAGCTCTATCCATACCGCAGTTTCAATTTCTTGATCAGCTCAAGGAACAAGTTCGCTCCTTGCCGGAATTCTAGACACTGCACTCTCAACTTACAAATCAAGACCTTCCGTCACACTGGTCCTTTGTTGATGGCCTCTTCCTGTACCATGGCCGCATTTTCGTCCCACGTTCATCCAGTTATGCTCCACAGATCATTGCGAACTATCACTCCATTGGCCATGAGGGAATCCAGAAAACACTACACAGAATTCGACAAGACTTCTATATTCCCCAACTCAAGAAGCTTACACAAGATCACATTACCTGTTGTGTTACATGTCAACGCAACAAAGTGGACCACCTGCACCCAGCGGGATTGCTGCAACCCCTGCCAACACCTACGCAAATCTGGTCTCATATTTCAATGGACTTCGTCGATGGGTTCCCTCGGGTCCATGGGAAGTCAGTCATCCTGACAGTAGTAGACAGGCTTTCAAAATATGCCCATTTCATTCCATTGGCACATCCATATACAGCTCAATCGGTGGCTCATGCGTTCTTTGAGGAGATTGTGCGCCTTCATGGGTTTCCCGACTCAATCGTCAGTGATCGAGACACAATCTTCACAAGCAACTTTTGGACTGAATTATTCCGGCTGGCTGGAGTTTCTCTTGATATGACTTCAGCGTTTCATCCACAAGCTGATGGTCAGAGCGAAGTGGTCAACCGCACAATTGAAATGTATCTGCGCTGCCTCAGTGGAGATCATCCGCGACAGTGGGTTCGATGGCTTCCTTGGGCTGAGTTTTGTTATAATACATCCTTTCACTCCGCCCTCAGATGCTCTCCCTTTCAAGTGGTATATGGACGACCTCCTCCAGCCCTCACTCCGTACCAAGCTGGATCCTCTCAAATCGCTGCTGTGGAGGAGACATTACGTACCCGTGATGAATTCTTGCGGGACATCCGGGACCGTTTGCTACACGCCCAGCATCGGATGAAGGAATTTTACGACAAACATCATCGGGAGGTTGAGTTTGATGTGGGCCAATGGGTTTTACTAAAGCTCCATCAGCGCCAGGCAATAGGCATTACCACCAAGTTCTCCAAACTGTCCCCCAAATACTATGGTCCTTATCAGATCATTGCTCGTATTGGATCAGTGGCTTATAAATTGCAGCTGCCTACGTCTGCCCGCATACACAATGTCTTCCATGTGGCCTTTCTGAAGCAATTTCGGGGGACTCCACCGGCAACTCCTCCGGCTCTTCCAGTCATCCTTCATGGTCGCGTGCAGGCCACTCCGTCGACCATTGTGCGCTCCCGTTTGTATAAGGGCAAGTGGGAAGTTTTGGTTCAGTGGTCAGGACAGTCATCAGCAGACGCCTCTTGGGTTCCAGTTGCAGAGTTCAAACGACATTTTCCAGATTTCCAGCTCGAGGACGAGCTGTTTCCGCAGGAGGGGGGAAATGTTATGGATTCATATTGGGGGAGGCATTACGTCCGACGGGCCAAAGCAGCAGGCGCATCTGACGCGCAGTAGCAGTTCTAGTCGGTTTGGAGTTCAGGTTTCAGATAAGAATAAGCAAGTCCTTTGTAATCTCTAGCTAAGGATTCGTTTAGGAGTCGGTCTCCTTATGAGACAGGGTTTGTAAGAGTATATATTCCTTCAGGCGTTGAGCAGAAGGGATAGCTAATCAATAAAGAATCTCTTCTTCCCTAAACCCTAAATTCCCTTGGTAAGAGTCATAGCCACGGCGGAGCAAGAAGGCTCACGCCGGGTACTGGCAGCCAATACCCAATCTATCCACCCTTACAATCTAAGGTCTAGAGTCAAGATACACAACACTAATGAATTGTAATTAACAAACAAAATTAACATGCTTTTATAGTTAAACAGGAAAAATGGACAACTAATGGCGGAAAATGGTTAATTAATTGTTCAAGACCGCTAAATTCTCTTTGCATATACTATACGTGACCCTTTAACCACATCTAATCATTAATCAGCCAACTAATTGACCAAAATGTTCATTTTCATAACAGTAGTTTTGCATCGGTTATCTGATGCTTTCAGGGATCTACGACAAAATTACTTGACAGGTTCTTTACCAGCATTCATTGGAGAGTTGACCACGTTGCAGTATCTGTAAGAATTACAATTCATTTTTTTGAAGCTTTGCAATTTAAATGTTAAGTGTTATTATGTGGTATCTTGTTAGTACATCATTGTCATTCTTTCTTTTCAAAATTACAAGATCCGTGGGAATCAATGCATTAACGGGAATTGTACCACGTGAGCTGGGCAACCTGAAGAATCTCGTTGCATTGTAAGAGCGAACTCATTTGTTATTGTGGTAATCTCGAATACAGCTGAAAAATACTCCAATCACATGGACCTGCTTAATCTGTTATTACATAATATATTATTCGTGGTTGTTCAAAAGCTCATTACTTGTAGAAGTTACTTGGCCAAATCAAAAAAGAGTTAGCTCAGTAAATCAAGTATATGGATTTTTCATCTACCAATTGCTTCGTATTTGAATTTTCTAATCCCCGTTTCTTTGTGTTTCAGGAACATTGCCGCAAATACGTTTGGCGGCCCACTTCCTGAAGAATTACAAAACTTGACCAAACTTGAACAACTGTTATGACTTATGTCTTGCTTCTGCTTGACTTACCCTTTCCTTCTAACAACCCATGTATATGTACCATAATTGAACAGAACCATTCCTCTTGCAATTACAGGTATATTGATAGCTGTGGTTTAAGCGGGGAACTACCATCAACCTTTTCCAAACTTAAGAACCTGAAAATCCTGTAAATTCTCTGAGAACATACTTTCTGTTCTTAACTCGTTTGGTGCAATCAATGCACTAACTTTGTTCTTTTGCATCCAGATGGGCATCAGATAATGACTTCACTGGGAGAATACCTGATTATATTGGAAGCTTGTTAAATTTGGAAGACCTGTAAGACGCCTCACCACTTGATTACTTTCTTAATTTTCTAGGATTTTTTCCTTCTAGGTGAACTTAATGAGACCAATATGATATGCATGTGTTTTCGATGTTCACAACAAGGCTGAAGCTACTCTCATTTCAGAGGGGAAATTTTTTTTCTGCATCTACTGTTTTGCATTTTAGTGCCAATCTAACTACATTTTCACGAAGTTTTAAAAGGAATCAACTCCTTTCACTTCTAATTAGATGCATGTGTCAATGCAGGAGACTCCAAGGAAATAATTTTCACGGTCCCATTCCTGCAAGTCTTTCTAATCTTATCAAATTGACAAGTTTGTAGGTTCTTCCAACTTTAGATTTGGTGACGCCTGTTGTGTGCTTGTTGCAAAAGTTATGTTTGTGGTTCATTAACTTTTATATTGTGAAGGCGAATAGGCGATTTAAAGTACCGTTACTACGTTGACATGTCTTCATTGGCTTTTGTGGTTAACATGACATCTTTGGATATTTTGTACGGTGACATCACATCTACTTAACAACTTTGTCTTTCTCTTGGCATATGTGAGGCATCTTATAGCTTTTTATTCTCTTCTTACAGAATTCTGAGAAACTGCATCATATATGACAACCTTGCTTCAGTGGACTTCTCAAAATTTGTACAACTCTCTTACCTGTAAGTAACTTTTGACAAAAACTATGAGTTTACCATTATTGGGAAGCTGTTTGAAATCTACTTGTTTAGTTGCGAGTACAATGTGATGGTGTCGAACTTTTTGCTCTTCGTGTGTTTCTGGGTGAATCAGGGACTTCAGTTTTAACCGCATCACAGGCGAAGTTCCTCCAACCCTCCTGAACCTGAGTTCGCTCAGTTTCCTGTAAGGAAATCAGTATAAAATCGAATGCTTTTATCAGTTCTATTTCAAGTAGTACTATCAAATTTCCCCATACTAAAGTTTATAGGAACCAGATTTCTTGGGAGCAATAGCCTCTCTGGGAGCTTGCCAGACATAAAAAGCCCTTCACTTAATACTATGTAAGTTGTTTTCTTCTTTCGTTTCAAAAAAATGTTTTCTTCTTTTTCATAATTCAATTATTTTTAATCAATTTTGTCAGTATCAAACCTTCATACTGACAGTATGTATGTCCATCACTCTGTGCTACATGAAAAATTGGGTTTTATTTAGCTTATATGTGTTGTGCGACGTGTGTCTTGGACTTTCTTTTTCTTCCTCTTTTTGATGAATATATGCCTTCATCTTTCTTTGCAGAGATCTGTCGTACAATATGCTCTCAGGAAGATTTCCTTCTTGGGTTAGCACGAACAATTTACATGTGTAGGTTGTTCTCGTCTAATGTCCTTTAGAAGGCAAAAAAAAAAAATGTCTACTATATGTTTAGTCTGGACTGTGAAACTACAAACTATGATGCTGAACATGATAGTTTGTGACCTAACTGTCTGCATTGTATTTCTCTTAGGAATTTGGTGTGGAACAACTTCGTAATAGATAGCACCAACAGCAGGTTTTTCCCCTTGCTTCATTTAGTTCTCCTTCGTCTCTATGAAACACTGAAACACCTAATTTAACTATATGTTGAACTATCTATTTTGTTTGTAGTATTTTGCCTTCAGGACTAAATTGTCTTCAGCAAGATACTCCATGTTTTATTGGTTCTCCATATTGTGAGCACAGGAGCCCTTATCTCTTCATCCTTCAGCAGTTCCTTCCTTGGGAAACACTAAAATATGTATCACTTCTATATTTTTGATAACCTGTAGCTTCCTCCTTTGCGGTCGACTGTGGTGGTAAGAGACCCTTTAGAGGCTCAGACAACTCCATTTACGAACCTGATGATGCCAGTCTGCAAGGTGCATCGTACTACGTTACGAATTCAACGAATTCAACGAGATGGGGTGTTAGCAACATCGGGAAATTCATGGATGCCGCTAATGGGAGTTACCTAATAGACGGTTCTTACCAGTTTAGCAACACCGTTGATAGTGAACTATTCCAGACAGCTAGAATGTCACCCTCTTCATTGAGATACTACGGCATTGGGCTCAAGAATGGCACTTACAACGTTGTACTTCAATTTGCAGAGTTCTTTTTCCCAGATAATCAGACCTGGAAAAGCTTGGGAAGGAGGATTTTCGATATATACATCCAGGTGGCCTATTCTTGAATATACCAGCGAGTGATAATCTATTTATTGGGCTGGGTCTGCGTGTGTTTGGCCCGTAGGCCCATGTATGTGTGTATGTATACCAATAAGCAAGAGAAACAAAGTGACTAAATCCAACCAACTTTACTCTTCAATATACTTGACAAAAGTGTGGGAATGATTTCTATTGTGTTTTATCTACTGAATTGATTCTAGAATCTGTCCTTTTCTTTTGTAAATTTTAAAATATTTTGCTGGCTTACTTGTTGCAGGGAGAACTTAGAGAAAAGGATTTTGATATAAAGATGCGGGCAGAGGAGCAATCTAATGCTGTCGTTCAGAAGCCGTATGTTGTTGCAGTTACGAGAAATTTCATGGAGATTCATCTCTTTTGGGCTGGAAAGGGCACTTGTTGCATTCCTACACAGGGGTTCTACGGGCCATCTATCTCAGCATTAAGTGTATCTTATTATGGTACTGTTGACTATCTCAGGAGGCAACTAGTTCCAAGATATAATCTTATAATAATCCATTTTCTATTATCTTACTCCTACTGTAGGTAGCAACAATGAAGGGGATCCTGGTCCGAAGAAAAACAGTACTGGCGGTGAAAATACAGGTAGCAGTAAAACAGGTTTGGTTGTTGGAGTTGTAGTCGCTGCTGCAGTTTTAGGAATTCTAGCACTCACGGGAATCTTTGTTTGGAGGCAGAAAAGAAAGAGGGCAGAGGTGGAAATGGAAGGTAATGCAAAGAATGTTGGAACTTTTTCTGATTCTTGTGGGAATTGAATTATTTTTTATGAAATTTTTATATTCCAAACTGGCCTAAAATTATTATAATAGTTATGGGAAGAAATGACACATGCTTCCTTTTTTGCCTGATGTGATGTTCTGCAGAGCTGTTCAGTATAGTGGGAAGGCCTAATGTCTTTAGTTATGGTGAAGTAAAATCAGCTACCGACAATTTTAGTCCTAGTAACATTCTAGGAAAAGGGGGGTATGGACTTGTTTACAAGGTCAGTTAAATTTCCTCCAAAAAAGTCAACTTTTTAGGGAAGCAGAAAATGCATCTTATGTGATTTGCGCTCATTTCGTTCTACTACCTAGTATTCTCTGTACTCCAGTGCAGACTAAGCAGCTCTACACTTCATTGCAGATTCAAGTAGTTAATTACGATTCGTAATCGACTAAATATAATGTACTTGTTGCATGCTGAAATCATGAGTACATGACAGAATGAGTACCTTTTTTGTGTACAGGGTAAGCTACTTGATGGGAGAATGGTAGCTGTAAAGCAGTTGTGTGCGACATCTCATCAAGGGAAAAGGGAGTTCATTGCAGAAATTGCAACCATATCAGCAGTTCAACACCGAAACCTTGTGAAGTTGCATGGCTGTTGCATTGAGAGAAATGCACCACTTTTGGTCTATGAGTATCTGGAAAATGGGAGTCTTGATCGAGCAATCTTTGGTAATTTTTTACTTTTTCTCGACCTCCTGAACTTTCAATGAATCTGCACCATGAAAAGCAGACCTCCAAGTTGCCTAAAACTTCAGTGAAAATGCAGGCAGGACGAACTTGAACCTAGATTGGAGAACACGCTTCGAGATATGCGTAGGCATTGCTAGAGGCCTGGCTTATCTCCACGAGGAATCCAGTATGCGGATAGTGCACAGGGACATCAAAACCAGCAATGTCTTGCTCGATGCTGATTTCATCCCCAAGATCTCTGACTTTGGGCTGGCCAGGCATTACGAGGACAACATGACTCATCTTAGCACCGGAGTTGCTGGCACTCTGTAAGAACATTTCTCACTACTCTTGATTATTCCAATGCACATTAATAAGTGAAAATCAATAAGGTAATCACCGTGGTGTGTTTTCAGTGGTTATCTTGCGCCCGAGTATGCCATGATGGGCCACCTGACAGAGAAGGCTGATGTTTTCGCTTTTGGCATCGTGGCATTGGAGATCATTGCTGGACGGACAAACTTTGATGAGAGTCTTGAGGAAGATAGGAAATATCTTCTTGGATGGGTGAGCTAGTTGATCAACATTTACATACTTATCCTGACTTAACATCAAAACAATTTCCATCAATTTATTTAGTAAACTAAATTACACTGCTACTCGCAGGCCTGGCATCTTCACGAGAGCAGACAGACACTTGAATTGTTAGATCCTAAACTCGCAGAATTCGACGAGGAAGAGTCTGCACGAGTTGTCAGTGTTGTTCTTCTTTGCACGATGGGTCTGCCTCAGCAACGACCACCAATGTCGAAGGTCGTGTCCATGCTTACTGAAGATATCGAGATGACCGAAGTGGATACGGCTACGAGGCCGAGCTACGTCCCTGAATGGCAGATCAAGAGCGGGAACGATGGCTTCCTGGCGAGCTTCTTCTCAGGATCGTCAATGCAACAGTCTTCAGGCAGCCAAGTCAGTGCGCCGTCGAGCTCAAGCAACAACCAAAAGTTCCATAGGGACACCTCCCCTCTGGCTCTGTCGCCTTGTTCGAGCAGCGAGATTGTTGAGGGAAGGTGACTGACAGCACAAGACTGCTGTTTTTGGTTGGATTTTGCCCTTCCCTACGTTGTGCCTTGATTTCTGCATGATAAGTATTGGGCTGCATAGTTGGAGACTGATTGATATACAGAAATTTGCTCTCTTTTTTTCAGATACAACTTTTGTGTTTTTTTACAATTTAGCTCAAACACTGCATGTTGTTCTAGTATCTTGTCTGTGACTCCTGATTGGAATAAATATTCGGTGTGAAGACAATCAATAAATCCAAAATAAATTACAATAGGGATAGACTATTGCACATGCGGCTGAAATTTTTTTATCTTTCAGTCACTTAAAATTGCACTTTGAATCACCTGAAGTTGCACATGTTTTTAATGGAGGGGGGCTGCAATTTTAGTTGATTGAGAGTGCAATTTCAGGTCACCTGAAGTTGCACTCTGAATCACCTAAAGTTGCAGCTGTTTTTTTAGGGGGGCTGCAATTTTAGTTCATTGAGAGTGCAATTTCAGATGACTGAAACATAAAAAAATTTCAGTCGCCTGTGCAATAGCAAAACTGATTACAATAACATGCAACTGTTTCTCATTAATTTTGACCGTTTGATTTCTGATAGAATGGCCAATGAGCACCTCAAATGGCACATCTGTTTTGTGTGGGTATTCATCCAAACCAAAGGAGAAATGGAAGGATGAATGATACTGAGCGACATAAATTTTGGAAGATTATTTGTTTGTGCAAAATCACCATCGATCCACTTGGCATTGTATTATTCAGAAGTTACTAGTGCTGACAGTGATAGATGTACATCGACATCGAGGAAGAAGAAAGATTCCAAGGTTCAACGCTGCCAATAGACTCGGGCCCCTGACGCAGGTTTGGATTTCAGATCTACGTAATCGTGACTAGTTAAAAACTCTGAAAATATGTACATGAGCTTTGAAATTGAAACTCAAAGGCAGAATATTTCTTGTATTTAAATACGATCTTTCTTTTCAATTTCAGCCATTAATTTCTTGCCATGGTTACGTATTCATATTCTTACGGTGTACTTTGTCGTTTTGGATGTTGTCATGATCATATACGACTTTCATAATGAAATTGTATTATAATATATATTATAAAATCTGATAAAAATTTATAATATTAGATAATTATTTTATAAGATAAATCAATCTATATATCGTATAGCCGATCTAAATATTTAAATATATATATTTATTTATTAAAGTTCAATAGTTTGGCGGCGCTCATTATAGGACAAGCTTTCTCATGTCAAGAGTAATCTTGTCAAGCATGCTTGAAAGCGACAATATAAAATATTTCAGTAAGTGAATGGTTGAGTTAAAAACTTAAACTGGTTTGTTTTCACATCTGGGCAAGTAACAGTTGACATCGTTTTTTCCTTGATACAGCAATTTTTTAGCAGATGTCAATATCAGTTGGATGTGAAGGATATGAATGCTTACTGTCAGATCCAGATTTTATAATCCGGAATCTACTGTGTTTCCACAGCACTATTCCCTGGATCAGTAGATAGTGCACACAGTTACAGTAATAGACATCAAATTACATATTATGCGGAAGCATAATTAAAATAATAGACTTACTCATGGGCCGATTAGGCCGAAATCAATAAATTGCAGCAGCGGAAGAACGAAGCACGCAAGTGGAACCTTCAGGACATGCCCACAGGCAGCCAACTGGAGGTTCGCGACCTAGCCCTTGACATCTTCATCTTCTCTACCATCAGGTCCAAAAGTATTGCCGAAGCGTGGTGATCTGATTCCTGCTTCTGGATTTGTTATGAGAGCGAGTGTGAGCACACTAACCACCGTGCTCCGCGAGCCAATACACAGAATGCAAATAAATAATATGCATGGCTTATCAAAGGAGAGGCTCGGGTTATTTTATTTGCCAAAAGTTGCTTTTTAGGAGCATTACTATTATTTAATCATAGTATTATTGTTGTTATCTAAACTCCACCTAGCGATTACTATAATTGACTTAGTCCACCAAATATACTTTTTTCAAATTGATTGCTGTCTAATACTCCAAACAGCGAGTGACATCATTTAACTAATCCACCGAACTCACACTTTCTGTATTCAGTGCTGTCTAAAACTCCAAACAGCTAATGTAATCATTTATTGAATCCACCGAACACACACTTTCTATATTGGGTGCTGTCTAAAACTTCAAACAGCGAATATCATCAATTATACAATCCACCAATATCTTTTGTATTCCAAATTCCTAACAATCCAATTCTTTTTATTGTTGATCCACAACCATAGTTTGTTTTTTCAATAATCAACCTTATTTTCCCATCATCTATCCCTAACTAACTCATTAGTATACCTCCACCAAAAATATCATTGATCAAGTCTATGATTCACTAGTATTCATCCACCAAAATACCATTGATCAAGTCAACGATTCACTAGTATTCATCCACCAAAATATCATTGATCAAGTCTACGATTCACTAGTATTCATCCATCACGAATATCATTGATCAAGTTTATACTCCAATAAATGTTATCATACCTCCAAATTCCCAAAAATTCAATTCATCTATCCAGTAATTGATCAAATCATATCCATCCCATTATCGCCAACATCTCCCAAGAATTTATATTAGTTATCAGTGCTATAATCCAGCAAATATCTTTGCACTCCCTAATTCTCCAAAATCATTTAAATCATCTATCTAGCTTATGTATTCATTTAAGATCCACCAATGTATCTATCCCAGAATCCACTCTATCGTGTCCTTTTTATGATCGACATGAATCCTCCAATATCTTTATGTATTCATCTATCTCCTTTACTCACGACTCTATTTATTCCCCCTTGTATTTTATTTTGCAAGGATAGAAATGTCATTATTTGAAATATAATACATAGAAATTTCCTGAGACCTAGCAGTTTTGAACAAAATCATAATGTTCAAGAAAATGCAATAATAATAGCGATCCAGATTCCATCCACCGTTACATGGCATCCGCACCATATGCTAATATTTCAGCGTTATAACCGCTTACATTACCACTGGGACGACACCCAGGACAACTCAAATTAGGGCTTTCCACTGCCCTTCACTTTTCCAAACTCATCCATAAAGCATTTTGAAATAGAACTATATCTAGTTAAGTTCCAATGTCCGCCCTTGACCGTGGGCACGGCTATTCGAATAGTTTTGACTCTGCAGAGTTTGTACACTTTCACCACAAGAGACAATCAACTCGTTGCCCCACACGATTCCTTAGTCATGTGGTTGAGCAGACAATCACAGTGACTTTTCAAAGTACCTCGCCCCTTCCATCATTTCACCCTATGGGTCGCTCCCACTTGCGGTGGGTCCCATACGTTGTGCGGGATATTCTCCTTCTGAACGTCTAGCAGCTGGCTACCCCCTGCTAGCCCGCCACAGCAGATCTTCACCCTCTACAAGTGTCCCATTCAAGCCGTCACACAGACAGCCACTTGCACTATCTCACCACCCTCTCCTGTGAGGATGACTTTCAGGGTCCGGTAAATCTACTAAGCCAAGTTGTACTTTACAGACTTGTGGTTGTACTGTTTTACACAGGAGGTCATGACAAGATTCAGTCCTTAGTGGTATCTGGGCGGTCTACCACTAATCCGCTTTGTGCTTCCACCGCACCACACTCACACCCTCGAACCATCTGCCCAGATATTCAAGCAAGTTGGGGTTTTTGGGATCATAAAATAATCATGTCCAAATATATACCAGTCATTCCCACCATGACTGTCCAAACCAGTTTCTCATGTTTAAAAATGACAATGATATTTGGGGCATTTCGGCGCCCCCGAGTATCTATGCAGTACTAAGCATGGCGTATAATTAGGGACTTATTTTCACAAGGTTACTATTATCATTTTGCTAGGGCGACAAGGTTCACACATTCAATTATTCCAAAGGAGGTATAATAATATTCAAGGTAAATAATGGGCATATAACTAGAATCTTAAATTAAACATGTATTTGCATATAAACTAACAGCATGCAATTTGATAATTTAAACCAAAGTAATTTGCAGAAAACGTAGGTTCAACATGATCAAAGTATTGACTCGTCCGGCGCGGTTTACCGCGGTCTTGAGCTCACACGATGCTTTCTCTTGGGTTTTTGGCGTTTATCTTCACTTCGAGCCTGACCTCACTTGATCCAATGAGTCTTCACGACTTCCAATTTCTAATTACGCGATAAACGACTGAATCCGAATAAAAGCAAATAACTCAAAGGATCCAAACAAATCCGAATAAACTTAATTTCGTTTTACTTTGAGTTAATGGGTGATTCGTGTGGTTTGAGTCAAGGCCGACGGTGGAATGCGATGACTTGATTTTATTAATAATGTTTTTTTATTTTTGTATTTATCAAGGAAGTTCCATGAGTTAGGTTAGACCTATGCGTAAATGTAAGACTGTAGTAGGGTGTTGAGTATTGCCTTGTCCAATGTTAGTTCTTACGAGTTAGGGTATGAGTTATATACACGATGTACATGATTTCTGGTTTGTCGAATTAATCTTATAGCTTATATTTTGGGATGTATTATTTTAGGTCGTGCTAATACTACCTTGTTCACTAAAAGGTGGTAAGATTATTTTAATTACCGATGACGTAGGAATTTTAGTACATACACCAACATGACTTTTAATTAAAGAGGCTCTTCGGATTAGGTATCGTAAATATTCTGCGTATATTTTAATTATTATTATAGTGTTGATATTATTATTATTGTTATTTAAATTTATTTATCTAGGGCCGAGCATGCTATACCAGGTTATACTTTACTATCAACATTCCACTGAATCTACGGTTGAGATTTATTTGTCGATGATACGCTAGTGATGACTACTATTCACATCGCTACATTAGGTAGACTATTTTTAACATCTGATGACCTAGGGGTTACTTTATTATAATGGCCACATACGTATATATCTTTCCAACAAGATAGTTCTACTTAAAGACGCCCTTTTGATTAAAGGTTGTTATCAACTTATGTACCTTTAGTTGTTATTTAGTGCAACTTAAGTCTTAAAGAACAAGATTGTTTATATATATATATATATATATATATATATATATATATATACACACACACACACACACACACACACACACACACACACACACACACACATTTAGGTGATAGCCTAGCTTGCTATTTGATTAGAGTTACCATTGGTATTTATTTGATGATGGCATGTTAAAGGTTGGAGCACATGTTTTAGTTATTATTAAGGGTAATCTTTAATCTAAATCCTTATTTTTATAGTCAAACATGGTGTCAAATTTATTTTCCTTAACTTTAACTTGAATGTCTCTATTAAGTTTAGAACCATCTTTTACTAATATCTTTACTTAATATTTAGATGACGATAAATAATAAAGGCATATTAATTATGCACCTATGGTAACTAATCAAATATTAAATCTTTCCAAAGGATGTGTAATATTAAGCAAGTTAAATAGTGGGAATAGATATAAGGGTTATGGTTTAAACTATGCAATGATTAATTCTATAAGGTTTATTAGTAAACAATGGCTTATGATATATTCTTTAAACCATCCTTATTTATTAAATTATCATTCCATGGAAGCATAAATCTAAACAAGATTTTTACTCAATTTCTTAACATGCCTTTAATTCATAATCTAAGCTTTAAGACAAGTATTCAAAGCACATTAGTTATTAACGTATGATGTTTGATCCACAATTAGATATTTAATAAGCTCATTTATACCTCAATCAATTTTAGTCTTATCTGTGGATTAATCTCATATTTTTCTTGATTTTTCTTTTTCTGAAATTACTATCAAAACAATCAAAAGAAAACCTAGTCTAAATGCTGCGCGATAGGGGATCGAACGCGGGCGCTAGCACTGAGAGCGTGCGCTGCTAGCCGGTTAGCCGTGCGGGTGTTACCTGATTGGGTGGTGGGAAGAAACGCAGAAGAGCAGAGGTTCCAGCGCCCAGAACAGAGGAGCTTGGGGGCGGCGCTTGGCCAACGGTGTCGCCGGCGGGTGGTGGTCGGGGCGTCGGCGGCGACGGTTAAAACGGGTACCCGTAGGGGAGGGGAAGCTTTTGGAGGTGGCGGCGACTTCCAGGAGGAGCTGTGGCGGGCCGGCGGCGTGAGGCTGCGGCGCGGGTATGGGTACGGTGCCGACGAGGTGGGGTGGTGGGGAAGCTCCAGCGAGATAGGAGCTAACTTCATGGTGGCCGTGCGGTGCTCTCGGCGTGAGCAATCGACTCAAGGTGCGGCGGCTCGCCGTGGAGCCTCGGCGCTGGAGCTAGGGAAGGAATGGTTTGCCGGCGAGCCACGGTGCACGAAAATTCAATCGGTCGGGGTGGGAGGCAGGGAGGAGGACGGCGGAGTGGGAGAAGGGCCGCATTGGCTTTATAGGCGGCGGGAAGGGGGCCAGCAACGAGCGGGGCGGGGGTCCTCCGGTCCTTGCCCGGGCGCGGGGTTCGGCGTGCGCCGGGTTGGCCAGGGCGAGGTGACGGGGCGAGCGGCGCTGCGCAGAGGGCCGTGGGGAGTAGCGATAGGACTTGAGCATGCTGCGTGTCAGAGGGGGCAGAGCACGTGCGAGCAGAGGAAAGAAATGGCGGGCGTACGCGAGGAAGAAAGGGGGAAAGAGCGAGTGCACGCGAGGCGCAGAGAGAAAGAGGAGTGCTGCAGGGCGCGGGCGGGGCCGGCTGTCAACGGGGAGAAGGCGCGGGATGGAGCGGCCCCGCTGGCAGAGGGGTGAGGTGGAGTGGCGTCTGGGCCGCGCGGGTAAGGTGTTGAGCCGGGCCGGCTTGACTCCCATTGTTTCTTTTTTTTATTTGTTATGTTGATTTGCTGATTTATTATACATATACACATATGTATATACAGGTATATATATACATATATATATATATATTTCATTATTTCTATTTCTGTATGTATATATATATATATATAATTTATTTGCACATGCATTATCTATATACATGTATATATTTCCTTCATGCCTATTTTGCCCTTATAATACTTGTTCAAAATTAAATGCTTTTGTTTTATTTTAAGTTTCTTCCTCCCTTTGTGGACCATATTTTTAGATTTTAACTCAGAATGTTTGGGTTTTCCCCTATTTACATATTTCCCTTTTATGGCATTATTATTAGTAGTTTTATTTTTCGAAGCTTTCTGAAATGTTTGAATCCTCCACCAAAATCAGAAAATCTCCGTAAAATCCAAATTTCAGTAGAACATATTGCAAAAATAGTTTAAAAGCTTTCCATTTTTAAAACTTAAATTTTTGTGATGTTACAAACCTACCCCCCTTAAATGAATCTCGACCCCGAGATTCCGGTAGAGCAGAAAGAATGGAGGTGGGTTATATTGGCTAGCAATGGGTTTCGGGGTGTTGCTCGACATATAGTTCCTTAGCTCCACAGAGAGATGAGATCTACACAATAGGGGTTAGCACTTGGAGAAGTCAAAAGGGGAAGAGAAATACCTTGTTCTCCTGGATAGGTCGTAGACTTCTAATTACTTGCTTTTGACATTGTTGTCTTCACGTCATTGTAGAATGGGGTAGTTGCATCGCTTATTGGATATAGGGTTGTAGAATTTCTTATTGATAGGTGGGTAGCAACGGTCTGATTAGTTCTAAGTCCAGATTGTTGCAGTCCAAAAACATACATCGTAGTAGTTCTTCGGCAGTTCTGTCTCGTAGTACTACCCCCCTTAAAATGGGTATCACTAGTCATCATTCGTCTCTTCTAACTCCAGGCATGACGGGTCCTCCGGGTAGGTAAGGAGAGAGTGTTAGCAGGGCAGAGTCTCAAGTCTTGGTCTTTGGCGATCCATCACTTTGCTTCAGTAGATTTGACTGGGGTTGTAGCAAATGGGGTCAGAGGGAATAGCATGAGGTAAGGATTGAGTTGTGAAAATAAGGTAATCCAAACCCATTCTAACTTTAAAAGAACACATCCAGGGAGCTGGAGTGATTCTGAGCCACACAAATTTTTAAAAGCAAGCTTTTTCCTGTGACTGCGAAATAGGGCGCCCGAGGGCAAGAAGACAGTGCACAGGGACCAACGAAAATCTTACGATAATACAACGTCTACTCGGGAAAGCACACATAAGGGGCATAGGGTTTATCGGCATAGTTCGTTTAAAACGGGACCACCTTATCTTCACGATCATCTTCAACGTTCCTAACTTTAAATTTTTGGAGTAAGGGTACGAAAAGAGGAACATTTTTTTTAATCAATAGAGAGAAGAGGTAAGTATTTGGGGGTAATTTGATTGATATCAGCACTTACTCTTGTATTATCATTTTGAATTTGGGGTAAGAGAGCTTTTAAGAGTAAATAGGGCTCAGGCAGCATATAGATGAGAGGGAATCATCTAAGAGACATGAGAATGAGCAATACTGTTTATATTTTCAGAATTAAATATTGCAGGAAATAATTCTAGTCATGAAACTAACGGCCAGGCTAACTAGGTCACGGCCTGCAGTCGATATGCTCTGATACCATCCCTGTCAGACCCAGATTTTATAATCCAGAATCTACTGTGTTTCCACCGCACTATTCCCTGAATCAGTAGATAGTGCACACAGTTACAGTAATAGACATCGAATTACATATCATGCGGAAGCATAATTAAAATAATAGACTTACTCATGGGCCGATTAGGCCGAAATCAATAAATTGCAGCAGCGGAAGAACGAAGCACGCAGGTGGGACCTTCAGGACATGCCCACAGGCAGCCAACTGGAGGTTCGCTACCTAGCCCTTGACATCTTCATCTTCTCTACCATCAGGTCCAAAAGTATTGCCGAAGCGTGGTGATCTGATTCCTGCTTCTGGATTTGTTATGAGAGCGAGTGTGAGCACACTAACCACCGTGCTCCGCGAGCCAATACACAGAATGCAAATAAATAATATGCATGGCTTATCAAAGGAGAGGCTCGGGTTATTTTATTTGCCAAAAGTTGCTTTTTAGGAGCATTACTATTATTTAATCATAGTATTATTGTTGTTATCTAAACTCCACCTAGCGATTACTATAATTGACTTAGTCCACCAAATATACTTTTTTCAAATTGATTGCTGTCTAATACTCCAAACAGCGAGTGACATCATTTAACTAATCCACCGAACTCACACTTTCTGTATTCAGTGCTGTCTAAAACTCCAAACAGCTAATGTAATCATTTATTGAATCCACCGAACACACACTTTCTATATTGGGTGCTGTCTAAAACTTCAAACAGCGAATATCATCAATTATACAATCCACCAATATCTTTTGTATTCCAAATTCCTAACAATCCAATTCTTTTTATTGTTGATCCACAACCATAGTTTGCTTTTTCAATAATCAACCTTATTTTCCCATCATCTATCCCTAACTAACTCATTAGTATACCTCCACCAAAAATATCATTGATCAAGTCTATGATTCACTAGTATTCATCCACCAAAATATCATTGATCAAGTCAACGATTCACTAGTATTCATCCACCAAAATATCATTGATCAAGTCTACGATTCACTAGTATTCATCCATCACGAATATCATTGATCAAGTTTATACTCCAATAAATGTTATCATACCTCCAAATTCCCAAAAATTCAATTCATCTATCCAGTAATTGATCAAATCCTATCCATCCCATTATCGCCAACATCTCCCAAGAATTTATATTAGTTATCAGTGCTATAATCCAGCAAATATCTTTGCACTCCCTAATTCTTCAAAATCATTTAAATCATCTATCTAGCTTATGTATTCATTTAAGATCCACCAATGTATCTATCCCAGAATCCACTCTATCGTGTCCTTTTTATGATCGACATGAATCCTCCAATATCTTTATGTATTCATCTATCCTCCTTAACATTCAATCCTACTCAAACTCCACTCCTGTGGAGTGCCTAGCTAAGTAGATCTTTCCCCATTCCCATAGGGTGTCTACCGAAGTAAGTCATTCTCCACTCTCATAGAGTGTCCACACAAAGTAGACCATAGATATCACAAAGGCTATCTATTTTCATGACATGAATGCAGGCAATGCAACATTTTTTCAGTTAAGCATATCAACCCATCACGTGCTATTAACCATTATTCGGCAACATATCAGCATCATCTATCCATGTTATATACCATTACCCACCATTCATCAATATGTCAATATGTAAAAGAAATAATCAACTTATGATAGCATGGTAGGTAATGCACCAAAATTCATCTAATAGCGATCACTGCCCCAAATTTACCACTTCACCTTGCCCTTACATGCATTGAGACATTTTTATCTAAGCCTTCATCATGTGATGTTAGCCATTATTCATCATCTCAACATAATCGTATCATGTACTGTTGTTATTACCCACCCTCATGATGAAACTAATAGTACTTACCACATTGCACTGATTTCATTTAACCAAAATTTTGTTACCTACTTTGCATCATTGGTTCGTTACAGATATTGAAAACAAGAAGGTAAATTCACAAGCAGAGACATTATGAACTACCCTTGTCTACTATTTACCATGCACTTGCCTGTTTAGCCTTGTGGACAATGCATAGATGGCATGGATCCCAGGCCTGCCCCTGAACAACCATCATCTATTTCAATTCATCATTAAAGCAATACATACACATACAAGCGAATGACATCGTTCTTACGCACAAACCTGACATAAGCAATCCCCTTCTCACTGGACACCTTCCCGCTGTCCTGGTACTAAAACGAGCATCTCTTTTAAACCCAAAACCCAATATAGCAAATATTTCGGGTTGTATAATATACATAACTGTACTCATATAATCCTATTTACCATAATTTAATGATTACATCATCTAGACTCTAGTTTTCAGCCCCGAAGGCCATGTAGTCCCATACCAGCAGCAGCCATCTCGGAAGCTTATCTTCCATACTATTATGCCAAAATTGGCATTCCAGCATTAAAACTTTAGCAATTACTTATATTAATTAGCCTACACTGATTATTCACATTAATTAATTACCTGCACTAACCACTTACTAATTCATCATACACCAATTAATCATATATTAATTAATCTTTACCAGATCACCTACACTAATTAGCGCGGCTGCACCGAAACACACATGTGCTACACAGCCGCACCACATGCATTCCACTGCACGCTCACTGTGCACACACGCACACCTACTAGCTCTACTAGTGGTACTATTCGCCATTGACTACGACTGCTACTAATATCACTCCTGCTACTAGCACTACTACTCTGGTCCTCTCTCCGGGCGAATAGCAGACGCGTGCGCAGCTCTTGGCACGCCGGCCCTCCTCAGTCACTGCTACAAACCATTTGTGATAGTCAATCATAAAAGATTATATATTAATAACTGTTTGTGATAATCTGTATCATAGTCAATTCAAAAACCAACGGTGATGATTTCATGTCATTACTAACTCATAATCTCAGATAGCTCATAAAACCATCTATGATGGTATTTTTTAATTGTCTATGATAATTTTTTCTATAGTAGCGAAATCAAACCTGAAATTATTATAGTAACTATGGGAAGAAACCACACACGCTTCCTTTTTTGCCTGATGTGATGTTCTGCAGAGCTGTTCAGTGCGGTGGGAAGGCCTAATGTTTTTAGTTATGGTGAAGTAAAATCAGCTACCGAAAATTTTAGTCCAAGTAACATTCTATGAAAAGGGGGTATGGACTTGTTTACAAGGTCAGTTAAATTTCCTCCAAAAAAAGTCAACTTTTTAAGGAAGCAGAAAATGCATCTTATGTGATTTGCGCTCATTTCGTTCTACTATCTAGCATTCTCTATACTCCAGTGCAGACTTAGAGCATGTACAATGCAGACGCTTAGAGAGATGCTTAGCAATGAAAAACTGATTTTTCTTGCCACATAGGATAGATAAGGTGCTTATTTTGAAGCATTGATGCTTAAATAAGCATCAGTGCTTAGTAGGTGCTTATGTGTATAACTATATCTATTAATAGACAATATAGCATCTAAGCACCCATGGAAGAGATGCTTGCATCGGAGGAAATAACTTTCGCATGGGTGCTTGATGATGTGGCTATATTCTATCTCTTTAAGCATTCATATATAAGCATCTTACATTGTACATGCTCTTAGTAGCTCTACACTTCATTGCAGATTCAAGTAGTTAATAAAGATTCACAATCTACTAAATATAATGTACTTGTTGCATGCTGAAATCATGGGTACATGTAGGGGTGCAATTAGATCAGATTCTAACGGATATTAATTGTACCGTATTTTAATCCCTTTTTTCTCAGATTCGGAGACGGATACGGTATGACTGGATACGAATACAAATTCAGAGTTTTTTTATATGGTACCGTCAGAACGGATATATAACAATTTCAGATCGAAAACAGATAATATAGATAGATAGCATGTACATATAAAAAGAAACATACATTCAACCATAGTTGCAACAAACATACATGATAATAACAGAAAGATACTTACGTCAATCGAAGATGAGCGCCCATAATAACTGAGAAAGAAGGCGAATTTGAGGAAACACTGTTCATACCTGTGACTTCTACAGTGGCTCCTGCTGTAACTCCTTCGGCTCCGTCCACGACGAGGTGGTGGGGACCTTGAGTAGCTTCTCCCTTGCCTGTATTTGCGAAACTTACAAATCAAATGTGCACTGAAAAGGGCACAAGCAATCTCACTAGAGAATTCAAGAAAATACTTGAGATTCTTACGGGTGTTCTGGCAGTTTCTTTCTACATGGCCCATTTCTCCACAGCGATAGCACTTCTTTTTCTAGTCACCAGCATTGCCGTCACGAGCCCAGTGATCATCTATCCCACAGTTGAAGCAGCGGCCAGAACCAGGAGGGTCCTCTGCGCCCATATAATCACGGGAATCTCCTGGACCACGCGGGGTCTAGAAAAGCAACACAAACATGTCATACGAAGTAGAGAAGACAGCAACAGGAAAGCAAAGTAAACAGCAAAGGGGCAAGCAACAAGTAAGCAAACAACATTATCATCCCTGGCTTTACCTCAGGACATCTCCGGTGTAGCCACAAAATACACATAAAAAGGTACATAGAATTTGGGCAAATATTACAGTAATAAAGAACATTGATAAACAACAATGGCTTACCCCTTTTGCAAACTCAACAATGAGGCGGCTCCTGTCAAACTCTCGGCCATCAAGTTCATACCTTGCATCATCTGCATCCCGGGGATGACTAAACTCCTGCAATATAATCCAACAAACCAAAAATAGGGGTTTCAACTTAAGCGGTTTGTCAGACATCCTTCTGCTATAAGTAACTTGTTAGTTATTCCATAATTTAGTGATGAGCTTTCTTAGCTGAAGTAGCTACTGGAGCAACACCGCTCAATAGGCATGAATTCCAAAATCCAAATAGATGGCAATTACAATAGTCAATAATTCTGTTAAATGGTCAGTGCATAACCATAGCAACTAAGTAGCAAATTGAACTACACTAGTGGTCAGTCTTAAAAAAAAAACTACATATCAACTCTGTTGTTGTCTTGCTGAGCTTTAGCAATCAATTTCATGGCAAGTACAGTGTGATCTGCAGTTCAAATGCTTTTTTAGATAATGGAACAAAGTTCCAGCTTCTACTTTCTAGGGAGAAAGTACACAGCTGTTCAATACAAAACCGAGCACATAGGCTCCAACTCCACAAGAAATCAAACTACAAATAAAGAAAGGAGAGGAAAGAAGCTACGCTTCAATTCTATTCCTAAATTTCCAACCGAACTTCGCAAAAACCTCCATGATTATGGTCTCCAACAATCTGCATCTATTTTTGAGATTTGATCTCGCTCTAACTCATGTTGAGCATAACAACTGTTTTTTTAAATGGTGCAGATAAAGACATAAATGATCAAATGGTTGGGTTCAACTTAAAATCTTTTTAGGAAAAATTTTGCAACTTGAGATGGACTGCATACCTCTCCCTGATTTATAAGCAGTACTTGTGGAGTAATTGCCTTTACAGCTGAACAGCCTCCTGCGATTGAAAAATAATTTTCAGTAAGGCCACTTAAAGAACATATGGACATACAGTAGGGTAAGAATTTCTGTTGAAGGTGATCAAATTGTCAAGCAGTGAACTTTAGCAATAAGGCCCGGGGGGGGGGGGGGGGGGGGTTCGCGGCAAGGGGTCACGGTCACGCTGGCAGCGCAATATTAGGTGGGTTTTTTTAAACACTAGATTAATTTTATAGATATTTTTTTAATCTATTTTTTATTTTTCTGTCTTATCTGTGGTGTTGTTTATAATGCATAATAAGACTAGAGGGTAATGACCTATTTATAGACTTCACTTCTAGGTGTTATAAAGTGATACACTTGTTTCCAGTATCTCGTGAGACTTCTGAACCATGTCACCAATCACGATTAGACAGGCCAGTTTTATCAGTCTAAAAATATATTAGTCCCAAGCACACATGTGTGAATCATGCGCCATGATCAGATTGTTTATGAGATCAATTCCAATCTGATCATGTGGATCAACAGTCTACAGAGCCGATCCTACAAAACAAACCCAGCTATTCCACCCTGTGTTGTACCCAGGTTAACAATTGCATGCATATTAAATTCCAGTAGACTTGATCTCAATAAATGTCTACCATATTCCAACACAGCCGTCCTCGGTATCTTCAGTATTAATTCCTTGAGTTAAATTCCGTATCAAAATATTCCCTATCACTTACATCAATAATATGAATAATTCCATATTGAGTAAAATAAATAATAACCACAATAAATATTGAAAGCCATATAAAAATCCCAACATCTCCCACTTGGCTGAAAATATTTCAATCAATAAAATGAAGCTCCATGTTTTTAACATGCTAAGAAATAATTCTTGACTAACTGGCTTAGTCAGTAGATCTTCATTCAATGTGTTTACTTTTACTTTGAAATAAGTGATAGGTTGTGATGCACTTTCCATGACCTTAAATGATGCAAAATATTCCCTTAGTCATAAAATTTTCTTTGTTATTTTAGATGCAGCAATGTATTTAACTTCCATAGTAAAATGAGCAATTGTATCATGTTTCCTGCTACACTACGAAATAACATCTCCTGCCAAAGTAAATAGATAACCAGAAGCAATTTGCTAATCAGCATCAGAATAACCTTGCAGTTGAAGATTATGGCCATCAAAACATAATAAATAATGCATATATTCTTTTGATATAACACAGTACATATTTGATTTGTTTCCAGTGCTCTTCCCCAGGTTTCTTTTGATATCCACTAAGAATTCCAACGGCATGGCTAAGATCAGATCATATGAATAATATAGCATACATAAGACATTCCAAAGTTGAAGAATAAGAAATTCCATTCATTCTAGCTTTTTCCTTGGGATTATTTGGACATAATTCCTCACTGAGTATAGTTCCCTTCATAATAGGTGCATTAACAGGTTTACTGTATTCCGTAGAAAATCGTTTAAAACACTTCCAAGGTATACCTTCTGGGACAACCCAAAAAACCTTTTATCATGATCTCTATGTATTTCTACTCCTAAAACGTAGGAAGCTTTTCGCATATCTTTCATATCAAATTTAGAAGTTAACCAAGTTTTCACTTTCATCAATGTATTTTTTGTCATTAGAAGCAATGAGAATATCAACACATAAAGGCAATAAGACAAAACACCTACTCATAACTTTTGTATATATGCAATGATCACATTCCGTCATTGAAAACCATATGATGTGATAGAATTATTAAATAGAATATACCATTGATGTGAAACTTGTTTAAGACCATAAATTGATCTATTCAGTTTGCAAACCTTATTTTTATTTCCTTTTTCTCTAAAATCTTCTGACTGTTTTATATAAATTTCCTCCTCTACAGGATCATTAAGAAAGGCAATTTCAACATCCATTTGGTATAATTCAAGATCACAATCAGCCGTCAAAACACTAATAATACAAATTACAGTAAATTTAGCAACAGGAGAAAAAAGTTTTCACAAAGTCAATATATTCCCTTTATGTAAAGTTTCCACAAAGCCAATACATTTTCTTTGTGTAAAACTTTCAACAAGTCTAGTCTTATAATTTTCCATTAAACCTGCTACATTCAATTTTCTTAAAAACATATTTACAACCTATGGGCTTGTGGTTGTTGGTAGATCGACAAGTTCCCAAAGTTTATTCCTCTTCATCGAGTTTAATTATTCCCGCATTGCTTCCATCCACAGTTTTGGTTCTTCCTCTAAATCTAAAATTTTAGAGTGAACTTCCCCAAATACAAATAATAATTATCTAGATATTGGGGTGTACCTAAATTCCTCCTACTTTCCTAAGCATGTTAGTGTTGGAAATTTGATTTGTATTTCCTTCATGAGCACAATCTCTTTTAGCGTGAGAATTAATACCAGATGTATCTATCTGTGTTTTTGTGGAGTTACCAATAATTTCACCATTGCTCACTTAGCACGGTGAGGTGTGTTTAGATATAAAAGTATTACATTCTTGCTTTTCACCAGTTTATCCTTTTTTGTATCATAAAACCTATACCCTTTTTATTCTAAAGAATAACCAATAAAAATTCCTGGCATGCTTTTAGGCTGCAATTTTGTACGGATTTGATTTGGCACTTTAATTTGTGCATTACACCCCCCAAACTGCTAAGTGACAAAGTGATGGCTTCCTTCCAGTCCACAACTCATAAAGAGTGACTATTACAATCTTAGATGTAAATGATTTAATAAATAAATAGCAGTATGTAAAGCTTCACCCTAAAAAGATAAAGAAAGATTTGAATAAGCCATCATTGATCTAACTGTATCCATAAATGTTCTATTCCTCCGTTCAACAACAATATTTTGTTGCGGAGTGTAAGGTATGGTATAATGATGAATAATTTCATGATATTTATAGAAATAATTTAATATTCCTGAAGTGTATTCTCCTCTATGATCAGTTCTTAAAACTTTGATCTTTCTATTTAATTGATTTTCCACTTCAGTTTTAAATGTCTTCAACATATCAAAACTTTCCAACTTTTGTTTAAGAAGATACACATATCCAAATCTAGAATAATCGTCAATGAACATGATAAAATAAATCTTTTGATCTCTAGTAGGAATAGATATTTCACCACAAATATCAGAATGAATAATGACAAGAGGCTCAATAGATCTTTCCGCCTTTGGAAAAAGTGCACGGGTCATCTTACCCATTATACATGCCTCATAAATACCAAAATCCTCCCACTTAAAGTGCAGAATTTTAGAATTAATAAGCCTCTGAATTCTATTTTTAGATATATGACCAAATCATAAATGCCATAAATATGACTCTGAGCATGTGTTACTATCATTAATATTCCTCACTATGGAGTTATTTTCACCAACTAAGCAATCAATATTATCATCAATTGATAGTTCATCAAGAAAATAAAGACCATCATGATGAATTCTGGTATGCACTGATTTTTCATTGAGCAATATTTTAACTCTTCTTTTTCCTAATAGTATGTCATAACTAATAGATTCTGACTGAGCAACAGAAATTAAATTTCTTCACATGCTAGGTGAATATAAAGTGTTCTTTAATAATAATTTTCTTCCATTGGAGAGTTTTAGGACATAATTTCTAGTTCCAAGTACCTCAGCATTAGCCAAAAAACATATTTATTTTTCCTTGGAATTGTTTGCATAGAAGTAAAAGCTCTATGATCTGTAGTAATATGAGATGTAGCACCAGAATCGATAACCCAACTATTTGGAAAAATAGTAGTAAATAAAGATTCAGTGCATACAAAAATAATAAACATACCGTCAGGCAAATAATTGTCTTTACTTAATTGGTTGATTATTTTGATTCCTTTGCTCAATCTGTATCTTCTTTATTCTGTAGTCTGCTCTGAAAAGCCTATACTGATCACAGTTGTGACCTCATCGTGAAATCCAACGGGCTGCATCTGACCAATGCACGCCGATCAAGAAAGAAATCACCGCGCAACGTGTTTCCAGATGAATAAAAAACAATTCTAACGTGAGTTAGAACTCGCACCTCGCACCGTGTGTGCAGACGCAGCCGCATGAGAGCAAGGCTAATAATACAGCCTTCAGCTGGCTGTATGGACACTTACAACCCACTTATCAGCCCATTCATATAATAGTTTACAACCAGCTGAAGGCTGTATGACCCACCCCTTTCTCTCACAAAGTTTCTTGGTTCTTGTGCTTCAGCTGACTGTAAACTTACAGTCCACCTCTCTTCTCTCTCCTCCACCTCAACATACAGCCTACTAACAACCTCTTATTATACTTGCTCTGGACAGCCTTGAATATCCATAGGTGGATGTGGCTGTTCTGACTTTGCTTCACGTTGCTTGAACCAATTATCAATTCTGACGTGATTGTATCACATAAGATAAGTGCTTTGATTCCTCCATAGGGTAGGCTCTGCAGGCTGCTTTGGACGGCGTTGTTGTGTTCAGTTCCTCGGGAGACGCACGCATTGATCTACAAGCTTCACGTCCGGGGATTTTGATGACGGCTGGTGCAAGATCACGACTCGCCCGTGCGAGACTCCCACGGATCCGTGCGAGCGTCTCCCCGCGAGACTGCGCTCACACCGAACGAGGACGGCGCGATGCGTTGAGGACGTCTTGCGCGAGGACCGAGGCGAGGAAACCGTAGTAGGAAGAACTCCGCGCGGCGCACGTGAAAAAAAACTTGCACTAATATCGTTAGTTTTCTAAACTCTAGATTAATTTTCTAAAGATTTTTTGTCTACTCTTTATTTCTCTATCTTATTTATGGTATTGCTCACAATGCATTAATAAGGATAGAGGGTATGGACCTATTTACAGACTCCAGTTCCAGGTGTTATAAAGTAACTCATCTGTTTCTGGTATCCCATGAGACTCCTGAATTATGTCACCAACCACGATCAGACATGCCAGTTTTATGAGTCTAAAAATATATTAGTCCCAATCACACATATGTGAGTCATGCGTCATGATCAGATTGTTTATGAGATCAATTCTAATTTGATCATGTGGGTCAACAGCCTGTAGTGCCAATCCTTCAAAACAAACCCAGCTATTTTGCCCTGTGTTGTACACGAGTTAACAATTGCATGCATATTAAATTACAGTGTACTTGATCTCAATAAATATGTCTATCATATTCCAGCACAGCCGTCTTTGGCACCTTGAGTATTAATTTCTCGAGTTAAATTCCGCATCAAAATAATCCCAATCACTTGCACTGCATCAATAATATGAATAATTCCACATTGAGTAAAATAAATAATAACCACAATAAATATTGAGAGCCACATAAAAATCCTAACATTGGGGACTTGCGCTGGCGCTTCGTGGCGTCGTTTTTCGGCGACCGTGACTTGGCCACGAGGCTATTGAGGGGCGCACGGGGGCCGATGGGGACCGCTGCTCCAACGTTGCCTCCGCCGTCGCGGAGTCTGAGCACGGCGGTGGGGGAGAGTACTCTTCCTTGTTTTCATCGTCGTGTCTACAGGGCAGCTGCATCGCTATGTTTGGGTGCCGGTGACTTGGCTGGTCGGGAGAGGATGGGAGTCCATGACTCAATGGGCTGGGCGTGGGGCGCCTGGGCCAGCTGTTGGGAATTTCTAGATATCCGGTTAGATATTATCCGAATAACTATTTATTATTGCTATTCGGTCGGATAAAGGTCCTCTCAATTTCGCTACCAAATTCAAATCTAGCTATCTGGTATCAACACCAAATCTGATCGGATATCGAATTCTCTTCCTGAATTTAGTACCGAATCGGTTGAAAATTATCCAACCCACTTGCACTACTACTGTTGACATCGTTTTTCCTTTATATAACAATTTTCCAACGGATGTCAATATCAACGCTTACCTCGAATACTTCGTCCGTACCCGCAGACTTAGAATTTAGTGCATTTTTGTAACAGTTTTTTACTTACTGATAAGTTATCTGCAATTGTTAATTTAGTATCACTGTCAGAGAGGATTAGACAAATATGACATCCAGTAAAATAGTACAAAAAACAACAAAGGTATCTACTCCAGTCTTCTTCAGATAAAACCGGAGTGACAACATCGATATCCAAGACAAATCAATCGCCCTCTTTCAGTAGAATAGAAGGGAGTACTGTTGGAGATACCGGTCAAAAGTAGCGTGCATTATTTTCTTGGTGAGGCTGCTGGCAGCTTTCACACCGATGTGAGCGCTGACCACCCGACTGAACTCTACCTCGTTGACCCGTCCGGAGCCAAAAGTTGATTATAACGTGTTAAATTTTTAATGTAACTTTTTCCTCTATCTTTTTTATTTTTTATTACCTATGAAGGTATAATGGTGCCTTTTATTATTTTATTTTTAATTAAATATCTTTAAAAAATTAATAGCTAACCGATATAGTGTTACTTTAGCTAAAAGTCATAACACTTTTGAACAAATCCTATGTTCTAACCGGTAAGAATCACACTTAATTGTTGGCTGCACATAAGTTCGCGCAATATCATTCTACCACCAGTCAGCAATTTACATAGTCTCCCTGCTAGCTGCCAGGAGAAGAACATGTCACATCTTGTGATCTTGATTGGCACAAACCAGAGATCAATTGGTTGTTCAAAGTGGGTGGCTACCTATGTAAGATGGTGGCGTTTTGCTTACACGCTAGTACTATGATTTGAACTAGCTAGGAAGGAATGTAACATCTATCGCTTTGCTTGAGGCGACATGCGTAAAGAGTTGGTCATCGGTTGCAACTTGGTCAAATCATCGTGCTCTGCATGCTTGATGCTTACTTGGTATGGAGAACTCAGAACTGAGAATCTTCGCATTTCAATTGGGAATTGGCATGTATCATGTATGCGGGTGTGCTGTATAATGGTAATATAACGAATTCTATCATACCCGTCGTAATTTGGGGTAGTCATGTAGCTCATTGGTAGTGTATAATGTTATGGTGGTTGAGATTATGGATTTAATCTCTTAGTGAAGGACCATGTGAGAATGTCTTATTTTATGATGAACCATTGCAATTTGGGAGATTTGAAAATTTGATTGGCAATATTGCTGGTCGATCAGAGGAAGGTTGGCCAGATTGGCGGTTTGCCACCAGTCTAACCGGTTAGTGCAGTGGTCTAACCGCCTGAGGGTTGGCGGTCTGACCACTGAGGATTGTTCAGATGGGAATTTTGGCTAGAATTCATATTTGTCGATTTTGAGTCAAGGAATGGGTTATGGTGAGTATGGTTAGTGATTTATGTTGTATGAGCTATGTTACAGCTAACGTGAGTAAGTTGTGAAGAACTTATACACGAAAACGATTTATTTATCTTTCGATGTGCAGGGTTGTTTGGAGTCAACTGTAGTCAACGGTGAGGATTGGGGTTAGGATCATTGAGAAGCTAAGGTCCAGAACGATCGAAAATGCCAAGTGAGATGGTGAGTTCAAGCATGGCACAAGAAAGGTGGGGAAAGTTGAAGGGGAGTTCGAGCAGCGGGATGACACCACGTGGCTTGCACAGTACAAGTAAGCCATGGTTCGGTAGAACCACGACGAGGGAGGCTTGGCGACGTGTGGCAAGTTAGTGGTGCAACAACGTGCGGCAGGCATAGCGATTGCTTGCAGTGGTTGGTGCTAACTGGGTCAAGAAAAGGTATTTTGGTAGTTTGACCAAAATACCAGAAACCATCTTAGATCAAAACTGCGGTACATGGGTGATGTGTTGGAGAGCGGTTTAAGTCAAAGTGGAGTCGGTTGGTTCAAGGCTAAGGATTTAGCGGATGCACACTTATGCGCTTTGAAAAACGTGCATAAGTGAACTTGTGTAAGTAAAACTCATATGTGTGGTTAATGGGTTCTCCTATTGTAACAGTGGATAGGATCCACTAAGGTGAATAGGTAGTTGATTGTCCACCTATAAAAGGGGGTTGAGATAGAGACATGTGATTAACCATCTAACCCATTTCGTGTGCTCTCTTCTCTAAGTTTAGGGTTAGGGTTAGAAAGTGAGTACCTTGTGTGCTCTTTATCCTCCAAAGTGAAGTGACTATAAAACCTATCTTCTCAAATAAGCAATACATCAAATGTTGTGCAACGCTTGAGTTTCTCTTGTTTTATTTGATGTGCTTGTGATTTTGGTTGGTTTTGATCTGTCATCTTCTCTTCTTGTGATTTTGCTGTGCCAAGGATATGTAAGAGATGGGGACAATCCTTGGGAATACAACTTCACTCATCTAGCCACTTTGATAGCAAGATTCACAAGCAAACTCGATTTTGTTTGACTTTGGCATCTTTGATCTATCTCTTGATCCGAGGGTTTTTGGTTTTGTTTCTATGATCTAATTTGTTGTGACGTGGGGAACATATCTAGACCCTTCTTGGTCATCATCAATCCACGATCAAGTTGTATTAACTGTTTGGGGTTTTGGTTTGGTTTTAGTACAACCTTCCAACAAACTGAAAAATGTCTCAACTATAGCCACGATTTTCATGATCATTTATTGGAATAGATTCACAATAATCTAGAGAAGATCCATGCAAGATTTCATGTCATTGGATCTACATATCAAAAGTTCTTTCGATTTTGATTTTTGAAATCGTGTGAAAAACACTATTTATTCCATGATTTTATTGTAGCAGGCGGTCAGACCACCATTGAAGGAGTGGTCAGACCACCATTTTTGGGCCAGTTAGACCGCCGAGTAATATTAGCTTCAAGGTTTTGCGTTCTTGAGTCATTTGTCCTGAGTTTTTGAATGAAAATTCTATTTTCTGTAACTCTGCAGTTGTATAAGAATAGAATCTTAAATATTAGGGGGAAAATTCAAGTTGACACCATTCACCTCCCTCTATTGCCAACTGGTCCAACACTTACTCTCTTGTAAATCAAAGATATGTAGTGTTTCCTTCTCTCTCAGCATAATTCAATCGTCCCTCTAAAAATTAAGCAGCCTTTCTAGCTAGAAATTTTTGCTGCATAAAAATTCTCAGTGTATTGACGCATTGCAGATTCCATTGCTATACAAACCTTGTGCCCAGTTTGGGAAGAGAAGAACAATACACTCAGAATTTCTAATTGTACAGCATTTCTCTACTGTGTTTTGCGAGCTGCGCTCCTGTGAAATGATCATTTCTTTAACAAGATTGTACGTTCTAGGATGACGCTCTTTTTTAAGACAGTTTCATAGATCACAATCTATTCAAAAGACACAATGCACAATCTTGGACGACTCTTTTCATGATTGGCCACGATTGTCGCTCGGCTCCAACCAGTCGTCGCCACAGCCGCCTCAACTTTTCAGCTTCTATTTCCCACGCTTCTCCGCTCCATCGAAGCTGCAAAGCCAGATCAGGGTTCGCCCACAGATGGTGAGGCGTGACGAGTTGGTGGCGATCGGGCGGCCGGCCTGGGCTCAAGAGTCAGGAGGCCACAATGGATTAGCGGTCTGGAGAGGAGAAGGTTGATGAGAAGGAACTTGGCGATCGGGCATAGATCAGTAGAAGAGGAAGGCCTCGATGGAGCTCGACAGGGAGGATGGCGTGGTTGCTCTGAACTTCTGATGTTGATTTCTTTATGGAAGAACCTTTCAATTCCAAGTGACATCCAAACAAAAAAACAAAAAGTCAATTGAAATTGGCTGGAATCAAATTACAACTCAAATAAATTTGAAATTTAAATCCAATTACAAAAATCAATTCCAATTTATGAAAGCCAAACGGAGTGGTAGAGATATTGTCAAGCATGCAAGCGAAAATATATACGAGATGTTGTGTATTATACATACATGTACTTGTTTTAGAATCTTTAGCCGAAAAGGCAGTATTTGTCGTGTGATTATCAAAAATAGCACTCGTCATGCGTAATTTGAAAAAAAAAATAGCGCCTCCACCACACGATCACTACGCGGGAGTGACCAACGGCTGACATGTAAACGATGCCGCACAGTGGACGCCGGTCACCATGTTGTGGGCACTGTAGCACTGTGCGGCGGGCATTGTAGCACCGCAAGGTCATCATGAGGTGGCACTGTAGCAATTTTCAGGAAAATTCATTTAAGTATACTTTTTGTAAGAATTTTTAAATATAGCAAATGGGCTCAAAAAATTATTAAAAAAAATTTGGAGCCTCCTGACACATTGTACTTACTTGTGTAATTTTCCATAATTTTATCCATTCTGAATTTTTCTTGAAATTCATTTACATATACTGTTTGTAGAAATTTTTTAATATAGAAAATAAGGTCTAAATATTATGGATTTTTTGAAGGCTCCTTACACGATGTAATTAATTATGTAATTTTTTTTAGAATTTTATATATTTTAAAATAGTCACATTCCAAAGAACGGTGATGAATAAACTAGGGTAAGAACCATTGTGTAAAACTGACTATTTTAGAACATATAAAATTCTAAAAATTACATAATCAAGTCCACTATGTAAGGATAGTTTAAAAAATCATAATGTTTGACCCTTATTTTCTATATTAAAAAATCATATAAATAGTATAATTAAATAATTTTTTTAGAAAAAATTTTGAAAGGATAAAATTATTGAAAAATTACATAAGCAAGTACACTATGTTGGGAGTCTTCATAACAAAATTTATAATTTTTAGAGCTTATTTGTTATATTTAAAAATTCCTATAGAAAATATATTTAAGTAGATTGTTTGAAAATTGCTTAGTGCTGCTACAGTGGCATCACCCGGTGGCTGTGTGTTACTACAGTGCTACTATAGACTCGCCGTACAATGTCTGTGCAGTTTTGGCTAATCTATACAACTACCATATGGTCTCGCTTATGTGTTGGTCGTGATCAGTTCCACACGGTGATCATGATTCCCACGCGGTGACCATACGATGAAGACGGTACGTCTACAAGTTTCACGTGACGAATACTTTTTATGCTAATGGTGCATCAAACACTGTTATTTCTGTCACATCAAGTGTGGAGGCAAGTGGATACATGCATGAATGAGTTAGGTTGATTCGTTTACCCACCAGGACAAGTCGCGGTTGACGTCTAATTTTTTTTCCTTGATAGCATTTTTCCAACAGATGTCAGCATCAGTTGATGTGAAGGATAAAGCTTACCTCCAAGCCTTCGCCGTGCACGCAGCCGGCAAAGAATTTGGAATTTAGGAAAGTTTCTAGCACGTTCCTTATAAGTTTACCTGCAATTGTCTATTATCTCTCAGATCAGTCTCAGTACGTGTCTGCAGACTGCAGGTGTTGAATTTGTGGCACAGTAGTGCACAAATATGACATCCAGTAAAAAAAAAAAGTACAAAAGATTAACAAAGGTAGCTACTCGCGTCTTTTCCAGAGAAAAGTGAAGCGACAACAGCCATATCCGTAGGACCGTCGCCGGCGACTAGGAGCTAAATCGGAGCCACTAAAATTTTAAGAAAAAATGTTCTCTCAAATAATTATGAGAACCTATAAAAAAAGATCAAGATATACAATAAAAACCAACATAAAAATCCTAACCAAAAGCTAGCATGGGTTGATGAAATATTTATAGGTAAAAAATAATCAAGATGACTTTAAATTAACCCCATACGTGCTAAAAAGCCAAAGAACAGTAAGAGCAACTCCAGCAGTAGCCCTCAAAACAGGGTCCCTACTTTTTATTTGAGGGCTCTCTCTACTTTTGAGGGCTCTGTTTTTTGGGCTACACTCCAGCAGGAGCCCTTAAATTCATTCTTAGAGGGGATGACACATAGGACCCACCCTCATCCTACTTTTGAGGGCCGAGGGGCAAAAAACTCACTCCAGCAGAGCCCCTACTTGAGCCCTCAAAAGTAGGGGGCTCCCTCCAGACCCCCCAGGAATGAGGGCTCGAGGGGAAGATTTGAGGGCCCCCTACTTTTGAGGGCTCAAGTAGGGGCCCTGCTGGAGTGAGTTTTTTGCCCCTCAACCCTCAAAAGTAGGATGATGTCTCAAGTAGGGGCCCTGCTGGAGTTGCTCTAAGACCCAAGACAAAACCCCAGGAATAAGGATACGCCAATATTCACACTACTCAAGATTAAAATCGAGCAACTTCATGAACATGCTATAGAAAGTGTCTAGACATATGAGATCTGGCCTCCAAGAGGTTTCTTATCAGGACTCGAATATATAAATCTGGATTCTCTATATATATTGCACTACTCTAGAATCATGCTAGTGCATACAGCGATAACATAGAAGAATATCATTCGATACTCATGAGTAACTAAGAAATAAGCAAATAACTTTATTATCAGAGTGACGATCTTATGGCCAACACTTATAATTAATAGCTTCAATGGCTAAACAACCCAATTAAACTATAGTGGAAACAAATAAGGTAATCTTCAAGTGTAAACCATCTATATGCAGCAGGCAATCGACTGGGGTAGTACGACCTAGTTCTCCATAATCCTTGAAGCAGTAGTTCTAATTGACCCTTGAAATGTTGATGAAGTCTTGAGCAACTGAGCAGCATTGTATATAGTAGCAAGGATGAGTACATAAAGTACTTAACAAATTGTGTAAACAAAATGCAGTATATAGATGCAAGGTTTATTACAAAGGAATGGCTATCCTAGCTTGTTTTGCATAAAACAAATTTGACATTTAAATACAATAAATAGATTAAAAACATACTTTGAAACAATAATAGTAATAACAAGAGCAAAACATTATTTCACACAGCCCATTTATTTGATTGACAAAACTTTTCCTTCCCAATTTTATTTTATGAAAATCTACCCCTTGTGTGAATCCTCAGGCACGTCTATGCTTGCAAACACGTCTATTTGAATAGTTTTATTAACACTCTATAGGGGTTATACAGCTTTACTTACAAGATATGATCAATTTATAGCGTTTTCAGAATAACACGCTTCCTTAGACGTGCCAATCAAGGGGATCATAACAAAGCATTTCAGAAACTTCACAATGACTCCTCGCATCAAGCTTAAACCTAGTAGCCTCACTCTGACATACACAAGTAGGCCCAAAGCTCAACGTTGGATTTGTAATCGGAAACTGTCGATATGATGTAGCCCTCATAAGTAGCTACACCCACCATCCTTTTCACAAAGCTTAACCAACCTGAGTAGTTAATATTAGAACTTGGTAACTTAGTGAGCTAGGCTCTTCTCATAGAGCATGTCACTACTACAAAAAGAGTCATCACAGATGGTTCGGAACTGTCATCGCAGACGATTTTTTAAGCCGTCTAAATTTATGGGTCAATGATAATCGAATGTTATCACAGACGATTTGTGAGCCGTCTGTGATAAATACAATATATACGGTTTGTAACTAGAACTGTCTGTGAAGAACACTATCATAGACGGCTCAAACCAAAAACCGTCTGTGATACTCACACATCACAGACGGTTCTATTTACCAACCATCTGTGATACTCACACATCACATACGGTTCTATTTACCAATTGTCTGTGATAGGAGAGTATCACAGATAGTTCTATATACCAATCATCTTTGATACTCGCCCATCACAGATGGTTGGTAGCTAGAACCATCTGTGATGTGTGAGTATCACAGACGATTTTTGGTTCGAGCCGTCTATGATAGTCCTTCATAGATGGTTTATACCACAAAATCGTCTATGATAATTCATTCTATACCTACAATTTTTTTTCTATTTTTTGGCTAGCCACAAGAAATATTAGCTATGTCGTTTGAAAATAAGCAAATACAATAGCAAACACAACAACACATTCTATTTCCATTAAGATTAAAATCCACTATTACAACATAATAAGATAACGATCAGGTTACGCATCAGAACACATCTCCTAATCCTACGAACCCAACTTTTTAACATGGCAAGAACATAGAAAAATCAGAGATCATAGTAGACAGTAGAAGCTCAACCACATCGACAAGGCCTCTATACCTAGGCCCTCTCACCCTGATGCAACGCGTGAGCTAGATGCCCTTGACCCCATCGTCGCCGGCGCCGACTTGAGCGCCATCGGTAGCTAGCTGCTTCTGCAGTGTCTTACTACCCATAGACTTGCATGGCCTTTACTTCATAAGGGCCATCAAGGTTGGGGTCGAGGAGGAGGAAGGTGAGGAGACTAGAGAGATTTTGAGCACGGTAGAGGATGAGTTTGGATGAGTATGTATAGGGGAGGGAGAGGCGGGAGTGGGAAAAGTTTTGGCATAATGGGCAGGAGGATGTAGAGGTGGAGCTACAATCCATGGGGTAGGGGTTGGTAGGTTTCTATTGGCTAGGATTGGGTCGGGGAGGATCAACGGGCCCAGCGATCAGGGATATATAATGATCACAGACGGTTTGAACCATAAACAATTTGTGATATATAATTATCGAAGACAATATATGTATATACCAGTGCAATGTAAATAGCTAGTCTCAAGGTAAAATAGCATAGTTCTATATGACTTATATATGCTCGTTAGAAAGATTTCGATGAGATATACAACTTTGCAGTTGAGGCGAACCCACAAATCCCGAATGGAAGATCGAAAATTTTGGCAAAAACAGAAACCAAAAACTTACGATACAAATTTAAAGCTAAAAATTGCAGATTTTGGGGGTCTTAGAGGGTGACTAGCACAAACGGGTCATTTTTTGGATCAAGCTCATCGTTAGCTTTCCAATGAATACAAGAACGTCGAAAATGTACACCATATGCGAAAGTTATGCCCATTTTACTAAAAGTGTCTCGAAACAAAATCCTACCTGGACTCAAGCCAGAGATTATGAAATTTTAGTGGATTGCGAGGCAGGAGACATACCACAGGCAGTTTTTAATAAAAAATCGTCTGTGATAACTTCATAGCACTTTCAAACTAGTCCAAAAGTTCTATGTCAACTGGATTATTGGATGAACATCCAATGGCTTTGCCGACATAGCACCTTCAGACCTGTCTGAAAGTTATCTGTCATCAGGATCACAGGCGGTTTGTAATACAAACCATATGTGAAGTATCACAGATAGTTTAAATAAAAAATGTCTATGATATTTGGCAATAACCATTGGTGATACTTCATAGACGGTACTCACCATTAACCGTCTGTGATATTATCTCTTCACAAATGATTTTTAGCATTGGCAGTAACATAGATGGTCTCTAAACCTAAATCATCTATGATTGCATTTAACACTAATAGTTTTCATGAATTGTTTGTGATGAGGCATCTAATATAAGCCTCTTTGTAGTAGTGTGTGGTTGTATGAGGGGCTCAGTTCAATGGCATATAATGTTAAGTCCTTTATTGACTAAAATGATACTAACCAATTCTCTAACTACACAAAAGATTCACAAAACTATCGCAAAGCATGATCACATAGTACTTTCTATTGCCCTAGTTTAAATCATTTATCCACCAGTTGATTGCCTTGTCTATTTAATAGGTTGGGATAGTCTTGCTAGTTAACCATCAACCATCCTAACTTTCCTCATTGAAGCCAAGTGTTTGAGGGTTAGGGTTTGAGAAGCGTGAGTGATGTGGTGTGATCTCTTATCCTCTGGGTGGAGTGACTGTAAAACATTCATCCTCAAGTAGCAATGTATTAACTTTATTGATCTCTCATGAGTCTCTTTTGTTTTGGCTGATGTGCTCTTGATTTGGTTGGTTTTGATCTTCTCTTCCCCCTTCTTGATCTTGTTGAATACCAAGGATAAGTTAGTGATGGAGATATATCATAGAAATAAATCCTCATCCATCTAAGCATCAGTATTGGCAAGTTCATGAAGTTCCTTGGTTTTGCTTTGATTTGACCCTTTCGAGTGATTTCTTGATCCAGTTATTTTTGGCTTGATTCCTTAGATGTTTTTGCTTACTGTGACATGTGGAAATGCATCTAGAGCCATCTTAGCCGTCATTCACCCATGAACAAGTCATTTACCATTTTTTTTGTTTTTTGCTTAGTTTTGGTGTAACCTTTCTTAAAACAAAAAATGGTCTAAACTTTGACAAAGGTTTTCTTCATCATTAATTTGAAATAGGTTTCTGATATTGATACGGGGTTGCCCAATCTTCTCGACGTAGAATCAAGATACTCATGTGGATTTGAAGAATCGTAGTGATCCTCCGTTGCCAATGCAAGAGTTAGCACTCTATAATTTGCCCAATCACATGTGCTGAACTTCACGACCGCCAGATGAAGTTCTATCGTGCTCTCAATTCTCAGCAGAAAGGTTGAACGATCTTGATTTTGACGAACTCCCAATTCTTCCCTTAAGTTGGTTCGGCTAACAGAAAGAACGAGAGTAATTTTCTGAATCAATCTATTATCAAAAGTGGTCTGAACATAATGGAGGGGGTGGCGGTTACTTAAAGCCAACCCTAACCTCACGCACGCACACACTTTGGCCTAAGGCCGAGTTCAATTTGGTATACGAGTCCTAAAGCAATTCGGAATTAAATACATGGCTGAATTAAACAATCTCAGCCCATCATTGGCACACAGGCCCACAAACTCCTAGTCGTGTGGTGTATGGGCCTCTTCTAAAGTCTTGGGCTGCGTAGAGCTTTCCCTCCTTTTGTCATGTGACCGTATGGGCCTCCTCCATTGTGGTCGCATAGCTCCCTTTCTCCTTGGGGCTGGCTAGTTGGTCCTTGCTTCCTTGTTCTTCCATTGGTTCAAAATTGAGAACACATAATGCATTTGCATTAGGTAGTATACCATTCTCATCTAAAGCAATAGATAATTCTCTAAGAAACAAAAGCACCTGTTGTTGCAGCAACTTAGCTCCTGCTCTTGTCATAGGACCTGTTGGAGCCTCATTACTAACTTTATCATTCACACTTGAAGTAGAAGATGAATATGTAGTAGAGATGTCCTCATCCGATATCCTAGAGAAGGTGCATGCCGATTTTCAAGTGATTTGGAGCCCTGGTTTGAGAGTTGACTAATTTTGTGGTTTGAACCCGGTTTTACTACAACAAAGCTTTAGGGGCTAAAAGGTCCCAACCTTTTTGTGATCTTATAAGATCTCTTGTTGTTTTAGGTTCCTAAGGTTGTGATCTTTGGTTCAAATTTCAAGCCATTTTGACCTTCTATGTGAAAGTTGTGTGGATTTTAGTTTTGTTCAGGCAGAATTTTGTATGCTAATATGAGAAAATGTAGTACCGCCCATTACATGATGGTAGTACCGTAGCGGTAGTACTGCACCTTATATGGTGGTAATACTGCTTAGAGGTGTCTAGTCCCATTTGTTCAGCTTTTCTTGGGGATTTCTCCGGGGTAATCTTCATATCTATTGGAGTGAAAGACTCTAACAATCTTAAGGCAAAAGATTTTAGAGAAACCATTATCAGTGTGGCTCCTATTCATCACCCTCTAGTCGTCATCTTTGGTCCTATAATTTGTATTAACACAGCAATGCATAATAATTTAAAATACAAGATAGTTTTGTAAAACTGGGCACAACATAATGAAGGTAGCACAACTTGTCTTGCTAAGCAACATTGTTGCTCTTTAATATTTGTCTTACTTTTCTTTCGACTTCTTTCGTTTTCAACTCCGTCGAACGAATCAAGAACATCAATGTCTAACGAGAGGAAAAACACAAATAAACATGCAACAGAACCATAAACGAACTCCAAAAATCAAATAAAAATTACTATAAACTAGGGCTCAATTTTATACGACTTTAGAGACCAAAAAAGCTCAATTAGAGATCATATAAAGGAGATAGGCTCCCAGAAGTTTAGCCAGAAGGCAATTCAGGAAATAAATAAGGGAGAGATAAAATCAGAGGCTTGCATGTAGGAACTGCTAAAATCACTTGAATTTTTGGATTAAAAAGAATTTAGAAAAAAGGCACTAAGGTTTACAAGTGGGCCGATTGTACATAGACTAGGTCCATAGAGGAGATCCTGGAGCACGAAGGACTAGGTGCATGGCACAGTCCTCCGATAGGCGAGGTCCACATGTTGGTTACACGGTCCATGGTGAACTAAGTTCATAAAGATTTGGATTTTGGTTTTGGCTCGCTGTGACATGTGGACGTTGATAGAGACACTGACACTAATTCAGTGACTTGGTGGCGCTGAGGTAGCAGAGTTGGTGTTGATGTGGATGGTAGCGACAACGGTGACATTCAAGAACCGAGGGTCACCAGCGATAGTGGCCACGATGGAGAGGACAGAGGGTCACATCTACAAGAGGAGGACACAACGATCATGATGGCACAAACGCTGGGTCCAAGGGTGCACGGAGGTGGCTAGCGGTGAAGGTAAAGTAGGGAGGCAATATCGATTCACAACAGCGGCGATGAAGTGAAGGTCCCCTAGTGGAGCAAAGGCTCGTACGAGGTTGGCGAGGACATGGCTAGGCAGCAAGATCCTTCCTTCATCTCCAATGGAAGCTAGTGGTGGAAACTCGAAGATGGCAGCGTAACAGCCTAATTTTGACTTCTAAACAAACATGCATGACTTTTCATGAATCTTAGAAAATTTGGTGCATTTTTAAAAAAATTCCAATGATTGGTTGGGGTTTAAGAATTTTAAAATAAAATCCATAGCACAAAAATGTGCAAATAAAATTTCTAAAATTAAATTGGGTGCTGATTGGGCTGATTCTCACCTGTCGGCCCAACCCATGCCCCGTTCTTCCTTCTGCTTTGTGGCCTAGCAATGCAGCCAAAGCTAGCTGGCCCATGCATGAGCCAGCCTGTGCCTCCCCTCTCTCGCATGTCATCACCATGTGGGCTTGGACCCACCTGTCGGCGCACTATGGATCTTCTTTCTCCCTCTCTTCTTCCTCATGCCAGCACACCACAGAGCAATGATAGCGTTCTGCCTCGAGCCAAGAGCACTGTGGCTTCGTCCCATCGCTGCGAGTTCATCTCGTCAACCATTGAAGTCTCTCACTCGCTTTCTCTCAAGCTCGGTGCCCTAAGCCCAAATGGTGCCCAAGACAATCTCTCCCTTCCCCACTATCAGAGTTGAAGCCACCCATGTCATGAGATGCGCCTTGCTTCATTCTTGTTCTTCCCAGCTTTCCCCCATTCTTTTCGCCTTCGGTTGAAGTGAATCAAGCTGAGTTCTTCAAGTTCAGCCATCGGAAGCCATCGTCGAATTCCTTCTCTTTGGTGAGTCTTCAACCTCACCATCGTACTTTCTAAGCTTGCCTCATCTTCACGTACCCCGTGTTCACACTCTCGTGCCCGATTGCCCCTAGGAGCAACGATTCCCGAGGAGCTTGTCATTCGCTGTCCTCATCACAAATGTTGTTTTTCTATTATCCATGATGAGATGAATAGCATTGAATTTAGCTTGTTTATTATGTTTTGATAAGCATGATTGGGATAGTTAGCTTTTGATGCCATCAGAAAGCACAAAAATGCCTTCTATCGCATTACCTGAAATAGGCTTGCTTGCTTAGTCCTAACCTTCCATAGAACTGCAATGTAGTTGGGTACCTTCAACGAAAAAAGATCTATTGCTTATTTCAGGGAATTATTATTTTTGTATCGGTAAGTTCTGTTTCTATATTATAGTTTTGTATTTGTTGTCTACTATTGTTTGGAGTCTGGGCGTTTTGAGGCGATTTGTTGACCAATATATATTAATGAGAGATGAGGATATATGCCTCTCTTGTTCCTCAACTTTATTGGTATACAATCGCTGGTTTCGATTCTTCTTAAGAAACAATCCCCTTTATGAAATCATTGTGCTTACGTTTTGTATCACCTTGGGTATATCCAATCCATGTGAACCTTGGAAACCATACTTACATTTAAGGCAAATTGAGGATGAGCTTGTATTTTGGATGCGACTAGTGTTCAAGCACAACAAGCCCCTTTCCTTTTCTAGTTTGTTAGTGTGCGTGCCTCCCTTTCTTCCTTTCCTTGTTCGTTCATCCTCCCCTTCCTTCCTAGTGACCCCTCACATCCCCCCACCGAGCATCGAGTGAGCATATCCACAGCTCCTGCCACTCCCTACCCCTTCCCTTCCCCTATAACTCAAGTACATAGCATTGTTTGGAAAAAAATAACATATATTGGTGTTTCATTGACAAGTGGTTCAATGCTCCACTCTCATCCTTAATTGGAAGTTGTTTTTTCAATTTATATGTTTTTTAGTGTTGGTGAGCAAATTTCATTCTTAACAATTATGAATCTAAAATGAAATGAAACTTATAGAATTATCTATTATATATAGCTTTTTTAAGGAAGGAATGTTCAAACAAATGGACATACATCACGCTCTATTTTTCAGAACTCAAGCATGATTACTTCTCACCAACTTGTGCAAGCTGCTAAAAATCATCGTTGTTCTCAAAGTGATAAGGTAATTGACACCCTTGTAATAACAAGTTTTTATTCAAAGCAAATTATGTAAATTAATATGACCAACTTTATAGAAATTGCAGTCTTCTTTAAATACCTATATGACTTTCTTATTTGTTGACATCTTAACTAACTACATATAATAATATTTGCTCCCAACCCTGTAGGATGGTCTTCTTTGAGTGAAGTGAAGATCAAAAGAATTGAAGTTGTATTACCGATTCGGAATGTGCCCTTGTCATGAAGAATGTAACGTCAAAATTTCTTTTCATTATTTACATAACCTATATAAATGCTTGGACATATAATCTAGGATGTTTGCCTTTAGAACTTGTACGATTGTTTGAACATGTAATCTTGCCTATTTGCTTCTAGTACCATCTAATTATTATGAATGTTTTGAATGTGTTACTAAATTGCTTCTATTGTTGGTTAATTGTCCGATAAGTTATCTATCTACTATTGTTGGTATAAAAATGATGTTAATATAATTAATGTGAAACAGTTTCATATATGTATGGTTATGTAAAATTTAATGTGTGGCAATAGGTTATTGCCATAAAATCCAGCGCGTTGCATTAAGCTATTGCCACAAAATTCAGTGCATTGCATTAAACTATTGCTACAAAATCCACCTTGTTGTATTAAACTATTGCCACAAAATCCAAAGCATTGCATTTAGCTATTGCCACGAAATCCAACGCGTTACATTAAACTATTGCCACAAAATTTAAATTGTAGTAATATATATGTGTTTCAATATTTTCTGTTCGGGGTGATAGAATGCTATCGCAACAGTACAATCATTGTGATATGATAATTTATCACCACGGTTTGTTTTTTTGTTGTAATGAGCTATTACCATAGGGCTTATTGCAATGCTAGCAATGATTTAATTTTGTTGCAAAATGTGCATATTGCAATGATTTTAGGTCTAATACAACAATTGTTTTTGTTGGAACAATCAAGTTTCCTTGTAGTGAGCTAGCAGGAAATAGCAACTCACAAATATGCATAAAGATCGTAGTGGATGAACTATATAGTGCTCATGTACTGACCCCTTTGCCTCACAATACCAGATCGAATTCAAGGCAAAAAGTGTGCCATCCTCTAATATCTCGATTCTTATTTGAACCTGTAGTGGATTATTCAGTTGTACGACTCCTCAACCACATTCGGCATAGCCATGCACTTTCTTAATCCAATCACATAAGGGGTCCAGAAATATATCTCCCGTTATATAGGAGTGGCAAATTCCATATTGATCGCTCACATTTATCCGCATGTTTTTATAGTATATCCGAAAGTTACCTTTATAACCACATAGTTATGCCATAGTGTTTGACAATGCCTAAATAAACTAGTATATTTGTAGAAAACTATGACGATCTCAAGTATAAGGATCCTACATACAGTTTGTACGATACCAATTGATGACACTTAAGAATATAATAATTCCCGCAGTGTCTCATGGTAGGTCAATTCAACATCATGCTCTCTAACATGTGTATACGTTATTGATTTGATATCCCCATATCTGTGATCCATGAAATATAATTATCAATCAATACATATGTTGATCTATAAATCATAATTATCCCACATAATGATATAATATTAGAGATAATTTAGAATAATATCAAAATATGAATAAAAAGTTCTATGAATAAATCATATACTTGTTGATCAATACAAAAGATATTTATTTAAGAGACAAAATAATATATTATCTAAAAAATCATAAACATAGAAGTGATACGATCATCTCTATGTTTATCTCTAGGGTATATTACTAACATACACGCATGATGCTTGCGTGGAACCCAGAACCCTCAAGTGTCAATTGTTTTTATTTTGAACTGTGATTCAAATCTCAATTGTGTATGTGTTTGAGAGAGAGAGAGAGAGAGATGAGGTGTTGGCCAGCTTGTGTGGCTGGCGTTGGCGTACTATTGGTTAGTCATGTTTGTATTGGCTTTTAAAAACTGTTTTTTTACAGTACCTAGTTTTAAACGGAGTGTCTTTCAAGACAGGATCTACTAGTCGATTATAGTATACACTATAATAACTTCATTTATATCAATCAAATTCATATGCGAGTGTCTCTCTCTATAAACTTCTCTACAAATTATTACTATTCATAAGCTAAGCCAAACGATAATATGAACAGGCTCAAAGGCTTGCAGCTGCTGCTCAAACTTAACCAGGCCATGACTAACTTTGGCATGATTCATATGTATGCGGGGTGTGGTGTATCGGTGTATGTTGCCAACATAACGGATACTACTCACCGTAATTTTTAGAGAGTAAATTAAAGATACGTGTGTTTTCTCTCGCTGAAATTCAATTGCCCCCTAAAAACAGTATTTCGAGAAATTTCTGTTGTGAAGAAATTCTCAGTGTATAGATGCATTGCAGATTGCACTACCACTTGCCTAGGATGGAAATAGAAGAACAGCACTGATACTCAGAATTACCAATTATAGTTTCTAGCATGGTTTGTTCGTTGGCATGGTCGCATTTGTTTTAACACGATTTTAATTTTATCACAGGCAAGATCAATTGTACAGTTTTAGGCTTTAAGCAATCTTTAATGATGCATGTGAGAGCTAGCGGCATCATGAAACTAAATGATTTGTTAGGCCATTCTCAGTGAAGAGTTTTATGACGTTGTTTCCAAAACTGTCATATCATGTAAAATGAAATGAAACATGGATGAAACATCCATCCTCATTGCATAGTTTTATTCTATTGTTTCATAGACATTTAATTTCATGACTCATATAGAGTTGGTAATTGTGTCAAGAGAGTTTCATCTAGATGAAACTCACTTCTTCTCTCTCTTCTTAAAAATGTTGCCATATCATTAAAAATGCATATATAACAGCTTATTAAATGCAGATGAAACTCCCACTGAGACTGGCCTTACAAACCAATGCACTACTACTAGTTACTACCAGTTTCAACTTTCGGTAGGTGTGGAGGCGGGCAAGTGGATGATTCTCTACATCACTAGATGTCATACGGGGATGTACAAGTCATAGTTGTCAACATCCTTGTAGCAAATGCGTTGATATTTCCTACATTTGTCACCGTCAGTTGATGCGATGGATGTCATGTCCAAAACTTAACTTTGATTTTAAATTCCTGGTAGCAATCCTGTCTCCTTTAATTTAGAGGATTTTTCCGAGCCGTTGAATAATACTGATATAACCTCAATTGACTTGTATGTATGTTCTGTCGGCATTATAAAATTTTGTTACATGGTAAAGCTGGGCTGGACATGCAGTGAAATTACATGAGGTACGAACAACGAGATTTTTTCAAAAAAAAAACGTAGGAGAGCAGCCGCGCAACATTGCATTAAGAAGAAAGGGGTTTAGTATAGCAAGAAAGGTAAATACACGCCGCTTTGGTAACCAAGCAGACGAAAGAACACGGATTACTTGGTCCATATTCAAAGTGGTTGACCACTCATGTAGCAGGACACTGCTCTGCTTCCACACTACAAAGCAGTACTACTAGTAGTACAATGAAGTTGGTAGGAAGACAAGCAAGCGAGCACGTGGCCAACTCGAAAGAGGTAGTTAGCAGTACATGGTTTTGGCTTATTGAAGGTAGCCGCCTTCAGTGCATCTTGGAGTCGTTAGCTCGCTGTAACTTGCATGCTCAAGCTGTGGCCTGGCGTGCATGATGCCGATGCTTACACAGTACTGAAGATCCAATTTTAGGCAGGTGAGAGGGGGAGGAGAGGGGAGGAGGCAGAGATGAGGCGTTGCAGAGGTGGCCATGGGCAGCTCGTGTGGGTGGTGCTCGCGTGCTCATGGGTTGCAGCTGCTCAGGCTCAGCAAGCGGCAAGAACTGATCCAGTCGAAGGTACGCACCTACATACGTGTTGCTCTCTTCGGAGCTTGCAGGTTGTCGCACTGCTTTTCCTCCTGTTTTTTTCATCGAACGATGCGCAGCTGTCTTGCGTGTTCTCGGAGAAAAAAAACCGTGCTGGTTTGCGTGTAACATCGTTGGCAAAACCATGCACTACGGGATATGGCACATATACATGTGCTATGTTCTATATAATTAAGCTACAAGATAAATTAGCACTTCAAGATCAGTTAAAGCTAGCAGCTTAAGGGGTGATTGCATTGACTTCTTTGTTTGAAGAAATCAGAAAACAATATAAACATCCGGTTTTTCGAAATGATTTTTTACTCCTTTCGCTCTGCCTCGCTCTGAGAATAAGTCAGAGGTTACGGACACATCATATACCCTACTCTCATTCTCATCTCGTTCATACACCTCTCCCTTATTTTCTCCATGGCTCGTCTCCTTCTTCGAAAAACCACTGTACTATTCACTTTTAACCAAAAAATATCAGTCACAACTAAAAGTCATCTACCGCAGCGATACGAACCAACTAATTCAGAGCAAGACATCCATTACTAAGGTGATGATGAATAGCTTTTTATGAGCTTGCTTGGGTTGATTCTCCATCCAAAACATGTTTCCTGTTTCTTCTTTGGTAATCCATTGGAGGAGTTTGATTTGATACGGTGACTTCTTGGCGTTGACATGAAAGAAACTGTATTTTTGGCGCTATATACTTTGACTTGGCTTAATCTTGCATGCATATGTGTGTATTCTGTGTGTGCAGTGGCGGCGCTGAACACGATCCTGGGGAGATGGGGCAAGAAGGCGTCGTCGGCGTGGAACATCAGCGGCGAGCCCTGCAGCGGCGTCGCCGTCGACGACACCAACATCGACGACAGCCCCATCATCAACCCGGGCATCAAGTGCGTGTGCTCCTTTAACAACGGCACCGTCTGCCACATCACAAAACTGTACGTACGCGCTACTTCTCTCAGCTGGTCACCAGGTGCTCAACGCAATGCCTGAAAGAGGCCATGAAATGTGTCTGAAATGAAGTGCTGTTAATTCGGCTGTGGAAACTTGCAAGACCACACATTTAATTCAGCAAAAGCATGCGCTGCTGCATAGCTTTTACATATTAGCATAAAGGGAATTTTCTGACATGTTTGTTTGTTTATACAGGAGGGTTTACGCGTTGAACGTTGTCGGTCAGATACCCGCGGAGCTGCAGAATCTCACGTATCTAACTAACCTGTATGGTTTCTAACTCTTATCATCTCTTTCTTGAATATGAAGTCCATTATCTAAATCATTGTCAAGAGCTGTCAAGCAGTAGATCAATATTTTGCAGTAAATATAAATTCAACCCCATGTTTCGAGTGCTCGATTGTTGATTACCTGACAAGAATCAGTAAATAGTACCATGTGTTTGGTATACAAACTTTATGTGTTTGGCTAACTGGCTTGATGTTTCTGATGTTGTTTCAGGAACCTGATGCAAAATTACTTGACGGGTCCCGTGCCATCATTCATTGGACAATTTACTGGCATGCAGTACTTGTAAGAGTTGTTAACTTTCTAGTTCTAGATTCGTGTACATCCATCGGTTGGTGTTTTGTCTTAACCATATTTCTTAAAATAATTACAAGGTCATTGGCAATCAATCCGCTATCTGGACTACTTCCAAAGGAACTTGGGAATCTCACAAATCTCATCTCATTGTAAGAGATCTCTTTTTTATTATTTACTTCAGCAACTAAGTTCAACGTAAAACTCGCTGATCTTGCATGGCTGCTCAATCTTTGACTATAGAGTAGTGACTGCCTGAAGTAATTTAGTAATATGGAAAGAAATAAATACATAAGTTCTAAAAAGCTATGATAAAATAAATAACTTATATATTAAGCGTGTCAGTGTACTTTCCATTTTCAAATGGTGTTTCATCTGTTCATGTGTATTTCAAATGGTGAATATTGTGGATCAGATGTCTCATCAGGGCAAACCATGCACCTTTTCTGCAATTAGCATTGCATACAAATAAATTATATCACTCCTGAATTATTTCCTTTTGTTTCAGGGGCATTAGCTTGAACAATTTTACCGGTGAACTTCCTGCAGAACTCGGCAACTTGACCAAACTCGAGCAACTGTAAAATGACCTGTTTCTAACTGCCAAACGTTACTTCTAAAATTACTAAAATTTGTACGAATGAGATCTTTTATTGTTGAACATGGTAGTTACTGCAATGTTTGAATTACAGGTACATTGATAGTTCTGGCTTCAGCGGTCCGTTCCCTTCGACATTCTCAAATCTTAAGAACTTGAAGATCCTGTATGCTCGAAAACAGAGCCACCACAGTTCTTACTTGTGTACAATGTAGTTTCATAAGCTCAATGTGATAGATTTTGTTACGCTTGCAGGTGGGCGTCAGACAACGATTTCACGGGGAAAATACCTGATTATTTTGGGAGCTTGACAAATTTGGAAACTCTGTAAGATTAATTTTTAATCTCTTCATGTAATTATTTTATTCTAATTTTTCTTAACCAGAAAATGCATGGAAGTTATACATAGAACTCTTCTGCATATGTTATTGTAATGTGCATTAAGACATGGGCATTTTTCGGTCCCCACTCCTCACAGAAGTGTGACACATTGCATTGCATGTCATCAGACTGATTCATATATCATCTACATATGTAAAGCTTACTATTCACACATTTAAATGGAGTTGCCTTCTCCATTCTTATTACTAATTAAAAATATGAACTTGTAGGAGGTTCCAAGGAAATTCTTTTGAAGGTCCGATCCCAGCAAGTCTGTCTAATCTAACCAAATTGACAACCTTGTAAGTGCTTTGTTCTTTTGTCACAAAGGTTCCTTGATGGTTGAGAAGGTCAGGCTTGTCATCGAAACTGATTCTCTAAATGTTCATGGTGCAGACGGATTGGTGATATTGTGAATGGGAGCTCTTCGTTGGCCTTTATCAGTAACCTGACATCTATGGATGTCTTGTATGTTACATGCTTTTCAGTATAGAGCTTACAATTTTATATCTTTGAGTCATGAAAAGGTACTAAGATACTAAGGTTGAATATCTTTCTTACAGAATATTGAGGAACTGCAGGATATCTGATAATCTAGCAGCAGTAAATTTCTCTAAGCTTGCTGGATTATCCTTACTGTAAGTATTTTATTATATGTAATACTACCAGTTTCTGTTTCTATCGGTTGTTTTTTAATGTGAAGCATCTGCTCGAGTAATGTTGCTATATATCTTATTGGCTCAGGGACTTGAGTTTCAACAATATCACAGGCCAAGTTCCTCAAACACTCCTGAATCTGGACAGGCTTGGCTTCTTGTAAGAAATTCTTTCTGGGGATTTTTTTTCCCAACATACAAGGACTTCATCTGATATTCATATGTTTCGTCACCTTGAACTGTACCCAACTCAGGTTTCTTGGGAATAATAGCCTTTCAGGAAGCCTGCCAGACGTAAAAAGCTCTTCACTAAACAATTTGTACGACTGGCAATTCAACATAGCAGTATAGTGCAAATTATTTGTTAGTATTAAAACAATGTATTCATTTCTCTTGTAAATGATTTTTGTTTTGTTTGCAGAGATTTTTCATACAACCAGCTCTCTGGAAGCTTTCCTTCTTGGGTTACCCAGAAAAATTTGCAATTGTAAGTTACAATTTCAGAAATTTGTTGCGCAGAACAAAAATTAGACATAGTCAAGATTGTATCAATCTGTTCCCTGACAACTTTTTTTTTGGGTACAAGGAACTTGGTTGCAAACAACTTCGTTCTTGATAGCACCAACAACAGGTACTTATCACATTAATTTTACCTTCCAAGAGTTGTTTTTCAATAAAGATTTTCTCATAACTTCTAATCTTCAACTCAATTATGTGCCCAGCATTTTACCTTCAGGACTAAACTGTCTCCAGCGAGACATCCCTTGTTTCCGTGGTTCTCCGGAATGTATATCTTTCACTCTTCACCAACTCTAGCAGTTGACAACATCTCAGAAATTTCAGTAAAGGTTACAATTTTGTACATCTTAACTGCAGATTATTCCTTTGCGGTAGACTGTGGCAGTAACAGATCTACGAGGGGCTCAGATAATACTTTGTACGACGTTGATGCTACAAACATAGGAGCTGCGTCATATTATGTTAGCGATCAGACAAGATGGGGTGTTAGCAGTGTAGGGAAATTCAATGAGGCTCCAAATGTAACTTATGAAATATATAGCTCCCAGCAGTTTCAGAATACACTGGATTCAGAACTGTTCCAGACTGCAAGGATGTCACCATCATCGCTGCGATACTATGGCCTTGGACTTGAGAATGGAAATTACACTGTTATGCTTCAATTTGCAGAGATTGCTTACCCAAATACGCAGACTTGGCAAAGCACAGGAAAGAGAGTTTTTGACATATATGTCCAGGTACATATTGAGTGCATTGTATAGTTATTTGTTTACTGAATTGTTTTGTTCTTTATCCAAAGGCGTTATTTTATCTAACTGACATTTGTGTAGGGTCATCTGAAAGAAAAGAACTTCGATGTAAGGAAGACGGCTGGTGGAAAATCTTTTATTGCAGTTAATAAGAATTACACTGCAACCGTGTCCAAAAACTTCCTTGAGATCCATCTGTTCTGGGCTGGCAAGGGCATTTGTTGCATTCCTACTCAAGGTTACTACGGACCGATGATCTCAGCATTAAGCGTCACCCCAAGTAAGCCCGATCGTTGTGTAAATTAATTAACTTCAAGAAAGGATTATATTGGCTTCTAATAAGTAAAAACATTTTTTCAGATTTCACTCCTACTGTGCGAAATGGTGTTCCAAAAAAGAAAAGTAAAGCAGGTGCAATTGCTGGAATAGTCATTGGTGCTTCAGTTTTAGTATTAGCTGCCTTACTTGGAATCTTTATGTTGATAAAGAAGAGAAGAAGAGTAGCGCAACAGAAAGAAGGTATTGGATATATTTGCCTAGTAATTCATACATTATCAAATGATTTATTAAAAATTCTTTCTTATGTGTCCCGAAAAAAAATGCAGAACTGTACAACCTGGTTGGAAGGCCTAATGTCTTTAGTAATGCTGAACTCAAGTTAGCTACAGACAATTTCAGTTCTCAAAACATTCTTGGAGAAGGCGGATATGGGCCAGTCTATAAGGTTGGCTGTTTCCCCCAATTCACTCCCGTCAAATTGTATCTGATAATTTTTCTCATTTGGTTCTAAGTGCAAATTTCTGGCGAACCTAGGTGTTCAATGCTCAAAATATGTATGGAACTTACGGTTCTCATTTTGTCAGGGTATGCTACCTGATGGAAGAGTGATAGCTGTGAAACAACTTTCTCAATCATCTCACCAGGGGAAAAGCCAGTTCGTTACAGAAGTGGCAACAATTTCAGCAGTGCAACACCGGAATCTTGTGAAACTGTATGGTTGCTGCATTGATAGTAACACACCCCTGCTGGTCTATGAGTACCTCGAGAATGGAAGTCTCGATCGAGCACTCTTCGGTGCGCTCACTTCTACTCAGCACCAGCACCTGTCAATTGCCTTTGTTTTGTTCCCCTAAAAGAATTTGTTTGCATCACGAACTCCTAGGAATCTTCTTCTCTGCATTTTGCCATCATCTCAAGGCCTTATTTCTGACTGCAGTGTCCAGTAGCTTGAACCTAGACTGGTCAATGCGCTTCGAGATCATTTTAGGCATTGCAAGAGGCCTAGCTTATCTTCACGAGGAGTCCAGCGTGCGCATCGTGCACAGGGACATCAAAGCTAGCAATGTCCTACTTGACACCGATCTCACCCCCAAGATCTCCGATTTCGGGCTCGCCAAGCTCTACGACGACGAGAAGACTCATGTCAGCACGAAAATCGCCGGCACATTGTAAGTACATTTCATCATTGCTCATCTTCTGAGTGCACCTCTGAATCCTCAGCTGATTGCACCTGCCTGACCTTTGTCAAGTGGCTATCTGGCGCCCGAGTATGCAATGAGAGGCCATCTGACGGAAAAGGCCGACGTTTTCGCATTCGGGGTGGTCGCGCTGGAGACCGTCGCTGGTCGATCAAACACCGACAACTCCCTCGAGGAAGACAAGATCTACCTCTTTGAGTGGGTAAGATGATCAAAGATCTTCCAATCCAACCAAAGGCATCAGTTCATCCTTGTCTATGCCACTGATCACTGACTGTAGCATGGTGTTCCTATGTTAATTGACAGGCCTGGCGGTTGTATGAAAGGGAGCAAGCACTTGGAATAGTAGACCCAAGGCTGCAGGAATTTGACGGCGTGGAGGCCACCAGAGTCATCCTCGTCGCGCTCCTCTGCACGCAGGGCTCGCTGCACCAGCGACCGCCGATGTCGAGGGTCGTGGCGATGCTCACCGGAGACGCGGAGGTGACCGAGGAGCTCACGAAGCCGAGCTACATCACTGAGTGGCAGCTAAGGGGTGGGAACAGCAGCTACGTCACCAGCAGCTACTCCGGGTCCACCACCGGCGAGTTCAGCGGGCAGAGGGAGACCGCGCCTCTCACCCCGTCGCCGGCGATCACCGGAGCTATTGACGAGGGAAGGTGAATGCAGACTGCTGCTGAGCTTGGTCTGAAGTCAAAACTTTGGACACTGTGAATTGTGGCAAACAAAGATAGTGTGTTAATATTGGTTGTTTCAATAAGGCATCACTCATTGGTGAGTTTTTGTCCGGCTAATAAAGCGGTACTCCTTGTGAATGATGGGGAGGTGTATGCTATGCTAGTATTGTTTGATTGATTTATCTACATGTTTATGAACATATTTAGCAAAAAGAAAAGTGAACAACTATTCACTAGTTTACACTTCGTGCCTTCGAACTTATGGGATATGTCATTCTCAGTTCATCTTCATCCCATCTTATAACCCTGGTCTTGACCAATAAAATTTGTAAGTCAAAATGTGGTATCCATTCAAACACACCCGTAATGAGGAAAACGGCGAAAGGCAGTCTTAAGATACTGGGAAAAAACTACACATCATTGCCATTTTGCAAGGATGATAAAGTAGATTAGGATGCTATACGGGATATATGCTTTGAACGGGACGTTGTTGTTGCAGAATTCGATTGGTGACTTTTCAAATTGCAATCTTGTGCAAGCTATATATATTCATGGCTGCAATCCTGTGTGAGCTAGAAAAGTCCAAAGGTTCCAATGAATGGAGGCAGACACAAGATATTTGCACATTGCCTGTGGTCAAAAGGTCTATATGAACCCTCACAAGCCTATGGCTTGATATAGCCCCGCTCGGTTGGGCTGAAAAGCTATGGCTTATGGCTAAAATTGCACTGTAGCGACTGAAATTTCACTGTAGCTAAAGGCGGCTTATTTGACGTAATTAAATTAAAAAATTTAAAAATAGAAAAAATTTGCTAGGTCATCACAGACAACGTAAACGAATACGGGAAAAAAGAACCGGCAAAAAAGCTCAAAAAAAGTCAAAAGTTCAGAAAAAGACGAAATTTATGAATAGTAAAAATAAGACAAAAGCCAGAAGATGAAGCTGAAACGAGTGAGGCCATCCCGTATTCTGGTTAGGAGAGCGACATGGCAGCAGGGAAACGCTTCGGCTTGTTTCGGGTTTGAAATTTTCGATAGGTGTATAAAGCCAGACAGATGATGGCTCGCTTCAACTCATTTATAAGCTATGGCTTCTAACTTTTCACTGGTTTATAGTTGCAAAAATTACATTTGATTTTGGACTATTTTCTGAAAGTGTCAGAAAAATTGAAACTACCGCAGGTGTATCCGGTAGTATCGGTGTTGTGAGCGCGGTAATACCGTAGAACGGTAGTTCCGACCAGAGCTACATAATGTTTTTTTCTAGAGAGGTCTATTCCGGGTTTGGAAGGTGCGGTAGTATCGACGTGTTAAGCACAGTACTACCGATTTTTCCAAAAAAAAAGGGATTTAGGAAATCGAGTTATGGATTGAGTTGGGATGGCCTGGGTCATTGGATTAAGATTGCATGATGCATGTCTTGACTAATGTAGGTCAAATTATGAAGAACTTGTGTATGGAAATAAATTTTTTTGTCTTTGAATGTGCATGGTCATTTAGAGTTAACCATTGTCAACAGCGAGGATTGCGGCTAAACTCATAGAGAAGTTGAGGCATAGAACGATCAAGAATGCCAGATAAGACGATGAGCTCAAGTATAGCACGAGAAAGGCGAAAAATGTTCGAAGGCGAGTTCGAACAGCTGGATGGCGTCATGTAACTTGTACGAGCCAAGTTAGCCGTGGCTCGGTGGAACCAGGACGGGAGAGACATCACGACACGTGGCGAGCTAGTGGTACACCTACACATGGCAAGCATGACAATTGCTTGCAGTGGTTGGTGATGACCAGGTCAAGGAAAGGTATTTTAGTAGTTTGACCAAAATATCAAAAACCATCTTGGATCAAAACCACGGTGCACGAACTGTAATACCACTAAAAATGCAAAAAAGAGAATAAAGGAAAATAAGTAGAATTTTGCCATCAGACCCATCGACTTTTAAAATGCCAAATAAAAGTAGCGCTCACTGAGATTCCCAAACCATCCAGGGACGATCAGCACCGTCTCGCGTTTGAATTCTCATCATCCGACAAGAAATTCCATTCTTATCTGCCGTAGTAGAAAAGCCCCAAACAATGTAGAGTTGCCTTTGGACCAAAAGGTCCTTAAAACCCTCAGACTTGAGAGGGAGCAAGATGATGAGTGTAGGGCAATCTGGTCATTGCACAAAACCAGATGAAAGACTGACCGACCATGCCCCCCTTTAGCCAAATTCAACACAGGCCAGCCACACAAAGATTTATTTCATTTTTTCCTCCCTCAGCCAAGAACTCATTCAGAGAAAACAAACCAAGCCTTCCCATTTCTCATCTCTTCTCTTTTCTTTCCCCAAACCGAGAGCTCATCCAGGTCCCAACCTAAATCCACAGCCACCATAGAGAGGAGGTGAGGGAGATAGAAGTGGAGGAGAGGAGCCTGGGGAGTTGGGGAAGACCGACGGCATGAGGGTGGAGTCCACGGCAACCACAAGCTGCCTAGGACCATCGGAGTTACGCTGAACCAGACTGGGACAAGAAGGAGGCGAGAAGGGCCAACGAAAACGCATGGAGAGCGCTGTCACCACCACGGCCATCATCATCACCTTCTCATCCCCCGTCCAACCCAAGCCAAGTAAGGTTTTCCTTCTCCAACCATACATACTGAAGAGTAGGCAAAACAAAGCTAGAAGCTAAATCAAAATGTGTTAAAGAAGAGAGGATTAGATGGACTGTCCGGTGAAGTAGTGGAGTAGAGGTGCTCAGGCCAAGCTCAGACGCCTTGGCCAAAGCTATGGCCAAGGGAAACACCTGGTGGCCATCTAGTGGTGTAGCCATGGCTGAGCCAGGTGTCAGCTTGGGGAGCCGACGGCGCTGAGGATGGCTAGATGGGGGCGCCACGACTGGAGGAGCAGCGTCGAGAGGCCGAAGTCTGGGGCCTTGGCATGGGGGCCTGCCACAGCAGCGTAGGGAGGGCGACATACAAAAGCCGTGCTGACCAAGCGGCGGCGCCAAGCGTCTCACCGCCGCGCGCGCACAAGAGAGGCGGTGGATGTAGTCCTGGTTGGCCGAATTCGAGGTGAAGAGTGAGAGGGAAGAGCCAGAGGCGAGTTTCGGGCCAACGTGCCATGGCCGGTGAGCCCGACGGCAGCGGTGTCACCCGAACGAGAGGGAGAAGGGGAGATAGGTGAGTGGAGGTGCATGAGAGGCGGATGGTGGCCGGCGGTGAGCTCTGGGTCGGCGAGCCCAAGCTCGACTGTGAGCAGCCGCGCCGCCTAGAGGGGCACCAAAAGCGAGAGAGGGGAAGGTTTGAGGGGATGGGATAAGGTCAGTTTGGCTAGGTGGTAGGAAAAAAAGAAGGAAAGGAAAGAAGGGAAAAAAAGAAGAAAAGAGGAGAAAAAAAAGAAAAAAAAGGGTTTGATACTTGCGTGACGGGTCCTTAACCCTGGGTGTTTTATGCCAGAGTCGGGTTATGCACGTAGGGTCATCGCTGCTCACTTAAGCACTAGTTTTGTTATGATGTGTTGAGTCGGGTTGACGTTTGAACAGGTGGAGGTCCTGGGTCGGAGCCATCCATGCATTGTCCCCGAGACTAACCAGGCAAGTGCATGGTAAAGCGGTAAATTCAGGTAGTGTTTGCTGTTAGATGAATGATGGTGCATCGCTTACCATGATTCGGTAAGTTAATTATTTCTGGATGCATGATGAGGAATGATGAATGGCAATTGTTGAGATATGACATGTTGATATGCATAAATCAAGAACTTGCATTGCATGCATATCATAAAAAGAGATAGTTTTGTGGTATCATTGGTCCGCTTTGTGTAGACGCTCCACAGGAGTGGATATTGAGGTCCCTGTATGAAAATGATGGGCTATTGTGGCCCCCATATAAAAAAGGACAGGCATGTGATGCCTGCATGGAAACTGGGTGGGCTTAGGTGAGCATCGACAGGTGCTTGCTCTGCTATACCGGTATAGGCTAAAGAGATTAGAGAGAAGTGTATGTGCATATGCATAATGATTGGTTGATAAGAACTTAAAGAGATTAAATGGAAACAAATAGCTATTGATACTGTGATGGTTATGGACTGATTTGTGAACCTGCTATTTACTGTTTTGCTTTATACTTGCAGGGTCTTTGGACTCACTCTTGCTTTGTTGTTTTTTTAGGTGACCGTTGAGGACGTCATGCACGGGTGGGAGTAGCACTTGAATAACTTCACGTACTAGCAGCACTTCGCATATCTGCTTTTGGGTAGCATGTTAAAACTCCACTAGTATGCTAAGATAGTTGCTTAAAATGATATGTTGTAAAGGGGTCGCTGCATTATGAATAAAGTAGAGTTTGCTTAAAATGATTAGCGGTTGAAAAAAAGGGTAAAAGTATGCAATGGTGGTAGCATTCTGGGCATAGAGGAAGGGCGGGGTGTTACATGGACGATGCGTTGAAGAGTGGTTTAAGTTAAGGTAGGTGAAGGTGGTGATAGTTTGATCAAAACTAAGGGTTTAGCAGATGCACACTTATACGCTATCAAAAGTGTGTATAAGTGAATTTATGAGAGTAAAACCCGTGTGTGGGGGGTTAACAAGTTTCTCCCATTGTAATAGTGGATAAGATCCACTAAGGTGAATAAGTGGCTGGTTGTCCACCTATAAAAGGGGATTGGGTTGGAGTCATATGGTTAACCATCCAACCCATCTCTTGTGCTCTCTTCTCTAGGATTAGGGTTAGGGTTTGAGAGTGAGTACATTGGGTGCTATTTGTCCTTCAAGGTGGAGTGGTTGTAAAACCCACCTTCTCAAGTAAGCAATACATCAATTTTCATGCTACTCTTGAGTCCCTCTTGTTTTTTATAGACGTGCTTGACTTTTTGTTGGTTTTGATTTCCTCCAATCCCTATTCTTGATATTGCTGTGTCAAAGATGCATAAGAGATGGAAATATTCTTAGAAAATCTATATCCACCCATCTAGTCATTTTGGTAACAAGTCTATCAAGAAACTCTATTTTGCACTTTTTGATATTTCAAGTGGTTTCTTGATCTGAGGGTTTTTGGCTTGGTTTCGTTGGTGTTCTAACTTGCTGTGATATGTGGGAATACATTTAGAGCCATCTTGGTCATCATCCACCCGTGAACGAGTCCTATTCACCGTTTTTGGTTTTTGATCGGTTTTGGTGCAGTTTGTCTTAAATATGAAAAAGGTCTCAAATTTGATAATGTTTTTCATGATCATTTGATGGAATAGATTCATAATTTCCTAGAGATGATCCTTGCAAATTTTCGTGTCATTTGGATTTACGAATCAAAAGTTACACAGATTTTTCGTTCGTGAAACAATGCTGAAATCTCAGTTCATCCCCTGTTCAATGTGGTCTTAATTCGACCACATTGATTTTCGACCACTCACAAGTTTTGGACCACATTGGTTTTGGACCACTCACTGGTTATCGACCACTCTGGTCTTAATTCGACTATATTGATTTCGACCACTCACAAGTTTTCAACCATATTGGTTTTCGACCACTTACAAGTTTTTGACCATATTGGTTTTCGACCACTCACAAGTTTTCGACCACTTACAGTTACTGGTCACGACCACTTTGGTCTTATTTCGACCACATTGGTTTTTTGACCACTCGCAAATTTTTGATCACATTGATTTTTCGACCACTCACAGATATTTCGCTCACATTGGTTTTTCGACCACTTACAGATTTTCGACAACATTGGTTTCGATCACTCTGGTCTCAGTTTGACCACTCTGATATTTTGGACCACATTGGTTTTTTTTTCAGTCAAATGTGTTTTAGTTGATTTATCGTTTACTCTTGATCTTAATAGTTTCTCATAACTATTGAATTAAATATCAGGGAATACTTGGGGGAAATTTTCAGACACCTATCACTCTCCTCTGTTGGTATCTTCGATTCTACATAAGCTATGGTTTCTAACTTTTTTTGCACTGTAGCGGTTGAAAATGCATTGTAGTTGCTGTTAGATTTTTCGAGTAATTAAATTTTAAAAAAATAAAAAATAAAAAAAGTTATACTATCACAGACAAAGCAAAAGAATAAGAAAAAACAAAAAAACCTAAACGAACAAAAAAAATTTAAAAGTTAAAAACTGAACCCATTGACGCGGGACATATGGATTCCAAGTAATTAACTTTGTTTTAGACGGGGGCAAGTCATACAGTTGACGTCATTTACAGTGTGCCCAGTTGAGCTTATTTTCTATTTGGTTTTTGCTAGATGTGTCACCATCGGCTGATGGGATAGATATGTCGGATGTAGTCCAACTAATTAACTTTGTTTCATAGGGGGGGGCAAGTCATAGTTGACGTGGTCAATGTTTGGCTTTTGCCAGATGCATCACCATCAGATGGATGTGTCATATCGATCGAAAAGCCCAGCCTTCATCCTCACCTAGTATGGAGGAAGACCAGCAGGCAGCAGCACCACGCGATATGAGCAACGACTTGTAATGTTACTGTTTTGTGCAAATTTTTAGCTTTAGATACAAAGATGGAATCAATATATTTTTGTATGAATTTTTTTAAAAAAGTATGGTATTTAGAATTTGTAACTCATGTTTACACCATAAAAATTTCATAAAATTTTCTGAAATTTACTATAGATGATTTAGGTGTAGAGACGCTACTTTGTATAAATTTTTAGGTTCAGACACAAATATGGGACCAACAGATTTTTATAGAAAATTTTTGAAAAAAATCGGTATTTAAAATTTATAACTCACATTCACATCATAAAAGTTTCATGAAATTTTTTAAAATTTATTATAAATGATTTTGGGTATAGAGACACTACGTTATGAAAATTATTAGGTTTAGGTATATAGGTGAAACCAACAGATTTTTATAAGATTTTTTGAAAATAGTTCAGTATTTAGAATTTCCACGTGCCGGGCCAAGTCATACAGCTGACGTCTAGGCGATTAATGTTGCGTCACCATCAGCTAGTACGGAGTAGGACCAGCAGGCAGCAGCACCACGCGATATGATGATTGATGAACGACCTGTAATGTTACTGCTTTGCTTAAGCTTATACAAGTCGATTTACCTGAATCTTGGACATGTTAGCCGCAAGCCTGCAACTGCCAGAGAGAGATGACTAGGTGTTGCAGGAGCAGTGTCCGTGGGAAGCTCGTGTGGCTGGTGCTTGCGTGCTCATGGGTTGCAGCTGCTCGAGCTCAGCAGGCACCAAGAACTGATCCAATCGAAGGTACGTTCCTTCTTCGTCTGTCGTTTTGTGTGTTAGCTTCCAATATACTTACCAATATACTTACTCCCTTCGGTCCTTTTGTGTGTTAGCTTTTTGTTTTTTTTTCCCGAACATATAAGACATACATGTGAATTTTCATGATAATTTCTCTATTGTGATTCCCGTCCAATCATTAGGCCTCGTTTAGAACACGAGAGTTTCCCACCTTCCTCTAGAAATTGAATTGTTTTAAATGGAAGTCCTGCTAAATATTCGTAAAATTTGCTTTTCCTAACAAGCCATGAATATTTTCTATGCTTGGTTTGAGATTAGGCCTGCCTTTTGGACTTCGGTGGGCTTGTGCTAATTTTTTATTATGGCTACAAAAGATATGTTTTCAAATAACTACTATGTCTAAAAAACGCTTTTTAAAAACCACGGATCCAAGAAGTAGTCAAGTGCCGCTCGGTTGGGTTGAAATAAGATGGTTTAAAGGTAAAATTGCACTATATCTAGTTGAAATTATACTGTAGATAATGATAGCTTATTTGGTGTAACTAAATTTAAAAAATATAAAAACAGAAAAAATATATTAGCCGAATGAGCGATGTAAACGAATACGAGAAAAAAGAACCGGAAAAAAGCTAAAAAATAAAAAAAGATAAAATGTAGAAATAGTGAAAAATAAATAAGAAGCTACAAGTTTAAACCGAATGAGCAGGAGAAAAAAAGTTAAAAGTCGTACAGTAACTTAAGGTTGTATGTACCGTAGTCGTCCCTAATTAAAGTTGTATGCACCATTTCCTTCCTTCCTTGTTCCTGGGAAAATTTATTCTAACGAAAGCTATTCACACCTGTTCTGTTGCAATTTATTTATGGGTATAATAAGCAGTGACTGCGCTGAACACGATCCTGGGGAGATGGGGCCTGAACGCGTCGGCGGCGTGGAACATCAGCGGCGAGCCCTGCAGCGGCGTCGCCGTCGACGACACCAGCTTGGACAGCAACCCCAATTTCAACCCGGGCATCAAGTGCGACTGCTCCTTCAATGCCAGCACCGTCTGCCACATCACCAAGCTGTACGTACGCCCAACTTTGTCTCAGCTGCACACCAGGTGCTCGATGCGATGCCTCAAAGAGGGGGCATGAGCATGCCATCCCAATTCCCCAATAATTAGGCATGCGCGCACTGAAAATGAAACACTTAGCTTAATTCCTGTTGATTTGTCTCTAAAAACTCCAGAGGTCACTCGTTTAGTTCAGCAAAGCATGATCTTTACGACCCATGGAGTTCCCTGACATGTTAACTCTGTTCGCGCAGAAAAGTATATGCATTGAATGTTGTTGGCGAGATACCTGAGGAGCTGCAGCATCTTACTTATCTGAATAACTTGTATGTCCTCTAACTTTGTCATCTCTGTTTTCAAGATAAAGCAGTAAAGCCAATATCATAGTCCTTTGTTGAGACTTGGTAAGCTGTAGAAATACATGACCTGATTAGTTGCAGTTAGTGGTGCTCTTCATTGAGAGAGAAAAAGGTGTATTGCTGTAAGCGATGGTTGAAATAAGTGAGATGCTCAGAGTTAAATATCACTGATTAATGCTAATATTTTAGTGTATATATTTGGATTACGGCTGCAAAGAACAGAAATGCAAGCTTTATCTGTTTTATGCATACTTAATTAATAGTTGCTTTTAATATAAATCCAACTCCGTGTTAAGCATTGTATTATCGCAATTGTTCTACTTGAGCATTTGGTAAGCTTATGTGTTCTAATAATTAGCAAGAATCCTCGGCGAACAGTAGTCAGATATGACTTATAAGAACTGTTTGTGTTTAACTTATGTTGTTGGAGGGATCTTCGGCAAAATTACTTGACTGGTCCCCTGCCATCCTTCATTGGAAACTTTGCTGCCATGCAGTACTTGTAAGAGTCAGATTTGAAGCACTAGTTTAGTTTCATGTTCACTTATCATCCATCAGTTACTGTTTTCTCTGACCATCTATTCTTTTTAAAAAATCACAAGGGCTGTGTCCCTCAATCCACTATCTGGACTGCTTCCAAAGGAGATTGGGAATCTCACAGATCTCCTTTCCTTGTAAGAGATCTCTTCTTATTGTTCACTTTATTAACTAAATTCAACAAAAAACTGGCTGCTCATGAAGTGCTGCTTCATCTTGGATTATATATTACTGACTGTCTCAAGTAATATAGTCATACTGGAAACATAAAATGTTTAACTTTAAGCATGTCAGTATAATTTCCCTGTTCTACACGATGTTTCTTATGTTCAAGACTTCAAGTGAAATCAAAATAGTAAAGAGTAGTGCTTGCATGCTCCCCCAAAAAACTAAATTACACAAATCCTAAAGCAGTGTTGGTAACATTCTTTATGGCTTATCAAGGCAAAATTCTGTTATTTTTCAGACAGTACATAAATAAAAAATCTTGGTCAACATATTTCCTTTGGTTTCAGGGGCATTAGCTTAACCAATTTTACTGGTGAACTCCCTGCAGAACTGGGCAACCTGGCCAAACTCGAGCAAATGTAAAATGCCACTTTTATCTTCTGAACTTAGACTCCTAACGAGCTAAAATACGGAGCAATGAGCTTCATGTACAGTCGAATAAAATAATTAATAAAATCTTCCTTTTTCAGGTATATTAGTAATTGTGGCTTCAATGGTCCATTCCCTTCAACATTCTGGAAGCTTAAGAATTTGAAGATTCTGTATGCTGCAACAGTGCCACGATTGTTATGTCCATTGTGTTTTTCATATGCTTAAAGTAACAGATTTTGTTGCGCTTGCAGGTGGCTGTCAGGTAACGATTTTACTGGGAAAATACCTGATTATTTTGGGAGCTTGACAAATTTGGAAAGTCTGTAAGATTAATTTTTAAACGCTTCATGTAATTATTTTATTATAATTTTTCCTAACCAGAAAATGTACGGAAGTTGTACCATAGAACTCTTCTGCATATGTTCTTGTAATGTGCATTAAGACAAGGGCATTTTTTGGTCCTCACTCCTCACAGAAGTGTGACACATTGCATTGCATGTCATCAGACTGGTTCATATATCATCTACATATGTAAAGCTTACTATTCACATGTTTAAATGGAGTTCCCTTCTCCATTCTTAGTACTGATTAAAAATATGAACTTGTAGGAGGTTTCAAGGAAATTCCTTTGAAGGTCCGATCCCAGCAAGTCTGTCTAATCTAACCAAATTGACAACCTTGTAAGTGCTTTGTTCTTTTGTCACAAAGGTTCCTTGATGGTTGAGAAGGTCAGGCTTGTCATCGAAACTGATTCTCTAAATGTTCATGCTGCAGACGGATTGGTGATATTGTGAATGGGAGCTCTTCGTTGGCCTTTATCAGTAACCTGACATCTATGGATGTCTTGTATGTTACATGCTTTTCAGTATAGAGCTTACAATTTTATATATTTGAGTCATAAAAAGGTACTAAGATACTAAGGTTGAATATCTTTCTTACAGAATATTGAGGAACTGCAGGATATCTGATAATCTAGCAGCAGTAAATTTCTCTAAGCTTGCCGGATTATCCTTACTGTAAGTATGTTATTATATGTCATACTACCAGTTTCTGTTTCTATCGGTTGTTTTTTAATGCGGAGCATCTGTTCGAGTAATGTTGCTATATATCTTATTGGCTCAGGGACTTGAGTTTCAACAATATCACAGGCCAAGTTCCTCAATTACTCCTGAATCTGGACAGGCTTGGCTTCTTGTAAGGAATTCTTTCTGGAGATTTTTTTCTCCAACATACAAGGATTGCATCTGATATTCATATGTTTCATCACCTTGAACTGTACCCAACTCAGGTTTCTTGGGAATAATAGCCTTTCAGGAAGCCTGCCAGACGTAAAAAGCTCTTCACTAAACAATTTGTACGACTGGCAATTCAACATAGCAGTATAGTGCAAATTATTTGTTAGTATTAAAACAATGTATTCATTTCGCTTGTAAGTGATTTTTGTTTTATTTGCAGAGATTTTTCATACAACCAGCTCTCTGGAAGCTTTCCTTCTTGGGTTACCCAGAACAATTTGCAATTGTAAGTAAAAATTTCTGAAATTTGTTGCGCAGAGGAAAAATTAGACATAGTCAAGATTGTATCAATCTGTTCCCTGACAAGTTTTTTTTTTGGTACAAGGAACTTGGTTGCAAACAACTTCGTTCTTGATAACACCAACAACAGGTACTTATCACATTAATTTTACCTTCCAAGAGTTGTTTTTCAATAAAGATTTTCTCATAACTTCTAATTTTCAACTCAATTATGTGCCCAGCATTTTACCTTCAGGACTAAACTGTCTCCAACGAGACACCCCTTGTTTCCGTGGTTCTCCGGAATGTATATCTTTCACTCTTCAACCCTAGCAGTTGACAACATCTCAGAAATTTGAGTAAAGGTTACAATTTTGTACATCTTAACTGCAGATTATTCCTTTGCGGTAGACTGTGGCAGTAATAGATCTACGTGGGGCTCAGATAATACTTTGTACGACGTTGATGCTACAAACATAGGAGCTGCGTCATATTATGTTAGCGATCAGACAAGATGGGGTGTTAGCAGTGTAGGGAAATTCAATGAGGCTCCAAATGTAACTTATGAAATATATAGCTCCCAGCAGTTTCAGAATACACTGGATTCAGAACTGTTCCAGACTGCAAGGATGTCACCATCATCGCTGAGATACTATGGCCTTGGACTTGAGAATGGAAATTACACTGTTATGCTTCAATTTGCAGAGATTGCTTACCCAAATACGCAGACTTGGCAAAGCACAGGAAAGAGAGTTTTTGACATATATGTCCAGGTACATATTGAGTGCATTGTATAGTTATTTGTTTACGGAATTGTTTTGTTCTTTATCCAAAGGCGTTATTTTATCAAACTGACATTTGTATAGGGTCATCTGAAAGAAAAGAACTTCGATGTAAGGAAGACGGCTGGTGGAAAATCTTTTATTGCAGTTAATAAGAATTACACTGCAACCGTGTCCAAAAACTTCCTTGAGATCCATCTGTTCTGGGCTGGCAAGGGCACTTGTTGCATTCCTACTCAAGGTTACTACGGACCAATGATCTCAGCATTAAGCGTCACCCCAAGTAAGCCCAACATTGAGCAAATTAATTAACCTCAAGAAAGGATTATATTGGCTTCTAATAAAACCTTTTTTTCAGATTTTACCCCTACCGTGCGAAACGGTGTTCCAAAAAAGAAAAGTAAAGCAGGTGCAATTGCCGGAATGGTCATTGGTGCTTCAGTTTTAGGATTGGCAGCCTTACTTGGAATCTTTATGTTGATAAAGAAGAGAAGAAGAGTAGCACAACAGAAAGAAGGTATTGGATATATTTGCCTAGTGATTCATACATCATTCAAATGATTTATTATAATTCTTTCTCATGTGTCCTGAAAAAAATTCAGAACTGTACAACCTGGTTGGAAGGCCTAATGTCTTCAGTAATACTGAACTGAAGTTGGCTACAGACAATTTCAGTTCCCAAAACATTCTTGGAGAAGGCGGATATGGGCCGGTCTATAAGGTTGGCAGTTTCCCCCAATTGACTCCCGTCAAATTGTAACTGATAATTTATCTGATTTGGTTCCAAGTGCAAATTTCTGGCGAACCTAGTTGTCCAATGCTCAAAATATGTATGGAACTTACGGTTCTCATTTTGTCAGGGTATGCTACCTGATGGAAGAGTGATAGCTGTGAAACAACTTTCTCAATCATCTCACCAGGGGAAAAGCCAGTTTGTTACAGAAGTGGCAACAATTTCAGCAGTGCAACACCGGAATCTTGTGAAACTGTATGGCTGCTGCATTGATAGTAACACACCCCTGCTGGTCTATGAGTACCTCGAGAATGGAAGTCTCGATCGAGCACTCTTCGGTGCGCTCACTTCTACTCAGCACCAGCATCTGTCGATTGCCTTTGTTTTATTCCCCTAAAGGAATGTTTTTCTCTGCATTTTGCCATCATCTCAAGGCCTTATTTCTCACTGTGCAGTGTCAAGTAGCTTGAACCTAGACTGGTCAATGCGCTTCGAGATCATTTTAGGCATTGCAAGAGGCCTAGCTTATCTTCACGAGGAGTCCAGCGTGCGCATTGTGCACAGGGACATCAAAGCTAGCAATGTCCTACTTGACACCGATCTCACCCCCAAGATCTCCGATTTCGGGCTCGCCAAGCTCTACGACGACAACAAGACTCATATCAGCACGAAAATCGCCGGCACATTGTAAGTACATTTCATCATTGCCCATCTTGTTAGTGCACTTCTGAATCCTAAGCTGATTGCACCTTCCTGACCTTTGTCAAGTGGCTCTCTGGCGCCTGAGTATGCAATGAGAGGCCGTCTGACGGAGAAGGCCGACGTTTTCGCTTTCGGGGTGGTCGCGCTGGAGACCGTCGCTGGTCGATCAAACACCGACAACTCCCTCAATGAAGACAAGATCTACCTCTTTGAGTGGGTAAGATGATCAAAGATCTTCCAATCCAACAAAAGGCATCAGTTCATCCTTGTCTATGCCACTGATCACTGACTGTAGCATGGTGTTCCTATGTTAATTGACAGGCCTGGCGGTTGTATGAAAGGGAGCAAGCACTAGGAATAGTGGACCCAAGGCTGGAGGAATTCGACGGCGTGGAGGCCACCAGAATCATCCTCGTCGCGCTCCTCTGCACGCAGGGCTCGCCGCACCAGCGACCGCCGATGTCGAGGGTCGTGGCGATGCTCACCGGAGACGCGGAGGTGACCGAGGAGCTCACGAAGCCGAGCTACATCACTGAGTGGCAGCTGAGGGGTGGGAACAGCAGCTACGTCACCAGCAGCTACTCCGGGTCCACCACCGGCGAGTTCAGCGGGCAGAGGGAGACCGCGCCTCTCACCCCGTCGCCGGCGATCATCGGAGCTATTGACGAGGGAACGTGAATGCAGACTGCTGCTGAGCTTGGTCTGAAGTCAAAACTTTGGACACTGTTCGCGCGTATATAATTTGCGTGTTCCTGTGAATTGTGGCAAACAAAGATAGTGTGTTAATATTGTTTGTTTCAATAAGGCATCACTCATTGGTGGGTTTTTGTCCGGCTAATAAAGCGGTACTCCTTGTGAATGATGGGGAGGTGTATGCTATGCTTGTATTGTTTGATTGATTATTTACATGTTTATGAACACATTTAGCAAAAAGAAAAGTGAACAACTATTCACTAGTTTACACTTCGTGCCTTCGAACTTATGGGATATGTCATTCTCAGTTCATCTTCATCCCATCTTATAACCCTGGTCCTGACCAATAAAATTTGTAAGGCAAAATGTGGTATCCATTCAAACACACCCGTAATGAGGAAAACGGCGAAAGGCAGTCTTAAGATACTGGGAAAAAACTACACATCATTGCCATTTTGCAAGGATGATAAAGTAGATTAGGATGCTATACGGGATAAATGCTTTGAACGGGCCGTTGTTGTTGCAGAATTCGATTGGTGACTTTTCAAATTGCAATCTTGTGCAAGCTATATATGGGCCTGTTTTGGCTGCGGTTTGTAGCTTTTGGACTGTTCGTATGAGAGATTATAGAGTAACTGAAACTCACATGCGATTTTTGCCGATATAAATAAAGTCGGTACAATATGTGCTATAATTAACTAGTAGACTCTATCTTGAAAAAACACTTCGTTTATGTTGGAAATAATCTTGTTTTAGAAGTCGTATACAAAATTTGGCAGTGATCGAAGTCAAGACGGAGACGAAATCGGAAGTTGTAGCACAGTACTACCGATTTTTCCAAAAAAACAGGGATTTAGGAAATCGAGTTATGGATTGAGTTGGGATGACCTGAGTCATTGGATTAAGATTGCATGATGCATGTCTTGACTAATGTAGGTCAAGTTATGAAGAATTTATGTCTAGAAACAAATTTTTTGTCTTTGAATGTGCAGGGTCGTTTAGAGTCAACTATTGTCAACAGCGAGGATTGGGGCTAAGCTCATAGAGAAGTTGAGGCATAGAACGATCAAGAATGCCGGATGAGACGATGAGCTCAAGTATAGCACGAAAAAGGCGAAAAATGTTCGAAGACGAGTTCAAACAACTGGATGGCGTCATGTAACTTGTACGGGCCAAGTGAGCTGTGGTTCGGTGGAACCAGGATGGGAGAGACATCGTGATACGTGACGAGCTGGTGGTACACCTACACATGGCAAGCATGACAATTGCTTGCAGTGGTTGGTGATGACCAAGTCAAGGAAGGGTATTTTGGTAGTTTGACCAAAATATCAGAAATCATCTTGGATCAAACCACGGTGCATAGACTGTAATACCACTAAAAATGCAAAAGAGATAATAAAGGAAAATAAATAGAGTTTTGCCATCAGACCCATCGGCTTTTAGAATACCAAGTAAAAGTAGCGCTCACTGAGGTTTCCAAACCGTCCAGGGACGGTCAGCACCGTCTCGCGTTTGGGTTCTCATCATCCGGCAAGAAATTTCATTATTGCCTTTTACCGACTTACCTGCCGTAGTAGAAAATCCCCAAACAATGTAGAGCTGCCTTTGGACCAAAAGGTCCTTAAAACCCTCAGAACTGAGAGGGAGTAAGATGATGAGTGAAGGGCAATCTGGTCATTGCACAAAACCAGAGGAAAGGTTAGCCGACTATGCCCCCCTTAAGCCAAATTCAACACATGCTAGCCACACAAAGACTTATTTCATTTTTTCCCTCCCTCAGCTAAGAACTCATTCAGAGAAAACAAACCAAGCCTTTCGATTTCTCATCCCTCTCTTTTCTTTCCCCAAACCGAGAGCTCATCCAGGTCCCAACCTAAATCCACAGCCACCACAGAGAGGAGGTGAGGGAGAGAGAAGCAGAGGAGAGGAGCCTGGGGAGTTGGGGAAAACCAACGGCAAGAGGGTGGAGTCCACGACAACCGCAAGCCGCCTAGGACCATCGGAGTCATGCTGAACCAGACTGGGACAAGGAGGAGGCGAGAAGGGCCAACGAAAACGCATGGAGAGCGCTGTCACCACCACGGCCATCATCATCACCTTCTCATCCCCATCCAACCCAAGCCAAGTAAGGTTTTCCTTCTCCAACCATGCATACTGAAGAGTAGGGCAAAACAAACCTAGAAGCTAAATCAAAATGTGTTAAAGAAGAGAGGATTAGATGGACCGTCCGGTGAAGTAGTGGAGTAGAGGTGCTCGGGCCAAGCTCAGACGCCTTGACCAAAGCCATGGCCAAGGGGAACACCTGGTGGCCATCCAGTGGCGTAACCACGGCCAAGCCAGGCATCAGCTTAGGGAGCCGACAGCGCCGAGGACAGCCAGATGGGGGCGCCATGACTGGAGGAGCAGCGTCGAGAGGCTAAAGTCCAGGGCCTTGGCATGGGGGCCTGCCACAACAGTGCGGGGAGGGCGACATCCAAAAGCTATGCTAACCAAGTGGTGGTGCCAAGCGCCTCACCGCCGCGCGCGCATAGTGGAGGCGGTGGATCTGGTCCTGGTTGGCCGAATCTGAAGCGAAGAGTGAGAGGGAGGAGACGGAGGTGAGTTTCGGGCCAACGTGCCATAGCCGATGAGCCCGGTCGCAGCGGCATCACACAAACGAGAGGGAGTAAGGGGGATAAGTGAGTGGAGGTGCATGAGAGGCGGATGGTGGAGAGTGGTGAGCTCTGGGCTGGCAAGCCCGAGCTCGACTGTGAGCAGTCGCGCCGCCTAGAGGAGCACCGAAAGCGAGAGAAGGGAAGGTTTGAGGGGATGGGATAAGACCGGTTTGGCTAGGTGGTAGGAAAAAAAAGAAGAGAGAAGGAAAAAAGAAGGAAAAAAGAAGAAAAGAGGAGAAAAAGAAAGAAAAAAAATAAGTGTTTGGTACGGATCCTTAACCCTGGGTGTTTTATGCCATAGTCGAGTTATGCACGTAGGGTCGTCGCTGCTTGCTTAAGCACTAGTTTTGTTATTATGTGTTGAGTCGGGTCGACGTTTGAATAGGTGGAGGTCCTAGGTCGAAGCCATCCACGCATCATCCCCGAGACTAACCAGGTAAGTGCATGGTAAAGCGGTAAATTTGGATAGTGTTTGCTGTTAGATGAATGATGGTGCATTGCTTACGATGATACGGTAAGTTAATTATTTCTGGTTACATGATGAGGAATGGTGAATGGCGATTGTTGAGACATGATATGTTGATATGCATAAATGGAGAACTTGCATAGCATGCATGTCATAAAAAGAGATAGTTTTGTGGTGTCATTGGTCCGTTTGTGTGGACGCTCCACGGGAGTGGAGATTGAGGTCTCCGTATGAAAATGATGGGCTATTGTGGCCCCCATATAAAAAAGGACGGGTATGTGATCCCCGCATGGAAATAGGGCGGGCTTGGGTGAGCATCGACGGGTGCTCACTCTGCTATACCGGTATAGGCTAAAGAGATAAGAGAGAAGTGTATGTGCATATGCATAATGATTGGTTGATAAGAACTTAAAGAGATTAAATGGAAATAAATGGCTATTGAAACTGTAATGGCTATGGACTGATTTGTGAACCTATTATTTACTGTTTTGCTTTATACTTGCTGAGTCTTTGGACTCACCCTTACTTGTTGTTTTTTTAGGTGACCGTTGAGGACGTCATGCACGGGAGGGAGTAGCACATGAATAACTTCACGTACTAGAAGCACTTCGCATATCAGTTTTTGGGTAGCATGTTAAAACTCCACTAGTATGCTAAGATAGTTGCTTAAAACGATAGATTGTAAAGGGGGCGCTGCATTATGAATAAAGTAGAGTTTGCTTAAAATGATTAGCAGTTGAAAAAAAGGGTAAACGTATGCAATGGTGGTAGCATTCCGGGCACAGAGGATGGGTGGGGTGTTATATGAACGATGTGTTGGAGAGTGGTTTAGGTTAAGGTAGGTCAAGGTGGTGATGGTTTGATCAAGATTAAGAATTTACCAGATGCACACTTATGCACTTTCAAAAGTGTGCATAAGCAAATTTATGAGAGTAAAACCCGTATGTGTGGGGTTAACGGGTTTCCCCCATTGTAATAGTGTATAAGATCCACTAAGGTGAATAGGTAACTGGTTGTCCACCTATAAAAGGGGATTGGGATGGAGTCATGTGGTTAACCATCCAACCCATCTCTTGTGCTCTCTTCTCTAAGATTAGGGTTATGGTTTGAGAGTGAGTACATTGGGTGCTATTTGTCCTCCAAGATGGAGTGGTTGTAAAACCTATCTTCTTAAATAAGCAATGCATCAATTTTCGTGCTACTCTTGAGTCCATCTTGTTTTTGATTGATGTGCTTAACTTTTGGTTGGTTTTGATTTCCTCCCATCCCTATTCTTGATCTTGCTCTGTCAAAGATGCATAAGAGATGAAAATATTCTTAGAAAATCTATCTCCACCCATCTAGTCATTTTGGTAACAAGTTTATCAAGAAACTCTATTTTGCACTTCTTGATATTTCAAGCAGTTTCTTGATTTGAGGGTTTTTGGTTTGGTTTCGTTGGTGTTCTAACTTGCTGTGACATGTGGGAATACATTTAGAGCCATCTTGGTCATCATCCACCCGCGAGCGAGTCCTACTCACCGTTTTGGGTTTTTGATCGGTTTTGGTGCAGTTTGTCTTAAATCTGAAAAAAAGGTCTCAACTTTGATAATATTTTCATGATCATTTGCTGGAATAGGTTCATAATTTCCTACAGAAGATCCCTACAAATTTTCGTGTCATTTGGATTTACGAATCAAAAGTTACACGGATTTTTCGTTCATGAAACAGCGCTGAAATCTCAGTTCATCCCCTGTTCAATGTGGTCTTAATTCAATCACATTGATTTTTGACTACTCACAAGTTTTCAACCACTCACTGGTTATCAACCACTCTGGTCTTAATTCGACTACATTGATTTTCGACCACTCACAAGTTTTCGACCACTCACTGGTCGACGACCACTTTGGTCTTATTTCGACCACATTGATTTTTTGACCATTCGCAAATTTTTGATCACATTGATTTTTCGACCACTCACAGATATTTCGATCATATTGGTTTTTCGACCACTTACAGATTTTCGACAACATTGGTTTCGACCACTCTGATCTTTTTGACCACATTGGTTTTTCTCGGTCAAATGAGTCTTAGTTGATTATTGTTTACTCTTAATCTTAATAGCTTCTCATAACTATTGAATTAAATATCAGGGAATACTTGGGGGAAATTTTCAGACACCATTCACTCTTCTCTGTTGGTATCTTCGATTCTACATAAGCTATGGTTTCTAACTTTTTACACTGTAGCGGTTGAAAATGCAATGTAGTTGCTGTTAGGTTTTTCGAGTAATTAAAATTTAAAGAATAAAAAATAATAAAAAAGTTATATGATCATAGACAAAACAAAAGAATAAGAACAAAAAACAAAAAACTTAAAAGAACAAAAAAAAAGTTTAAAACATAACCCATTGATGCGGGACAGATGGATTCCAAGTAATTAACTTTGTTTTAGACGGGGGCAAGTCATACAGTTGACGTCATTTAAAGTGGGGGAATTTGCTCCCATGCCACACAGTTTAATAGCGTTTGTTAAAATGCCCCATGATGTCTCACTGACATGTGGGCCCTGGACCCGCATGTCAGTGAGACATCATGGGGCATTTTAACAAACGCCATTAAACTGTGTGGCATGGGAGCAATTTTTCCTTTAAAGTGTGCTTAGTTGAGCTTATTTTCTATTTGGTGTTTGCCAGATGCGTCACCATCGGCTGATGGGATAGATATGTCGGACGTAGTCCAAATAATTAACTTTGTTTCATAGGGGGGCAAGTCAATAGTTGACGTGATCAATGTTTGGCTTTTGCCAGATGCGTCACCATCAGATGGATAGGTCATCCTCACCTAGTATGGAGGAAGACCAGCAGGCAGCACCACCACGCGATATGAGCAACGACTTGTAATGTTACTGTTTCGTGCAAATTTTTAGCTTTAGAAACAAAGATGGAATCAATATATTTTTATACGAATTTTTTTAAAAAGTATGGTATTTAAAATCTGTAACTCATGTTGACACCATAAAAATTTCACAAAATTTTCTGAAATTTATTATAGATGATTTGGGTGTAGAGACATTACTTTGTATAAATTTTTAGGTTCAGACCCAAAGGTGAGAGCAACAGATTTTTATAGAAAAATTTTGAAAAAATTCGGTATTTAAAATTTATAACTTGATTTACACCATAAAAATTTTATGAAATTTTCTAAAATTTATTATAGATGATTTGAAGTATAGAGGCGCTACATTATGAAAATTATTACGTCTCGGTATATAGATGAAACCAACAGATTTTTAAAGGATTTTTTTAAAAATAGTTCAGTATTTAGAATTTCCACGGGCTAAGTCATACAGCTGACGTCTAGGCGATTAATGTTTCGCCTTTTCTAGTTGCGTCACCATCAGCTAGTACGGAGTAGGACCAGCAGGCAGCAGCACCACGCGATCTGATGAACGACCTGTAATGTTACTGCTTTGCTTAAGCTTATACAAAGTCGATTTACTTGAATCTTGGACAAGTTAGCCGCAAGCCTGCAACCGCGAGAGAGAGATGAGGCGTTGCAGCAGCAGTGTCCGTGGGAAGCTCGTGTGGCTGTTGCTTGCGTGCTTATGGGTTGCAGCTGCTCGAGCTCAGCAGGCACCAAGAACTGATCCAATCGAAGGTGCGTTCCTTCTTCGTCTACTGAACGTCTCGTGTGCATACATGCGCTTATGCTCTGAAGTCTGAACCAATATACTTACTCCTTCCCTTTGGTCCTTTTGTGTGTTAGCTTTTTGGGATTTTTTTTCCTCGTATATAAGACGGGCATGTGAATTCCATGATAATTTCTCTATTTCTGATTAACCATGTGATTCCCGTCCAATCATTAGGCCTCGTTTAGAACACGAGAGTTTCCCACCTTCCTCTAGAAATTGAATTGTTTTAAATGGAAGTCCTGCTAAATATTCGTAAAATTGGCTCAAGAAATTTCTGTTTTTTCTATGCCCATACTCTCCGAAATAACATCTGCAAATAACAATTTCTATCCATACAGGCCAATTGATCTTTGAAAAAAAAGTATACAGGTCAATTAATGTCGATCTCGTGTCCTTAGATTGTGGATTCCTGACTAACATGAGAAGACAAAGTAGGGGCGGTGGCGGTAGCCGCAGACGGGTTCTTGCGCTTGGGTTCTTTTTATTTCTTGATCGCCTCTAAATTTGGTTGATCTAGTGTAGGAAAGATGGGATCTTGGTTGCATGTTTGTGTAATTGGGAACTTGCATGACCACGATTCGAGAGCACGAGCGATCTTGATACAGAGAATTGGGCATTTGGGTTTTGCGTTCAAAGGGGGCAAATTGACGCCATGATAGGAATGGTGTACTTTAGATGTTTCTAGTTAACATGCGAATTGCAGGAAGGGTTTTAAATTAGAAATAATGAGATGTATGTGGGGCAATCATTCTTGTGCGAGGAATCAGGTTGGGAGGCAGAATGTTATGTGGTTTTGATTCTTCAATAATTTCTGAAGCTCTTGGGCCTTTGTAAACTGTTTTAGATTCTTCAATAATTCAGAATGCTATAATGATGGAAATGGAGCATACTACATAGAGGAGATTATCATGTATTGTAGGGTTCTTAAGGGTAATCGAACTGTGTGATGCTTCATCATTGGTTGCAATCATGTTATTTTATGGTCTGAGTTGTTAAGTGTTTGTGCCTCATGCAGAATTGATAGATAAGGTTTCACACCTAAGAGATAAACGAAAAACTTTATTTCACACTTCCGACTCCGCCCTAGCTCTTTTTTATTTCTGCGTCCGCCTCACCCATACACCATTTCCTTCCTTGTTCCTGGGAAAATTTATTCTAACGAAAGCTATTCACACCTGTTCTGTTGCAATTTATTTATGGGTATAATAAGCAGTGACTGCGCTGAACACGATCCTGGGGAGATGGGGCCTGAACGCGTCGGCGGCGTGGAACATCAGCGGCGAGCCCTGCAGCGGCGTCGCCGTCGACGACACCAGCTTGGGCAGCAACCCCAATTTCAACCCGGGAATCAAGTGCGACTGCTCCTTCAATGCCAGCACCGTCTGCCACATCACCGAGCTGTACGTACGCCCAACTTTGTCTCAGCTGCACACCAGGTGCTCGATGCGATGCCTCAAAGAGGGGCCATGAGCATGCGATCCCAATTCCCCAATAATTAGGCATGCGCGCATGAAAATGAAATACTTAGCTTAATTCCTGTTGATTTGTCTCTAAAAACTCCAGAGGTCACTCGTTTAGTTCAGCAAAGCATGGTCTTTAGGATCCATGGAGTTCCCTGACATGTTAACTCTGTTCACGCAGAAAAGTATATGCATTGAATGTTGTTGGCCAGATACCTGAGGAGCTGCAAGATCTCACTTATCTGAATAATTTGTATGTCCTCTAACTTTGTCATCTCTTAGTCCTTTGTTGAGACCTGGTAAGCTGTAGAAATACATAACCTGATTAGTTGCAGTTAGTGATGCTCTTCATTGAGACAGAAAAAGGTGTATTGCTGTTAGCGATGGTTGAAATAAGTGAGATGCTCAGAGTTAAATATCACTGATTAATGCTAATCTTTTAGTGTATATATTTGGATTACGGCTGCACAGAACAGAAATGCAAGCTTTATCTGTTTTATGCATACTTAATTAATAGATGCTTTTAATATAAATCCAACTCCGTGTTAAGCATTGTATTATCGCAATTGTTCTACTTGAGCATTTGGTAAGCTTATGTGTTCTAATAATTAGCAAGAATCATCGGTGAACAGTAGTCAGATATGACTTATAAGAACTGTTTGTGTTTAACTTATGTTGTTGGAGGGATCTTCGGCAAAATTACTTGACTGGTCCCCTGCCATCCTTCATTGGAAACTTTGCTGCCATGCAGTACTTGTAAGAGTCAGATTTGAAGCACTAGTTTAGTTTCATGTTCACTTATCATCCATCAGTTATTGTTTTCTCTGACCACCTATTCTTTTTAAAAAATCACAAGGGCTGTGTCCTTCAATCCACTATCTGGACCGCTTCCAAAGGAGATTGGGAATCTCACAGATCTCCTTTCCTTGTAAGAGATCTCTTCTTATTGTTCACTTTATTAACTAAATTCAACAAAAAACTGGCTGCTCATGAAGTGCTGCTCCATCTTTGATTATATATGACTGTCTCAAGTAATATAGTTATACTGGAAGCATAAAATGTTTAAGCATGTCAGTATAATTTCCCTGTTCTACACGATGTTTCTTATGTTCAAGACTTCAAGTGAAATCAAAATAGTAAAGAGTAGTGCTTGTATGCTCCCCCCAAAAACTAAATTACACAAATCCTAAAGCAGTGTTGCTAACATTCTTCATGGCTTATCAAGGCAAAATTCTGTTATTTTTCAGACAGTACATAAATAAAAAATCTTGGTCAACATATTTCCTTTGGTTTCAGGGGCATTGGCTTAACCAATTTTACTGGTGAACTCCCTGCAGAACTGGGCAACCTGGCCAAACTCGAGCAAATGTAAAATGCCACTTTTATCTTCTGAACTTAGACACCTAACGAGCTAAAATACGGAGCAATGAGCTTCATGTACAGTTGAATATAATAATTACTACAATATTCCTTTTTTCAGGTATATGGTTAGTTCTGGCTTCAGTGGTCCATTCCCTTCAACATTCTGGAAGCTTAAGAATTTGAAGATTCTGTATGCTGCAACAGTGCCACGATTGTTATGTCCATTGTGTTTTTCATATGCTTAAAGTAACAGATTTTGTTGCGCTTGCAGGTGGCTGACAGGTAACGATTTTACTGGGAAAATACCTGATTATTTTGGGAGCTTGACAAATTTGGAAAGTCTGTAAGATTAATTTTTAAACGCTTCATGTAATTATTTTATTATAATTTTTCCTAACCAGAAAATGTACGGAAGTTGTACCATAGAACTCTTCTGCATATGTTCTTGTAATGTGCATTAAGACAAGGGCATTTTTTGGTCCTCACTCCTCACAGAAGTGTGACACATTGCATTGCATGTCATCAGACTGGTTCATATATCATCTACATATGTAAAGCTTACTATTCACATGTTTAAATGGAGTTCCCTTCTCCATTCTTAGTACTGATTAAAAATATGAACTTGTAGGAGGTTGCAAGGAAATTCTTTTGAAGGTCCGATCCCAGCAAGTCTGTCTAATCTAACCAAATTGACAACCTTGTAAGTGCTTTGTTCTTTTGTCACAAAGGTTCCTTGATGGTTGAGAAGGTCAGGCTTGTCATTGAAACTGATTCTCTAAATGTTCATGGTGCAGACGGATTGGTGATATTGTGAATGGGAGCTCTTCGTTGGCCTTTATCAGTAACCTGACATCTATGGATGTCTTGTATGTTACATGCTTTTCAGTATAGAGCTTACAATTTTATGTATTTGAGTCATAAAAAGGTACTAAGATACTAAGGTTGAATATCTTTCTTACAGAATATTGAGGAACTGCAGGATATCTGATAATCTAGCAGCAGTAAATTTCTCTAAGCTTGCCGGATTATCCTTACTGTAAGTATGTTATTCTATGTCATACTACCAGTTTCTGTTTCTATCGGTTGTTTTTTAATGCGAAGCATCTGTTCAAGTAATGTTGCTATATATCTTATTGGCTCAGGGACTTGAGTTTCAACAATATCACGGGCCAAGTTCCTCAATTACTCCTGAATCTGGACAGGCTTGGCTTCTTGTAAGGAATTCTTTCTGGAGATTTTTTTTTCCAACATACAAGGATTGCATCTGATATTCATATGTTTCATCACCTTGAACTATACCCAACTCAGGTTTCTTGGGAATAATAGCCTTTCAGGAAGCCTGCCAGACGTAAAAAGCTCTTCACTAAACAATTTGTACGACTGGCAATTCAACATAGCAGTATAGTGGAAATTATTTGTTAGTATTAAAACAATGTATTCATTTCGCTTGTAAGTGATTTTTGTTTTGTTTATAGAGATTTTTCATACAACCAGCTCTCTGGAAGCTTTCCTTCTTGGGTTACCCAGAACAATTTGCAATTGTAAGTTAAAATTTCTGAAATTTGTTGCGCAGAGAAAAAATTAGACATACCTGACATGTTTTTTTTTTGGTACAAGGAACTTGGTTGCAAACAACTTCGTTCTTGATAACACCAACAACAGGTAGTTATCACATTAATTTTACCTTCCAAGAGTTGTTTTTCAATAAAGATTTTCTCATAACTTCCAATTTTCAACTCAATTATGTGCCCAGCATTTTACCTTCAGGACTAAACTGTCTCCAGCGAGACACCCCTTGTTTCCGTGGTTCTCCGGAATGTATATCTTTCACTCTTCAACCCTAGCAGTTGACAACATCTCAGAAATTTCAGTAAAGGTTACAATTTTGTACATCTTAACTGCAGATTATTCCTTTGCGGTAGACTGTGGCAGTAATAGATCTACGAGGGGCTCAGATAATACTTTGTACGACGTTGATGCTACAAACATAGGAGCTGCGTCATATTATGTTAGCGATCAGACAAGATGGGGTGTTAGCAGTGTAGGGAAATTCAATGAGGCTCCAAATGTAACTTATGAAATATATAGCTCCCAGCAGTTTCAGAATACACTGGATTCAGAACTGTTCCAGACTGCAAGGATGTCACCATCATCGCTGAGATACTATGGCCTTGGACTTGAGAATGGAAATTACACTGTTATGCTTCAATTTGCAGAGATTGCTTACCCAAATACGCAGACTTGGCAAAGCACAGGAAAGAGAGTTTTTGACATATATGTCCAGGTACATATTGAGTGCATTGTATAGTTATTTGTTTACGGAATTGTTTTTTTCTTTATCCAAAGGCGTTATTTTATCAAACTGACATTTGTATAGGGTCATCTGAAAGAAAAGAACTTCGATGTAAGGAAGACGGCTGGTGGAAAATCTTTTATTGCAGTTAATAAGAATTACACTGCAACCGTGTCCAAAAACTTCCTTGAGATCCATCTGTTCTGGGCTGGCAAGGGCACTTGTTGCATTCCTACTCAAGGTTACTACGGACCAATGATCTCAGCATTAAGCGTCACCCCAAGTAAGCCCAACATTGAGCAAATTAATTAACCTCAAGAAAGGATTATATTGGCTTCTAATAAAACCTTTTTTCAGATTTTACCCCTACCGTGCGAAACGGTGTTCCAAAAAAGAAAAGTAAAGCAGGTGCAATTGCCGGAATGGTCATTGGTGCTTCAGTTTTAGGATTGGCAGCCTTACTTGGAATCTTTATGTTGATAAAGAAGAGAAGAAGAGTAGCACAACAGAAAGAAGGTATTGGATATATTTGCCTAGTGATTCATACATCATTCAAATGATTTATTATAATTCTTTCTCATGTGTCCTGAAAAAAATTCAGAACTGTACAACCTGGTTGGAAGGCCTAATGTCTTCAGTAATACTGAACTGAAGTTGGCTACAGACAATTTCAGTTCCCAAAACATTCTTGGAGAAGGCGGATATGGGCCGGTCTATAAGGTTGGCAGTTTCCCCCAATTGACTCCCGTCAAATTGTAACTGATAATTTATCTGATTTGGTTCCAAGTGCAAATTTCTGGCGAACCTAGTTGTCCAATGCTCAAAATATGTATGGAACTTACGGTTCTCATTTTGTCAGGGTATGCTACCTGATGGAAGAGTGATAGCTGTGAAACAACTTTCTCAATCATCTCACCAGGGGAAAAGCCAGTTTGTTACAGAAGTGGCAACAATTTCAGCAGTGCAACACCGGAATCTTGTGAAACTGTATGGCTGCTGCATTGATAGTAACACACCCCTGCTGGTCTATGAGTACCTCGAGAATGGAAGTCTCGATCGAGCACTCTTCGGTCCGCTCACTTCTACTCAGCACCAGCATCTGTCGATTGCCTTTGTTTTATTCCCCTAAAGGAATCTTTTTCTCTGCATTTTGTCATCATCTCAAGGCCTTATTTCTGACTGTGCAGTGTCCAGTTGCTTGAACCTAGACTGGTCAATGCGCTTTGACATCATTTTAGGCATTGCAAGAGGCCTAGCTTATCTTCACGAGGAGTCCAGCGTGCGCATCGTGCACAGGGACATCAAAGCTAGTAATGTCCTACTTGACACCGATCTCACCCCCAAGATCTCCGATTTCGGGCTCGCCAAGCTCTACGACAACGAGAAGACTCATGTCAGCACAAAAATCGCCGGCACATTGTAAGTACATGTCATCATTGCCCATCTTGTTAGTGCACCTCTGAATCCTAAGCTGATTGCACCTGCCTCACCTTTGTCAAGTGGCTATCTGGCGCCTGAGTATGCAATGAGAGGCCATCTGACGGAAAAGGCTGATGTTTTCGCATTTGGGGTGGTCGTGCTGGAGACCGTCGCTGGTCGATCAAACACTGACAACTCCCTCGATGAAGACAAGATCTACCTCTTTGAGTGGGTAAGATGATCAAAGATCTTCCAATCCAACAAAAGGCATCAGTTCATCCTTGTCTATGCCACTGATCACTGACTGTAGCATGGTGTTCCTATGTTAATTGACAGGCCTGGCGGTTGTATGAAAGGGAGCAAGCACTAGGAATAGTGGACCCAAGGCTGGAGGAATTCGACGGCGTGGAGGCCACCAGAATCATCCTCGTCGCGCTCCTCTGCACGCAGGGCTCGCCGCACCAGCGACCGCCGATGTCGAGGGTCGTGGCGATGCTCACCGGAGACGCGGAGGTGACCGAGGAGCTCACGAAGCCGAGCTACATCACTGAGTGGCAGCTGAGGGGTGGGAACAGCAGCTACGTCACCAGCAGCTACTCCGGGTCCACCACCGGCGAGTTCAGCGGGCAGAGGGAGACCGCGCCTCCCACCCCGTCGCCGGCGATCACCGGAGCTTTTGACGAGGGAAGGTGAATGCAGACTGCTGCTGAGCTTGATCTGAAGTCAAAACTTTGGACACTGTTCGCGCGTATATAATTTGCGTGTTCCTGTGAATTGTGGCAAACAAAGATAGTGTGTTAATATTGTTTGTTTCAAAAAGGCATCACTCATTGGTGAGTTTTTGTCCGGCTAATAAAGCGGTACTCCTTGTGAATGATGGGGAGGTGTATACTATGCTAGTATTGTTTGATTGATTTATCTACATGTATATGAACATATTTAGCAAAAAGAAAAGTGAAGAACAAATATTCACTAGTTTACACTTCGTGCCTTCGAACTTATGGGATATGTCATTCTCAGTTCATCTTCATCCAATCTTATAATACTGGTCTTGACCAATAAAATTTGTAAGGCAAAATGCGGTATCCATTCAAACACACCGGTAATGAGGAAAACGGCGAAATGCAGTCTTAAGATAATGGAAAAAAACTAGACATCATTGCCATTTTGCAAGGATGATAAAGTAGATTGGGATGCTATACGGGATAAATGCTTTGAACGGGCCGTTGTTGCTGCAGAATTAGATTTGTGACTTTTCAAATTGCAATCATGTGCAAGCTACATATATTCGTGGCTGCAATCCTGTGTGAGCTAGAAAAGTCCAAAGGCTCCAATGAATGGAGGCAGACACAAGATATTTGCACATTGCCTGTGGTCAAAAGGTCTATATGAACGCTGACAAGCCTATGGCTTGACATAATCCGTATTCTGGTTAGGAGAGCGACATGGCAGCAGGGAAACGCTTCGGCTTGTTTCGGGCTTGAAATTTTCGATAGGTGTATAAAGCCAGACAGATGATGGCTCGCTTCAACTCATTTATCCTGTTCTTTTTAGTTGCGGCTTGTGGTTTTAGGCTGCAGCTTATGACTTTTAGGTTGTTTATATGAGAGATCACAGAGTAACAGAAACTTACATGTGATTTTTGCCAATATAAATGAAGTCAGTAAAGTATGTACTACAATTAACTAGTAGACTCTATCTTGAAAAATTACTCCGTTTAAAAATTAGTTACTGTAGAAAAGCCGAAAAACAGCTTTTAGAAGCTGAAAAAAACAGGGCCATAAGATATGGCTTCTAACTTTTCTTTGGTTTATAGTTGCAAAAATTATATTTGATTTTGGACTATTTTCTGAAAGTGTCAGGAAAATTGAAACTACCGTAGGTGTTTATCCGATAGTATCGGTGTTGTGAGCACGGTAATACCGTAGAACGGTAGTTTCGATCAGAGCTGCAGAATGTTTTTTTTCCAGAGAGGTCTATTCTGGGTTTGGAAGGTGCGGTAGTACTGCCGTGTGGTAGTACCGGCGTGTTAAGAACGGTACTACCGTTTTTCCCAAAAAAAACAGGGATTTAGGAAATTGAGTTATGGATTGAGTTGTGATGACCTGGGTCATTGGATTAAGATTGCATAATACATGTCTTGACTAATGTAGGTCAAGTTATGAAGAACTTGTATCTGGAAACAAATTTTTTGTCTTTGAATGTGTAGGGCCGTTTGGAGTCAACTATTGTCAACAACAAGGATTAGGGCTAAGCTCATAGAGAAGTTGAGGCATAGAACGAAGAATGTCGAATGAGACGGTGAGCTCAAGCATAGTATGAGAAAGGCAAGAAATGTTCAAAGGCGAGTTCAAACAGCTGGATAGCGTCATGTAACTTGTACGAGCCAAGTGAGCTGTGGTTTAGTGGAATCAGGACGGGAGAGATATGGCGACACATGGCGAGCTGGTGGTACACCTACACATGGCAAGCATGACAATTGCTTGCAGTGGTTGGTGATGATCAGGTCAAGGAAGGGTATTTTGGTAGTTTGATCAAAATACCAGAAATCATCTTGGATCAAAACCATGGTGCATGGACTCTAATACCACTAAAAATGCAAAAGAGAGAATAAAGGAAATTAAGTAGAGTTTTGCCATCAGACCCATCGGCTTTTAGAATACCGAATAAAAGTAGTGCTAACTGAGGTTTCCAAATTGTCCAGGGACAGTCGGCACCGTCTCGTGTTTGGGTTCTCATCATCCAGTAAGAAATTCCATTCTTACCTTTTACCGACTTACCTGCCGTAGTAGAAAAACCCCCAAACAATGTAGAGCCGCCTTTGGACCAAAAGGTCCTTAAAACCCTCAGACTTGAGAGGGAGTAAGATGACGAGTGAAGGGCAATCTAGTCATTGCACAAAACCAGAGGAAAGGCTGGCCGACCATGCCCCCTTTAAGCCAAATTCAACACAGGCCAGCCACACAAAGACTTATTTCATTTTTCCTCCCTCAGCCAAGAACTCATTCAGGGAAAACAAACCAAGCCTTCCCATTTCTCATCCTTTCTCTTTTCTTTCCCCAAACCAAGAGCTCATCTAGGTCTCAACCTAAATCCACATCCACCACAGAGAGGAGGTGAGGGAGAGAGAAGCGGAGGAGAGGAGCCTAGGGAGTTGGGGAAGACCAACGGTGTGAGGGTGGAGTCCACGGCAACGGCAAGCCGCCTAGGACCACCGGAGTCACGCCGAACCAGACTGGGACAAGGAGGAGGTGGGAAGGGCCAACGGAAACGTGTGGAGAGCACTGTCACCACCACGACATCATCATCACCTTCTCATCCCCATCCAACCCGAACCAAGTACGGTTTTCCTTCCCCAACCATACATATTGAAGAGTAGGGCAAAACAAAGCTAGAAGCTAAATCAAAATGTGTTAAAGAAGAGAGGATTAGATGGACCGTCCGGTGAAGTAGTGGAGTAGAGGTGCTCAGGCCATCCTCGGACGCCTTGGCCATGGGGTGGCCATCCGGTGGCGTAGCCACGGCGGAGCCAGGCGTCAGCTTGGGGAGCCAACGGCGCCGAGAACAGCCAGATGGGGGCGCCACGACTAGAGGAGCATCGTCGAGAGGCCAAAGTCTGGGGCCTTGGCATGGGGGCCTGCCACGGCAGCGTGGGGAGGGCGACAGCCAAAAGCTGTGCTGACCAAGCAGCGACGCCAAGCGCCTCGCCGCCGCACGCACAAGAGAGGCAGCGGATCTGGTCCTGGTTGGTCGAATCCGAGGCAAAGAGTGAGAGGGAGGAGCTGGAGGCGAGTTTCAGGCCGATGCGCCATGGCCGGTGAGCCCGGCGGTGGCGACGTCACCCGAACGAGAGGGATAAGGGGGGATAGGTGAGTGGAGGTGCATGAGAGGCAGATGGTGGCCAGCGACATGCTCTGGCTGGCGATCCCGAGCTCGACTGTGAGCAGCCGCATCGCCTAGAGGAGCACCGAAAGCGAGAGAGGGGAAGGTTTGAGGGGATGGGATAAGGCCGGTTTGGCTAGGTGGTAGGAAAAAAAGAAGAGAGAAGAAAAAAGAAGGAAAGAAGGAAAAAGGAAGAAAAGAGGAGAGAAAGAAAATAAAAAAATAGGGGTTTGATACCTGCGCGACGGGTCCTTAACCCTGGGTGTTTTATGCTAGAGTCGGGTTATGCACGTAGGGTCGTCACTGCTCGCTTAAGCACTAGTTTTGTTATGATGTGTTGAGTCAGGTTGACGTTTGAACAGGTGGAGGTCCTGGGTCAGAGCCATCCACACGTCGTCCCCGAGACTAACCAGGCAAGTGCATGGTAAAGCGGTAAATTCGGGTAGTGTTTGTTGTTAGATTAATAATGGTGCATTGCTTACCATGATATGGTGAGTTAATTATTTCTAGTTGCATGATGAGGAATGATAAATGGCGATTGTTGAGACATGACATATTGATATGTATAAATGGAGAACTTGCATTGCATGCATATCATAAAAAGAGATAGTTTTGTGGTATCATTGGTCCGCTTTGTGTGGACGCTCCACGGGAGTGGAGATTGAGGTCCCCGTATGAAAATGACGGGCTATTATGGCCCCCGTATAAAAAAGGATGGGCATGTGATCCCCGCATGGAAACAAGACGGGTTTGGGTGAGCATCGACGGGTGCACGCTCTGCTATACTGGTATAGGCTAAAGAGATAAGAGAGAAGTGTATGTGCATATGCATAATGATTGGTTGATAAGAACTTGAAGAGATTAAATGGAAACAAATGGCTATTGAAACTGTGATGGTTATGGACTGATTTGTTGTGACATCCCAAAAAATTTTCAGAATTTTAAAAGTTATTTAAAGATTAAAAAGTATTTTTATGCAGGAAATGTTGTTGAAAATATTTTATCTAGGTCCAAAGCTTATCCAGGAATTTCTGTGAATTTTCTGGAATTTTTTGGGATTTATTTCATATTTTTTTGGGCTTTATTGAATTTCCTCTATTTTTCTGAAAATCAAAAATAAAAATGAAAAAAATCCCAAACCCTCCCCGGCCGACGCGTGGACAGTCCAGATCCGCCCACGTCGCCGCCGGGAACCCGCCTACCCTCCTTCCCCGCTCGCCACGTGGGCGACCGGGATCCACCGGCCCCCACTCGCCCGGCCATCCCGGCCGCACTTCCCCCTCTTCCACCGCCAAGCAGGCCCGGCCCGTCAGCCTCCATCCGCCCTTCTTACGCACCAGTCGTCCGATCCGCCCTCGGTTCTTTCCCACCGTCCCCTCCCACTTAAACCCCGCCGCCGCCCGATTTCTTCCCTGTCCCTGTGGCGCAATCTCAGCCGCCCGCTCCCTTCCTTTTATCTCTCCCGCTACCAACTGGGGCCCGCCTGTCAGGCCTTTCTTCCCCAGTGCGCCTCCTTCCTTTCTTCTCCTCTCCCGTTTCCTTTTCCGGCCACCGACCGAATCCTCACCGCGCCTCCTTTCCTTCCCCCGCCTCTCTCCGGTTTTGGTATCTGCTCGTCGCCAGGGACAAATCCCCCCAACCCCGCGCCTCTCCTTTCCTTTCGCCCCCCTTTCCTTCTTTCCCCCTTCCTTTCCGCCGCCCGCCATCTCCGGTGAGAAATCCCCACCAGCTCCCCCTCCCCGACCCCTATAAAAGCCCCTCCCCAGCCTCCCATCTCTCCGCACCACCTCCCTCCGCTCTCTTTTCCCCTCCCGAGCACCGCAGTGCCCCGCCAGCGTGCCCTCGCTCTCTCCGAGCTCCGCCACTCTCCGACGAGTGATCGCCGCCGCCTCGGACCCCCCAGACCCCACCACCGCCTCCACGAGCTTCACCAGGCCCGTGCGAAGCTCCTCAGCCCCTCAGCCGAGCTCTTCCACCACCGGAGCGCCGCCGTGTCGGAATCCCAAACCACCTTCGTCGCCCTTCTCGCCGCCGGCCGCCTCTCTCTGTTGCACCCATTGTCGCTCGCCGCCGGCCACCGGAGCGCCGCCGCCGCCGCCGCTGTGCCCGAGCTCCCCTCACCGGCGCCTCGCCAAGTCAGCGTCGAGGGTGAGGTGGCAGCCGACGTGGCCGCCACGCGAGCGCCACACAAGCACCGGCTGCCACCCCCTGCCACCTCGGCCTCCACCACAGTCCGTGGACTCGGTCCACATGGACCAGGCCCACCTGCTAGTCAGCCCACCCCAGGGCTGATGTCATGATGACGCTATAATTCCAATTTTCAATAGAAAAATAATTCGGCCGAAAAAGGAAATTCAGTGCTGACACAATAATTCCAATTTCCTTTAGAAAAATAATTCCAGAAAATCAATCTTTTTCTTTTTCTCTGAATTTAAACTTCCTAGAGCACGTTCTCCTCCATCCTAACTCCGATTTAGCCCATTCAAATTTCTAAATTTATAAAACATTCCTCTCTGTCCATTTTTGCCCTCAATTTAATTTTTGGAGTTCATTTGAATTTATTTGAATTTTATTTGAGTTATTTTCGTGTGTAAACTACGACGATTTCAGAGAATTGTACGATGACGAAGCACACCCACTCGAGGAGCAAGGCAAGTCACACACCTTGACCATGTTGATCCCAGATTTCCAAATAAAATTATGTTATTTTTATATTATTCTGCATGCGTATGTTTAATCATTGTATTTCAATTCAGTTTTAAATTTAGTTAATACCTGTTTGTTATTACCTCCTTTGATATTAAAAATCCTCATATCTTGTCACCCTAGAATCAAACTCTAGTTAGTACACTAGTATTGGCTAGAGAGTTTTAAATCAAATGCTTAGACATGCTTAGACATAATTTTGATTTTGGGATACCTTTTCACATAAAATGATAAACTTTTGAGATGTATTCTTGACTTCAGAGAGTCAAGAATGGTGATAAAATATTTTGAAACAAAATATAAAATCTAGTTTAGACTTAGGCTAATGGTTTGGTGGTGGGTGCAAGCATGCACTGTTGTTCGGAGACACAGTGTTGATTGTCGTGCACAGGGGGTATGTGATTGAGCCTAAGTTAATTAAGGACCAGTCTGTGAGCTACTATTGCAAAGCCCTAACGTACTACCACAAGGCTGGTATGGGACAGCCCTGGCTGAATAATTTGCGAGTCCCAACCTGGGTCATGTCGTAGGTTGAAAGTGAGCGTGGCGTAGGCCATGAGAAGCCTCACTCGGCTCAAGAGGGGGTCCCGGTCTGGTGGATTCCTTACTGGGGTGATACCTTAGTGTTAGCTTGGCCAGGTTGAAGGCTTTGCATTGTAGAGACCTTGTCGTGATCTCCTCGCCGCACACCTAAGGAAGTGTGTAACTCGCGTGGCAGTACGGGATGATCATGTCTTGTGGGTAAAGCTGTACAACCTCTGCAGAGTGTATAATCTATCCTGGATAGCCGTGCCCACAGTCATGGGCATGCTGAGTAAAGTTTTTCATGGATTAGACTTTGGTTTTAAAATGATTTACAAAACATTGTGGTCAGAGTCACGTGAGATTTTTTTTAAAAGATGGTCCGGGTGGGATGCCTGTGGATATGTTAGTGTTTGGTCGGAGCCTACACTAACGGTATTAATTGCAATTACAATTACAATTACTGTTCCTACTTATTGTATTAAATTCAGCAGTTTTAATCTATTTGTTGTATTCTTTTAAATGTTATTTTCTGCACAACTAACCCTATATGCCTTCTTTTGTGGCCTTAATCATTATAATGCATTTTTTGTGTGACTTGCGGAGTACAATTTGTACTCACTCTTGCTATCTCATCATAGAGGAGGACTATGACGATTACGGTGAGGACCAGGATGAGTAGGACACGTCTTGCAGTCGTTTGCGTGTGGGCAGACTTGGGCTTCACCTTTTCCAGCTTGCTTCCGCAGTTTCTTTTGCAGTTAATAATATTTGCCAATGTGCGATGATGTAAACGTTAGCCATAAGTCCGTACTTGATAATTTAATAATATTGTCATTTGATTGATATTTATCTTTGTTGTTCACTGTGTGCACTAGCTGATCCTGGACTAGTGCGATTTACACAGAGAATCTAGGAGTTGTTGCTCCGGGTTCCGACATTTGTGAACCTGTTATTTACTATTTTGCTTTATACTTGCTGAGTTTTTGGACTCACCCTTGCTTTTATTGTTTTTTAGGTAACCGTTGAGGACGTCATGCACGGGCGGGAGTAGCACATGAATAACTTTACGTACTAGCAGCACTTTGCATATCAGCTTTTGGGTATCATGTTAAAACTCCACTAGTATGCTTAGATAGTTGCTTAAAATGATATGTTGTAAAGGGGTTGCTGCATTATGATTAGCAGTTGAAAAAAAGGGTAAAAGTATGCAATGGTGGTAGCATTTCGGGCACAGAGGATGGGCGGGGTGTTACATGGACGATGCGTTGGAGAGTGGTTTAGGTTAAGGTAGGTCAAGGTGGTGATGGTTTGATCAAGACTAAGGATTTAGCAGATATACACTTATACGCTTTCAAAAGTGTGCATAAGTAAATTTATGAGAGTAAAACCCGTGTGTGTGGGGTTAACGGGTTTCTCCTATTGTAGTAGTGGATAAGATCCACTAAGATGAATAGGTGGCTGGTTGTCCACCTATAAAAGGGGATAAGGATGGAGTCATATGGTTAACCATCCAACCCATCTCTTGTGCTCTCTTCTCTAGGATTAGGGTTAGGGTTTGAGAGTGAGTACATTGGGTGCTATTTGTCCTCTAAGGTGGAGTGGTTGTAAAACCTACCTTCTCAGGTAAGCAATATATCAATCTTTGTGTTACTCTTGAGTCCCTCTTGTTTTTGATTGATGTGCTTGACTTTTGGTTGGTTTTGATTTCCTCCCATCCCTATTCTTGATCTTGCTGTGCCAAAGACGTATAAGAGATGGAAATATTCTTAGAAAATCTATCTCCACCCATCTAGTCATTTTGGTAACAAGTTTATCAAGAAACTCTGTTTTGCACTTTTTGATATTTCAAGTGGTTTCTTGATCTGAAGGTTTTTGACTTAATTTCGTTGGTGTTCTAACTTGCTGTGACATGTGGGAATACATCTAGAGCCATCTTGGTCATCATCCACCCGCGAGCGAGTCCTATTCACCATTTTGGGTTTTTGATCGGTTTTTGTGCAGTTTGTCTTAAATATGAAAAAGTCTTAACTTTGGTAATGTTTTTCATGATCATTTGTTGGAATAGGTTCATAATTTCCTAGGGAAGATCCTTGCAAATTTTTGTGTCATTTGGATTTACGAATAAAAAATTACACGGATTTCGTTCATGAAACAGTGCTGAAATCTCAGTTCATCCCCTGTTCAATGTGGTCTTAATTCGACCACATTGATTTTCGATCACTCACAAGTTTTCGACCACATTGATTTTTCACCACTCACTGGTTATCGACCACTCTGGTTTTAATTCGATTACATTGATTTTTGACCACTCACAAGTTTTCGACTACATTGGTTTTCGACCACTCACTGGTCGACGACCACTTTGGTCTTATTTCGACCACATTGGTTTTTTGACCACTCGCAAATTTTTTATCACATTGATTTTTCGACCACTCACAGATATTTCGATCACATTGGTTTTTTGACCACTTACAAAGTTTCGACAACATTGGTTTCGACCACTCTGTTCTTAGTTCGACCACACTGATCTTTTCGACCATATTGGTTTTTCTCAGTCAAATGAGTCTTAGTTGATTTATTGTTTACTCTTGATCTTAATAGCTTTTCATAACTATTGAATTAAAGATCAAGGAATACTTGGGGGAAATTTCCAGACACCATTCACTCTCCTCTGTTGGTATCTTCGATTCTACATAAGTTATGGTTTCTAACTTTTTTTGCACTGTAGTGGTTGAAAATGCACTGTAGTTACTGTTAGGTTTTTTGAGTAATTAAATTTTAAAATAATAAAAATTTTATATTATCACAGACAAAGCAAAAGAATAAGAACAAAAAACAAAAAATCCTAAAAGAACCAAAAAATAAAATTTAAACGTTAAAAACTGAACCCATTGACGCGGGACAGATGGATTCCAAGTAATTAACTTTGTTACAGTTGACGTCATTTACAGTGTGCTCAGTTAAACTTATTTTCTATTTGGTTTTTGCCAGATGCGTCACTATCGGCTGATGGGATAGATATGTCGGATGTAGTCCAAGTAATCAACTTTGTTTTATAAGGGGGTAAGTCCTAGTTGACGTGATCAATGATTGGCCTTTGCCAGGTGCGTCACCATCGGCTAATGGAATATATAAATTTTTAGGTTCAAACATAAAGGTAGGATCAACATATTTTTATAGAAAAATTTTGAAAAAAATCAGTATTTAAGATATATAATTCGTATTCACACCATAAAAATTTCATAAATTTTTTTAAATTTTATTATAGATAATTTTAGATATAGAGACACTAGGTTCAGTATTTAGAATTTTCACGTACCGGGACAAGTCATACAGTCGACGTCTAGGCGATTAATGTTTGGCTTTATTTTCTAGTTGCGTCACCATCAGCTGATCAAAAAGCACAGCCTTCATCCTCAGCTAGTACGGAGTAGGACCAGCAGGCAGCAGCACCACGCGATATGATGAACGGCCTGTAATGTTACTGCTTTGCTTAAGCTTATACAAGTCGATTTACTTCAATCTTGGACAAGTTAGCCGCAAGCCTGCAACCGCGAGAGAATGATGAGGTGTTGCAGGAGCAGTGTCCGTGGGAAGCTCGTGTGGCTGGTGCTTGCGTGGTCATGGGTTGCAGCTGCTCGAGCTCAACAGGCACCAAGAACTGATCCAATCGAAGGTACGTTCCTTGAAGTCTATGGTTATTACTACTGAACGTCTCGTGTGCATGCATGCGCTTATGCTCTGAAGTCTGAACCAATATACTTACTCCCTTCGGTCCTTTTGTGTGTTAGCTTTTTGGTTTTTTTCCCTCGTATGTAAGACGTGCATGTGAATTTCGTGATAATTTCTCTATTTCTGATTAACCATGTGATTCCCGTCCAATCATTAGGCCTCGTTTAGAACACGAGAGTTTCCCACCTTCTTATAGAAACTGAATTGTTTTAAATGGAAGTCCTGCTAAATATTTGTAAAATTTTGCATTGCTAATAAGCCATGAATATTTTCTAGGCTTGGGATTAGGCCTGCCTTTGGGCTCCTGTGGGCTTGTGCTAATTTTGCTATTATGGCTCCAAAAGATATGTTTTCAAATAACTACTATGTCAAAAAAACATGCTTTTTAAAAACCATGGATCTAAGAAGTAGTCAAGTGCCGCTCGGTTGGACTGAAATAAGCCGACTTATGGTTGACATTACACTGTAGCTGATTGAAATTATACTATAAATGATGATAGCTTATTTGGTATAACTAAATTTAAAAAAAATTAAAATAGAAAAAACATGTTAGCCCATCACGGACAATGCAAACAAATACGAGAAAAAAGAACCGGCAAAAAATCTCAAAAAACCAAAAAGATAAAAAAAGGGATAAAATTTAGAAATAGTGAAAAATAAGTCAGAAACTAGAAGTTTAAGCCGAATGAGCATGGTAAAAATGTTTAAAGTCGTACAATGACTTAAGGGTTTCCCACCTTCCTATAGAAATTGAATTGTTTTAAATGGAAGTCCTGCTAAATATTCGTAAAATTTTGCATTCCTAACAAGCCATGAATATTTTCTAGGCTTGGTTTGGGATTAGGCCTGCCTTTTGGACTTCGGTGGGCTTGTGCTAATTTTGTATTATGGCTACACAAGATATGTTTTCAAATAACTACTATGTCTAAAAAAACGCTTTTTAAAAACCACGGATCTAAGAAGTAGTCAAGTGTCGCTCGGTTGGGTTGAAATAAGCTGACTAAAATTATACTGTAGATAATGATGACTTATTTGACGTAACTACATTTAAAAAATATAAAAAATAGAAAAAACATGTTAGCCGAATGAGCGATGCAAACGAATACGAGAAAAAAGAATTGGTAAAAAAGATTAAAAAAAAGCTAAAAAACTAAAAAAAGATGAAATTTAAAAATAGTGAAAAAATAAATAAGAAGATAGAAGTTTAAGCCAATGAGCAGGGAGAAAAAAGTTTAAAGTCGTACAGTAACTTAAGGGTTGTATGTACCGTAGTCGTCCCTAATTAGGACCTGTTTGGAACAGAGGAATTTTACAGAAATTTTGCAGGAATTTTGCAGGAAATAGTTCAATTACCGCAAGAATCGGGAAAAATTCTCGCATTCCAAACAGGGCCTAAAGTTGTATGCACCATTTCCTTCCTTCCTTGTTCCTGGGAAAATTTATTCTAACGAAAGCTATTCACACCTGTTCTGTTGCAATTTATTTATGGGTATAATAAGCAGTGACTGCGCTGAACACGATCCTGGGGAGATGGGGCCTGAACGCGTCGGCGGCGTGGAACATCAGCGGCGAGCCCTGCAGCGGCGTCGCCGTCGACGACACCAGCTTGGGCAGCAACCCCAATTTCAACCCGGGAATCAAGTGCGACTGCTCCTTCAATGCCAGCACCGTCTGCCACATCACCGAGCTGTACGTACGCCCAACTTTGTCTCAGCTGCACACCAGGTGCTCGATGCGATGCCTCAAAGAGGGGGCATGAGCATGCCATCCCAATTCCCCAATAATTAGGCATGCGCGCATGAAAATGAAACACTTAGCTTAATTCCTGTTGATTTGTCTCTAAAAACTCCAGAGGTCACTCGTTTAGTTCAGCAAAGCATGATCTTTACGACCCATGGAGTTCCCTGACATGTTAACTCTGTTCGCGCAGAAAAGTATATGCATTGAATGTTGTTGGCGAGATACCTGAGGAGCTGCAGCATCTTACTTATCTGAATAACTTGTATGTCCTCTAACTTTGTCATCTCTGTTTTCAAGATAAAGCAGTAAAGCCAATATCATAATCCTTTGTTGAGACCTGGTAAGCTGTAGAAATACATAACCTGATTAGTTGCAGTTAGTGATGCTCTTCATTGAGAGAGAAAAAGGTGTATTGCTGTTAGCGATGGTTGAAATAAGTGAGATGCTCATAGTTAAATATCACTGATTAATGCTAATCTTTTAGTGTATATATTTGAATTACGGCTGCAAAGAACAGAAATGCAAGCTTTATCTGTTTTATGCATACTTAATTAATAGTTGCTTTTAATATAAATCCAACTCCGTGTTAAGCATTGTATTATCGCAATTGTTCTACTTGAGCATTTGGTAAGCTTATGTGTTCTAATAATTAGCAAGAATCATCGGTGAACAGTAGTCAGATATGACTTATAAGAACTGTTTGTGTTTAACTTATGTTGTTGGAGGGATCTTCGGCAAAATTACTTGACTGGTCCCCTGCCATCCTTCATTGGAAACTTTGCTGCCATGCAGTACTTGTAAGAGTCAGATTTGAAGGACTAGTTTAGTTTCATGTTCACTTATCATCCATCAGTTACTGTTTTCTCTGACCATCTATTCTTTTTAAAAAATCACAAGGGCTGTGTCCCTCAATCCACTATCTGGACCGCTTCCAAAGGAGATTGGGAATCTCACAGATCTCCTTTCCTTGTAAGAGATCTCTTCTTATTATTCACTTTATTTGACAGGGTTTTAACCCAGGTATGTGAGCAATTTTTCTGTTCTGTTGCTTGTCTTAGCCCTTAAGGCATAACTCAATACATATTTATAGACCAAAAGGTCAGATTACAAACTGAAAGTGAAACTGAAAGTAAAAGTAGATGCAAAAGCAAAACTGACAGTATTAAAGTATTCTGAAGATGCTAAAGCAAGATGCTAATCAACTACTCCTAATCTTTATTTAGTTTGATGTATTCTTCGGACACAAGACTTACTCCTTCAATTCTCCCCCTAAGTCTTGTGTGGTGTCCTTTGGGTGATTTGAATCATCCCAGTCTTGGCGTGTAGCTCTTGAAACTTGATTCTCCCAAGAGATTTGGTTAGAAAATCAGCTAGTTGTTCTTGAGTATTGACATAGCTGGCCTTGATGCTTCCCTCTTCCAAACAACCCCTTATGAAGTGATATCTCACCCGGATGTGTTTGCTGTGCTCATGGAAAACCAGATTCTTTGCCAGGGCAAGAGCGGATTTGCTGTCCACTCGAAGTTCCACTGCCTCAGCTTCTTTTCCCAGTAGGTCGCCCAGCAGCCGAGCTAACCAGAGGGCTTGAGTGGCGGCGGAGGTGGCTGAGATGTATTCAGCTTCACAGCTGGAGAGTGCCACCACCTGTTGCTTGATGGATTTCCAACTGACCAGGCATTTGCCGAGGAAGAACAGGTTTCCACTCGTGCTTTTGCCTGTGTCAATGTCACCGGCGTGGTCGCTGTCGCTATAGCCGATGAAATGCGTCACGCCGGGACATCTTGGGTAGTGCAGGCCAAAGTCAGAAGTCCCCGCCACATAGCGTAGGATCCTCTTCACAGCTTGTTGATGCTCTGTTGTCGGCCGCTGCATGAACCGGCTGACATAGCCGACGGCGAATGCCAGGTCCGGCCGTGTGTGGACGAGGTAGCGCAGACTCCCGACGATTCGCCGGTACTGCGTGGCATCCACCTCATCCGCCGTGCTCTGCGTGCTCAACTTCAGCCTTTCCTCCATTGGAGTGTGGGCTGGATTGCAGCCCGTGAGTCCTCCGAGCTCGACGACGCGCTGAGCGTAGGCGGTTTGTCGGAGGGAGATGCCGGAGTCATCCTGGAGCACTTCAATTCCCAAGTAGAAACAAAGTTGCCCCAAATCACTCATGTGAAAGACTCCTTTCATCTCTGTCTTGAAGACTTCCAATTCTTCTTCCTTGGTGCCGGTGATCACCAGATCGTCTACATAGACGCCGACAAGCAGGATTGAGTTTCCCTGACCTCGCCGGTAGACCGATGCCTCATGGGTGCTCTGTTGGAACCCCATTGTTCTGAGGGTCGCGTCTAGTTTGGCATTCCACGCTCGCGGCGCCTGGCGCAGGCCATAGAGAGCCTTGCGGAGGCGCAAGACTTTATTCTCCTGGCCGGCGACAATGAACCCCGGTGGCTGACGGACATAGACCTCCTCTCTCAAGTCGCCATTAAGGAAGGCCGACTTTACGTCCATGTGGTCGACGCGCCATCCCTCTTGAGCCGCTAGTGCAAGGAGGACGCGAACTGATTCCATTCGCGCGACGGGCGCAAATGCATCGTCGAAGTCCACTCCTTCCTGCTGAACGAAACCCCGTGCCACCAGCCGCGCCTTGTGCTTGACCACAGCCCCAGCCTCATCCTTCTTGAACTTGAAAACCCACTTGAGTGTGATGGCGCGGTGGCCGGCAGGAAGGTCGGTCAGCTCCCAGGTTTGGTTCCGTTCGACCGCGTCCATCTCCTGCTGCATTGCTTCGCGCCAGACCTCGTCGCCTTCCGCCTCAGCAAACGAGTAGGGCTCGCCGTCATGGACCAGATGAAGTTCTGCCTCAACGTCGCGCTGCGCCAACCCCGGAACGACTTGATCGCCCAGGATGTTGTCGACGGTGCGGTAGTGCAGAGGTTCATCCTCATGTGCGGCGTCGATGCGTTCTTCATCTTGCGTCAGCGGCGTGGCAAACTCCACTGAGCGGTGCTCGTTGGAGGTAGGAGTTGCCGATGCCTGGGGCGTGGCCGCTGGTGTGGATGGGATTGGCGTGGCGGACATTGCCGGAGGTGAAGCTCCAGCTGAGGCAGGTGGTGCACCCGGGGCGGAGTCAGTCGGGCTTGGTGATGGAGTTGGCCCACTCGCTCCCCCGGCTCCCAGAATCTGGATGTAGTCGACGGTGAAGTCACTGAGTGCCGCTGACGAGCCGTTGTCCGCCATCTTGGTCCACGCCCATCCTCGCCCTTCGTCGAACACCACATCACGGGCCACGCGCACACGCTGCGTAGCCGGGTCGAGGATGCGGTATGCCTTGGCACCGTCGGCATAGCCAATGAATATCCCTGGTGTGCTCCGATCGTCAAATTTGCCGACGTGGTTGAGCTCCTTCACGAATGCCAGGCAGCCAAACGTCCGGAGATAGCCGACTGCCGGCTTGCGCCCGTGCCAAGCTTCATAGGGCGTCTTGCCGCCGAGGCTCTTGGTGGGCGACCGATTGAGCAAATGCACGGCGGTCATCACCGCTTCTCCCAGTAGACCGCCGGCATTGCTCGCTGCTTGAGAAGAGCGCGAGCCGTGGCCACCACCGTCTGATTGCGCCGCTCGACGACGCCGTTTTGATGAGGGGCATAGGGCGCGGAGTAGTGGCGTTGGATCCCTTCGTCGGCGCAGTACGCCGCGAATTAAGCCGCTGTGAACTCGCCACCGTTGTCCGTGCGCAGAACGCGGAGTCTGCGACCGCACTCCTTCTCTGCTGCAGCCTGAATGTGCCGGATGGCTTCCGTTGCTGCAGCCTTGGTGTCGAGAAGCACTGCCCACATGAACCGGGACAGGTCGTCGACGAGGAGCAGGAAGTAGCGTCTGCCTCCAGGAGTCGCCGGGGTGACCGGGCCGCATAGATCGCCATGTACGAGCTCCAATCTTTCCTTGGCTCGAAAATTGGCTTGACGGGGGAACGGCCGGCGCCTCTGCTTTGTCACCACGCAGGTGTCGCAGAGCTGCTCCACATGGTCGACGGGCGGCATTCCCCGCACCATCTCGCCGCCGCTGAGCCGCTTCAGGGCCTCGAAGTTGAGATGCCCAAAGCACTCATGCCAGCGACAGGCCTCGTCGTCGCGGCGGGCTGCAAGGCAGAGGGGTTGTGCCACCCGCACATGGAGAACATAGAGGCGGTTGTTTCCTCTGTTCACCCTGGCGAGAAGATGATGGCGACGATCCCAGATGCGCAGCACCCCGTAATCAATCTCCACTCGCGAGCCGTTCTCATCCAACTGTCCCAGACTGATGATGGAGTTCCTCAGGGCTGGGATGTAGTAGACGCCGGTGAGGAGTCGATGTTCGCCGGTCTTGGCTATGAAGACGACGGAACCGACACCATTGATCTCCACAGCAGAGGCATCCCCGAACTTGACTGAGCCGCGGACACCAATGTCCAGGTCGGAGAAGAACTCCCGCCGGCCAGTCATGTGATGCGTAGCACCAGTGTCGAGGTACCAGCCGTCGATCTTGTCGTCGCTGGACCCATTTCCGAGGAAGACTCGTGCTCGTGGCTCGTCGAGGTGGAGGAGTGCGGCGGCGGGGTGGAGGAGTGCGGCGGCGGACGAAGCATGAGGTGAGGAAGTCGCCGCTACCTCAGCTTCCTCTGTTTCGGGCCGCTGCTCGATGCTTCCGTGAACGAGAAACAGAGCCGGCTCATCCTCTTCCTCTGCTTGCGCGATGTGCGCCTGGCCGCCACGCCGTGCCTGCCGACAATCCCTGGCCCAGTGGCCGGACTTGCCGCAATTGAAGCAAGTGTCATCCCGGTTGGCCTTTCGGTCACCGGCAGCACCAGCCTCAGTACCGCCGCGTCCTCGGAGCGCCTTCTCCTTGTTCCGCGGTTTCCGCCGACGGCTGCTGGCCGAACGTGAGACCTCCCCCTTCTTCCGCTCCTTCTGGCGGGCGAGCCACTGCTCCTCTGTGTAAAGCAGCTTGCCACCAATGGTGACGGGCTCTACGGCTGGTAGCTCATCGCGGCCGTCGACCGCCTTGAGTCGCCCGGTTACCTCCTCTATGGACAACTCGGAGAGGTCCAAGAGTGTCTCCATCGCCAGGGCAACTTGCGTGTACTTCTTCGGAACGACGCGGAGAAACTTCTCCACCGCCTTCTCCTCGTCGATGTCACCATCGCCGCGCCGAGTTAGCTGCTGCATCAAGCCAGTGAGGCGGAGAGCGAAGTCGTCGATGTCCTCACCGGGACGGAACGCCAATCGATCCCACTCCTGACGCAGCTTTTGCTGAGTGGCTCGGCGGGCGCGATCACTTCCGATGCGCGCCGCGGTGATGGCTTCTCAGGCCTCCTTGGCGGTCCCCTTGTCCGCGAGGGTGGGCGCCATCTCTGGCGGAACGGCGGCGAGGATGGCCTCCAACGCCCGCCGGTCGTCGTAGAAGTCGACTTCCTCATCCCGCACCGCATCCCACATCCCCCTCGCCTGCATCTTCACCTTCATCACCAAGCTCCACTCATTGTAGTTGGTTTTGGTGAGTATGGGCCACGGCGTGCTTCCGCCCGTCTCCTTGATGACGGTTTGGATAGCCGCTGGCGACCCATGCCTTCCTCTGCGCGCACGGCGACGCTCCGGCGACGGTGAGACGCGGCGATGCCTGTGAGGGCTCCGCGAGACGCGTGACCGGTCGGCGTCGTTCTCTTCCTCTGCGCGCAGAGCGGCGGCAGCAGCCGCTGCGGCCTGAGCCGCGGCCGCCGCCTGCCTGGCTGTCTCAGCCGCCTGCTGAGCCGCTGCCTCCGCTGCGGCGATGCGTGCCTCGCGCGCATCCGCTTCTGCAGCATCGCCGGCATTAGCTCTGCGTCGGCTGGAGGTCAGGGAGGCGTGGGAAGAACGAGACATGGCTACGCAGGTAAGGGGAGGAGAAAAAGAGCAAGGCTCTGATACCAATTGACAGGGTTTTAACCCAGGTATGTGAGCAATTTTTCTGTTCTATTGCTTGTCTTAGCCCTTAAGGCATAACTCAATACATATTTATAGACCAAAAGGTCAGATTACAAACTGAAAGTGAAACTGAAAGTAAAAGTAGATGCAAAAGCAAAACTGACAGTATTAAAGTATTCTGAAGATGCTAAAGCAAGATGCTAATCAACTACTCCTAATCTTTATTCAGTTTGATGTATTCTTCGGACACAAGACTTACTCCTTCATTATTAACTAAATTCAACAAAAAACTGGCTGCTCATGAAGTGCTGCTTCATCTTGGATTATATATTACTGACTGTCTCAAGTAATATAGTTATACTGGAAACATAAAATGTTTAACTTTAAGCATGTCAGTATAATTTCCCTGTTCTACAGGATGTTTCTTATGTTCAAGACTTCAAGTGAAATCAAAATAGTAAAGAGTAGTGCTTGTATGCTCCCCCAAAAAACTAAATTACACAAATCCTAAAGCAGTGTTGTTAACATTCTTCATGGCTTATCAAGGCAAAATTCTGTTATTTTTCAGACAGTACATAAATAAAAAATCTTGGTCAACATATTTCCTTTGGTTTCAGGGGCATTAGCTTAACCAATTTTACTGGTGAACTCCCTGCAGAACTGGGCAACCTGGCCAAACTCGAGCAAATGTAAAATGCCACTTTTATCTTCTGAACTTAGACTACTAATGAGCTAAAACACGGAGCAATGAGCTTCATGTACAGTCGAATAAAATAATTAATAAAATCTTCCTTTTTCAGGTATATTAGTAATTGTGGCTTGAATGGTCCATTCCCTTCAACATTCTGGAAGCTTAAGAATTTGAAGATTCTGTATGCTGCAACAGTGCCATGATTGTTATGTCCATTGTGTTTTTCATATGCTTAAAGTAACAGATTTTGTTGCGCTTGCAGGTGGTTGTCAGGTAACGATTTTACTGGGAAAATACCTGATTATTTTGGGAGCTTGACAAATTTAGAAAATCTGTAAGATTAATTTTTAAACGCTTCATGTAATTATTTTATTCTAATTTTTCCTAACCAGAAAATGTACGAAAGTTGTACCATAGAACTCTTCTGCATATGTTCTTGTAATGTGCATTAAGACAAGGGCATTTTTCGGTCCTCACTCCTCACAGAAGTGTGACACATTGCATTGCATGTCATCAGACTGGTTCATATATCATCTACATATGTAAAGCTTACTATTCACATGTTTAAATGGAGTTCCCTTCTCCATTCTTAGTACTGATTAAAAATATGAACTTGTAGGAGGTTTCAAGGAAATTCCTTTGAAGGTCCGATCCCAGCAAGTCTGTCTAATCTAACCAAATTGACAACCTTGTAAGTGCTTTGTTCTTTTGTCACAAAGGTTCCTTGATGGTTGAGAAGGTCAGGCTTGTCATCGAAACTGATTCTCTAAATGTTCATGGTGCAGACGGATTAGTGATATTGTGAATGGGAGCTCTTCGTTGGCCTTTATCAGTAACCTGACATCTATGGATGTCTTGTATGTTACATGCTTTTCAGTATAGAGCTTACAATTTTATATCTTTGAGTCATAAAAAGGTACTAAGATACTAAGGTTGAATATCTTCTTACAGAATATTGAGGAACTGCAGGATATCTGATAATCTAGCAGCAGTAAATTTCTCTAAGCTTGCCGGATTATCCTTACTGTAAGTATGTTATTATATGTCATACTACCAGTTTCTGTTTCTATCGGTTGTTTTTTAATGCAGAGCATCTGTTCGAGTAAAGTTGCTATATATCTTATTGGCTCAGGGACTTGAGTTTCAACAATATCATAGGCCAAGTTCCTCAATTACTCCTGAATCTGGACAGGCTTGGCTTCTTGTAAGGAATTCTTTCTGGAGATTTTTTTCTCCAACATACAAGGATTGCATCTGATATTCATATGTTTCATCACCTTGAACTGTACCCAACTCAGGTTTCTTGGGAATAATAGCCTTTCAGGAAGCCTGCCAGACGTAAAAAGCTCTTCACTAAACAATTTGTACGACTGGCAATTCAACATAGCAGTATAGTGCAAATTATTTGTTAGTATTGAAACAATGTATTCATTTCACTTGTAAGTGATTTTTGTTTTGTTTGCAGAGATTTTTCATACAACCAGCTCTCTGGAAGCTTTCCTTCTTGGGTTACCCAGGACAATTTGCAATTGTAAGTTAAAATTTCTGAAATTTGTTGCGCAGAGGAAAAATTAGACATAGTCAAGATTGTATCAATCTGTTCCCTGACAAGTTTTTTTTTTTGGTACAAGGAACTTGGTTGCAAACAACTTCGTTCTTGATAACACCAACAACAGGTACTTATCACATTAATTTTACCTTCCAAGAGTTGTTTTTCAATAAAGATTTTCTCATAACTTCTAATTTTCAACTCAATTATGTGCCCAGCATTTTACCTTCAGGACTAAACTGTCTCCAGCGAGACACCCCTTGTTTCCGTGGTTCTCCGGAATGTATATCTTTCACTCTTCAACCCTAGCAGTTGACAACATCTCAGAAATTTCAGTAAAGGTTACAATTTTGTACATCTTAACTGCAGATTATTCCTTTGCGGTAGACTGTGGCAGTAATAGATCTACGAGGGGCTCAGATAATACTTTGTACGACGTTGATGCTACAAACATAGGAGCTGCATCATATTATGTTAGCGATCAGACAAGATGGGGTGTTAGCAGTGTAGGGAAATTCAATGAGGCTCCAAATGTAACTTATGAAATATATAGCTCCCAGCAGTTTCAGAATACACTGGATTCAGAACTGTTCCAGACTGCAAGGATGTCACCATCATCGCTGAGATACTATGGCCTTGGACTTGAGAATGGAAATTACACTGTTATGCTTCAATTTGCAGAGATTGCTTACCCAAATACGCAGACTTGGCAAAGCACAGGAAAGAGAGTTTTTGACATATATGTCCAGGTACATATTAAGTGCATTGTATAGTTATTTGTTTACTGAATTGTTTTGTTCTTTATCCAAATGCGTTATTTTATCTAACTGACATTTGTATAGGGTCATCTGAAAGAAAAGAACTTTGATGTAAGGAAGACGGCTGGTGGAAAATCTTTTATTGCAGTTAATAAGAATTACACTGCAACCGTGTCCAAAAACTTCCTTGAGATCCATCTGTTCTGGGCTGGCAAGGGCACTTGTTGCATTCCTACTCAAGGTTACCACGGAGTACGGACCAATGATCTCAGCATTAAGCGTCACCCCAAGTAAGCCCAACATTGAGCAAATTAATTAACCTCAAGAAAGGATTATATTGGCTTCTAAGAAAACCTTTTTTCAGATTTTACCCCTACCGTGCGAAACGGTGTTCCAAAAAAGAAAAGTAAAGCAGGTGCAATTGCCGGAATGGTCATTGGTGCTTCAGTTTTAGGATTAGCAGCCTTACTTGGAATCTTTATGTTGATAAAGAAGAGAAGAAGAGTAGCACAACAGAAAGAAGGTATTGGATATATTTGCCAAGTAATTCATACATCATTCAAATGATTTATTATAATTCTTTCTCATGTGTCCTGAAAAAAAATGCAGAACTGTACAACCTGGTTGGAAGGCCTAATGTCTTCAGTAATGCTGAACTGAAGTTGGCTACAGACAATTTCAGTTCCCAAAACATTCTTGGAGAAGGCGGATATGGGCCGGTCTATAAGGTTGGGTGTTTCCCCCAATTCACTCCCGTCAAATTGTAACTGATAATTTATCTGATTTGGTTCCAAGTGCAAATTTCTGGCGAACCTAGTTGTCCAATGCTCAAAATATGTATGGAACTTACGGTTCTCATTTTGTCAGGGTATGCTACCTGATGGAAGAGTGATAGCTGTGAAACAACTTTCTCAATCATCTCACCAGGGAAAAAGCCAGTTTGTTACAGAAGTGGCAACAATTTCAGCAGTGCAACACCGGAATCTTGTGAAACTGTATGGCTGCTGCATTGATAGTAACACACCCCTGCTGGTCTATGAGTACCTCGAGAATGGAAGTCTCGATCGAGCACTCTTCGGTGCGCTCACTTCTACTCAGCACCAGCATCTGTCGATTGCCTTTGTTTTATTCCCCTAAAGGAATGTTTTTCTCTGCATTTTGCCATCATCTCAAGGCCTTATTTCTGACTGTGCAGTGTCAAGTAGCTTGAACCTAGACTGGTCAATGCGGTTCGAGATCATTTTAGGCATTGCAAGAGGCCTAGCTTATCTTCACGAGGAGTCCAGCGTGCGCATCGTGCACAGGGACATCAAAGCTAGCAATGTCCTACTTGACACCGATCTCACCCCCAAGATCTCCGATTTCGGGCTCGCCAAGCTCTACGACGACAACAAGACTCATGTCAGCACGAAAATCGCTGGCACATTGTAAGTACATTTCATCATTGCCCATCTTGTTAGTGCACCTCTGAATCCTAAGCTGATTGCACCTGCCCGACCTTTGTCAAGTGGCTATCTGGCGCCTGAGTATGCAATGAGAGGCCGTCTGACGGAGAAGGCGGACGTTTTCGCATTCGGGGTGGTCGCGCTGGAGACCGTCGCTGGTCGATCAAACACCGACAACTCCTTCGATGAAGACAAGATCTACCTCTTTGAGTGGGTAAGACGATCAATGATCTTCCAATCCAACAAATGGCATCAGTTCATCCTTGTCTATGCCACTGATCACTGACTGTAGCATGGTGTTCCTATGTTAATTGACAGGCCTGGCGGTTGTATGAATGGGAGCAAGCACTTGGAATAGTGGACCCAAGGCTGGAGGAATTCGACGGCGTGGAGGCCACCAGAGTCATCCTCGTCGCGCTCCTCTGCACGCAGGGCTCGCCGTACCAGCGACCGCCGATGTCGAGGGTCGTGGCGATGCTCACCGGAGACGCGGAGGTGACCGAGGAGCTCACGAAGCCGAGCTACATCACTGAGTGGCAGCTGAGGGGTGGGAACAGCAGCTACTCCGGGTCCACCACCGGCGAGTTCAGCGGGCAGAGGGAGACCGCGCCTCACCCCGTCGCCGGCGATCACCGGAGCTATTGACGAGGGAAGGTGAATGCAGACTGCTGCTGAGCTTGGTCTGAAGTCAAAACTTTGGACACTGTTCGCGCGTATATAATTTGCGTGTTCCTGTGAATTGTGGCAAACAAAGATAGTGTGTTAATATTGTTTGTTTCAATAAGGCATCACTCATTGGTGAGTTTTTGTCCGGCTAATAAAGCGGTACTCCTTGTGAATGATGGGGAGGTGTATGCTATGCTAGTATTGTTTGATTGATTTATCTACATGTTTATGAACATATTTAGTAAAAAGAAAAGTGAACAACTATTCACTAGTTTACACTTCGTGCCTTCGAACTTATGGGAATGTCATTCTCAGCTCATCTTCATCCCATCTTATAACCCTGGTCTTGACCAATAAAATTTGTAAGGCAAAATGTGGTATCCATTCAAACACACCCGTAATGAGGAAAACGGCGAAAGGCAATCTTAAGATACTGGGAAAAAAACTACACATCATTGCCATTTTTGCAAGGATGATAAAGTAGATTAGGATGCTATACGGGATAAATGCTTTGAACGGGCCGTTGCTGCTGCAGAATTCGAATTGTGACTTTTCAAATTGCAACCTTGTGCAAGCTACATATATTCATGGCTGCAATCCTGTGTGAGCTAGAAAAGTCCAAAGGCTCCAATGAATGGCGGCAGACACAAGATATTTGCACATTGCCTGTGGTCAAAAGGTCTATATGAACACTGACAAGCCTATGGCTGGATATAATCCGTATTCTAGTTACGAGAGCGACATGGCAGCAGGGAAACGCTTCGGCTTGTTTCGGGCTTGAAATTTTCGATAGGTGTATAAAGCCAGACAGATGATGGCTCGCTTCAACTCATTTATCCTGTTTTTTTTAGTTGCGGCTTGTGGTTTTTTGCTGCGGCTTATGATTTTTGGTTTGTTTGTATGAGAGATCACAGAGTAACAGAAACTCACATGTGATTTTTGCCAATATAAATGAAGTCAGTAAAGTATGTACTACAATTAACTAGTAGACTCTATCTTGAAAAATTACTCTGCTTAAAAACTAGTTAATGTAGAAAAGCCAAAAACAGCTTTTAGAAGCTGTAAAAAAACAGGGCCATAAGATATGGCTTCTAACTTTTCTCTGGTTTATAGTTGCAAAAATTATATTTGATTTTGGACTATTTTCTGAAAGTGTCAGGAAAATTGAAACTACCGTAGGTGTTTATCCGATAGTATCGGTGTTGTGAGCACGGTAATACCGTAGAACGGTAGTTCCGATCAGAGCTGCAGAATGTTTTTTCCAAAGAGGTCTATTCTAGGTTTGAAAGGTGCGGTAGTACCGGCGTGTTAAGAACGGTACTACCGTTTTTCCCAAAAAAAACTGGGATTTAGGAAATCGAGTTATGGATTGAGTTGGGATGAACTGGGACATTGGATTAAGATTGCATAATACATGTCTTGACTAATGTAGGTCAAGTTATGAAGAACTTATGTCTGGAAACAAATTTTTTGTCTTTGAATGTGTAGGGCCGTTTGGAGTCAACTATTGTCAACAACGAGGATTAGGGCTAAGCTCATAGAGAAGTTGAGGCATAGAACGAAGAATGTCGAATGAGACAGTGAGCTCAAGCATAGTATGAGAAAGGCAAGAAATGTTCAAAGGCGAGTCCAAACAGCTGGATGTCGTCATGTAACTTGTACGAGCCAAGTGAGCTGTGGTTTAGTGGAATCAGGACGGGAGAGATATGGCGACACATGGCGAGCTGGTGGTACACCTACACATGGCAAGCATGACAATTGCTTGCAGTGGTTGGTGATGATCAGGTCAAGGAAGGGTATTTTGGTAGTTTAATCAAAATACCAGAAATCATCTTGGATCAAAACCATGGTGCATGGACTCTAATACCACAAAATGCAAAAGAGAGAATAAAGGAAATTAAGTAGAGTTTTGCCATCAGACCCATCGGCTTTTAGAATACCGAATAAAAGTAGTGCTAACTGAGGTTTCCAAATTGTCCAGGGACAGTCGGCACCGTCTCGTGTTTGGGTTCTCATCATCCAGTAAGAAATTACATTCTTACCTTTTATCGACTTACCTGCCGTAGTAGAAAAACCCCCAAACAATATAGAGCTGCCTTTGGACCAAAAGGTCCTTAAAACCCTCAGACTTGAGAGGGAGTAAGATGACGAGTGAAGGGCAATCTAGTTATTGCACAAAACCAGAGGAAAGGCTGGTCGACCATGCCCCCTTTAAGCCAAATTCAACACAGGCCAGCCACACAAAGACTTATTTCATTTTTCCTCCCTCAGCCAAGAACTCATTCAGGGAAAACAAACCAAACCTTCCCATTTCTCATCCTTTCTCTTTTCTTTCCCCAAACCAAGAGCTCATCCAGGTCTCAACCTAAATCCACATCCACCACATAGAGGAGGTGAGGGAGAGAGAAGCGGAGGAGAGGAGCCAAGGGAGTTGGGGAAGACCGACGGTGTGAGGGTGGAGTCCACGGCAACGGCAAGCCGCCTAGGACCACCAGAGTCACGCCGAACCAGACTGGGACAAGGAGGAGGTGGGAAGGGCCAACGGAAACGTGTGGAGAGTACTGTCACCACCACGACATCATCATCACCTTCTCATCCCCATCCAACCCGAACCAAGTACAGTTTTCCTTCCCCAACCATACATATTGAAGAGTAGGGCAAAACAAAGCTATAAGCTAAATCAAAATGTGTTAAAGAAAAGAGGATTAGATGGACCGTCTGGTGAAGTAGTGGAGTAGAGGTGCTCGGGCCATCCTCGGACGCCTTGGCCAAAGCCATGGCCAAGGGGTGGCCATCCGGTGGCGTAGCCACGGCGAGCCAGGCGTCAGCTTGGGGAGCCAACGGCGCCGAGGACAGCCAGATGGGGGTGCCACGACTAGAGGAGCATCGTCGAGAGGCCAAAGTCCGGGGCCTTGGCATGGGGGCCTGCCACGACAGCGTGGGGAGGGCGACAGCCAAAAGCTGTGCTGACCAAGCGGCGGCGCCAAGCGCCTCGCCGTCGCACGCACAAGAGAGGCGGCGGATCTGGTCCTGGTTGGTCGAATCCGAGGTGAAGAGTGAGAGGGAGGAGCTGGAGGCAGTTTCAGGCCGATGTGCCTTGGCCGGTGAGCCCGGCGGTGGCGACGTCACCCGAACGAGAGGGATAAGGGGGGATAGGTGAGTGGAGGTGCATGAGAGGCAGATGGTGGCCGGCGGCATGCTCTGGCTGGCGATCCTGAGCTCGACTATGAGCAGCCGCATCGCCTAGAGGAGCACCGAAAGCGAGAGAGGGGAAGGTTTGAGGGGATGGGATAAGGCCGGTTTGGCTAGGTGGTAGGAAAAAAAGAAGAGAGAAGAAAAAAAAGAAGGAGAGAAGGTAAAAAAGAAGAAAAGAGGAGAGAAAGAAAGAAAATAAAAAAAATAGGGGTTTGGTACCTGCGCGACGGGTCCTTAACCCTGGGTGTTTTATGCTAGAGTCGGGTTATGCACGTAGGGTCGTCACTGCTCGCTTAAGCACTAGTTTTGTTATGATGTGTTGAGTTAGGTTGACATTTGAACAGGTGGAGGTCCTGGGTCAGAGCCATCCACACGTCGTCCCCGAGACTAACCAGGCAAGTGCATGGTAAAGCGGTAAATTCGGGTAGTATTTGCTATTAGATTAATGATGGTGCATTGCTTACCATGATATGGTGAGTTAATTATTTCTAGTTGCATGATGAGGAATGATAAATGGCGATTGTTGAGACATGACATATTGATATGCATAAATGGAGAACTTGCATTGCATGCATGTCATAAAAAGAGATAGTTTTGTGGTATAATTGGTCCGCTTTGTGTGGACGCTCCACGGGAGTGGAGATTGAGGTCCCCGTATGAAAATGATGGGCTATTGTGGCCCCCGTATAAACAAGGATGGGCATGTGATCCCCGCAAAGAACGGATCCCTCGGTTCTTTCCCGTCGTCCCCTCCCACTTAAACCCCGCCGCCGCCCGATTTCTTCCCTGTCCCTGTGGCGCAATCTCAGCCGCCCGCTCCCTTCCTTTTCTCTCTCCCGCTACCAACTGGGGCCCGCCTGTCAGGCATTTCTTCCCCAGTGCGCCTCCTTCCTTTCTTCTCCTCTCCCCTTTCCTTTTCTGGCCACCGACTGAATCCTCACCGCGCCTCCTTTCCTTCCCCCGCCTCTCTCCGGTTTTGGTATCCGCTCGTCGCCAGGGACAAATCCCCCCAACCCCGCGCCTCTCCTTTCCTTTCGCGCCCCCTTTCCTTCTTTCCCCCCTTCCTTTCCGCCGCCCGCCATCTCCGGTGAGAAATCCCCACCAGCTCCCCCTCCCCGACCCCTATAAAAGCCCCTCCCCGACCTCCCATTTCTCCGCACCACCTCCCTCCGCTCTCTTTTCCCCTCCCGAGCACCACAGTGCCCCGCCAGCGTGCCCTCGCTCTCTCCGAGCTCCGCCACTCTCCGACGAGCGATCGCCGCCGCCTCGGACCCCCCAGGCCCCACCACCGCCTCCACGAGCTTCACCGTGCCCGTGCGAAGCTCCTCAGCCCCTCAGCCGAGCTCTTCCACCACCGGAGCACCGCCGTGTCAGAATCCCGAACCACCTTCGTCGCCCTTCTCGCTGCCGGCTGCCTCCACACCCGCCGGACCTCTGCCCGCAGGTGAGGAGAACTCCCTGCGTCCCCCTCTCTCTGTTGCGCCCATCGCCGCTCGCCGCCGGCCACCGGAGCGCCGCCGCCGCTGCTGTGCCCGAGCTCCCCTCACCGGCGCCTCGCCAAGTCAGCGTCGAGGGTGAGGTGGCAGCCGACGTGGCCGCCACGCGAGCGCCACACAAGCATCGGCTGCCACCCCCACCCCCTTGCCACCTCGGCCTCCACCACAGTCCGTGGACTCGGTCCACATGGACCGGGCCCACCTACCAGTCAGCCCACCCCAGGGCTGATGTCATGATGACGCCATAATTCCAATTTTCAATAGAAAAATAATTCAGCCGAAAAAGGAAATTTAGTGCTGACACAATAATTCCAATTTCCTTTAGAAAAATAATTCCAGAAAATCAATCTTTTTCTTTTTCTTTGAATTTAAACTTTCCAGAGCCCGTTCTCCTCCATCCTAACTCCGATTTAGCCCATTCAAATTTCTAAATTTATAAAAAATTCCTCTCTGTCCATTTTTGCCCTCAATTTAATTTTTGGAGTTCATTTGAATTTATTTGGATTTTATTTGAGTTATTTTCGCGTGTAAACTGCGACGATTTCGGAGAATTGTACGACGACGAAGCACACCCACTCGAGGAGCAAGGCAAGTCACACACCTTGACCATATTGATCCCAGATTTCCAAATAAAATTATGTTATTTTTATATTATTCTGCATGCGTATGTTTAATCACTGTATTTCAATTCAGTTTTAAATTTAGTTAATACCTGTTTGTTATTACCTCCTTTGACATTAAAAATCCTCATATCTTGTCACCCTAGAATCAAACTCTAGTTAGTACACTAGTATTGGCTAGAGAGTTTTAAATCAAATGCTTAGACATGCTTAGACATAATTTTGATTTTGGGATACCTTTTCACATAAAATGATAAACTTTTGAGATGTATTCTTGACTTCAGAGAGTCAAGAATGGTGATAAAATATTTTGAAACAAAATATAAAATCTAGTTTAGACTTAGGCTAATGGTTTGGTGGTGGGTGCAAGCATGCACTGTTGTTCGGAGACACAGTGTTGATTGTCGTGCACAGGGGGTATGTGATTGAGCCTAAGTTAATTAAGGACCAGTCTGTGAGCTACTATTGCAAAGCCCTAATGTACTACCACAAGGCTGGTATGGGACAGCCCTGGCTGAATAATTTGCGAGTCCCAACCTGGGTCATGTCGTAGGTTGAAAGTGAGCGTGGCGTAGGCCATGAGAAGCCTCACTCGGCTCAAGAGGGGGTCCCGGTCTGGTGGATTCCTTACTGGGGTGAAACCTTAGTGTTGGCTTGGCCAGGTTGAAGGCTTTGCATTGTAGAGACCTTGTCGTGATCTCCTCGCCGCACACCTAAGGAAGTGTGTAACTCGCGTGGCAGTACAGGATGATCATGTCTTGTGGGTAAAACTGTACAACCTCTGCAGAGTGTATAATCTATCCTGGATAGCCGTGCCCACGGTCATGGGCATGCTGAGTAAAGTTTTTTATGGATTAGACTTTGGTTTTAAAATGATTTATAAAACATTGTGGTCGGAGCCATGTGAGATTGTTTTTAAAAGATGGTCCGGGTGGGATGCCTGTGGATAGGTTAGTGTTTGGTCGGAGCCTGCACTAACGGTATTAATTGCAATTGCAATTACAATTACTATTCCTACTTATTGTATTAAATTCAACAGTTTCAATCTATTTGTTGTATTCTTTTAAATGCTGTTTTCCGCACAACTAACCCTATATGCCTTCCTTTGTGGCCTTAATCATTATAATGCATTTTCTGTGTGACTTGCGGAGTACAATTTGTACTCACTCTTGCTATCTCATCATAGAGGAGGACTACGACGATTACGGTGAGGACCAGGATGAGTAGGACACGTCTTGCAGTCGTTTGCCTGTGGGCAGACTTGGGCTTCGCCTTTTCCAGCTTGCTTCCGCAGTTTCTTTTGCAGTTAATAATATTTGCCAATGTGCGATGATGTAAACGTTAGCCATAAGGCCGTACTTGATAATTTAATAATATTGTCATTTGCTTGATATTTATCTTTGTTGTTCATTGTGTGCACTAGCTGATCCTGGACTAGTGCGATTTACACAGAGGATCCAGGAGTTGTTGCTCCGGGTTCCGACATTTGTGAACCTGTTATTTAATATTTTGCTTTATACTTGCTGAGTTTTTGGACTCACCCTTGCTTTTATTGTTTTTAGGTGACCGTTGAGGATGTCATGCACGGGCGGGAGTAGCACATGAATAACTTTACGTACTAGCAGCACTTTGCATATCAGCTTTTGGGTAGCATGTTAAAACTCCACTAGTATGCTTAGATAGTTGCTTAAAATGATATGTTGTAAAGGGGTTGCTGCATTATGATTAGCAGTTGAAAAAAGGGTAAAAGTAGCAATGGTGGTAGCATTTCGGGCACAGAGGATGGGCGGGGTGTTATATGGACGATGCGTTGGAGAGTGGTTTAGGTTAAGGTAGGTCAAGGTGGTGATGGTTTGATCAAGACTAAGGATTTAGCAGATATACACTTATACGCTTTCAAAAGTGTGCATAAGTAAATTTATGAGAGTAAAACCCGTGTGTGTGGGGTTAACGGGTTTCTCCTATTGTAGTAGTGGATAAGATCCACTAAGATGAATAGGTGGCTGGTTGTCACCTATAAAAGGGGATAAGGATGGAGTCATATGGTTAACCATCCAACCCATCTCTTGTGCTCTCTTCTCTAGGATTAGGGTTAGGGTTTGAGAGTGAGTACATTGGGTGCTATTTGTCCTCTAAGGTGGAGTGGTTGTAAAACCTACCTTCTCAGGTAAGCAATATATCAATCTTCGTGTTACTCTTGAGTCGCTCTTGTTTTTGATTGATGTGCTTGACTTTTGGTTGGTTTTGATTTCCTCCCATCCCTATTCTTGATCTTGTTGTGTCAAAGACGTATAAGAGATGGAAATATTCTTAGAAAATCTATCTCCACCCATCTAGTCATTTTGGTAACAAGTTTATCAAGAAATTCTGTTTTGCACTTTTTGATATTGCAAGTGGTTTCTTGATTTGAAGGTTTTTGGCTTAATTTCGTTGGTGTTCTAACTTGTTGTGACATGTGGGAATACATCTAGAGTCATCTTGGTCATCATCCACCTGCGAGCGAGTCCTATTCACCATTTTGGGTTTTTGATCGGTTTTTGTGCAGTTTGTCTTAAATCTGAAAAAGTCTTAATTTTGGTAATGTTTTTCATGATCATTTGTTGGAATAGGTTCATAATTTCCTAGAGAAGATCCTTGCAAATTTTCGTGTCATTTGGATTTACGAATAAAAAATTACACGGATTTCGTTCATGAAACAGTGCTGAAATCTCAATTCATCCCCTGTTCAATGTGGTCTTAATTCGACCACATTGATTTTCGATCACTCACAAGTTTTCAACCACGTTGATTTTTGACCACTCATTGGTTATCGACCACTCTGGTTTTAATTCGATTACATTGATTTTTGACCACTCACAAGTTTTCGACTACATTGGTTTTCGACCACTCACTGGTCGACGACCACTTTGGTCTTATTTCGACCACATTGGTTTTTTGACCACTCGCAAATTTTTGATCACATTGATTTTTTGACCACTCATAGATATTTCGATCACATTGGTTTTTTTGACCACTTACAAAGTTTCGACAACATTGGTTTCGACCGCTCTGTTCTTAGTTCGACCACTCTGATCTTTTCGACCATATTGGTTTTTCTCAGTCAAATGAGTCTTAGTTGATTTATTGTTACTCTTGATCTTAATAGCTTTTCATAACTATTGAATTTAAGATCAAGGAATACTTGGGGGAAATTTTCAGACACCATTCACTCTCCTCTGTTGGTATCTTCGATTCTACATAAGTTATGGTTTCTAACTTTTTTTGCACTGTAGTGGTTGAAAATGCACTGTAGTTACTGTTAGGTTTTTTAAGTAATTAAATTTTTTAAAACTAAAAAATAATAAAAAAGTTATATTATCACAGACAAAACAAAAGAATAAGTGCAAAAAACAAAAAAAGCCCTAAAAGAACCAAAAAAATAAAATTTAAACGTTAAAAACTGAACCCATTGACGCGGGACAGATGGATTCCAAGTAATTAACTTTGTTACAGTTGACGTCATTTACAGTGTGCTCAGTTAAACTTATTTTCTATTTGGTTTTTGCCAGATGCGTCACCATCGGCTGATGGGATAGATATGTCGGATGTAGTCCAAGTAATTAACTTTGTTTTATAAGGGGGTAAGTCCTAGTTGACGTGATCAATGATTGGCTTTTGCCAGGTGCGTCACCATCGGCTAATGGAATATATAAATTTTTAGGTTCAAACATAAAGGTAGGATCAACATATTTTTATAGAAAAATTTTGAAAAAAATCAGTATTTAAGATATATAATTCATATTCACACCATAAAAATTTCATAAATTTTTTTAAATTTTATTATAGATGATTTTAGATATAGAGACACTAGGTTCAGTATTTAGAATTTTCACGTACCGGGACAAGTCATACAGTCGACGTCTAGGCGATTAATGTTTGGCTTTTAATTTCTAGTTGCGTCACCATCAGCTGATCAAAAAGCACAGCCTTCATCCTCAGCTAGTACGGAGTAGGACCAGCAGGCAGCAGCACCACGCGATATGATGAACGGCCTGTAATGTTACTGCTTTGCTTAAGCTTATACAAGTCGATTTACTTGAATCTTGGACAAGTTAGCCGCAAGCCTGCAACCGCGAGAGAATGATGAGGCGTCGCAGGAGCAGTGTCCACGGGAAGCTCGTGTGGCTGGTGCTTGCGTGCTCATGGGTTGCAGCTGCTCGAGCTCAGCAGGCACCAAGAACTGATCCAATTGAAGGTACGTTCCTTGAAGTCTATGGTTATTACGGGTCTATTTGGGAGAGTTTCACCATTGAAAACGTGGATTTGGAGCAGCAGCTTCACCATGGAGCAGCTCCACCGTAGATCTGGGATCTCACCATGGAGTGTTTGGCTTGTACAGCAGATCCAGATCCACGAAATTGAGGTTTTGGTGGGAATGACCACTTTTGTGTGTAACCAGTGACATTGGTGGGTAATTACCACCCAACTCCACAGTGGAGCACCCCTTGAGGAGCTCCATGAAATCCATAGATCTGACCCTCAGATCCAGGATTTTGATAAATCTAGATTTCGCGGAGCTGGAGCTTTTGGGTAATGGCCCTGCTACTGAACGTCTCGTGTGCATGCATGCGCTTATGCTCTGAAGTCTGAACCAATATACTTACTCCCTTCGGTCCTTTTGTGTGTTAGCTTTTTGGTTTTTTTTCCCTCATATGTAAGACGTGCATGTGAATTCCATGATAATTTCGCTATTTCTGATTAACCATGTGATTCCCGTCCAATCATTAGGCCTCGTTTAGAACACGAGAGTTTCCCACCTTCCTATAGAATTTGAATTGTTTTAAATGAAAGTCCTGCTAAATATTCGTAAATTTTTGCATTGCTAATAAGCCATGAATATTTTCTAGGCTTGGTTTGGGATTAGGCCTGCCTTTGGGCTCCTGTGGGCTTGTGCTAATTTTGCTATTATGGCTCCAAAAGATATGTTTTCAAATAACTACTATGTCAAAAAAAACATGCTTTTTAAAAACCATGGATCCAAGAAGTAGTCAAGTGCCGCTCAGTTGGACTGAAATAAGCTGGCTTATGGTTGAAATTACACTGTAACTGATTGAAATTATACTATAAATGAAGATAGCTTATTTGGCATAACTAAATTTTAAAAAAATTAAAATAGAAAAAGCATGTTAGCCCATCACGGACAATGCAAACAAATACAAGAAAAAAGAACCGGCAAAAAAACTCAAAAAACCAAAAAGATAAAAAAAGATAAAATTTAGAAATAGTGAAAAATAAGTCAGAAGCTAGAAGTTTAAGCCGAATGAACATGGCCGAGAGAAAAATGTTTAAAGTCGTACAGCAACTTAAGGGTTTCCCACCTTCCTATAGAAATTGAATTGTTTTAAATGGAAGTCCTGCTAAATATTCGTAAAATTTTGCATTCCTAACAAGCCATGAATATTTTCTAGGCTTAGTTTGGGATTAGGCCTGCCTTTTGGACTTCGGTGGGCTTGTGCTAATTTTGTATTATGGCTACACAAGATATGTTTTCAAATAACTACTATGTCTAAAAAAACGCTTTTTAAAAACCACGGATCTAAGAAGTAGTCAAGTGCTGCTCGGTTGGGTTGAAATAAGCTGGCTGAAATTATACTGTAGATAATGATGACTTATTTGACGTAACTACATTTAAAAAATATAAAAAATAGAAAAAACATGTTAGCCGAATGAGTGATGCAAACGAATACGAGAAAAAAAGAATTGGTAAAAAAGATAAAAAAAGCTAAAAAACTAAAAAAAGATAAAATTTAAAAATAGTGAAAAAATAAATAAGAAGATAGAAGTTTAAGCCAATGAGCAGGGAGAAAAAAGTTTAAAGTCGTACAGTAACTTAAGGGTTGTATGTGCCGTAGTCGTCCCTAATTAAAGTTGTATGCACCATTTCCTTCCTTCCTTGTTCCTGGGAAAATTTATTCTAACGAAAGCTATTCACACCTGTTCTGTTGCAATTTATTTGTGGGTATAATAAGCAGTGACTGCGCTGAACACGATCCTGGGGAGATGGGGCCTGAACGCGTCGGCGGCGTGGAACATCAGCGGCGAGCCCTGCAGCGGCGTCGCCGTCGACGACACCAGCTTGGACAACAACCCCAATTTCAACCCGAGCATCAAGTGCGACTGCTCCTTCAATGCCAGCACCGTCTGCCACATCACCAAGCTGTACGTACGCCCAACTTTGTCTCAGCTGCACACCAGGTGCTCGATGCGACGCCTCAAAGAGGGGGCATGAGCATGCCATCCCAATTCCCCAATAATTAGGCATGCGCGCATGAAAATGAAATACTTAGCTTAATTCCTGTTGATTTGTCTCTAAAAACTCCAGAGGTCACTCGTTTAGTTTAGCAAAGCATGATCTTTAGGATCCATGGAGTTCCCTGACATGTTAACTCTGTTCACGCAGAAAAGTATATGCATTGAATGTTGTTGGCCAGATACCTGAGGAGCTGCAGCATCTCACTTATCTGAATAATTTGTATGTCCTCTAACTTTGTCATCTCTTAGTCCTTTGTTGAGACCTGGTAAGCTGTAGAAATACATAACCTGATTAGTTGCAGTTAGTGATGCTCTTCATTGAGAGAGACAAAGGTGTATTGCTGTTAGCGATGGTTGAAATAAGTGAGATGCTCAGAGTTAAATATCACTGATTAATGCTAATCTTTTAGTGTATATATTTGGATTACGGCTGCACAGAACAGAAATGCAAGCTTTATCTGTTTTATGCATACTTAATTAATAGTTGCTTTTAATATAAATCCAACTCCGTGTTAAGCATTGTATTATCGCAATTGTTCTACTTGAGCATTTGGTAAGCTTATGTGTTCTAATAATTAGCAAGAATCATCGGTGAACAGTAGTCAGATATGACTTATAAGAACTGTTTGTGTTTAACTTATGTTGTTGGAGGAATCTTCGGCAAAATTACTTGACTGGTCCCCTGCCATCCTTCATTGGAAACTTTGCTGCCATGCAGTACTTGTAAGAGTCAGATTTGAAGCACTAGTTTAGTTTCATGTTCACTTATCATCCATCAGTTATTGTTTTCTCTGACCACCTATTCTTTTTAAAAAATCACTAGGGCTGTGTCCTTCAATCCACTATCTGGACCGCTTCCAAAGGAGATTGGGAATCTCACAGATCTCCTTTCCTTGTAAGAGATCTCTTCTTATTGTTCACTTTATTAACTAAATTCAACAAAAAACTGGCTGCTCATGAAGTGCTGCTCCATCTTGGATTATATATTACTGTCTCAAGTAATATAGTTATACTGGAAGCATAAAATGTTTAAGCATGTCAGTATAATTTCCCTGTTCTACACGATGTTTCTTATGTTCAAGACTTCAAGTGAAATCAAAATAGTAAAGAGTAGTGCTTGTATGCTCCCCCAAAAAACTAAATTACACAAATCCTAAAGCAGTGTTGTTAACATTCTTCATGGCTTATCAAGGCAAAATTATGTTATTTTTCAGACAGTACATAAATAAAAAATCTTGGTCAACATATTTCCTTTGGTTTCAGGGGCATTGGCTTAACCAATTTTACTGGTGAACTCCCTGCAGAACTGGGCAACCTGGCCAAACTCGAGCAAATGTAAAATGCCACTTTTATCTTCTGAACTTAGACACCTAACGAGCTAAAATACGGAGCAATGAGCTTCATGTACAGTCGAATAAAATAATTAATAAAATCTTCCTTTTTCAGGTATATTAGTAATTGTGGCTTCAATGGTCCATTCCCTTCAACATTCTGGAAGCTTAAGAATTTGAAGATTCTGTATGCTGCAACAGTGCCACGATTGTTATGTCCATTGTGTTTTTCATATGCTTAAAGTAACAGATTTTGTTGCGCTTGCAGGTGGCTGTCAGGTAACGATTTTACTGGGAAAATACCTGATTATTTTGGGAGCTTGACAAATTTGGAAAGTCTGTAAGATTAATTTTTAAATGCTTCATGTAATTATTTTATTCTAATTTTTCCTAACCAGAAATTGTACGGAAGTTGTACCATAGAACTCTTCTGCATATGTTCTTGTAATGTGCATTAAGACAAGGGCATTTTTCGGTCCTCACTCCTCACAGAAGTGTGACACATTGCATTGCATGTCATCAGACTGGTTCATATATCATCTACATATGTAAAGCTTACTATTCACATGTTTAAATGGAGTTCCCTTCTCCATTCTTAGTACTGATTAAAAATATGAACTTGTAGGAGGTTGCAAGGAAATTCTTTTGAAGGTCCGATCCCAGCAAGTCTGTCTAATCTAACCAAATTGACAACCTTGTAAGTGCTTTGTTCTTTTGTCACAAAGGTTCCTTGATGGTTGAGAAGGTCAGGCTTGTCATCGAAACTGATTCTCTAAATGTTCATGGTGCAGATGGATTAGTGATATTGTGAATGGGAGCTCTTCGTTGGCCTTTATCAGTAACCTGACATCTATGAATGTCTTGTATGTTACATGCTTTTCAGTATAGAGCTTACAATTTTATATCTTTGAGTCATGAAAAGGTACTAAGATACTAAGGTTGAATATCTTTCTTACAGAATATTGAGGAACTGCAGGATATCTGATAATCTAGCAGCAGTAAATTTCTCTAATCTTGCCGGATTATCCTTACTGTAAGTATTTTATTATATGTCATACTACCAGTTTGTGTTTCTATCGGTTGTTTTTTAATGCGAAGCATCTGCTCGAGTAATGTTGCTATATATCTTATTGGCTCAGGGACTTGAGTTTCAACAATATCACAGGCCAAGTTCCTCAAACACTCCTGAATCTGGATAGGCTTGGCTTCTTGTAAGGAATTCTTTCTGGAGATTTTTTTCCAACATACAAGGACTTCATCTGATATTCATATGTTTCGTCACCTTGAACTGTACCCAACTCAGGTTTCTTGGGAATAATAGCCTTTCAGGAAGCCTGCCAGACGTAAAAAGCTCTTCACTAAACAATTTGTACGACTGGCAATTCAACATAGCAGTATAGTGCAAATTATTTGTTAGTATTAAAACAATGTATTCATTTCTCTTGTAAATGATTTTTGTTTTGTTTGCAGAGATTTTTCATACAACCAGCTCTCTGGAAACTTTCCTTCTTGGGTTACCCAGAACAATTTGCAATTGTGAGTTAAAATTTCTGAAATTTGTTGTGCAGAGGAAAAATTAGACATAGTCAAGATTGTATCAATCTGTTCCCTGACAAGCTTTTTTTGGGTACAAGGAACTTGGTTGCAAACAACTTCGTACTTGATAGCACCAACAACAGGTACTTATCACATTAATTTTACCTTCCAAGAGTTGTTTTTCAATAAAGATATTTTCATAACTTCTAATTTTCAACTCAATTATGTGCCCAGCATTTTACCTTCAGGACTAAACTGTCTCCAGCGAGACACCCCTTGTTTCCGTGGTTCTCCGGAATGTATATCTTTCACTCTTCACCAACTCTAGCAGTTGACAACATCTCAGAAATTTCAGTAAAGGTTACAATTTTGTACATCTTAACTGCAGATTATTCCTTTGCGGTAGACTGTGGCAGTAACAGATCTACGAGGGGCTCAGATAATACTTTGTACGACGTTGATGCTACAAACATACGAGCTGCGTCATATTATGTTAGCGATCAGACGAGATGGGGTGTTAGCAGTGTAGGGAAATTCAATGAGGCTCCAAATGTAACTTATGAAATATATAGCTCCCAGCAGTTTCAGAATACACTGGATTCAGAACTGTTCCAGACTGCAAGGATGTCACCATCATCGCTGAGATACTATGGCCTTGGACTTGAGAATGGAAATTACACTGTTATGCTTCAATTTGCAGAGATTGCTTACCCAAATACGCAGACTTGGCAAAGCACAGGAAAGAGAATTTTTGACATATATGTCCAGGTACACATTGAGTGCATTGTATAGTTATTTGTTTACTGAATTGTTTTGTTCTTTATCCAAAGGCGTTATTTTATCTAACTGACATTTGTATAGGGCCATCTGAAAGAAAAGAACTTTGATGTAAGGAAGACGGCTGGTGGAAAATCTTTTATTGCAGTTAATAAGAATTACACTGCAACCGTGTCCAAAAACTTCCTTGAGATCCATCTGTTCTGGGCTGGCAAGGGCACTTGTTGCATTCCTACTCAAGGTTTCTACGGACCGATGATCTCAGCATTAAGCGTCACCCCAAGTAAGCCCAATCATTGTGTAAATTAATTAACTTCAAGAAAGGATTATATTGGCTTCTAATAAGTAAAAACCTTTTTTCAGATTTCACTCCTACTGTGCGAAATGGTGTTCCAAAAAAGAAAAGTAAAGCAGGTGCAATTGCTGGAATAGTCATTGGTGCTTCAGTTTTAGTATTAGCTGCCTTACTTGGAATCTTTATGTTGATAAAAAAGAGAAGAAGAGTAACGCAACAGAAAGAAGGTATTGGATATATTTTCCTAGTAATTCATACATCATCAAATGATTTATTATAATTCTTTCTTATGGGTCCTGAATAAAATGCAGAACTGTACAACCTGGTTGGAAGGCCTAATGTCTTTAGTAATGCTGAACTCAAGTTAGCTACAGACAATTACAGTTCACAAAACATTCTTGGAGAAGGCGGATATGGGCCGGTCTATAAGGTTGGCTGTTTCCCCCAATTCACTCCCGTCAAATTGTAACTGATAATTTTTCTGATTTGGTTCTAAGTGCAAATTTCTGGCGAACCTATGTGTTCAATGCTCAAAATATGTATGGAACTTACGGTTCTCATTCTGTCAGGGTATGCTACCTGATGGAAGAGTGATAGCTGTGAAACAACTTTCTCAATCATCTCACCAGGGGAAAAACCAGTTCGTTACAGAAGTGGCAACAATTTCAGCAGTGCAACACCGGAATCTTGTGAAACTGTATGGTTGCTGCATTGATAGTAACACACCCCTGCTGGTCTATGAGTACCTCGAGAATGGAAGTCTCGATCGAGCACTCTTCGGTGCGCCCACTTCTACTCAGCACCAGCACCTTTCAATTGCCTTTGTTTTGTTCCCCTAAAAGAATTTGTTTGCATCATGATCTCCTAGGAATCTTCTTCTCTGCATTTTGCCATCATCTCAAGGCCTTATTTCTGACTGTGCAGTGTCAAGTAGCCTGAACCTAGACTGGTCAATGCGGTTCGAGATCATTTTAGGCATTGCAAGAGGCCTAGCTTATCTTCACGAGGAGTCCAGCGTGCGCATCGTGCACAGGGACATCAAAGCTAGCAATGTCCTACTTGACACCGATCTCACCCCCAAGATCTCCGATTTCGGGCTCGCCAAGCTCTACGACGATGACAAGACTCATGTCAGCACGAAAATCGCCGGCACATTGTAAGTACATTTCATCATTGCCCATCTTGTTAGTGCACCTCTGAATCCTAGGCTGATTGCACCTGCCCGACCTTTGTCAAGTGGCTATCTGGCGCCTGAGTATGCAATGAGAGGCCGTCTGACGGAGAAGGCCGACGTTTTCGCATTCGGGGTGGTCGCGCTGGAGACCGTCGCTGGTCGATCAAACACCGACAATTCCCTCGATGAAGACAAGATCTACCTCTTTGAGTGGGTAAGACGATCAAAGATCTTCCAATCCAACAAATGGCATCCGTTCATCCTTGTCTATGCCACTGATCACTGACTGTAGCATGGTGTTCCTATGTTAATTGACAGGCCTGGCGGTTGTATGAAAGGGAGCAAGCACTTGGAATAGTGGACCCAAGGCTGGAGGAATTCGACGGCGTGGAGGCCACCAGACTCATCCTCGTTGCGCTCCTCTGCACGCAGGGCTCGCCGTACCAGCGACCGCCGATGTCGAGGGTCGTGGCGATGCTCACCGGAGACGCGGAGGTGACTGAAGAGCTCACGAAGCCGAGCTACATCACTGAGTGGCAGCTGAGGGGTGGGAACAGCAGCTACTCCGGGTCCACCACCGGCGAGTTCAGCGGGCAGAGGGAGACCGCGCCTCACCCCGTCGCCGGCGATCACCGGAGCTATTGACGAGGGAAGGTGAATGCAGACTGCTGCTGAGCTTGGTCTGAAGTCAAAACTTTGGACACTGTTCGCGCGTATATAATTTGCGTGTTCCTGTGAATTGTGGCAAACAAAGATAGTGTGTTAATATTGTTTGTTTCAATAAGGCATCACTCATTGGTGAGTTTTTGTCCTGCTAATAAAGCGGTACTCCTTGTGAATGATGGGGAGGTGTATGCTATGCTAGTATTGTTTGATTGATTATTTACATGTTTATGAACACATTTAGCAAAAAGAAGAGTGAACAACTATTCACTTGTTTACACTTCGTGCCTTCGAACTTATGGGATATGTCATTCTCAGTTCATCTTCATCCCATCTTATAACCCTGGTCTTGACCAATAAAATTTGTAAGGCAAAATGTGGTATCCATTCAAACGCTCCCGTAATGAGGAAAACGGCGAAATACAGTCTTAAGATACTGGGAAAAAACTACACATCATTGCCATTTTGCAAGCATGATAAAGTAGATTAGGTTGCTATACGGGATAAATGCTTTGAACGGGCCGTTGTTGCTGCAGAATTCGATTTGTGACTTTTCAAATCGCAATCTTGTGCAAGCTACATATATTCATGGCTGCAATCCTGTGTGAGCTAGAAAAGTCCAAAGGCTCCAATGAATGGAGGCAGACACAAGATATTTGCACATTGCCTGTGGTCAAAAGGTCTATATGAACGCTGACAAGCCTATGGCTTGATTTAATCCGTATTCTGGTTAGGAAAGCGACGTGGCAGCAGGTAAACGCTTCGGCTTGTTTCGGGCTTGAATTTTTCGATATTTCTGCCTTCTAAGTCATGATTTCTAGCTTTTTGCACTGTAACAACTAAAAATATACAGTAGTTTCTGTTAAGTTTTTTTAAGTAATTAAATTTTAAAAAATTAATTAAAAGGCGTTATATTATCATAGATAATACAAACGAATAAAGAGAAAAAAGGCTAAAAACTTAAAAAAGCAAAACAAAGATAAAATTTAGAAGCTAGAAGTTAGAAGCTGTAACCGCGGGACCGATGTATTCCAAGTAATTAACTTTGTTTCATACGGGGGGCATGTCATACATTTGACGTCAGTTAGCCGATTATTGTTTGGCTTTTGACGGATGCGTCACCATCAGCTGGGATGGATATGGCATATCGATCGAAAAGCACAGCCTTCACCCTCTGCTAGTACGGAGGAAGACCATCAGGCAGCAGCACCACGCGATATGATCAACGACCTGTAATCGGCTAACAGCAGCTGCAATACGATATGATCGAAAGGTAGCAGCAGCCTTCACCCTCAGTTCGGCTTTGCTTAAGCTTAGACAAGTCGATTTACTTGTATCTTGGACAAGTCGGTGTTGCAGGAGCAGTGTCCATGGGAAGCTCGTGTGGCTGGTGCTTGCGTGCTCATGGGGTGCAGCTGCTCGAGCTCAACAGGCACCAAGAACTGATCCAATCGAAGGTACCTTCCTCCTTCGTCTATGGTTATTACTACTGAACGTCTCGTGTGCATACATGCTCTTATGCTCTGAAGTCTGAACCAATATACTTACTCCCTACATGAATTTCATGATAATTTCTCCATTTTTGATTGACCATTAGGCCTCGTTTAGAATACGAGAGTTTCCCACCTTCCTATAGAAATTGAATTGTTTAAAATGAAAGTCCTGCTAAATATTCGTAAATTTTTGCGTTCCTAACAAGCCATGAATATTTCCTAGGCTTGGTTTGGGATTAGGCCTGCCTTCAAACACAAACACAAACTTTGGCCAGGAACCTGCACTTCTCTGAGCCCTGTCAGGTTGAAGCAAGTATCAATAATGGAAAACCCTCGCGCTTGCGGATACTCCGCGAATTGGCTCAAGAAATTTCTGTTTTTTCTATGCCCATACTCTCCGAAATAACATCTGCAAATAACAATTTCTATCCATACAGGCCAATTGATCTTTGAAAAAAAAAAGTATACAGGTCAATTAATGTCGATCTCGTGTCCTTAGATTGTGGATTCCTGACTAACATGAGAAGACAAAGTAGGGGCGGTGGCGGTAGCCGCAGACGGGTTCTTGCGCTTGGGTTCTTTTTATTTCTTGATCGCCTCTAAATTTGGTTGATCTAGTGTAGGAAAGATGGGATCTTGGTTGCATGTTTGTGTAATTGGGAACTTGCATGACCACGATTCGAGAGCACGAGCGATCTTGATACAGAGAATTGGGCATTTGGGTTTTGCGTTCAAAGGGGGCAAATTGACGCCATGATAGGAATGGTGTACTTTAGATGTTTCTAGCTAACATGCGAATTGCAGGAAGGGTTTTAAATTAGAAATAATGAGATGTATGTGGGGCAATCATTCTTGTGCGAGGAATCAGGTTGGGAGGCAGAATGTTATGTGGTTTTGATTCTTCAATAATTTCTGAAGCTCTTGGGCCTTTGTAAACTGTTTTAGATTCTTCAATAATTCAGAATGCTATAATGATGGAAATGGAGCATACTACATAGAGGAGATTATCATGTATTGTTGGGTTCTTTAGGGTAATCGAATTGGTTGCAATCATGTTATTTTATGGTCTGAGTTGTTAAGTGTTTGTGCCTCATGCAGAATTGATAGGTAAGATTTCACATCTAAGAGATAAACGAAAAACTTTATTTCACACTTCCGACTCCGCCCTAGCTCTTTTTTATTTCTGCGTCCGCCTCACCCATACACCATTTCCTTCCTTGTTCCTGGGAAAATTTATTTATGGGTATAATAAGCAGTGACTGCGCTGAACACGATCCTGGGGAGATGGGGCCTGAACGCGTCGGCGGCGTGGAACATCAGCGGCGAGCCCTGCAGCGGCGTCGCCGTCGACGACACCAACATCGACAGCAACCCCAATTTCAACCCGGGCATCAAGTGCGACTGCTCCTTCAATGCCAGCACCGTCTGCCACATCACCAAGCTGTACGTACGCCCAACTTTGTCTCAGCTGCACACCAGGTGCTCGATGCGATGCCTCAAAGAGGGGCCATGAGCATGCGATCCCAATTCCCCAATAATTAGGCATGCGCGCATGAAAATGAAATACTTAGCTTAATTCCTGTTGATTTGTCTCTAAAAACTCCAGAGGTCACTCGTTTAGTTCAGCAAAGCATGATCTTTAGGATCCATGGAGTTCCCTGACATGTTAACTCTGTTCACGCAGAAGAGTATATGCATTGAATGTTGTTGGCCAGATACCTGAGGAGCTGCAAGATCTCACTTATCTGAATAATTTGTATGTCCTCTAACTTTGTCATCTCTTAGTCCTTTGTTGAGACCTGGTAAGCTGTAGAAATACATAACCTGATTAGTTGCAGTTAGTGATGCTCTTCATTGAGACAGAAAAAGGTGTATTGCTGTTAGCGATGGTTGAAATAAGTGAGATGCTCAGAGTTAAATATCACTGATTAATGCTAATCTTTTAGTGTATATATTTGGATTAAGGCTGCACAGAACAGAAATGCAAGCTTTATCTGTTTTATGCATACTTAATTAATAGTTGCTTTTAATATAAATCCAACTCCGTGTTAAGCATTGTATTATCGCAATTGTTCTACTTGAGCATTTGGTAAGCTTATGTGTTCTAATAATTAGCAAGAATCATCGGTGAACAGTAGTCAGATATGACTTATAAGAACTGTTTGTGTTTAACTTATGTTGTTGGAGGGATCTTCGGCAAAATTACTTGACTGGTCCCCTGCCATCCTTCATTGGAAACTTTGCTGCCATGCAGTACTTGTAAGAGTCAGATTTGAAGCACTAGTTTAGTTTCATGTTCACTTATCATCCATCAGTTATTGTTTTCTCTGACCACCTATTCTTTTTAAAAAATCACAAGGGCTGTGTCCTTCAATCCACTATCTGGACCGCTTCCAAAGGAGATTGGGAATCTCACAGATCTCCTTTCCTTGTAAGAGATCTCTTCTTATTGTTCACTTTATTAACTAAATTCAACAGAAAACTGGCTGCTCATGAAGTGCTGCTCCATCTTTGATTATATATGACTGTCTCAAGTAATATAGTTATACTGGAAGCATAAAATGTTTAAGCATGTCAGTATAATTTCCCTGTTCTACACGATGTTTCTTATGTTCAAGACTTCAAGTGAAATCAAAATAGTAAAGAGTAGTGCTTGTATCCTCCCCCAAAAAACTAAATTACACAAATCCTAAAGCAGTGTTGCTAACATTCTTCATGGCTTATCAAGGCAAAATTCTGTTATTTTGCAGACAGTACATAAATAAAAAATCTTGGTCAACATATTTCCTTTGGTTTCAGGGGCATTGGCTTAACCAATTTTACTGGCGAACTCCCTGCAGAACTGGGCAACCTGGCCAAACTCGAGCAAATGTAAAATGCCACTTTCATCTTCTGAACTTAGACACCTAACGAGCTAAAATGCGGAGCAATGAGCTTCATGTACAGTTGAATATAATAATTACTACAATATTCCTTTTTTCAGGTATATTGTTAGTTCTGGCTTCAGTGGTCCATTCCCTTCAACATTCTGGAAGCTTAAGAATTTGAAGATTCTGTATGCTGCAACAGTGCCACGATTGTTATGTCCATTGTGTTTTTCATATGCTTAAAGTAACAGATTTTGTTGCGCTTGCAGGTGGCTGTCATTTAACGATTTTACTGGGAAAATACCTGATTATTTTGGGAGCTTGACAAATTTGGAAAGTCTGTAAGATTAATTTTTAAACGCTTCATGTAATTATTTTATTATAATTTTTCCTAACCAGAAAATGTACGGAAGTTGTACCATAGAACTCTTCTGCATATGTTCTTGTAATGTGCATTAAGACAAGGGCATTTTTTGGTCCTCACTCCTCACAGAAGTGTGACACATTGCATTGCATGGCATCAGACTGGTTCATATATCATCTACATATGTAAAGCTTACTATTCACATGTTTAAATGGAGTTCCCTTCTCCATTCTTAGTACTGATTAAAAATATGAACTTGTAGGAGGTTGCAAGGAAATTCTTTTGAAGGTCCGATCCCAGCAAGTCTGTCTAATCTAACCAAATTGACAACCTTGTAAGTGCTTTGTTCTTTTGTCACAAAGGTTCCTTGATGGTTGAGAAGGTCAGGCTTGTCATTGAAACTGATTCTCTAAATGTTCATGGTGCAGACGGATTGGTGATATTGTGAATGGGAGCTCTTCGTTGGCCTTTATCAGTAACCTGACATCTATGGATGTCTTGTATGTTACATGCTTTTCAGTATAGAGCTTACAATTTTATGTATTTGAGTCATAAAAAGGTACTAAGATACTAAGGTTGAATATCTTTCTTACAGAATATTGAGGAACTGCAGGATATCTGATAATCTAGCAGCAGTAAATTTCTCTAAGCTTGCCGGATTATCCTTACTGTAAGTATGTTATTATATGTCATACTACCAGTTTCTGTTTCTATCGGTTGTTTTTGAATGCGAAGCATCTGTTCAAGTAATGTTGCTATGTATCTTATTGGCTCAGGGACTTGAGTTTCAACAATATCACGGGCCAAGTTCCTCAATTACTCCTGAATCTGGACAGGCTTGGTTTCTTGTAAGGAATTCTTTCTGGAGATTTTTTTTTCCAACATACAAGGATTGCATCTGATATTCATATGTTTCATCACCTTGAACTATACCCAACTCAGGTTTCTTGGGAATAATAGCCTTTCAGGAAGCCTGCCAGACGTAAAAAGCTCTTCACTAAACAATTTGTACGACTGGCAATTCAACATAGCAGTATAGTGGAAATTATTTGTTAGTATTAAAACAATGTATTCATTTCGCTTGTAAGTGATTTTTGTTTTGTTTGCAGAGATTTTTCATACAACCAGCTCTCTGGAAGCTTTCCTTCTTGGGTTACCCAGAACAATTTGCAATTGTAAGTTAAAATTTCTGAAATTTGTTGCGCAGAGGAAATATTAGACATACCTGACATGTTTTTTTTTTGGGTACAAGGAACTTGGTTGCAAACAACTTCGTTCTTGATAACACCAACAACAGGTAGTTATCACATTAATTTTACCTTCCAAGAGTTGTTTTTCAATAAAGATTTTCTCATAACTTCCAATTTTCAACTCAATTATGTGCCCAGCATTTTACCTTCAGGACTAAACTGTCTCCAGCGAGACACCCCTTGTTTCCGTGGTTCTCCGGAATGTATATCTTTCACTCTTCAACCCTAGCAGTTGACAACATCTCAGAAATTTCAGTAAAGGTTACAATTTTGTACATCTTAACTGCAGATTATTCCTTTGCGGTAGACTGTGGCAGTAACAGATCTACGAGGGGCTCAGATAATACTTTGTACGACGTTGATGCTACAAACATAGGAGCTGCGTCATATTATGTTAGCGATCAGACAAGATGGGGTGTTAGCAGTGTAGGGAAATTCAATGAGGCTCCAAATGTAACTTATGAAATATATAGCTCCCAGCAGTTTCAGAATACACTGGATTCAGAACTGTTCCAGACTGCAAGGATGTCACCATCATCGCTGAGATACTATGGCCTTGGACTTGAGAATGGAAATTACACTGTTATGCTTCAATTTGCAGAGATTGCTTACCCAAATACGCAGACTTGGCAAAGCACAGGAAAGAGAGTTTTTGACATATATGTCCAGGTACATATTGAGTGCATTGTATAGTTATTTGTTTACTGAATTGTTTTGTTCTTTATCCAAAGGCGTTATTTTATCAAACTGACATTTGTATAGGGTCATCTGAAAGAAAAGAACTTCGATGTAAGGAAGACGGCTGGTGGAAAATCTTTTATTGCAGTTAATAAGAATTACACTGCAACCGTGTCCAAAAACTTCCTTGAGATCCATCTGTTCTGGGCTGGCAAGGGCACTTGTTGCATTCCTACTCAAGGTTACTACGGACCAATGATCTCAGCATTAAGCGTCACCCCAAGTAAGCCCAACATTGAGCAAATTAATTAACCTCAAGAAAGGATTATATTGGCTTCTAATAAAACCCTTTTTCAGATTTTACCCCTACCGTGCGAAACGGTGTTCCAAAAAAGAAAAGTAAAGCAGGTGCAATTGCCGGAATGGTCATTGGTGCTTCAGTTTTAGGATTGGCAGCCTTACTTGGAATCTTTATGTTGATAAAGAAGACAAGAAGAGTAGCACAACAGAAAGAAGGTATTGGATATATTTGCCTAGTGATTCATACATCATTCAAATGATTTATTATAATTCTTTCTCATGTGTCCTGAAAAAAATTCAGAACTGTACAACCTGGTTGGAAGGCCTAATGTCTTCAGTAATACTGAACTGAAGTTGGCTACAGACAATTTCAGTTCCCAAAACATTCTTGGAGAAGGCGGATATGGGCCGGTCTATAAGGTTGGCTGTTTCCCCCAATTGACTCCCGTCAAATTGTAACTGATAATTTATCTGATTTGGTTCCAAGTGCAAATTTCTGGCGAACCAAGTTGTCCAATGCTCAAAATATGTATGGAACTTATGGTTCTCATTTTGTCAGGGTATGCTACCTGATGGAAGAGTGATAGCTGTGAAACAACTTTCTCAATCATCTCACCAGGGGAAAAGCCAGTTTGTTACAGAAGTGGCAACAATTTCAGCAGTGCAACACCGGAATCTTGTGAAACTGTATGGCTGCTGCATTGATAGTAACACACCCCTGCTGGTCTATGAGTACCTCGAGAATGGAAGTCTCGATCGAGCACTCTTCGGTGCGCTCACTTCTACTCAGCACCAGCATCTGTCGATTGCCTTTGTTTTATTCCCCTAAAGGAATCTTTTTCTCTGCATTTTGTCATCATCTCAAGGCCTTATTTCTGACTGTGCAGTGTCCAGTAGCTTGAACCTAGACTGGTCAATGCGCTTTGACATCATTTTAGGCATTGCAAGAGGCCTAGCTTATCTTCACGAGGAGTCCAGCGTGCGCATCGTGCACAGGGACATCAAAGCTAGTAATGTCCTACTTGACACCGATCTCACCCCCAAGATCTCCGATTTCGGGCTCGCCAAGCTCTACGACAACGAGAAGACTCATGTCAGCACAAAAATCGCCGGCACATTGTAAGTACATGTCATCATTGCCCATCTTGTTAGTGCACCTCTGAATCCTAAGCTGATTGCACCTGCCTCACCTTTGTCAAGTGGCTATCTGGCGCCTGAGTATGCAATGAGAGGCCATCTGACGGAAAAGGCCGATGTTTTCGCATTTGGGGTGGTCGTGCTGGAGACCGTCGCTGGTCGATCAAACACTGACAACTCCCTCGATGAAGACAAGATCTACCTCTTTGAGTGGGTAAGATGATCAAAGATCTTCCAATCCAACAAAAGGCATCAGTTCATCCTTGTCTATGCCACTGATCACTGACTGTAGCATGGTGTTCCTTTGTTAATTGACAGGCCTGGCGGTTGTATGAAAGGGAGCAAGCACTTGGAATAGTAGACCCAAGGCTGGAGGAATTCGACGGCGTGGAGGCCACCAGAGTCATCCTCGTCGCGCTCCTCTGCACGCAGGGCTCGCTGCACCAGCGACCGCCGATGTCGAGGGTCGTGGCGATGCTCACCGGAGACGTGGAGGTGACCGAGGAGCTCACGAAGCCGAGCTACATCACTGAGTGGCAGCTGAGGGGTGGGAACAGCAGCTACGTCACCAGCAGCTACTCCGGGTCCACCACCGGCGAGTTCAGCGGGCAGAGGGAGACCGCGCCTCTCACCCCCTCGCCGGCGATCACCGGAGCTATTGACGAGGGAAGGTGAATGCAGACTGCTGCTGAGCTTGATCTGAAGTCAAAACTTTGGACACTGTTCGCGCGTATATAATTTGCGTGTTCCTGTGAATTGTGGCAAACAAAGATAGTGTGTTAATATTGTTTGTTTCAATAAGGCATCACTCATTGGTGAGTTTTTGTCCGGCTAATAAAGCGGTACTCTTTGTGAGGCCATCTCCAATGGTAATAACTAGTACTAGCTATATAGTCAGCTGACGTGGAGGTGAGAGACAAAAGCAAAGACTATTTTATACTGTTGGACCCACATGCTCCTCTCTCATATTCTTGGACTACGTGAAATAGATTAGCTATTTGCTTGTCACTAGTGACTACTCTCTCTCCTACTTTTTCCTTGCCACATCAGATCTAGTTAGCTAAATAGCCAGCTGTTGGAGACGCCCTGAATGATGGGGAGGTGTATGCTATGCTAGTATTGTTTAATTGATTTATCTACATGTTTATGGACATATTTAGCAAAAAGAAAAGTGAACAACTCTTCACTAGTTTACACTTCGTGCCGTCGAACTTATGGGATATGTCATTCTCAGTTCATCTTCATCCCATCTTATAACCCTGGTCTTGACCAATAAAATTTGTAAGGTAAAATGTGGTATCCATTTCAAACACACCCGTAATGAGGAAAACGGCGAAAGGCAGTCATTTTGCAAGGATGATAAAGTAGATTAGGATGCTATACGGGATGTATGCTTTGAAAGGGCCGTTTGTAACACCCCGTCCATCCTCTGGGTCTAGAGTATTACCATCATTGCATGATAATAATAATACCACTTTTAAACATCTGGTAAACAATTTAAGTAAACTCTACTTTTTCATGAAGCACAAACTCTACTTTTACACGAAACTCACCGGCCCCAGGCTCACCGTCGGTTGACCACCGCACACCCCCTCAACTTCTCCTCACTCCTCCCCTTCCCTTCCCTCTCTATTACCCCTGGATCCAACAGGCCATGGCCAGATCCGGTGCCAACTCCCCAGATCTAGCCACCTCCCTCGTGCTTCGCCTCGGATCTAGCCGATCGGGACCGGATCCGCCATCTCCCCTAAGCGCACACGGCGGCGAAGCGCTAGGCGCTGTCACTCGGCCAGCACGGCCGTCGACCGCCTCTGGTGGCGCCCCCAATACCGGGTTTGCCGGCGTCGCCACCTCCCCCGGCGCCGCCCTTGGCCTGGCTGCCGACACCGTGAATCAGCCCCCCTTCCCCGAGGGTTGAAGCTCGCCGCCCACGGCTTTTCGCCGGCTGGCCACTCCTACTATCAGGGCAGTCCTCCCTCTCCCTTCTACTACTTACATGATGCTTTAGCTGCTAGACTTGCTTCACTCTCATCGAGCTTACACCCGGTCTTGGGAATGCCTACGGGCGTCGCCGCAACGGAACTTGGTGGGGAGGCATGCACCGGGGAGCATGCCCACCTTTCCAAGGGCACTCGACGGCGCCTACGACTACGAGCTCGCTGTCTAGGGTGTGTTGCGGCTAAGCCGACTGTGAGGGTGCTTGGGTGAGGGGACCTACTTGCTGTTGGCTGTGCTTGAAAGGGATGAGGCGACGGCGAGTATCGTGGTTCCCGGCAGTTGTGGACGTCCCTGTTGACGTTGGAACCGTCCTCTAGCGCTCAGCCCGCCTGAGCTCCTTCGGGTCTCCTTCTTGCTTGCCCTTCTCCTCCTTCGTCTTCCCCTACACCTCTTCCTTACTGCTCTGTGTGGTGATGTTGCCTGTTTGATGCATGACTTAAGAAGAGAGGCTTGCAGATAAATCTATGGGCTGCAAGGCAATGGTGGCAAATATGCAAGCCATGGCAGACATGCAGCTTGCCATCTCTCTTGAATGGCTGGCAGAGCATGGAAAATGCAGGGGTGCCCTACAGGCTAACTTCTAGTCAATGCTCTCTTTGTGCACTGCCATTTTTGCCCTCCCCATTTAGCCTTGGCTGGTTATGTGACTCATGGACCTTTTGGTCCAAAGGCAGCCCTACACTGTTTGGGTCTTTTCTACTGCGGCAGGTAAGTAGGTAAAAGGTAAGAATGAAACCTCCCACCGGATGAAGAAAACCCAAAGCGCCAGATGGTGCCAACCGCCCCGGGACGGTCTGAAAACCTCTATGAGTGCTAAATCATTTGGCATTTCTAAAGCCGAACGGGTTTTGACGACAAAACATTTTATGTTCTTTTATTCTCCCTTTTCAACTTTACGGGTATTACACCGTTGTTGTTGCAGAATTCGATTGGTGACTTTTCAAATTGCAATCTTGTGCAAGCTATATATATTCATGGGCTGCAATCCTGTGTGAGCTAGTAAAGTCCAAAGGCTCCAATGAATGGAGGCAGCCACTGAGCCACAAGATATCTGCACATTAGGGCTGGCAAAAAAGCTCGGGCTCGTGAGCTAGCTCGGGCTCGGCTTGGGCTCGTAGAGGCTTGGCTCGGCTCGTAGATGAAACGAGCCGAGCCGAGCCAGCAAAAAAGCTCGGGATCTAAACGAGCCAGTTTGGCTCGGCCCAACCGATGGCCCAAGCCCAACCGAGCGGCGATGCCTCCTGCCCTCCCCCAATTCTCCCGACTCCCCCGTTCCTTTCCCATGCTTCCTCCGTGCGCCTCCCGTTCCTTTTCTTTCTGCCCGTGTCTCCGCCGCCAGCGCCTCTTCCTCTCCTCCCCTTCTTCCAGCGACACCTCCACGCCTCCTCCGCTTCCTCTCTTTTTCCCACCGCCGCCTCAACGGCTCAACGCCTCCTCATCTTCTTCCCCATGCGGCCATGCCTCCCTGCTCTCGGCTCGCTCTCTCTCTCTCCTCTTCCGATTCCCCTTACCCCGGTGCCGCGTCTCGGCTCCTCCGACCCCGATCTGAGCGCCTCCGCCGCGACTCCCTCTGCGCCTCCTCCTCCGCCGTCGGCTCTCCCCTGCGTCAGCCTCTCCGGCCTCTCGCTGACCCCAGCTCCTCGTGCTGCGCCGCCCTGGTCGCCCTCTCCTCGCCGCTCAGCTTCGCACGTTGTGGCCGCCGGATTCGGGGCCTAGGACCCAGATCCGGTGCTTCTTCCTCGGATCTATCCCAACTCTTACTGATTTGGTTGCTATTTCTTTTGATTTCTAATGATGTTTATGTTTGGACGCGAGGTTTGGGAAGTGTGTGCCGCCCCGGGTAGTGCGCCGTGGGAGTGCGCCGTGGCCGCCGACTGTGACTGCGCCGGTGGTAGCACGCCACCGGCGCCTCCATCTACGGTGAGCTTACTCCTTTCTCCCCTCTTTACCCCCCTTCCTAGCTTTAACTAGCCTGCTCGGTGTGGATCCATAGTGCTTGATGGTTTGATGTTCTAGTTGTATATGTTTGATGTTGATAAATGTATATGGCGAGTGTTCTGGTGGTAGCAGTTTAGCACGCCGCCGCCGCCTCCATCTACCGATGTTGGTTCATTGCCCAACCCCCTCGCTCGCCCTCTCCCTTGCCCCTTTTCTCTGTGCCTCCACTGATTTCTCGCCGTCACCGGCGCCGTCGTCCTGCCGGCTATCTCCTCTGTTTGATTGTTTCAGCCCTACTCACAGTCACAGACCGGCCTCCCCAGACCCCAGTGCACCCTGCTCCGCGAAGGGCTACAGCTACAAGCTCTGCCGCTCTGTGTCTCCTTCCCATTGTTGGCTCGCGAGCCCTCGCGAGCTGGCTCGAGCCGTACCACGAGCCGAGCCGAGCCTACAAAAAAGCTTGATATCCTAACCAAGCCGAGCCGAACCGAGCCTCCATTTCACCGAGCTTTCACGAGCCGAACCGAGCCAGGCTTGGCTCGGCTCGTTGCCACCCCTACTGCACATTGCCTGTGGTCAAAAGGTCTATATGAACGCTGACAAGCCTATGGCTTGATTTAACCCGTTTTCTTGATAGGAGAGCGACATGGCAGCAGGGAAATGCTTCGGCTTGTTTCGGGCTTGAATATTTCGATATAACTGCTTTATAAGCCATGAGTTTTAATTTCTTTCCAATAATGGTTAAAAATACATAGTAGTTACTATTAGCTTTTTTAAGTAATTAAATTTTAAAAAATAAATAAAAAAAGACGTTATATTATTATAGACAATATAAATAAAGAAAGAGAAAAAAGCATAAAAACCTAGAAAAGTAAAAAAAGATAAAATTTAGAAGCTAGATTGAAACCGTGGGACCGATGTAATTGAAGTAATTAACTTTGTTTCATCCGGGGGGCATGTCATACATTTGATGTCAGTTAGCCGATTAATGTTTGGCTTTTGACAGATGCGTCACCATCAGCTGGGATGGATATGGCATATCGATCGAAAAGCACAGCCTTCACCCTCTGCTAGTCAGCTGGGAGGAAGACCAGCAGGCAGCAGCACCACGCGATATGATCAACCTGTAATCGGCTAACAGCAGCTGCAATACGATATGATCGAAAGGTAGCAGCAGCCTTCACCCTCAGTTCGGCTTTGCTTAAGCTTATACAAGTCGATTTACTTGAATCTTGGACAAGTTAGCCGCAAGCCTGCAACCGCGAGAAAGAGATGAGGCGTTGCAGGAGCAGTGTCCATGGGAAGCTCGTGTGGCTGTTGCTCGCGTGCTCATGGGTTGCAGCTGCTCGAGCTCAGCAGGCACCAAGAACTGATCCAATCGAAGGTACGTTCCTTGAAGTTTATGGTTATTACTACTGAACGTCTCGTGTGCATACATGCGCTTATGCTCTGAAGTCTGAACCAATATACTTACTCCCTTCGGTCCTTTTGTGTGTTAGCTTTTTGTTTTTTTTCCTGTAACATATAAGACGTACATGTGAATTTCATGATAATTTCTCCCGTCCAATCATTAGGCCTCGTTTAGAACATGAGAGTTTCCCACCTTCCTCTAGAAATTGAATTGTTTTAAATGGAAGCCCTGCTAAATATTCGTAAAATTTTGCATTCCTAACAAGCCATGAATATTTTCTAGGCTTGGTTTGGGATTAGGCCTGCCTTTTGGACTTCGGTGGGCTTGTGCTAATTTTGTATTATGGCTACAAAAGATATGTTTTCAAATAACTACTATGTCTAAAAAAACGCTTTTTAAAAACCACGGATCTAAGAAGCGGTCAAGTGTCGCTCGGTTGGATTGAAATAAGCCGGTTTATGGTTGAAATTGCATTGTAACTGACTGAAATTATACTGTAGATGATGATAGCTTATTTGGCATAACTAAATTTTAAAAAATAAAAATAGAAAGAGCATGTTAGCCCATCACAGACAATACAAATAAATACGAGAAAAAAAAACCGACAAAAATCTCAAAAAATAGAAAAAATAAAATTTAAAAATAATATAAAATAAGCTAGAAATTAGAAGTTTCAGCCGAAATAAGTAAGACCTTGAAGGAGAAAAACGTTTAAAGTTGTAGCCGAAATAAGTAAGACCTTAGAGGAGAAAAAAGTTTAAAGTCGTACAGTAACTTAAGGGTCGTATGTACCGTAGTCGTCCCAAATTAAAGTTGTATGCACCATTTCCTTCCTTGTTCCTGGGAAAATTTATTCTAACGAAAGCTATTCACACAATCACACCTGTTCTGTTGCAATTTATTTATGGGTATAATAAGCAGTGACTGCGCTGAACACGATCCTGGGGAGATGGGGCCTGAACGCGTCGGCGGCGTGGAACATCAGCGGCGAGCCCTGCAGCGGCGTCGCCGTCGACGACACCAACATCGACAGCAACCCCAATTTCAACCCGGGCATCAAGTGCGACTGCTCCTTCAATGCCAGCACCGTCTGCCACATCACCAAGCTGTACGTACGCCCAACTTTGTCTCAGCTGCACACCAGGTGCTCGATGCGATGCCTCAAAGAGGGGGCATGAGCATGCCATCCCAATTCCCCAATAATTAGGCATGCGCGCATGAAAATGAAATACTTAGCTTAATTCCTGTTGATTTGTCTCTAAAAACTCCAGAGGTCACTCGTTTAGTTCAGCAAAGCATGATCTTTGCGACCCATGGAGTTCCCTGACACATAACTCTGTTCGCGCAGAAAAGTATATGCATTGAATGTTGTTGGCGAGATACCTGAGGAGCTGCAGCATCTTACTTATCTGAATAACTTGTATGTCCTCTAATTTTGTCATCTCTGTTTTCAAGATAAAGCAGTAAAGCCAATATCATAGTCCTTTGTTGAGACTTGGTAAGCTGTAGAAATACATGACCTGATTAGTTGCAGTTAGTGATGCTGTTCATTGAGAGAGAAAAAGGTGTATTGCTGTAAGCGATGGTTGAAATAAGTGAGATGCTCAGAGTTAAATATCACTGATTAATGCTAATCTTTTAGTGTATATATTTGGATTACGGCTGCAAAGAACAGAAATGCAAGCTTTATCTGTTTTATGCATACTTAATTAATAGATGCTTTTAAGTTTTAATATAAATCAAACTCCGTGTTAAGCATTGTATTATCACAATTGTTCTACTTGAGCATTTGGTAAGCTTATGTGTTCTAATAATTAGCAAGAATCATCAGTCAACAGTAGTCAGATATGACTTATAAGAACTGTTTGTGTTTAACTTATGTTGTTGGAGGGATCTTCGGCAAAATTACTTGACTGGTCCCCTGCCATCCTTCATTGGAAACTTTGCTGCCATGCAGTACTTGTAAGAGACAGATTTGAAGCACTAGTTTAGTTTCATGTTCACTTATCATCCATCAGTTATTGTTTTCTCTGACCACCTATTCTTTTTAAAAAAATCACAAGGGCTGTGTCCCTCAATCCACTATCTGGACCGCTTCCAAAGGAGATTGGGAATCTTGCAGACCTCCTCTCCTTGTAAGAGATCGCTTCTTATTGTTCACTTTATTAACTAAATTGAACAAAAAACTGGCTGCTCATGAAGTGCTGCTCCATCTTGGATTATATATTACTGACTGCCTCAAGTAATATAGTTATACAGGAAACATGAAATGTTTTACTTATAATTTAAGCATGTCAGTATAATTTCCCTGTTCTATACGATGTTTCTTATGTTCAAGACTTCAAGTGAAATCAAAATAGTAAAGAGTAGAGCTTGTATGCTCCCCCAAAAACTGAATTGCACGAATCCTAAAGCAGTATTGTTAACATTCTTAATGGCTTATCTAGGCAACATTCTGTTCCTTTTCAGACAGTACACAAATAAAAATCTCAGTCAACCTATTTCCTATTTTCCTTTGGTTTCAGGGGCATTAGCTCAAACAATTTTACTGGTGAACTCCCTGCAGAACTGGGCAATCTGGCCAAACTCGAGCAAATGTAAAATGCCACTTTTATCTTCCAAACTTGGACTCCTAACGAGCTAAAATACGAAGCAATGAGCTTCATGTACAGTCGAATATAATAATTACTACAATATTCCTTTTTTCAGGTATATTATTAGTTCTGGCTTCAGTGGTCCATTCCCTTCAACATTCTGGAAGCTTAAGAATTTGAAGATTCTGTATGCTACAACAGTGCCACGAGTGTTATGTCCATTGTGTTTTTCATATGCTTAAAGTAACAGATGTTGTTTTGCTTGCAGGTGGGCATCAGATAATGATTTCATGGGGAAAATACCCGATTATTTTGGGAGCTTGACAAATTTGCAAGAACTGTAGGATTAATTATCAAATACTTGCTCCACATAATTATTTTTTCTGATTTATCCTAATAGGAAAATCCATGGAAACTATGCAAGAGATTTTTTTTCTTCATGTATTCTTGCTATTTACATTTTTCAGGGGTGTGGGCCTTGGGGCCAAGGCCCAGTCGGGTTATTATTAGGAATTAGAGATTGGTTTCTATTTGAGTTAGAGATTAGTTTCCTTGTGTTATAGATAGAGTTAGAGATATAATATTAGTTAGAGATATGATTGGATTTAGATTCGATCTGTTAGGGGGAGCTCATCTATATAAAGAGGGCTACCGTATGCTACTGGAATCAACCAGGGTAATATCAAAGTCTTTCTAGTCTAAATCTCTCTCTCCCTCTACGCCGACGCCATCCGGCCATCTTTTTGGTGGTGTTTACCCCGGTTCATGACAACTTGGTATCAGAGCAGTCGATCCCTTCCCACGACTTCTGCTACCATGGTTCCTGTTGCCGAGTCGTTGGCCGCAATAAGAGCTACCGCTAAGGAGATGGCTGACGGCTGGAGCGACGCAATCGCGCTCGGCAAGCAGATCAGCAAGCAAGCGAAAGAAATCAAGGAATCCCTTGAAGATATAATGAAGAAGCTACAAGAGATAAAGAAGGCACGTCATCACACAACATCAGATCTACAACAACAACAAGGACCATCTATTCATCTACTGCCAGCTCCCATCGCCGCAGCATCTCTGTCCAGTCCCCCCACCGTCGTCGTGGTCGCCACAGCATCTTCTCCGGCGGCTCCACCCAGCGCCACACTCGCCGTCGCCGTTCGGTTCGCTGCCGCGTCGCAGACCGCCATCGCTCGGGTCGCCGTTACCCGAGCCGTCGCCGTCGGCGTTGCCGTCCCCGGTCGCCGGCCGCTGCCCGGATCCACGCGGGTCGCTGCCGACGTCGCCTTGTCTTCTTCGGCAATCAGACCCGGCTGCAGATCGGCCGCCGCCTCTGGACACTCTCAACCGGCTACCGAACCCGGTTGCGGGTCGCCAACAACCGCCGCGGATTCCTCCTCGGCCCCCCTCGCCGAGATCCCCCTGCGCCCGAAGTTGTTCTCGGCGCCACAACCCGGATCCATGCAAGCCTCCGCCCGAGCCGCCGTCGCTGGGTCTGCCTTCGGCTGAGCCGCCGCCGCAGTCGGCTGCTCCGCCGGCCGCCGCTACACCGGCCGCCAGCTACGCCTCGGCTTCCGCCGCCTCCGCCGCTCCGCTGCCGACTGCTCAGCCTCTGTTTCCGCCGCTCGGTCGCCATCCTCCGCCCGAAGCCGCGCCGCCGTCTCCGCCCGTGCCGCCGCATCCGCGCGAGCCGCCGCCCGGGGCTCTTCCGCCCGTATCGCAGACGCCACCGCCCGGGCCGTCTCGCCGTCTCCGCCCGAGCTACCGCCGAGCCGCCGCCCGGGGCACATCCGCCCGTGACGCATACACCGCTGCCCGGGCCGTCACTCCGTCATCCGCTGCCGGAACCGCCGCCGCCGCTGCTCCTTCCGTCGCCGCTCCCGACCGCGGGTCCCTACCGACCGGTCTTTGGCTTTGCGATGCGTTGTGGGTCTTGGTCGGTTTAGAAACCGACCGATCACTCAAGACCAAAAAAAAAGACAAAAAAACCAAAAAAATAGAAAAAATCATAAAAAAACTTATTTTGCAGCCATTATATATCCAAGGGCGTTTCACTTCGTCTAGCCTTGTTCTGCTTGGATCGGTCCAGTCGTCTCCATCTGCTGCAGCATCCCGCCACCGTTCGTCTTCTACATCGGCGTCGAAGGTCTTCCATTGGCCGTCGTCTAGCAGCTCAAGGACGAGCTGCATGTCCGAAAGGGGTGTAGTGTCAGGGGTGTGGGCCTTGGGGCCAAGGCCCAGTCGCGTTATTATTAGGAATTAGATATTGGTTTCTATTTGAGTTAGATGTTAGTTTCCTTGTGTTAGAGATAGAGTTAGAGATATAATATTAGTTAGAGATATGATTGGATTTAGATTCGATCTGTTAGGGGGAGCTCATCTATATAAAGAGAGCTACCGTATGCTATTGGAATCAACCAGAGTAATATCAAGTCTTTCTAGTCTAAATCTCTCTCTCCCTCTACGCCGACGCCATCCAGCCATCTTCTTGGTGGTGTTTACCCCGGTTCATGACGACATTAGGACATGAATATTTTTCAGTCCTCACTCCTAATTGAAGTGCAACACAATGCACGTATCCAGACTGATTCCTATATCATCTAGATATGTTGAACCTACTTTTTTAACATGCTTAAATATATTTGGAATCTAATAAAAAATATTGATGTGTAGAAGGTTCCAAGGAAATTCTTTTCAAGGTCCAATTCCAGCAAGTCTGTCCAATCTAACCAAATTAGTAAGCTTGTAAGTGCTTGTTTTTGTGACATTGGTTCCTTTACAGAAAGTGATATAACTAATATTCATTCAAGGTCAAGCTTTCCGTGAAAACTGATGTTCTAAATATTCGTGGTGCAGGCGGATCGGTGATATTGTAAATGGGAGCTCTTCGTTGGCCTTTATCGCTAACCTGACATCTTTGAATGTCTTGTACGGTGACATGCTTTCACTATAGAGTTTATGATTGCTATGCCTTGACAAAGTGGTAAGATATTGAGGTTAGGTATCTTTCTTATAGAATATTGAGGAACTGCAAGATATCTGATAATCTTGCAACAGTGAACTTCTCTAAGCTTGCAGGATTAACCCTACTGTAAGTATTTTGTTTACCATTGTTCACTTTTTCATCAGTTTTATGTGGGGGTTCTTGATCATATACCCTCCCTTTTTTTTTGCAAATCTAGGATTTACCCTCCCGCCTCAATGACATGTGGGGTCATCGTAAGTCACTGACACGTGGGTCAGGAGGGTAAATCCTGAATTCCCATCTATGAGGAGGGTATATGATGAATAAAACCTTTTATGTGAAGCATCTGTTTTAACAATATTGCTGCCTTACTGGCACAGGGACTTGAGCTTTAACAATATCACAGGCCAAGTTCCTCAATCCATCCTAAATCTGAACATGCTTGGCTTCTTGTAAGGAATTCTTTCTGGATATAATTATTCTTGTTATACAATGGCCTTGTAAGGTTGATTTTTTTTGTCATCTTGAATTGTATTCAAATCAGGTTTCTTGGGAACAATGACCTTTCTGGAAGCTTGCCAGATGCCAAAAGCTCTTCATTGAATAATTTGTATGTGTTGCAAATTGACATAGCAATATAGTTCATGTTACTTTTCTGTATTTAAATGTTGTATTCATTTAACATTTTAGTAACTTCTGGTGGAATTTTGGCAGAGCTTTTTCATACAACCACCTCTCTGGAAGCATTCCTCCATGGGCTATTGGGAACAATTTGCAACTGTAAGTTTGAAGTTTCAAAATTTGTTAACCCATTCGAGTGTAGGCAGAGTTGGAAAAAGGCATACTCAAGATTGTACGAATATATTGCCTAACAAGTCAACCATTTTGTCTTCTACAAGGAATTTGGTGGCAAATAACTTTGTTTTTGATAGCACCAACAACAGGTACTTCTCACGTTTATTTGTACCTTTAAGGAGCCAATTTGTAATGAAGTTTTTTTTTTGCAACCTGTGATTATCAATTCAATTATGTGCGCAGCATTTTACCTTCAGGGCTAAACTGTCTCCAGCGAGATACTCCTTGTTTTCGTGGTTCTCCAGAATGTATAATTCCAACTCTTCACCCACACTGGCAGTTGATATGATCTCAGTAATATTGATTATAGCCATCTCAACTGCAGATTATTCCTTCGCGGTAGACTGTGGCAGTAATAGATCTACGAGGGGCTCAGATAATACTTTGTACGAATTTGATGCTACAAACATGGGAGCTGCGTCGTATTATGTTAGCGATCAGACAAGATGGGGTGTTAGCAGTGTAGGGAAATTCAATGAGGCTCCAAATGGAAGTTATGCAATATATAGCTCCCAGCAGTTTCAGAACGCACTGGATTCAGAATTGTTCCAGACTGCCAGGATGTCACCATCATCACTTAGATATTATGGTATTGGACTTGAGAATGGAAACTACACTGTTGCACTTCAATTTGCAGAGTTGGCTTATCCAAACTCGCAGACATGGAAAAGCATAGGAAGAAGAGTTTTTGACATATATGTCCAGGTACATATGGAGTGCATTGTACAGTAAGTTGTTCGGGGGACTTTGTCTGACTAGACATTTGTACAGGGTGATATGAAAGAAAAGAACTTCAACATAAGGAAGACGGCTGGTGGAAAATCTTTTACTGTAGTTAATAAGAGATACACTGCAACTGTGTCCAAAAACTTCCTTGAGATCCATCTATTCTGGGCTGGCAAGGGCACTTGTTGCATTCCTACTCAAGGTTACTACGGACCGATGATCTCAGCATTAAGCGTCACCCCAAGTAAGCCCAATCATTGTGTAAATTAAGTAACTTTAAGAAAGGATTATATTGGCTTCTAATAAGTAAAAACCATTTTTCAGATTTTACTCCTACTGTGCGAAATGGTGTTCCAAAAAAGAAAAGTAAAGCAGGCGCGATTGCTGGAATAGTCATTGGTGCTTCAGTTTTAGTATTAGCTGCCTTACTTGGATTCTTTATGTTGATAAAGAAGAGAAGAACAGTGGCACAACAGCAAGAAGGTATCTTATATATTCGTGTAGTAAATCACACATCCAACCATTCCAATCATTTATTCTAATTCTTTCTCATGTGTCCTGAAAAAATGCAGAACTGTACAACCTGGTTGGAAGACCTAATGTCTTCAGTAACGCTGAACTGAAGTTAGCTACAGACGATTTCAGTTCTCAAAACATTGTTGGAGAAGGCGGATATGGGCTAGTCTATAAGGTTGGCTGTTTCCCCCAATTCACTCCTGTTACCTGTAAAGTTGTAACCGAGCATTTATCTGATTTGGTACTAAGTGCAATTATCGGGCGAAACAAGTTGGTCTATGCTCAAAATATATATGTAAATTAAGGTTCTAATTTTGGCAGGGTATGCTACCTGATGGAAGAGTGATAGCTGTGAAACAACTTTCTCAATCATCTCATCAGGGCGAAAGTCAGTTTGTTACAGAAGTGGCAGCAATTTCAGCAGTGCAACACCGGAATCTTGTGAAATTGTATGGCTGCTGCATTGACAGTAACACACCCTTGTTGGTTTATGAGTACCTCAAAAATGGAAGCCTTGATCGAGCACTTTTCGGTGCGCTTGCTTCTACTCATCACCATCACATGTCAATTGCCTGCTTTTTCATTGCCCTAAAAAAAACTCCTTTGCTTCATGAACTCAAAGGATCTTCTTCTCTGCATCTCAAGGCCTTATTTCTGTATGTTCAGGGAACAGTAGCTTGAACCTAGACTGGTCAACACGTTTTGATATCATTTTAGGCATTGCAAGAGGCCTAACTTATCTTCACGAGGAGTCCAGCGTGCGCATCCTGCACAGGGACATCAAAGCCAGCAATGTCCTTCTTGACACCAATCTCACCCCCAAGATCTCTGATTTCGGGCTCGCCAAGCTCTATGACGACAAGAAGACTCATGTCAGCACGACAATCGCCGGCACATTGTAAGTACATGTCATCATTGCCCATTTTCTGAGTGCACCGCTGAATCCTAAGCTGATTGTACCTGCCTGACCTATGTCAAGTGGCTATCTGGCACCTGAGTATGCAATGAGAGGCCACCTGACTGAAAAAGCTGACGTTTTCGCATTTGGGGTGGTCGCACTGGAGACTGTCGCTGGTCGATCAAACACCGACAACTCGCTCGAGGAAGACAAGATCTACGTCTTTGAGTTGGTAAGCTGATCGGCGATGTTCCAAACAAAGAAAGCACATCAGTTCGTTCTTTTCTGGCTATTTGTACTGATCACTGAAGCATGGTGTTCCTATGTTAATTGACAGGCCTGGCGGTTGTATGAAAGGGAGCAAGCACTTGGAATAGTGGACCCAAGGCTGGAGGAATTCGACGGCGTGGAGGCCACTAGAGTCATCCTCGTCGCGCTCCTCTGCACGCAGGGCTCGCCGCACCAGCGACCGCTGATGTCGAGGGTCGTGGCTATGCTCACCGGAGACGTGGAGGTGACCGAGGTGCTGACGAAGCCGAGCTACATCACTGAGTGGCAGCTCAGGGGCGGGAACAGCAGCTATGTCACCAGCAGCTAATCCGGGTCTACCACCGGCGAGTTCAGCGGGCAGAGGGAGACTTCGCCTCTCACCCCGTCGCCGGCGATCACCGGAGCCATTGACGAGGGAAGGTGAACGTGGATTACTACTAGTTTCGGTTTGAAGTGACAATATTGGACATTGTTTGCTCGTACATAATTGGATGTTTCATTTGCAAAACAAGATGCGCTAGTATTGTTTGATTGATAAAGCATTACCCATTGCGATTTTTGTCCTGTTGATGACGCAGTAGCCCTCCTAAATGATGGTGAGATGTATATGCTCTGGACACATGCAGCAACAAAATTTTGTTGAGAACCTGTCGACCAGTTTGCTAGCAAAAGTGAACTGGACAGGAAAAAAAGAGTTAACCATCGCATCTGTAGAAAGTCAGAAACTGTAAACTCTTAAGGAAGCCTGGGGAGAATTTATAATCAGTTGAAACATGGTCTGATATCGATAGCCAGTGCACATATGTTGTGTTCGAGACTTGCTAGTGCCAGTGTCATCTAGAAGTGCAGAGTTTACGTTGTCCAATTTGGACTGCAACGCCACACAAGAAACAGATATTAACAAGACTTGGATACTATGAATTGTTGGGACCCTTCCTTTTAGAAAGAAAGAGATCCCTCTAAAAATAGGAGTATGCTGCTTAATGTGGGGAGCACACGGTATAATACCTATATTACAGCCTGGGGATTCCCCGGCTCTCACCGTGTCCACGTCATCATTTATGCAAAAAGGTCCCTGTGTTTTTCGAAATTACGTAAAGGTCCTCTGTTCTCGCAAAAAGGTCCCTGTCAGGTTTTTTTGCGAAAACCCCCCGCACTTCACCGAAATTGTTGGATAGCGCCCCGCGGGTTTCTAAAATTAGCCTCGCGGAAACGCTGCGCGGGGAGGGCCTCCACGTCAGCCGCGCGCGCGCTCCGCCCGCCGCGTGGCCGAGCGAATCTTCGTACGGTCGGGCGAGCTATTTTGTGAAAAAGCCCCTCCGTTTTCCCGAACTTACGTAAAGGTCCTTGGTTCTCGCGAAAAGATCCCTGCCAGTTTTTTTAAAACGCTTTTTTTTTGCGAAAACAACCCTCCACTTCACCGAAATTTTTTGTACTTTGCAGGATAGCGCCCCGCGTTTTCTAAATTACGTACGGGTCCTCGTTTAGTTACATACAGGTCCTCGCTTTTTTACAAAAAAGACCTTTGTCTTTTTCGAAAATACATATGCGCCCTCGATTTTTTTTAAAAAATCCTCACGAATTATCGTCTTTTTTACTTCGGTACACACGGTGGCTGGCGCGGCGTGATGCCGCGCCTATGAGGCTAGTACCTATATTACAGCCGGGGGGATTCCCCGGCTCTCACCGTGTCCACGTCATCATTTATGCAAAAAGGTCCCTGTGTTTTTTGAAATTACGTAAAGGTCCTTCGTTCTCGCAAAAAGGTCCCTGTCAGGTTTTTTTGCAAAAACCCCCCGCACTTCACCGAAATTGTTGGATAGCGCCCCGCGGGTTTCTAAAATTACATATAGGTCCTTATTTACTTACGTACAAGTCCTTATAGGTCCTCGGTTTTTTACGATAAATACCTTTGATTTTTTCGAAATTACGCATGTGTCCTCGATTTTTTTATGAAACTCCTTGCGAATTATCGTCTCTTTTACTTCGGTCCACACGGTAGCTAGTGCGGCGTGCGCCGCGCTTATGCAGCTAGTTATTTAGTAAAAGGCGAAAGAATAGTTCGCTTTGTGCTCACCACGCAGCTGCACAAATCAACAAGTAACCATAGCGATCCTTATATACCACTTCCTCGATGTTCTGTGTCCGCTAGAAGCAGCCGTGTGGGACCATGGTTCAAAATCCCGGCGGTTACCGGCCGGTAACCGCCGGTTACCGGTTTTACCGGTAGAGACCGGTAATTAAAAAACCGGTCGGTATGAATTTTTGATTTTTCGAATTTTGATCGGTTTTTTCCGGTTTTCCGGTTACCGGCCAGTTTTTCCGGTTACCGGTTTCAAAATATCTCAAAATTCAAATTTTGATTTTCAAATTGTGACCGGTTTTTCTGGTAATCGGCCGGTTACCGTTACCGGCCGCCGATCGAGATTTCTTCCGGTTTCGATTTTTGGAACCTTGTGTGGGACTAATTAGTAACGGCATGTCCCCGTCTGCCCGCTGCTGTGCCAACAAAAGCAGGCCGGCCCCAAACAATCTTGGGCCACACTAAGCATGCTTTGTTTCTTCTCTTTCTTTGAGCACCTTAGGAGTTACTTCCCCCTTGCCACAATACACGTGTTAGAGTTCTTTCCCAAAAACGCCTCGGAAAATTACGAATACTTTCGAAAATGCCTCTGAAAGGACTCTGCTAGAGTTTCTTGGACTTTAGAAGGCGCTTTAATGCCATGTTGTAGTGAATTCCTATATTGTCCTTATGATACAAAATTCAGGATTTCATCTCTTCACCGATAAATGTATGGCAAGTGGAGGGCTGAGCTTGTTCCAAATGGATGGGATTATTTCAAGTTATCTGCTTGACAAAAGTCTTCACAAACAGATTCAAGATAAATTCTCGTCTACATCCATGTACATATCAACTGTGTTGGCATGCTCACACACACAATATGTGACAGTTTCTGAATACGAAGATGATCAAGCACTTGAAAGGCTCGTCATTGTTTTCTATTCTATCATCGTATCTAAGAAACTAGAAACTCTCAAAGGAGGATTTGGGAGCAAAAAGAAGAATTTCTTGTTTGTTTGCGTCAGCTACACAAAGAGTATCACTGATTAGTCAAAAACCAACATTATATGATGTTGCTTTCAAAAATACAAAAAAAAAACATACTGTCATGTCAGATATCAATGCGCATGTTATACTTCAACCTTACTATGGCCTGTTGGATCCATCACTCTGCCTGAAGTTCAAGTTCTTTATCTTCCTCTTGATCTGACATAAATGTGGATTTGTGCGCCATTTAATTTGATAAAGCGTGGTTCTTCAGTACACAAGCCTGAACAGAATCCTTGCAAAACTTTAAAATTATTATGATTTGTTGAGACCCTTCCTATCAGAAAGATAGAGATCCCTTCAAAAATAGGAGTATGCTGCTTAATGTAGAGAGCGCACGGTATTCTTTAGTAAAAGGCGAAAGAATAGTTCACTTTGTGCTCACCACGCAGCTGCACAGGTCGACGGGAAGCCATAGCCATCCTTATATTACTCTCCGCCATTGAGCCCTGTGCTAGAGGTAGCAGTACGGGACTAATCGCTAATAACCATTTCTCCCGGCTGCTGCTGTGAACCAAACGAGCTCGGAGCGCTGGGCGGTAGGCGCTTCTAGATCGAGGTGTACTGTGTATCGATTGGCCGGGTGGTAGAGCATTCTGAGTGTTCGGCGTAGCACGACACCGTCTCCGGCGGAGCCGGAGATAAGATAGGCGAGCCTCGGGATGGCGCGCGGTGGGAGGGCAGATTTAGGCTGTATCTACTGTTATCGTAGCTTGACCTCGACGAAGAGCGGCTCAGTAGAGGCCGCGGAGGGGAGTGAAGAGAAGGAGAGGAGCAGCGTGTGGGAGAAGAAGAAGAGGGAGGTGGAGATGAGGAACAAGAAGAGCAGCACGGACGCGGGCAGAGATGCGAGAGGTGCCACCCACCGTGAGAGGTGGAGAAGAAGAGGGTAATCTATTTGTATGAGCTCAAAGAGGTTAAACAAATAAAAATGGGAGATTGGATCATATATCCTCCCTTTAGTTGGGAATTGAGGATTTACCCTCCACATCTCAATGACATGTGGGGTCATCATAAGTTACTGACACGTGGGCCAGGAGGGTAAATCCTCAATTTCCATCTAAGTGGAGGGCATATGATCAATAATCTGAATAAAAATTGATATGCTACATAGATAGAGCAAAATATCAATTGGTAAAAGAACTTTAGGATAAAATATAAGTTACAAAATAAAAAAGAATAAATGGTCAAACACGCACAAACTAAAGGTAAAGTATCAATTATCCCCTCTTGCAAATCACTCAACTGGAAACACACGGAACTTGGAAGCAGCCAGCAGGGATGGCGACCATGGAGCCTGCCGTGCAAACCGACGTCGGTGGCAGCGAGGACGCGGCCGTGGCCAACCGGCGGAACGGGGCGCACGCCGTCCTGGCCGCCGCGTCAGCTCTGGTAGCTATGCCGGCCGCTTACAGCAAGGTGCGCGTCCTCATCCCCTTCTTGCTCCTACTACTCGGATGCACCACCGTGCACCTCTCCCTGGGCGGCCGCCGGCGCCGCAGAGTTGAAGCCCCCCCGGCGCCGGCGCGCGTCGACCGCGCAGGAGCGCGGCTCCGGTGGACGGGCTTCCACGCGCTGCTCTTCGTGGGGGGCTACTGCCTGCTCCTCCACCCCAACTGGCAGGCCGCCGCCGTGGCCGTGACGGCGCCGCGCGTGCAGCTGCTCGGCGCCTACGCGCTGTTCACGCTGGGGGCCTCGCTGGTGCTGGTCTCCACCTACCACACCGACGTCCCGCGAGCCGTTCTCCCGGCGGCCGCGGCCGCGGCGCGGGGGCTCGACGGGCTCTTGTTCGGGGGGCGGTTCGCTTCGTCCTACGTCGACTGAGCTGCGCATTTCGCGTCGAAATCCACAATCTTGACGAACATCTTTCGGCACAATCGCAGACGAACGAATCAAACAATCGGATGATCAGCTGGAATTGAAGGTCACTGCAGCAGGTAAAAATAAGAAAAATAAAGGTCTGCGACTCAATTCATATGAATTGGAGGCCGGCCGTGTTGTGTAATTCGAAATTCCTTGGGATTTTTTTGGACTCCGTCTGATCATGATTGCTACAGCCACTTAATCAATTAACATTGTACCTAGAGAAGAAATGAGGAAAGTTCACTACCTACCACACTGAAATCAACGTCAAGGTCAAGTTTCTGCGGGACATATCACATAAGCTTATCCTTTTGTAATAGAGTGAAAAATCTATTGTTTACATTGATAACTGATGGCTACCTGGAATCTTGGAATGATACTCGGTAGCTAATTTGTGTGTGTAGTGGATCAACATGCATGGTATGAATGTCATGGATTATATATTCATGGGGTATAACCTGTTTCTGGTTCTTAAAAGACTCTGTAGGCTGATCAGAAGATATTTGTTAGTGATAGTAGTTTTAGTATGCACATGAATACTTGCATGCACTAATATTAACATGGATGCTAATACCTTCTGATTGGTTCTTGGTTTGTTAGGGATTGATTAGTCTCTTGATTTGTCCTAAAAGTTGCCTTTTGATGAATGATTCCCTTACCTCAGATTTTCCTTCTTTCCCCTTAAGATCTTGTGACCCAATTCTTCTTTTGTTAGAGCTGACTTTCTATGTTAGGTTTTCATGGACAAAATCGGCATACATATACTAGTATTTGTGATCAGTAGGTGATATTTTACTACAATAAGATTGTTTTTTGGAGTATGTGTGTATATATATATATATATGTTCTGTAGTTCCTCCAGAAGATTTTCATGACTACAATCATTCTGAGTTTTAGTTCTTTAAAGCAGACTCTTGGTTAGCATAATCTTGTCTTCTGTAGATATTCTGTTGTTTTTTCCCATGTACTTAACAGTCAGTTTGTTAATAACAAGCAAAAGAACCTTTTGTTGTTTCACTTGTAGTAAGTTTTTATGTTTTGGCTCCAAATTGTGAAAATTTATTCTACTAGCTACAGATGTGGAATGAGCAGTCTTACTTACAAACCGCTGAACCTTGCTCTGATCATGTGCTTTGTTAGTTGTTGGCATGATGCCACACCACCACACCGCTGCATTGATTCTATTGTTAACTCTATCCACATGAAACCTTGCTCTATCATCTGCCGACTGTTTCCAATTTGGTTCGTGTTTGGTGTGGATGCTGATGCAATTAGCTAGTTTGGGTGTTCTTTTATTTGCCTTTTTAAGGCTATCTCTTATGGAAAACACCTTGAAAAAGTTTGAAGCTCTTTCCCAAAAACGCCTCGGAAAATTATGAGTACTTTCGAAAATGCCTCTGAAAGGACTCTGCTAGAGTTTCTTGGACTTTAGAAGGCGCTTTAATGCCATGTTGTAGTGAATTCCTATATTGTCCTTATGATACAAAATTCAGTTATGTATGGCAAGTGGAGGGCTGAGCTTGTTCCAAATGGATGGGATTATTTCAAGTTATCTGCTTGACAAAAGTCTTCACAAACAGATTCAAGATAAATTCTCGTCTACATCCATGTACATATCAACTGTGTTGGCATGTTCACACACACAATATGTGACAGTTTCTGAATACGAAGATGATCAAGCACTTGAAAGGCTCGTCATTGTTTTCTATTCTATCATCGTATCTAAGAAACTAGAAACTCTCAAAGGAGGATTTGGGAGCAAAAGGAAGAATTTCTTATTTGTTTGCGTCAGCTGCACAAAGAGTACCACTGATTAGTCGAAAACAAACATTATAATGTTACACTTCAACCTTAGTATGGCCTGTTGGATCCATCACTCTTGTCTAAAATTTAACTTCTATATCTTCCTCTCGATCTGACATAAATGTGGATTATTCAGTACACAAGCGTGGTTATTCAGTACACAAGCCTGAACAGAATCCTTGCAAAACTTTAAAATTATTATGATTTGTTGGGACCCTTCCTATCAGAAAGAAGAAAATCCCTCCAAAAATAGGAGTATGCTGCTTAATGTAGAGAGCACACGGTATTCTTTAGTAAAAGGCGAAAGAATAGTTCGCTTTGTGCTCACCACGCAGCGGAAAATTTATTTATTTGCCACCCGTACGACTCGGGTGGCAACAGATTTGCCATCTAGGTCTATTGTCAGTGACTCAGGTGACCCCACATGTAAGTGACATAGTCTCGGTGTCAATCTTAAGAGTGGTAAAAAATTGAATCTCCCCGAGCGATCCTTATATACCACTTCCTCGATGTACTGTGTCCACTAGAAGCAGCCGCATGGGACTAATTAGTAACTGCAAGTTTTCCATCTGCCCGCCGCTGTGCCAACAAAAGCAGGCCGGCCCAAACAATCTTGGGCCAAACTAAGCATGCTTTGCTTCTTCTCTTTCTTTGAGCACCTTAGGAGTTACTCCCTCCTGGTCACAATATATTTTTGCATTCTCATCTCTTCTTAAAACATTAGATAGAAAAGCATTAAAACACTGCTCAGAGAGATGTGGCACAGAGGAAAGCCCTAAACCCACACAAATGGCGCCGCAAACTTCGACTTCATCACGCCCGAAGCCATCCATCGCCAGCACTCCATTGCTCCTGCGTGCCGTCGCGCCGTTCCTCCCGCTTCTGGTACCAGTGTCTTCACACGCTGCGCCATCACCGAACCATTGCACCCAGGGATCCAAATACCGGCGGTAACCAGTTTTACCGGTGCCGATCAGAAGAAAAAAACCGCTGATTTTTTATTTAATTCAAATTTAAACTTTTGAATGTAAAAATTAGTTTCTCTAATGATATTTACATTGTTTAACACTAATAGAATGTATTAAGAAGATGCATATATTTCCCGTGCTTGATTTCATACTTTTTGCCATAAATGTATTAGGAATTTTCAAATTTTGAATGTAAATATTAGTTTCCCGAATGATATTTACATTGTTTAACACTAATATGATGTATTAGGAAGATTCATGCATCTCCCGTGCTTAACTTCATACTTTTTGCCATGAATATGTTAAGAATTTCCAATTTCAAATTTGAAAAACCGGGTTTTAGCGGTTTTTCCGGTTTTTAACGGTTTTTCTCCGGTTTTTTGGGCGGCTACCGGCCGATTTTTCCGGTTACCGATTTCAAATTCAAATTTTGGTGTGTGAAATTCGACCGGGTTTTTCCCGGTTACCGGCCGGTTTTTCCGGTTACCGGCCGTTAACCGGTACCGGCCGCCTGGCGGGATTTATCCCGGTAGCGGTATTTGGAACCTTGATTGCACCGACGTTCTGTGCCGCCAGCACAGGTCGCGCCATTGCCCACCAATCGCTTCGCGCGCCACGTGCATGCAATCCAACGACCAATACACGCGCTAGTGCGCTATTTCTCTAACGCGTCGTCGACGCTGGTCACGAAGCTGCAGTGCACCATGCCAGGGAGGAAAACAGGAGGAAAAGAGGATCAACCAGGCAAGGATCACGAGGAGGAAGGAAATAGAAGGTGAGAGGGCCGTGATTTTAGCTTTTTCATCGGATAATGATCTGAACCTTTTTTTCTCTGTTTTGCTGTTTTAATTAGAGACTAGATTCTAGATTAAAAAGAGGAGTACCAAGTGACCATCAGACGATCAATTAGTAGGTTGGAAAGAGAAGGTGAGAGGGCCATGATTTTAGCCTTTTCTTGGGGATAATGATCTGTATTTTTCCTTCTCTATTTTACTGCTTTAATTATAGACTAGATTCTAGATTTGTAACACTCCGCCCATTATTTGGGCCTAAAGTGCTACCAACATTGCATACTTTTATCTTTTGTTTTTTTCAACTGCTAATCATTTTAAGCATATTCTACTTTATTCATAATGCAACGACCACTTTATAACATGTCATTTTAAGCAACTAGTCTACCATATTAGTGGAGTTTAATCATGCTAGCAAAAGCTTATATGCGAAGTGCTGCTAGTATGTGAAGTTATTCATGTGCTACTCCTGTCCGTGCATGACGTCCTCATCGATCACCTAAAAAACAAACAAAGCAAGGGCGAGTCCAGAGACTCAACAAGCACATGATAAAACAGTGGCGTTAACACGTCACTTTACAAATTCCCATTTCTGTGAACTGTACCTCATTATTTCTGTAACTATTTTACTGTTATCACTTCCCATTTCTGTGAACTGTACATTATTATCTCTGCAACTGTTTCACTGTTAACACTTTTATGCAATGCAATACATCTATAACTGTATCGCTGTTCTGTTCTTTTATCATGCAATGCGATGCGATGTCAGTAACTGTAGCTTATATCGATATAGCAGAGTGTTCACCCATCGATGAACCACTCAATCCCCGTCATCTTTTATACGGGGATCTAAACTCCACTTCCGTGGAGCACCTATCGAAGTAGGTCCTGTTGTCTGTGTATGAGTGCAATGCGTGATGCAACATGCTTTCACTGTTGGCATTTAATCATAAGCAGCACCCATCAAAGTATGATTAACATGTAATAAAAATCACTGTAGAACATGACATGGAAGACATAAAATACCAATCATTCACCACAATCCTCTGTTCTACCATGCACTTGCCTGGTTAACCTTAGGGACGATGCGTGGACGGCTCCGGCCTGGGATTCCACCTGTACAAATGTCAACCTGACTCAACACATCATATTGAAACCAGTGCTTAAGCAAATGGCAATGACCCTATGTGCATAACTCAATTCTGGCATAAAATGCCCAGGTTTAAGGACCCATCGCGCAGGTACCAAACCCCTTTTTTCTTTTCTTTTTCTCCTCTTTTCTTTTCTTTTCTTTCTTTCTTCTATTTTTTTCCTTTCTTTTCTTCTCTCTTCTCTTTTTTTCCTTCCCTTTTCTTTCTTTCTTTTTTCTCCTACCACCCGGTCGAACCAGCGTTGTCTCCAATCCCCTCCTCTCTCTCTCTCTCTCTCCTTCGTTCTCAATTGGGGCTCCTCCAAGCGGCGCGACTGCTCATGACCGAGCTCGGGCCTCGTCGGCACTGTGCTTGCCGCCAACGGCTCCTCTGCCGCCCCCTAATCTTTCCCCCTCTCCCACTCTCTCTCTCTCTCTATTCCTTAAGCGATGTGCAGGCGCCTTGCGGCCGCCCTAGGCTTGTCGGTCACTTGGCCCACCATGGCCACCAGCTCAACGCTGGCAACCTCCACCGTTGCCTCCTGCAAGCGCCGCCTACATCCTCCTCGGATCCGACCAATCCAAGCGGATCTGCCGCTGCCCTACCGCCGGCCGCCTCCTCCCGCACGCCCCCGGTTCCGGCCCTGACCGGCACCACTAGTCACTGGTGTTGGCCAGCCTGGGCTCCCCTCGGTCTGGGCCTTCTCCGGCCTCCCGGCCATTGGCCCTAGTCCTGGCCCCTCATCGGGTTCCCCTTGGCTTGGCTTCCTCAGAGGTCGCCGCTGACTAGGGTTGCCATGGATGTCTGCCTCAGCCGTGGCCGAGCACCAATGCTCTAGTCTGCCTACTAGCTTGCTGCGATTTTGCCTCTACTTCGCATAGTACCCGGGACGGTCCAACACTCCCTCCCCCTCCTTACTACATGCACTTTATTTTGGATTTAGCTACTACTTTTGCCTTGCTCTGTTCTTAAGAGCGCTTGGTTGGGAAGGCTCATGGTGCCCGCCGTGCCGAGACTTGGTGGAGTGCATGCGCCAGAGAGCATGCACTGCCATCCAAGGGCACACGACTAGAGATGGCAATGGGTACCCGAAACCCGATACCCGGTGGGTTTTTACTCTATTAGGGTATGGGTCTGAGTCAATTTCCTAACCCATGGGTCTCTTAATGGGCAAAAAGCTCAACCCATCGGGATTATCGGGTTCGGGTACGTTCCTATAGTACCCAAACCCATAAACCCATGGGTAATATAAACCCGATCCATAGGAGTTATAAACCCAGGCTCCCAGCCTCCCAGGCAAACCAGCCCAGCCCATAGCCCATTAGCCATGTCTCTCCTTTTGGTTTTAACTGAGTTGTGAACTGTGAACTTGTAATGATATGCTATGCCAGTGAACTATGAACTGAGAATTGATGGAGTGAACTAGTGATGTGCATTGTGGATTTGTCGTTGCTTGTTTCATGCATAGTAGCATATAAATTGAACTTATTGTTGACTTGCTAAGCACTGCACTTTGTGCAATCTACATAGGTGTTGCCGGGCACGGGTGACCCGTGGGTACCCGTTACCCGAGTGGGCATGGGTCTGGGCAAAAATCTGCACCTGTCACGGGCATGGGTTTTTTAGCAGGCACATCCAACTTTCATGGGCACGTGTTTGGGATAGCAAAACCCAGCGGGTTTGTGCCCGTTGCCATCTCTACACACGATGGTGCTACAAGCTTGCCACTGATGCATTAGGGGAAGAATGAAGGCTTACTTGGCGTTGGCTTGCTGTCGAGTTGAGGAAGGCAAGGTTCGGACAACGATGAGGATGGCTACGTTGCGGTTCGGTTGGGCCTCCTCTCCTCCTTGCTCCCTCTTCCTCTTCTTTTCCTCTCGGCTGGCTTGTTGTCACAATCCTGGCTCCTCTCCTTCGTTCTTTCCCTTACAGTCTTTCTGTGGTGGCTCTAGTCATTGGGGCTTTGGGCTATGGTGGTGGTATAGCCTTGTGCTCTCTTGGCTTTGCTCTTGCCTTGGGTGAGAGGGAAGGAAAGGAGAATGCTAGGAGTGTGACTTCTGTGGCAGGGGTGGCTATGTGTTGAGTCATATGGCCATGTCTTTATGCATGTGTTGTTGCATGGTTGCTCTCGGTTGGGAAATGAAATAGGGTTATGGAGAGGTTTGCCTGTACTGTGCCAGCTTATAATGGCATGGTGGAATAGCCCCTGGCTTTGTGCATTACCAAAATTGCTCTTACCTCATCCCTCCTCTTATGGCTGATTGCCTTAAGGGCATTTTGGTCCAAGGGTGAGTTCTGCTCTGATTTTTTTTCTCGAACTACGCAGGAGAGCTGCGTGTCATTTCATTAAGGTAGATAAAAAGTACACGAGTCTGGCAAGAACCTTCCCGAGTACAGCACACCCCACACACACACCCCACACACACACAGAACTAGATTACAGGCGCGCCAAGGACTAAACCAATACAAACGACTAGAGCCTCCTTGGCGCTTAAAATCCAGAGGTCAGTGACCTAGCCAGGAGATCACGGAGCTTGGAGGCACCCGCCATGCACCACAAACCACAATCCGTGTTAACAGCCCTAATTACCTCCTGCACAATCCGTAATGAATGTGTTTTCTGCTCTGATTAAAGGCTTTTCTACTACGCAAGGTAAGTTGGTAAAAGGTAATAATGGAATTTCCTGCCAGATGATGAGAATCCAAATACGAGACGGTGCCAACCGGCTCCGGATGGTCTGGGAACCTCTGTGAGCGTTACTTTTATTCGGTATTCTAAAGTCGATGGGTCTAACGGTAAAACTCTACTTTATTTCCTTTATTCCCCCTTGGATTGGTTTATTTCTCACATTCTTATCTTTTACGCTTTAGTGGTATTACAATATTAGAGAGAGGAGTAGCAAATATCCATCAGAAGATCAATTAGTATATTAGGTTGCCTGACATAAATGTGGATTTTTGCGCTATTGAATTTCATAAAGCGTGGTACCTCAGTACAAAAGCCTGAACAGAATCCTTGCAAAACTTTGAAATTATTATGAATTGTTAGGACCCTTCCTATCAGGAAGAAAGAGATCCCTCAAAAAATAGGAGTATGCTGCTTAAAGCAGAGAGCACACGGTATTCTTCAGTAAAAGGCGAAAGAATAATTCGCTTTGTGCTCACCACGAAGCTACACAAATCATCAAAGAACCATAGCAATCCTTATATACCACCTCCTCGATGTTTTGTGTCCGCTAGAAGCAGCCGTACGGGACTAATTAGTGACTGCAAGTTTCCCATCTGCCCGCTGCTGTGCCAACAGGAGGAGGCCGGCCCCGAACAATCTTGGGCCAAAATAAGCATGCTTTCTTTCTTCTTTCTTTGAGCACATTAGGAGTTACTACCTCCTTGTCACAATATATTTTAGCTTTCCCAACTCTTCTCAAAATATAAAATTGTTCTATAATTTTGAGACACTTTTACTCCTTTTATTCCTATTATGACCTTCATTAATTTCATAAATAAATAGTTTCTTTTTCCATACGAATTCTAAAAAAACTGAAATTTGGAATAAAATAAAATAGGCAATTTGATTTCAGACAAATTCCTAGCTAAATCCCTAAATAAACATGATATTTAGAATAAAAAGAAAAAGAAAATTTGTAATTTTATATCCATACGAATTCCAAAGAAAATCTCTACATAACTAAAATTCAAAATAAATTAAATGAAATTAGCAGTTTGATTTGTATATGAACTTTAATAAAAAAAATAACTAAAATTTTGAATAAAAATAAAAGTTATAATGAGAATTGCATGAATGGTGTCGGAAGAAATCATGAAAGAGTGAAAATGGCGTTGATCTACCTTGCAAGAAGACATTGACTCACGGAAAAGTGAAATATAATATTATAAAAAATAACCCTCTTGAGGACTTGTGTGTAAATAGAGAAAAGCTGAAAGGGAAAAATGAGATGTTTAGATTTTTAGAAGAGGAGCCATTTCCTTTGAGTGAGTCGTATGGGGAAGTTGGAGGTGGAATCAAGCTTGTGCCATGTTAAAAGAGAAATGTGCTTCTATACTTTGCTTAATAGTGATTTGCATAATTTTTAAAACATGATGAATGACGGATAGACACTACTTACCCCTTTATTTATTTTAAATTAGTGATATTTTTACTAGAGAGAAAAAATATTAAAGCACTCCTCAGAGAGATGTGGCAGAGAGGAAAGCCCTAAACCCAACAAAAAAAATCCCTGGGAGCCGCAACCTTGATTTCATCACGTCCGAAGCCATCCATCGCCGGCACTCCATTGCTCCTCCGTGCCGTCGGCGACCCGCATCTCTCCAGCAGCCACGCGCCAGCTTTCCCGCCGAGTCGACCAGGGACCTATTTTGCTGTTTCAACTAGAGACTACATATCTTTGGAATTGTTTTCTCTTGACCACGTCAATGGATGAATGAATATATATAACATAGAAGATGAAGCTAATGCTATAGGCACTAAATTCTAAAGAAGATATACATGTGATCATTCTGTTCATACACCATTACGGCATTACATAAGCACAGTATTCATTGGTATTAGAGCCATCCATAGGGACCACATATACCGCATCTCTCTTATTTGTTTCTCTGTTTTGCTGTTTTAATTAGAGACTGGATTCTAGATTTAAGAGAGGAGTACAAAGTGTGGATCAATTAGTAGGTTGGAAAGAGAAGGTGAGAGGGCCATGATTTTAACTTTTTCACCGGGGTAATGATTTGGATTTTTTCTTCTCTGTTTTACTGCTTTAATTAGAGACTAGATTCTAGATTAGAGAGAAGAGTAGCATTTGGAGATCAACTAGTAGATTGGGCTGTCTGACATAAATGTGGATTTTTGCGCCATTTAACTTGATAAAACGTGGTTCTTCAGTACACAAGCCTGAACAGAATCCTTGCAAAACTTTAAAATTATTATGATTTGTTGGGACCCTTCCTATCAGAAAGAAGAAAATCCTTCCAAAAATAGGAGTATGCTGCTTAATGTAGAGAGTACACGGTATTCTTTAGTAAAAGGCGAAAGAATAGTTCGCTTTGTGCTCACCACGCAGCTGCACAGGTCGACGGAAAGCCATAGCCATCCTTATATTACTCTGCGTCATTGAGCCCTGTGCTAGAAGCAGCAATACGGGACTATAACCATCTCTCCCAGCTGCTGCTGTGAACCAAACTGGCCAGGCCTATAATTTCTGGCCCATAATCACCAACAGAACCAAGGCATGCACTCAATCCATAAATTATTATTATTGGAAAAGGGGTTGTTTTGTTAAAGATGCCCGCATCGAATTCACACTAGGGGTGCAAACGGGTCGAATTTGGACAGATATTGTTGTTACCATATCCTAACTCATATTTTTTTCTCCGGATTCGGTACCAATCGGATTCGGTGCCGGATCGGTCGGGATTAACCCGAGCCTTTGCGCCCCTACTTGTTTGTAAGGAATGCATGCAGTACAGCAAATGAAGTAGGAGGACGTACTATCAAGAACTTGATATTACTACTTAATAACTGATGTGGAAGATTTTATTTACCATTGCAAAAGAAAATGAAACGTCAAATAGTAGCACTAACCTGAAATCAAACTTGAAGACGTATCGGATTCGGACGGATATTGCTGTTACCATATCCTAACCCATATTTTTTCTCCGGATTCGGTACCAATCGGATTCGGTGCCGGATCGGTCGGGATTAACCCGACCCGTTTGCACCCCTAATTCACACTCGACAACTAATGTTAATTGGTACGTAACGTCTTTAACAACCGATGTTGAGAGGATCTTAGACAACGATTTGCATAATTCATGCAGCAACCATCAAGATTTGATACGCATTTCCCAGTTAATCATATATTCCGATTCTTTTGATACTGAAATGAACTTGGTTGTGAATAACACCTGTTGGAGATTCTTGTTTCTGATCCTTGATAATCATGAGAAGTATCAGCGCAAACTTTGTGTATTGCCACCAAATACCTACTGTGAAAAGGGAACTTACAAAGCATTTCTAACTTGATTCAGTGTAACAGGCGATGAATTCTCGTTTCAGTAGCACATGCCAAACGGAGCTTTTGCTAGTGATCAGACATAAAACACACACAGAATCAAAGATAATCCGGAATACTATTTATACAACAAGCAAACATATGGGGTATTTGCTGGGCGAACTGTGACCTACATGTCCCTCTTGACGGAGGATGGCCATGACAACCTTCTCTGGTTTCGAGCCCATCACCCTCAGGGTTGATGATGTCCTCCACTTGCTTCCAGCTATCAAGCATTGAGCCCTCTCTCCACTGAGGTGGCGTCAAGAACTTCGAATCGTCAGCAGAGCCACCTGGGGTCATTGACAGAGAAGAATGACAGAGAGGTGGCAACAAGAACTTCGAATCGTCACTAGAGCCACGTAGCTCGGAGAATTGTTTCTGAGAAGAAACCAGCACCATGAGCAGGGAAAGCATGATCCACTCAGAAAACCACACATTTCCTTAGTAATGAAATCGCCTAAGCAGGTGTAAACCAACAATCTCCTCGTACCATTGTAAAGAACGCTAAGAATCGAAACATTGGATGTAGGTTGCGTCACCAATTTCAGCTTGCATGTGCATGCCCACAAATGAATGGCATGTTTGCTATAAAATTTACAAGTTAAAATGATCAAGAACCGCACCTGGTATTCAGCTTCAACAGGAATGCAATCAAGGGAGTAATGTTGCTGCAGCCGAGCAATAATGCGATCCTGATAGAAAAGGGCCGTTACTTCAGATATTTAGATCTTGTACAACTGGCGGTAATGTATGTACAGCAATGAAGGCGTAATGTTCTTAACACAATTAATCTGAATAACTGGTAAACCAGAGCAAGGCAGAGATCAAGTAAAAGAAAATATCGATTTCTGACTTCCATTACCTTGTTTTGAATAACTTCTTTCAAAATAGCAGTGATTCCAGCCAAAGATTCGCATTTCTTTTCCATTTCACTAACGTGTGTCAAATGAGCAATGTTTTTATCATCCTGTGGAAATCAAAACTTCATCAGCATGATCAACACTAACAATATAGGTTCAAATCACAAGCTCTGAAAAGAGATACAAATATACAATATGAATATGCAAGCATTCAGAAATGACATACAGCAAAGTTTATGAATCTAACATATATTGGATGCCAGCACTTCTGCTTGTTCTGAATCACATATTAACACGGCATAAACATAGTCTCAAGTTTCATGCATTAACCAGTTAAAAGCTTTAGCCTTAAGCTCTTAACAAGAGTTGGGCATTTTTTACTCATTCTTCAAGAATACAATAGTTAGAGACCCGTGTGTTGCAACGGAGTCATAAAAATAATGAGACAGAACTTACTGCCTGGCCAACTTTACACATCAAACATTGGAGAGCAAGCGACAGAGAGAGAAAGGTGGCTAGAATACGCGAGGAGATGGGAAAAGTGAAGGGGGTGGGCGGTTGTATTCTAAGAGAGAGAGAGAGAGAGGAGAAGAGACGAATGGTCCAGATCAAATCGGATGGCTGAGAAGAGAGAAGTGAGAATGGATCAACCACCAACTCACACTTTTATAATAGTAAAGATAGTTCAAGACATAGTTTGTCACTTAAAGGAAAATTAGGATTCATTGTGACATGGGCTATATGTTTTTATGAAAAAGAAATGCTCACCATAGTAGTTTCCATCTCTACATAGAATGTCCTTTCATGAACAACCAAAATTCAGAGTGATATTTTGCATAAATTTCGTAATTTCAGCACCACAACTAGAGAATGGAAAGGGCATTCATTATGTCAAAAGTGATGAAGGGTGTGTTTGGTTGAGCTATGGCTTCTGAAAAAGCTGCTGTGAGCTGTGGGCTGTGGAAAAGCTACTGTAGGTTGTGGGCTGTGGAAAAGCTGTAAGCTGTTTGGTTCAAACAAGTAAAACTTACCTCCTATCTCTATTTTCCTTGAAACAACTGTGAAACAGCTCTCTATTTTCACCATTTCAAAAGCAGAAAGCCAAAATCCAAAAGCAGGGTCCAAGGTGCTTTCAAAACTGTACTACTCAAAAGTAGCTACTTCTGAAAAATCAGCTTCTGGTTTCCACCCCTTTGGTTGGCTTTTGGCTTTTTGGAAGTAAAAGCAGCTCCCAAAAGCTCAACCAAAGGCACCCGAAATATGGAAGTAGTGATCTAAAGTGAAAGCAATATCATGTAGTACAGGAGTCAGGATCTGAAAAAGTAACAATAAATGAAAAATGCATAAAAGCATTGGCATGGTATAGAATTGGTGTAAACATATAGAGTCTAACAACTAGATATCGATCCACCACCTTTCTGCCTTGTAGCTCTACTTGCAAATTGGCAATGTTCCGCTGCACGACAGTCAGCTCCCTCAAGACCCTCACCAGATCATCGCTTTTGTGTAACGCCCCCGTTTCCAGGGGCGCGTACGGACACGGCACTCCGCAACTATTCACGCATGAACAGTATGGAATGTCGCGCAAGAGTATACCATTGCATGCTTACAACAAAAGACCAGCATATATTTTACATAAGGATTAACATCCATTTTTCAACAGCGGGGCGTGCAAGCCCAAAGTATACTTACATCACAAAAACTCCAGAATCCGCTCGAGCGCGGCCAAGACCTAAAGCCACGGGTCCTCGTCGAAGAAGAGATCCTTCGGGACGTCCTCGACGGGGAGACCTTTCTAACACGAAATCTTGAATTGCCTTCTTTTCCTTCTGATATCTGTGGCATTTAGCAAGCCTGAGTACTCCGACCCCGTACTCAGCAAATCACAAGGGAAACCCTGACTTACTACTTGCACGGATCAACAAAGGAAGGGAGTATATTTGGTTTATTACTTTGAGTGGATGCAGTTTTATTTGCAAACATTTTTATAAAACGGGCCCAAAACTACTTCTCAAGATCTCAGGGGTTTTTCATGAAGAGTTGATTAACCAACTTAATCAAGTTAAAACATTTACAAAACTACTTAAGCTTTGCTGCTGGAATCACCCAAGTGACACAGCTCCAATAACCGGGAGCACGGCGTATTCGAATACCATTTATTTGACTCTGCAGAGTTTGCTCAGCTTTACCCACACGATCCCTTAACTCCCGCGACAGAGTTAAGAAAGCCAGGTCGTTTCACTGCTCAACTCTTTATATAGGCTCTACCCGGTAGAATTCACTCGGGTCTGGCTCACACACACACACACACACAAAGAGAAAACGGTGCCGCTTCGAGTGAACTCTACCGTTGTTAGGCACCCACAACACGGCCTACCTAACCTCACTGCTAATCCACCTGTAGAGTTTCAATCGAGTTGAGCAGCTACTAGACAAGTGTTGACAAGTCAACTCCTGTGGTTGAGCGATCACTGTGACATTTGCTCAGCGTAAGGGTTTTAGTCCTTATTTATCCGGGGTCCGCAGCCTCGCCAGGCCCGCAACCTCCAACCTAGGGTAAGCGGTGGGCGAAGGCCGTCTCGCGACTCCCCACAACTCCCTTACCCTACTCCAAACCTAAGGTAAGAGTTTGGGCGAAGACCGTCTTGCGGTTTCCCCACTCGCCCTTACCTTACCTTGTGCACGCCGGCACTCTCCGCTCTAAGATACGGTGTCCCATACCACCCTACCTTAGAGTCGGGTTTTCCAAATTCTATTGGCCCACAGCTACAACCTTATTAGTGTAAGACTTTGCAGGATTATAATAACCTACCGTTATCTAGATTATCAGATAATTATTTCTAGGGTTACAAAGGCATGGCTACAAGTTTAACATGGCTTTTATCGGTGGTAGGTTTAACTATATAACAAGTCATTCCAAATATTTTATTTTACTTTGAATTAACATTTCAGAATTAGTTCAATGCAAATAACATAATAGCATAATTAGACAACATGGGTTGCAACATGATCAAGGACTTGTGACTTGCCGTGAATCGGGACGAACTCGGCTAGCTCGAACGTAGAAACTCCTGGATCCTGCGACTGCACTTGATCTTCCGGGATCTCGATACTAGCGCAAACACTGAAAATAACATAAATCCGGCTTGAGCCTAATCAAGCGAGGAAAAATAATCTATTAAAAAGGAGTAAAATGCATAAATCTCCAAATAGGGAATTTTAGGAATTTCTTTGGGATGATTCAGTGGAAATGGAGGTCACCAATGGGTCTGGAATATTATTTGGAGCAAAGTGGTGAAATTTGGGAATTTTTGGGATTTTCTGGGATTTTCTAGGATTTATTTGGATTTTCTGGAATATTGGAAATTGATAAATCCGGAAATAAATCGATGAACAGTGCGGCCCGGCCGCTTTGCTACAGTGCGGCCCGGCCCACGATTCAAACGCGCGAGCGCGCGCGAGAGCGGAGCGGCGGGGCAGGCCGCTGGCTCGGCCCAGCAGCGCGCGCGCCCACTCGGTGGCGATGGTCGACGCGTGGACGAAGCGAGCGGCGGGGATGCGGGGTAGACCGAGGGTCAGGATGGAGCGGGTGGGGATCGGACGGTGGCGGGGTGAGGAAGGCGGGCGGAACGGGGAGCTGGATCGGGCGGTCGATGGGAGGTGGGGTTATGATCATCGGACGGCGGAGGGAACGGCACAGCGGCGAAGTGGTACGAGGGATCGGAGGGCTGCGGTTTGAAGGCACCAGGGAGGAGGGACGGCGGGGATAGCGCCACGTCGTCGTCGTCAACCTCCAACCGGGCGGGGGCGACAGAGAAACGGGGGCGGCGGAGCTGAGGCGCTCCGGCGACTGCGAAGGCCTCCGATGGCCGGGGAGGGTTCCACCGGCTAGAGATTGACTTGGGGAGACCATTTTGGGCACTGGGGAGGCGAGGGGAACAACGGAGAAGGCGGGGGACAGAAGGGGGAGATTCGGGCGCTCGGAGGTGAGGGAGGTCGCCGGCGGCGAACGAGTTCAATCGGCTGCGGTTACACAGAGAGGGGGTCACGGGGCTCACATTGGCAGTGGCGGCAGGAGCTGGGAGGCGGCGAGGTGAGCTAGCCACGGGAGGGGTGCGACGGCCGGGGAGGAGCTTCGGCGGCGGCGCTCCACGGGGCTTCACCTGGCCAGAGAGGTGCACCAAAAGGATTAGGACACCGTGATGAAGCTCTGGGCGAAAGCAATTGAGGAATGGGGGAGAGGAGCAGAAGATCCGCTTTACGGGGTCGCCGGCGCAGGGGAAGACGACGGCGGAGCCTCGGGCAACGGGGCTTCAATCGGCTGCTCTGGGAGGTGCACGGGAGTAGTGGGGAGCGAACGGGGGTGCTGGGGGTGCTCGGGAAGCAAAGGAGGGAGAGAGAGCCGGGAAGAGGCTTTAATGCCCGGGCGAAGGGGGGGAGTTCCTTCGGGTAGAAGGCACGGGCGCGGCCGGGGAGTCAACAGGAGCAGGCAGGGGCAGTTGGGGCGTCTCCTCCGCGCAGTAGAGTGACGCCCGGGCGCTGCAGTGGCTTAATGGCGAGGCGACGGGAGAGGGGAGCAGGTGAGCGGTGGTCACGGGCGAGGCGCGTCCGCGCGGGGAGGAGGGGACGGGCGGCGACTGGCAGGTGGGTCCAGGGCAGGGAAGGGGCGACAAGTGGCGCAGAAGTGCTGCTGGCTTCGGACCGCGCGGTCGGGACGGCGCGGGCGCGAGGGGAGGATCTGAGGGGCGGCGCTGTCCGCTGGCGCAGCGCGCAGCGCTCCGCGCGTGCGCGAGGCGAAGGCGGGGAGAGGTCGGGGCGCCAACGGGCGAGGAGGAGCGGAGGAAGGCGCTGGGCGCGGGAGAAGGCGGAAAGGGGGCGGCGCCTGCGAGGGGAGAAGCGGAGGGAGGCGCCGGGAGCGGGAGGAAGCGGGAACCGAGGAGGGCGCCAGCGAGGAAAGAAGGTGCCCGGCCAAAAAGGGAAGGCGGATTTTGGGGGACTTTCCAAAAAGGGAAAGTTTCCAGATTTCACTCAAAAATGCAGCAAAAATAAAGGAAAATTTTTGGTTTGAAATTTTGGGGTTTTTCATTTTGTCCGTGCTACTCTGATCTTCCTGCAGATGGCAAGTCAAGCAAGGAATAGTAGAGATTTCAGAAGAACGCCTTTCGAAATAAAATGTATTCTGTGAAATACAAAAAAAAATCATTTCATCATCATCTCTGTAAGCTGCCAAATCAGAGCACTATGCATGACATAGAACACTGTAAATTTCATGGAATTAAGCAGACATAACAAAAATGGAGATGGCATTACACAAAAATCATAGCTCACATTTTTCGATGGGTTCACAATTAGCTCCAAGCAAGCAGCAAGGTTTCATGAGATCAAGAACCCTATAGTCACCAAAGTTAGGAGCACAACCCAGAAGCGTTCTTCGCAAGATTAGTCAAGCTTGTGCAATTCGCACGAACCTAAATGTTAAACCGACCCAAAACGCGCGGAATTGCGGTGATAGGCCTCGATTTTGGCAGCAATACTTCGTTCGAAACCTACATTTCACATGCCAGGTCTCAATTACCGCGAGAGGAGCCACCAATTTCACGACCCAAACCTTACAATTACCTCAAGAGGAACTTCAATTTGATCGGAAGATATTTCACATATCAGAAAAATCTGGTAGCAGCAAACATTTTCATAGAAGTATCATGATGCAAATAATTGGAGAGAGAGAGAGAGAGAGAGAGAGAGAGAGAGAGAGAGAGAGAGAGAGGAAAGTTCATATGAGCTGAGGGCATCAATATGAACAGTGGATATCTTTTCATGAAATGTAAATTACACACATTTGCAGATTTGCACCGGTCTTCATCTGGGCTACACTAACAAGTTACATACCCTTGGCCCTTTGGTGGCCAAATGAAGCAACAGCAAGCAAAGGAAGCTTGAACATGGCACTATGGTACACTCGCATGAATACACAGGATGACAGACCCCCATCATCAAATGACCCAAAACCAAGCAACAAAAGAACCAATGACCAGCCCAACCACAAGGAACAGCACTATGACTATCCCGGCGGTCTCAGAGTGGTGGATGGGCACAGCCTTGGGTGCGAGGATCATCAGCACGGCGGTCAGGTACCCATTGCTGAGTCCAAGAAGGCATGTCAGCACGGTGACCGGGATCTCAGTGCGGAAGAAGCTGGGACCGTGCAGGCAGCCGTAGAAGAGGGGGTAGAACAGGAGTCTCGCAAACGATCCAGCGACAGCGACATTGGCGTTCTGGAGTAGATAGATGGCAGGCAGGGACTTGCCAACAAGATCAAACACATTGTAGGCACTAATGAGGAGGATGGGGTACCAGTCCTTGAGTGCCTCAGAGTGCACGTCCTCTGTGATGTATCCCGGAAATATGGAGAGAGTGACTGCGTAGATGAGAACCACTCCTACCCCATACAATTTCACTCTCCCAACAATGCTCCACAAGGTTGATCTCCAGGCTGATCCCATCATGCCGCCGCCCTCAGCTTTCTGAGCCCTCCTCTTGATGTTCTTGTAGTATACGACAACTGGAAGCCTGTCCGCCACATTGTAGCAAACTATGCAGATCACCATGACCACTATACCGACAATGAAGTAGAGGATCGCACTTTGCCTTAGCCCATGGGCATCTTGTGGGTAGATTGCTTTGGTAACTACTCTCATCGCTGAGACAAGTACACCTGCATAATGCAATTCATGAAGACAATGCATCTAGCATCAGCATCTATCCATCAAATAAATCCTCATAACATCATACATTTTGACAAAAACAGCATCAAGTAAGTGCATTTGTAATGTGCTAGTAAGTTTCAAGCACATTAAATTACAGCACATGCCCCTTTAATTGTTGAAATCTCTTATCTGGTTCCGACAGTTCCTGCATTTTCAGTTTCTTCAGTTTAATGTTTGCAGTTTTACAAGTTGTCCATCTACGTCGCTCTACCCTCGAATACTTACATAATGCAACTAAAATAGGCCCGAAACCACATATTCTGCTCCAATTTCTCACCTCGCGAATTGTTAGCGACAATTGACCATCTTGACTAAAAGTGGATGAAAGAAATTTTGAAGAAACAAATCAATTGTCAATTCGGTGCCTGATTTGTGAACGAACTAGTAAATCATTTTTGGGGAACAATCTCCAATTGGAGCAACACGAAAACAAGAAACAGAGAGGCAGGTGGAAGGAAGGAAGAATATACCTGAGGTGGCGGTTCCAGCGACCACGGCCTGCATGTACCGCTCGGGCAGCTCGCCGGCGAACCCGATGACCCCTCCCTGCACCAGCGCGTCCGCGACACCGCACAAGACCGTGGCGGCGACGGTGACATCGAACGCGGCGTACAGCCGCGGCGCCCCCTTGACGTACACGGCGTCCATGACGGGCACGACGAGGAGCGCGAGCGTGAAGAGGGAGAGCCCCGTGTTGATGCGGGCCGGGGCGCTGGACTTGGGGAAGCAGAGCACGATGAGGAGCAGCGGGAGGAGGCAGGAGAGCATGTAGGCGACGGAGAAGACGCGGTCGACGGGGGCGCCCGGGTAGAGGTAGGAGAAGTAGTCGACGGCGGTGATGAAGGCGTTCCAGGGGAGCAGGAACCCGGTGCCCAGGATGAAGAAGATAAGGTACCCCACCCCGAGCCGGTCCGCCGGCGGGGGCCGCGCCGTCGGCTCCTCCGAGACCTCCGACCCCGCCGGCGGCGGCAGCAGCAGCGTCGCCTCCTCGTCGCCGCCGGCCATGTCTTCTTCTCGGGTGATTTGAGATCTTGGATGGGTGGACTCGTCGTATTTTCTTGTGCCTTTCGCTTTGTTTCCGTGGAGAGTTGAAGTGGTTCGTGCGTGTGGTTTTGCAGATGTTACGTGTCGCTCTGTGTGTGGGCCAGCTGATGACAAAGACCCGTATTTATTTGCTTGTTTTCGCAAAGGAATATCCACATATCATCCAGATATTTTCTTTCTAATTATCATCTAAATTTATGATCTTTAAATTAGAGATCAAGGAGCTCTTTATTTTTGAAGGGGGAGGGGGTAGAATTCATGGTCATTGGATTTCTAATTCAATGGTCCTAAATTTAGATGATAGTCAGGAAGAAAATATCCAGATAATATTTAACAAAACCATTTCAGAAAATTGCAACGCGAGATTCTTTCTTGATTTTTTAGTTGTGTCACGGCAATATCTGGGAGAAAAAAAAGCATTGTACTGTAGCAACTGGCTTAATTAATCATTAAGTAGTACTAATCTCAAAATAAATAAAAAATACTATTCATTATATTTTAAAATTTATATAAATTAATATTGAGAAAAGTATAAAAATACCTCTTTAATCATCACATGGAAGTTTTAATGTGGTATTTGATAAATAAATCGCACATGGTATGCGTGCATGACGAGGACTTGGGTCGATGGTGGTGGTTAGCGCGCGAGGGATGGTGAATTTCTAGTTAGAGGCTTAAATATGATTGTCCTACTGTCGATTAGTGAAATACAAGCTCTTTACCTAAACTAGTGTCAGCGTACATAACAATATATAATACAAAGACAATGATTATGATTTCTTTGTGCGAAATAATCATGGAATATTGCGTGCAAGTTGTTTTGTGCGAAAATGACCATTTCCATGTGCGGTTGTTTTGACAGCTCCAAAGTTGTCCATTTATTGTATGTTATTATTCGGCCCATTTATTTTTTCTTTACTATACTATTCGGCCCATTTATTCCTAAGCCCCCAATAATATTATTCGGTCCATTATCTATGGTTTGTCCTGTTGACTTCGATACTGTTAAGGCATACAAATAAAATTTCTAATCATATAGTTGGCCTATGTAGATATATGCCTTTGGCCATCTAAAGGTTTTCATTAGCATTATATTGTGCTACAAAAGATTAATCGTACTGGGCATTACATATTTACATCGATTGTAGATAGCTTGGGAGCAAATTTTTTTGTGTCTTTGATTGTCCGACATGCAAATTGTTATCTGGTAGAACACTTGGTGACAGAAGTACTGTTTGGCATTTTTCTCTCCTCTTAGGCTATTTGGCAAAAGGAACGGGGTTTAATTCACCTGAACTCAGGAAGATGTATGTACACCATTCATTCACTGAATGTGACGTTATACCATTTATTCACTGAATGTGACATAGGCGAGTCTTGTTGTACTTGCGATGTATCATTTGTAGGTAGTCTGTTTGGACTGTGCAATTTTTTATGTCTTATCTTTCATGGTGATGTAAATCTGCGAGATTTATATAGTTAGAAATTGGCGATAATTATCTCATCATCATTTGAATTATATCCCTTACTCCTCTTGCCTTCTGACAATTTGACCTGCATTGTTGACTGTTCATTTAAGAACAAACTCGTCTCTTACTTAATCAGAGAACGAACGAGAGAGAGAGAGAGAGAGAACGTTCATTGGAACTCTCAAAGAAATTTTACATGAGGTTGGAGCTTATGTTTGGCTTCTTCTAAAATTTATAGCAAAATTTTCTATACTAAATACTACCTCTAGTGGAATTATCTACACCAACAAGAATACTAAACAATAATAGAAACACAACTATCCTAGTTATTTAATACTCCCCTCAATCACAACAGGTGAGGTTGAGATTATGTCGTAGAATCTTCAGTTGTTGTATTCTAATTGGTTTGGTAAGACCATCGGCTAATTGATCTCGTGATGACATGAACCAAATCTCCAACGCTTTTCTTGCCACTCATTCTCAGGCAAAATGAAAGTCCATATTAGTATGTTTAGTTCTGGCATGTAACACATGATTAACAGAAAGATATATGGCTTAAAGATTGTCACACCACAGAATAGGTGCTTGCTATTGATAAATTCCTAGATCTCCTATTAGCGACTTGATGTGGCAATGGAGTCCCGTTCTTTCAATAGGATGATAACTTCGATTTTGGTGGAGGTGATTCTTGCGATCCAACTATAACCGTACGACATCGCTTGCGCCTTAACAATTGCTGAACCACGCTCTAAATTGTTATCAACTGTGCCAAGAACGCAAGTGACCTGACCATGAAGGTCTATTCCTGTATACAACCGAAGAACACACAAGAACAAGATAACAAACAATCTGAAATTGCAAATGTTTATATTGAGTTCAAAAGGTGGAATTCCGCAAGCTGTCTTGACAGGTGGTCGTCCGATACAACTGAAGAACAGAAGTTTGCACAATAGCTAAACCTAAATTCAACGAAATCCAAGGAAACTAGAAGGGTGCGATCTCCTTAAATAGGGGAGGGAAAGCCGTACAAAACTAAGAAATAAGGGGTGTTACTATTCACCGTATTGTTTATGTGAATAGTGCGACCGTGAATAGTACGGGTAGAGAGGGGGCACCTTCCCCTTAGCCCCAAGCATTACAAGGCCTAATTTGGCCTAAACAGGTGATGCAGTACATTCTTTTGATGATTATAGTGCGCACCAAAGGAATTTAGATGTGAGACTAGATCCATTTGAAAGATGATAAGAAAACCTTTCCAACAAGTACTCATGAACCTCAAATGGACTCAGTATGTAAAAGTTATGCACATTTGAAGTTGCACTGTCAGGCTGAATCCGAATTGATCTGGAGGCCGAATTGGATTTCAAAATGTGTCCAACTTGAATTCTTACTTGAATTGGTGCAAAAGTGATGTGGTGCTACAAAAATATATTTTTTCATCATTAGGTAGTTTCATATTCTCATTTAAAATATTTTGAAGCTAAAGAAACTGTTGTGGTTACTGACCAAACAGAGAGAGAGATGGTAGTGGAGAGGTGGGAGTGTCCCTCTTTACCCTCCCCCTCATCCTGATATATATATATTCATATGGAGTATACTTTTACAATTATGCCCTTACATCCGTACATCCCCCTTAGGGGCATTTGAGTCATTACTCATGTTACTCTGGTTCTTATAACCTCCTAACAGGCCTGCTGGGCTTAGGTGGGGGCCACCCCTACAACAGGAGCCTCTCATGGTGAAGGGCTTCACAGGGCCGAAGCCATGTCGCCGAGTCCTTTGGCCCCCTCCGTCCCCTGCGGCCTGTGAATTTCTCCAAACTTGCGGTTGGGGAGCTCGAGGTGTGGGATGGAAGGTGATGTCGAAGTACAGCGGAGGCGCGACACGCGCGCGCTCCGTTCCCTACGCTTCGAACGGGTGGCAGCGGAGGCTGGCGCCTAGTCGAAGTAGACGCGCGCGCGCTCCGTCCCCTACCCTTCGAATGGGTGGCAGCGGAGGCTGGCGCCTGAGTCGGAGTAGAGGCGCGCGCGCTCCGTCCCCTACCCTTCGAACGGGTGGCAGCGGAGGCTGGCGCCTGAGTCGAAGCCGAGGCGCGCGCGCTCCATCCCCTACCCTTCGAACGGGTGGCAGCGGAGGCTGGCGCCTAGTCGAAGTAGACGCGCGCGCGCTCCGTCCCCTACCCTTCGAACGGGTGGCAGCGGAGGCTGGCGCCTAGTCGAAGTAGACGCGCGCGCGCTCCGTCCCCTACCCTTCGAACGGGTGGCAGCGGAGGCTGACGCCTAGTCGAAGTAGACGCGCGCGCTCCATCCCCAACCCTTCGAACGGGTGGCAGCGGAGGCTTGCGCCTAGTCAAAGTAGACGCGCGCGCGCTCTGTCCCCTACCCTTCGAACGGGTGGCAGCGGAGGCTGGCGCCTAGTCCAAGTAGACGCGCGCGCGCTCCGTCCCCTACCCTTCGAACGGGTGGCAGCGGAGGCTGGCGCCTAGTCAAAGTAGACGCGCGCGCGCTCCGTCCCCTACCCTTCGAATGGGTGGCAGCGGAGGCTGGCGCCTGAGTCGAAGCCGAGGCGCGCGCGCTCCGTCCCCTACCCTTCGAACGGGTGGCAGTGGAGGCTGGCGCCTAGTCGAAGTAGACGCGCGCGCGCTCCGTCCCCTACCCTTCGAACGGGTGGCAGCGGAGGCTGGCGCCTAGTCGAAGTAGACGCGCGCGCTTGCTCGAGCCGGAGGCGGAATTGGAGTTTGTCCCTTTTGGTCCGGTAGAGCGCCTTTAATGGCGGCTGGGACCGTACCGACGCCTAGCCTACCAAAAGGCGGGTTGCTGCGTCGTGCAGTGTCCGTTCACGTGGTTAGGGCACGCGGCGGCTTGTAACTGGAGCGCCGCGGTGGGTCTGGGATTGCGTGATCGTGACCGCTTGCGTTGACGGTCCTTGGTTCTGCGGTCGCGTGTGGCATGTATCGCCATGACGCCTCGTCTTTGGTTACGGGGTATCGTGCGGGGCGGACCTTTACACCGCTGCGGTTGCATGCGGCACGCGGATCATTACGACGCTTCGGTAGCGGCGGCATGGGCGAGGTGGCTTGAAATAGCCCCCTCCCCGTAACAGCGTCCCCGCACCTTTACGCCCTCTTTCCTGTCTCCTCCGCCCTCTACACTTTCGCGATATTTTCACCGCTTCAATCTCTTTGTGGGAAGCGATGGCCTCCGGTGGTAAGCGCGGCCAGGCGGTTGGTGGCCCTAGCATTCGCCGTCGACCGTCGCCGCTGGTGGTGAAGTACTCGCTGAGCGAGCGCGACCCGGCGGCGGCAGACAAGTGGTGGCTGGCGACGGAGAAGGAAGGCTCGTTCTCCGGCGAGTTGGGCCCTTCGCGTGTGACCGAGAAGGCCATCCAGCGACTGCTGCGCGAGGGGAAGCTTTCCGATCGCCAGGCGGTACGACTGCCCGCCCCCGACGAGACCGAGCCGCACCCCGAGCCGTCCGAGGCGATCGTTTTCGTCGCCTTCTTGGATGCAGGGCTCCGCGTCCCGGCGGCGGCTATTGTGGGCGACGTGCTACGGACCTTCGGACTGGAACTGGCGCAGCTGACTCCAAACGCTGTGGCCCGGCTTGCCGTATACAGTTGGGCTTTGCGTTCGGGAGCGTGCTGGCCCAGCTCTTCTTTGTTTGCCTATCTGCACGAGGCACGGTGCCAGCCCAAAGACCGGAAGGGCGGGACACTGTCGAACTTTGGCAGTGTTAGCTTCCTTCTCCGGCCGTCCTGCAGCGAGCTTTTCCCCGCGAACTCGACTCGCGGGAAGTGGGAGTCCCAATGGATGAAGCGGTGGTTCTACCACCATGTAGAGAGCGGGAGCGGCCTCGAGTGTACGGGCCGGCCGATCGCGTTCAAGACTTCGCCCGGCCGGACACTGGACGACGAAGACAGGCGACTGGCCCGACGACTCGTGGGTTTGGCGGCCCGCTTCAATATGCGCGACCTCGCCGAAGAGTTCGTGATGTACGGCGTGGCGCCGCTTGCGAGCGGCTGGCGCCTTGCCGTTGAGAGTCGTCAAGACGACAACGTTGAGCCGTCGGTCTGCGTACTGCCGGCGCCCCCCAACCCTCGTAAGTGCCGACCGCCTCGCTCCTTTTGTCCGCGCATAGCGTGTTACGTATTCACCCCCATTTTTTTTCTTCTGCTTTAATTTAGAGATTAGCTTGGATGACGCGGAGCGACTCGTGCGCGTGTTCCTCGGGCCGTATACCGGCAGGGAACACGAGCAGCGCTCGTCCGCAACTGCGCCGGCTGGGCTGGGGCGGGTAAATCGTGTGTGCGAGGCCTTGGGCCTTGCCGTGCCGGACCGCCCTTGTCCGTCTTCGCAACCTCAAGACGCCGGTGCTGCGAAGACGAAGGCGCCGTCTCGCAAAAGGGGTCGAGGCGGAGCGTCTGTCGTTCTTGGCATCACAGCCGCGCCTGCTGCTGCCCCTGGCGCGGCCGACGCGGAGTCGGATTCGGCGAGATATGCCGACTCAAGCTTGGAGGCTGGGGACGCCGGGGGCGAAGTGTCCTCCGGGGGCGTCCCGGACGACGGGCTCACGACAGCCCGCTAGAGGGAGGAAGTCTCGCATCCCCTTGCGGTCGTCGAGACGGGACCCGAGCCGGCCGACAGTGTTGAAGTGGGGCGCCCGGTTGTGGCGGCTACGACGTCGGAGGCGCAACCCTCGGTGACGATCGTCTCGACGCCGGAGACGCAGCCTTCGGCCATGGCCGCCGTGATGCTTGAGAGGCGATCTTCGGTCGTGGTTGCCACGACGCCGGAGGCGCAGCCTCTGGCCTCCTCTTCGGGGGTGCGCGGGGCTGGGCTTCTGCCTATGGCGGCGGCCGGAGCTGAGCCGTCGCCCGCAGAGGTTGCCGCCGAGGGGCTTTTGCCCCCGGGTGTTGCAGCCGCGGGGCCTGTTCCCCCAGCGGTTGCTGAGACGGGAGGGTTCACTGTGGTGACGGGCGTCGGGAGTTTGTGGGACTCCGACACCCATGCCGAGGTTCCTACGGCGCGTGTTCCTCCTACGCCTCGGACCACGCCGTCCACCTTGCCGGAGCGACCTGCGGCGACGGCAAACGCGGAAGCCTCTGTTCCTTGCGGAACCGTACCTCCGGAAGGGGCTTGCGCCACTGTTCCCGTTCCTGGGACTAGGGGGAAGGCTCCCAAACTCCGCCGGCTGCCACCGAGGGTAAATTGGCATGGGTTATCCTGGAACGCTTTTGTTGCTCCTTGTGGTGTGCTCACACGCACTCTTGCCTGCAGCGTCGCTTATCCCGGAGGAGGAGCCTTTGCCGGAACGCGAGGGTTCCGGCGCTGTTGGCATGAGCGTTCCGCGCTCCGGCCCCGCGGACTTCGTCCCCCCGCCGGAGACACTGAGGGCATGGCATGGCATTGTGGATGACGCGACTGCCAGCGTTAGGCAGCAAGCGCTACCCACGTACGGGGTGGACTGTCTGAGGGACGGCTTCGAGGTGTCGGGGGTGTGGGTAAGTACGTAGTTATATGATAACACTCGGCCATGCTGCGCTTGCTGAATCGCTTTTTGTCCTACAGACCCTGGTGCTGGGGCAGGCCCTGCAGACGGCTTATGTCCATGCGCAAAGGGCGCTGGAAGATAGGTTGCAGGCCGCCGAGGAGCAATTGCACGAGACCGCTGGGGTTCGGTCCGCCCAAGATGCCCGAATCCGCCAGCTTGAGGCGGAGTGCGCCGAGGCGAAGGCACACGCCGAGGGGGCTGCCGCGTCGGCGCGGGAGTCGGCCACCGAGGCTGCGCGGATAAAGTTTGCGGCCGAGCGGGACGGCCTTCTGCAGCAAGTCGCCTTGCTGGAGAAGGAAAAGGGCGAGCTTACCTCGACTCTAGCAGAGAGCAACCAGACGCTTGGCGAGGCTTCGGTCTTTGCGTGGGACGCCCTGCAAATGCTGGAAGTCCACATCCAAAGACTTGTGGGTGCGGTGCCGGACCACGCCTTCGGCCCGGAGGAGTTGCTGCGGTCCCTTCGCTGGATCCATGATGCTGCCGACGTTGCGCGCGGGTCTGCGACGAACTTTGGCGACCACTGTGCTTATGTGGCTGCGTGCCTGGTGTGCGCCCTCCTTCGGCACCGTGGTTGCACGCACATCGCCGGGCTGGAGAACCCTCAGCTGGAGATGCCCGGCGGGGCCGGAGTGATGTCCGATGAAATCCGTGCCGTTCGCCCCCCCGGTCAAATTCTTCTATGAGCGGATCTGGGACTATGCCGGGATAGCCGCCGCGCAGGTTGAGCTTCGGAAGTCCCTTCATGGGGAGGGGAGCCTCGGCCAATTCCTAGACGAAGTCCCGCGGCGCGACGAGGGTGGCGCCGAGGCCTCCGGAGATGCCGAAGGCTCACAGGTGCGGCGCCAACATGGCTAGGTGCTGGCGTGCGTTGTAACGTCTGCCCCTTAATTGAATGAATAAAGTGCGTGCTTGCTTCACGAACTGATTACTTGCCTTCATCCCGGGCAGCTTCCTTGCTGGGGGCGACTGCTCGCGTCTGGCTTTGCGACCCAGCGGCACCTTCGACGCTGGCAAAGGGCCGAGGAGTCGTTGAACTTTTGGGCAGGCCGACCTTCTTCGAGCGAGGCCCCAGGTTTAGCGCGTGTTAAGGACGAGCCCGTGGGATAGCGGCTTAGAACGGCAAGGATGTTGCCGGACCTTTGTACTTGTGTGATTTTTCCGGTATGCAGATTTTCTGGCATTTTAGGATATGTGCTGTGTGTTGATGCCACTTCGGGTTCACTGGCACGCCACCTGCTGCGCGGGGACGGGATCTCCGCGCTCGACGCGCACCGTTGGCGAAGTAGTTGCGCAAGGGTTCCTTAGAACGGTGCTTGCGGGGGCAGTCCTTGGCGCCTCACCTTTTTACAGTCCGTAGATGGGCGGGTGCGGAGGCGGACCTCGACGCTTCGCCTTTTTATAGTGTGTAGACTGGCGGGTGCGAAGGCAGACCTCGGCACTTCGCCTTTTTATAGACCGTAGACTGGCGTGTGCGGAGGCGAACCTCGGCACTTCGCCTTTTTATAGTCCGTAGACTGGCGGGTGCGGAGGCCGACCTCGGCACTTTGCCTTTTTATAGTCCGTAGACGGGCGGGTGCGGAGGCGGACCTCGACACTTCGCCTTTTTATAGTCCGTAGACTGGCGCGTGCGGAGGCGGACCTCGGCACTTCGCCTTTTTGTAGTCCGTAGACTGGCGGGTGCGGAGGCGGACCTCGGCACTTCGCCTTTTTATAGTCCGTAGACTGGCGTGTGCGGAGGCGGACCTCGGCACTTCGCCTTTTTATAGTCCGTATACTGGCGTGGGCGAGGGTGGAAGTGCGCGCACGTTCCGCTCCTCTTGCTCCTCATGGCGGGGGTAGCCTCTGGCGTGCTGTGTCTTCGGCAATGCGCGCTGCGCTCACCTCCCGCAGTACGCGAGGGTGAGCCTCGCTCCGCTGTGATTAATATTCGTGCCCTCCGCCCGCGTTGCGAAACGCGTAGGGGGCCTCCGTGGCTTTATTTATACTCCGCAGAGTGCGTGGGGTCAACATCCACGTCCTATTTTATACTCCGCAGAGTATGCACAGGGACGAGGTCCCTGGCATGCGCGGAGTTCGCGTCTTGTTTAGACTCCGTAGAGTGCGCAGGGAGAACATCCGCGTCTTGTTTATACTCCGTAGAGTGCGTGGGGTCAACATCCACGTCCTATTTATACTCCGCAGAGTATGCACAGGGACGAGGTCCCTTGCATGCGCGGAGTTCGCGTCTTGTTTAGACTCCGTAGAGTGCGCAGGGAGAACTTCCGCGTCTCATTTATACTCCGTAGAGCGCGTGCGAGGGCGTCCCCTCACACGTCTGTTGTTTATACTCAGGCCCGTCACCCTTGGCTACGGCGAGTGCACACGCGGACGTGCGACTTCGATTTATACTCAGTCCCGTACCCCTGGCTACGGCGAGTGCACACGCGAACGTGTGTCTTTGTTTATACTCAGGCCCGTCACCTTTGGCTACGGCGAGTGCACACGCGAACGTGCGACTTCGATTTATACTCAGTCCCGTACCCCTGGCTACGGCGAGTGCACACGCGAACGTGCGACTTCGATTTATACTCAGTCCCGTACCCCTGGCTACGGCGAGTGCACACGCGAACGTGCATCTTTGTTTATACTCAGGCCCGTCACCTTTGGCTACGGCGAGTGCACACGCGAACGTGCGTCTTTGTTTATACTCAGGCCCGTCACCTTTGGCTACGGCGAGTGCACACGCGAACGTGCGACTTCGATTTATACTCAGTCCCGTACCCCTGGCTACGGTGAGTGCATACGCGAACGTGCGTCTTTGATTATACTGCGGGAACGCACACGCTGGCCAAGCCTGCGCGCGCCTCCGCCGCGTACTTGCACGTAACGAAGAAAGATTGGCGACAAACGGCGATCTTTATTACATCCCCGTTTGCGCGGGTAAGCAATTACAAGGGGTGGATATACTAACCGTTTGTCCTTGGTGCGGCCGAAGCCTCTAGTCGTTAGACATCTGCAGGGCCCGCCAAGGCGCCTCTGAATGGCCCCGCGGACCCCCGAGCTGTGACGCCAGCTCTAAGAGCGCCGTTGGGCTTCGCGACGCGGATACCTGGTACCTGGCTCGATGCGCCGGGCCATATCCTGGTCGCCTCGGACGGTGATGATGGTTCGGGGACCCGGGATCTTCATGCATAGATAATCGTGATGTGGTACCGCGCCGAAGGAGTTGAGGATTGGGCGCCCTAGTATGGCATTGTAGGGGTACGGAAGGTCGACCACGTCGAAGGTGGCATCTTCGGCCCGCACATTGTCATCTTGGCCGAACGAGACTTGAAGACCTATTTGGCCCAGCGCCCGCAGGGGCTGTCCCCCGAAGCCCTGCAGTGGGATTCTCGAGGGCCCTAGGCGGCTTCGAGGGATCCCCATCTGGTCGAAGGCCGCCGCAAACAATACATTCGCGGAGCTACCGCCGTCCACCAAGGCACGCCCCACGTCACATCCCGCGATAGTGACCCGGATGACCAGGGGGTCCTGATGAGGGAAGTCCACGCCTTGGGCGTTGTCGGGTGTGAATGTAACTTCGTGCTGCGCCCAGTCCGGCGGTGCTTGCGCTGGGTATGCCGCCACGTGATGTAGTCTTCGCGCGTAGGCCTTCTGCTGCCGTGCTGAGGCGAATTCCAGCGCAGAGCCTCCGGATATGACGTTAATGACCCTGCGATGGGTTGCCTCCGGAGCCTGCAGCGACAGGAGACCCTCCCGAGGCTGCTGCACGTGAGCTTGGATCCGTAGGGGGCCTTCCTGAGGCTGCATCCCTTGCACCTGTACCTGCGTGGGGGCCTCGTACGGGAACTGGATGTGGGCCACCGCAGGCGGACGCGTCTCCGGGTTCCTATCCCTAGCGACGCTTTGGCGGAGCGCCGCGATGGAGGCGCACGAGCGTGTGTCGTGGGTGCCTCGGCCGTGGATTTCGCACCACAGTCCTTGGTGCTGGTCGTCGTAATCTCCATGGCTTTTATCATCGCGGTCGCGGCCGCGGCCGCGCCCTCGACCTCGACGCCCCCGACCGCCATGACCAGCGAAAGCGCTTTCTTCGGAAGCGCCTTCGATGTCGAGGACGAACCGGCCTAGGCGCGACTTCTGCTGGCCGCGCTTAGGCCCATTGGACGGCTCCTTGTGTGGGGCTTCCCCGCGTTCGGGCGCGTCTTTAGACGACTCCGGCTTGCGTTTACCCCTCGAGGGGCCGTCCTGTGATGGATCTTCGATTTTTGTCGAGCCAGCGACCTGGTTGGCGTCGGAGTCATCTCCTCGCCTTCGGCGAGCGTCTTCTTCCGCCCTGGCGTACTCCTCCATTTTGTCGAAGAGCTTTGCCACCGTCTTGATTGGCTTTCGCGCATTGTATTCGGCCATCGGGCCCGGACGAAGGCCCTGTATGGCTGCATTAACGACGGTGGTTTCATTAACGTCTTTCACTTGGCATCGAATCTTGGTGAAGCGCTTGAAGTAGTCCCGGAGCTTCTCCGAGGGCTTTTGCTTCACAGCGAAGAGTTGGTCCGCGTCAACTCGCTCGACATAGTTTCCTTGGAAGTTGTTGTGAAGGCGGTCGCGGAGCTGCTCCCAGGCGTAGATGGAGCCCGACTCTATGGTAAAGAACCAAGAGAGCGCCACTCCCTGCAGCGCGAGGGGGAGTCCCTTTGCCTTCGTGGTGTCGTCTCCGCCCGCGGCCTCGATCGCGGTTTCGTACACGCGCACGAACTCGCGGGGATCCGTGTCACCTTTGTACGGGTCGATGACGCTAGGAAATTTGAAGTCTTCGGGCCACACCGCCTGCTGCAGCCCCGCCGAAAGCGGGGACTCTGGATCTACGCGTCGCAGCGGCACGCGGCTAGACGTGGGGGCTTCGCGGCTGTCCGCCCTCTCCGGCGTGGGCTCGGGCGCGATTGCTGGCGCGGCCTGCTGACTCCGAGCCTCTTGTATATCTCGGACGGCTCCGCGAAGGTCCCCTAGTTCCCGCTGGAACGCGTTGAGGGCTGCTAGTAGGGCGCTTTCCGCCGCAGGTGCTGTCGGGGCCGCCGAAACACCCAGCGTACGGGTCGGTGCAGGGACCATCGCCTCACGATCTCCGGGTCTGCCGGATGCTTCATTGCGGCTACCCCCAGCCGTCTGACCCGCGCTGCCGGCGAGGGTGGCGGGGGCTGTCGTTGTGGCGGCGCTGGCGGGGTCGGTCGTTGTAGTGCCAGCGACGGGGTTGGATGTCGTTGTAGCGGCGCTGGCGGGGTCGGTCGTTGTAGTGCCAGCGACGGGGTTGGATGTCGTTGTAGCGGCGCTGGTGGGGTCGGTTGTTGTAGTGCCAGCGACGGGGTTGGATGTCGTTGTAGCGGCGCTGGCGAGGTCGGTCGTTGTAGCGCGAGCGTCGACGCCTGCGACCACAGCGCCTACGCCGCCGCCAGCTCCTTCGGCGGCCGATGCCGAAGCCCTGGTATTCATGCGCCGCTCCGACCCGGTCGCCTTCTTTCCCTTCGCCGCCGCTGATGAAGCTTTTTTCGGTGCCATCCTTCTTCTTCGGTCTTCAGGCTTGTCCTTGTCCTCCCCACGGACAGCGCCAACTGTTGTGGTTACTGACCAAACAGAGAGAGAGATGGTAGTGGAGAGGTGGGAGTGTCCCTCTTTACCCTCCCCCTCATCCTGATATATATATATATATTCATATGGAGTATACTTTTACAATTATGCCCTTACATCCGTACATCCCCCTTAGGGGCATTTGAGTCATTACTCATGTTACTCTGGTTCTTATAACCTCCTAACAGGCCTGCTGGGCTTAGGTGGGGGCCACCCCTACAACAGAAACGAATTCACCTTTAGTTCAATTTTGATATTGGACGCTATGGTCGTATGTATTTGTGGCATGGTCACATCATCCTCCCATTCTTAACAGAAAACCGTTCCCGGTTTTAACATATGTGTAGCCTCATGTATTACATGATCTTGATCATAAATCTTGGTACATGATAATAAATGCAACGAACTCTCATTATCTAATATCATAAGTTCTTTATAAAACAAAGTAAAACCTTTTTGAATTGAGCTCACCTGATAATTTAAATGATGCGTAGGAGCTCTTGTAATTGGAACAACAAGCGGAGCAAATATGGTTATATTCATAGGGTATATATTCTTATCATCCTCCCATTCTTGCAAACAAAGTCGTCCTCGGCTTTTGATAAGCTGAAAGTATGGCAACAAAGAAACCAAGGTGTATGCATGGTATATGTATACGTCATCCGTTTTAACAGTTCTTCGTTGTTGCACAATTAATGTTATAAAACAGCAGCGATCATAAAAACTCATCATATTATTAACCCAAGAGTAATCATATATGTTAATGAGCAAATCAAAATTTCTCATGCAGCAATTATTATAACTAGATTTGCAAATGTAAGTAAAGCATTTATGCAATTTAAATCTCCGAAGTTTTAAACTTGCAGTAGTGGCACATATGAGCAAAGCTACAACTTTTGGAATTAAACAATGCTCATCCATATAATCAGATTTCAATTGAGCAATAGCAAATTCATCTAGTAAGGGTGAAAAGATTTGCAAATTCTTTCATACATCAATTTCATTATTCAGATTGTCAATGTTAGATGGTTCAATAAGAGAAGAACACAATTTTATTTTTTGTATTAAATAAACAAAGATCACATAAAAAAATGTGAATCAATTGTATAATTGAACCAGAATGAAATGGAAAGTAGGCAATGGCAGATGGTGTGCTTGCAAAATTATTTTAAAATAATTTATTTTTTATTCTGAATTAAAGTATTATATTTGCGTTTTACTTTTTTTTGTAGTTTTGACCATATGTCGCTCTACGATTGGGCGACTTGAGCTAGTCACCCAACTGTTGGGTGACACATGGCCAAGTCGCCCAATCGTTGGGCGACTAGTGATTATCACGCAACGATTTGGCAACAAGCCCCTAGTCGCCCAACCGTTCCGCGACTAGGTGGCTATACCCCCACGCGTGTGTGGCCGGCCGAGCGCCATGCGCTTATTTCGGTCGAGGGGAAAAAGAAAGGAAGGGGAGAAGAGAAAGAGAGGAGAGGAGGAGAGGAAGAAAGGAGAGGAGGAGGAGGAGAAGAAAGGAGGGAGGAGAGGAAGAAAGGAAAGGATGAGAAGAGAGGAGGGAGAGGAGCAGAGATATGCGCATCGACAAAGGTGAGTCCCTTGCATTTCTTTGTAGATTTACTTTTGAAACATGGTAAGATAGCAACTAAAATCATTGGATGTGTATTTTGAAACTAAGTTGGGTTAGCAATTAAAATCATTAGATGTGTAGTTTTAAAACTAGAGATAATTGATTATATGTACGGAATAGCGTCCGCTTCTATAAAATGCCATTACAAAACACTCTCTCTATTATATGCCACTGAATAGCACCAAAATTCAATTATATGCCATTGCCATTAGTTGACTGTTAGGGGAGACCGTTATATTTTGAAAAAGACAAAAATGCCCTACCAAAAGACCGAAGATCCGATTTATTTAAAATAGCAAAAAAACTTTCAAAAATTATAAAAATTCACAGAGATGTTATTCAATATGTTAATGAGCTAAAAAATTTTCATATTCTTAATTTAAATGCTAATAAAGGCTACTATTTACAAACAGAGACTAAATAAGGTTGAAAAATTATGGAAATTTCTCACATGCTCCTAAGATGTCACATAGCCCCCGAACATTACCGTCGAGATTGTAAGGGACACTGGGTCAATCGTGGATAGGGTCACCTACTGTTTGGAGGTAATGTGCGACAAGCTGCAGCAGCTTGTCCATCGGGTCTACACTGCGTCGAGGCATGTCAACGTCCTCTCATTGTGCAAGATGCTCCCGGAGGTGGCCATGTCGAGGCTACCACATCCTATAGCTCAGATAGGAGGCTCCGGATGGCCACGTGCACGTGCCTCGCCAGCGCCTAACAAGGCCAGAGGGTCAGGGTGGGGCATGTGCCTATACCCCGACACCGCTGTCGTTCGTGGACCCCTACCTGGTAGCATCAGGGTAGTACACGTTGTTTGCCCAGGCAGGTATGGTTGGTACGACAGTTGGTTGCAGGCCATGGCCCATGTGGAAGGTACATTTTGTTTCTTGAGGTTTCTTCGCATTAATATATTGCAAGAATAAACAATACCTGTCCTGCAGGTATGGTGCCCTAGGCAGAAGTTCAGCTATCCCGCATGAGGATCTCCCAGTGGACGTGAGCGACTTCCTCGCGGATGACCTGGCAGAGGTCAGGGGAGCACATGAGCCCACACCAATCGAGGTTATTTCTGGGTCACAGCTCAGCAATACCCTAGTACCCACGCAGCCACAGATAGAGTCAACCCCCGAGGCATTGGAAGCACGGGGTTAGCAGGGCTCCTGACCACCTCACCCTATCAGGGGGCCGACACCCCGTGCTGAGGAAGGCCAAGTGGGCCTGTACGGGTGGGCACTGACTGGGGGTGGGACGTGGCGACGACAGAACATGTTTCTGTGGGTTGTGTAGCTGGTGGTGAGTAGTGGGTCTTCCTTCTGCTTTATGTACTTTTTTCATTGTGTACATATTTCCCCCTCGTGTCGTTATCGTTACGCCACTTACCTTCCTACTTACAAATCGTTGCTACCTCAATTGTCCTCACAAAATTCTTCAGAAATTTATCATACTACAACAATATTTGACGATCACAAAATGTTATTACGAGTCTAACAAATTTTGTACCCTTTAGAATCTACGAAAATCACAAACGGACTAATTGACATTGTCTACAAAAACATATTACCTACAAAAATTGCCAATTACTCCCCCCCCCACAATTATTTCCATCGAATTAATAAAATAATTATATTGTTATTTTAAATCAGCCAACCGTTGGGTGACTTAGATTTGTCACTCAACTAGGTTGGACGACTTGGGGCTTGTGGCCAAACAGTTAGGCGACAGGGTCTAGTCGCCCAACAGTTGGCCGACTTGGCCACGTGTTACCAAACGGTTGGGTAATTAGCCCAAATCACCCAACCATGGAGCGACATATGGTCAAACTGTGAAAAATGTAGGTATAATACTGTAATTCAGAATAAAAATAGTTTTTTTAAATTCGTGTGTTTCCCACCATGCCGCTAGGTTCTTCCTTTTGCTGCTTCAGTCCTAACCCGGTCTACACATAGACTTGAGCAAAGCCTTGATTTAGAAAAGGGTAATAAATGATAAAAAATGATCTGAAGTAGGGGTGAAAATGGATTGGATAGTGTTCAAATCATATTCGCGTCCATATTTTTTTGGATTCGAATATGAATCGGACAAACGTCGACCCGAATACGGACCGGACAAATGTTGGATATGAATTTAGATCGGATTATACCTAAAATCAGATTGGATTCTACTTTTTTGTGGATTCTAGTAATTATTCGTGGCCTCTCCTATTTAAAACATGGCTCTGAATTGTTTTAATATTTTAAATTGATAAATAACTAACTCTAACATGTAACTATGCATTAAATGTTGATAGCAACAAATGAATAATTTATCTCACGTATTTGTATAATGCAGCTTCTAAGGACAACTTCATATCCTATGGCACGATAAAGTTTAGCAAATTGACACCAATTTTATAGTAATATTTATGCCCCTTTTCCTCTAGTTTATCGCGTAATCATTGATCATTGGTGCTATTTTACCACTAATCGTAACTAATTCTAAATATATTGCAAATAAATCAATTATAAATATATCAAATTTTGGTTAAAAAGAGCATGCAAAAAACTTTATAGGGGGATGTGCCAAAATAAAAAAAATATGAAATATCTAATTAGAGTCCACCATGATGATTGGCTCGTCAAGACAATCGAAATACATATATAATATGCTCAATTTGGAGGTCAAATGCAAAAGATATATATTAGCTATCTGCTGCTATTATATTTGCCGAATCCGGATATCCAACTCCGAATCTTATTTGGATATCCGGCTTCGAATCCGCGTTAGGCCATACTGGATTCGTATCAGGCATCTGGTACTTCACCAGTTCAACATCTGAATTTGGATCTGTTTTCTATTCGGATTCAGATATTAAGTATCTGGATTCGGTAGCGTATAATCCAACTAAATCCGACTCTGTTTTCACTAGGGATAGAAACGGACCGGATAAGATCGAATAATCTCAAATATGAATACGAATCCATATTTTTAAAACAAATACGAATTCAAATATTCTCGAATACAAATATGAATCGAATGCCATAAGGATACAAATTCGAATCGAATATATACTTAATTCAGTAAAATACGAATATCCTCCTACAACTTCTGTAACAAATCTTGGTAGAAAAATTTCCTAGCTGTTTTGCCAATTTTTCACCAATTTCTTATTAGTTACTAGAACGGTTACCGATTTTAAATTGCCCAAATTTAAATTTTGAATCACAAAATTCGTCCTGTTTTTTTGGATTTCTGATAACCGGATTTGTTACAGATAGGCATAGGAAACGGGTCGAATATGAATCGAATAGTCTTGAATACAAATACAAATACGAATATTCTCAAATACAAATACAAATATTCTTGAATGCAAATATTTTTGAATACGAATTTTGTTTACCACATTCACGTTTTCTTAGATACGAATATCAGATAAAACAGATTATCCGTTACCGTTTCCCATCCCTTGCTTTCACCCCTAATCTGAAGCCCGATCCAATGGCTCAAATTGCAACTGCAAATCACTATACGTGAAAGATTTAATCACAGCCCAGCCCCATTTTGAATTTTACATGCTTCATAAAAAGGAAAAAAAAGGGTGCACATGCTACGATTTGGGCCCCGCTCGGCTTTCATGTTTTTCTCATTTTTTAATTATTTTTCTTCAATTGCCACCCAAAAAAAGCTACCAGGGCTTTCAGCCCTTCGGGTCACAGCACACAGTTGTCTTGCATTGACCGAGAAAAAGAAGCTGAGAAGAAGAATCATCGGTTGGTGTACCAAAACTCCGAGGTCTATCTTCACCCAGCTAGCTCATTAGCCACCATGCAAGTTTTTGGCCGTCTACCGTCTACGTACTGTGCAGACTGCGATCTGAAATTAGTAGACTGGAGTAAGTTTGATTTGCGATTTCAAGTCATTTTCAACTTTCGCAGTCAATCGGTCTACTATATAAATTTAATCACCAACCCGAAAGATTAAACATACGCGTGAGCGTAAATCTGATAATGCTATTTTTATATGACCAATACGTAGCGTGCCAATTTTTCTTCAGAAAAGGGAGAGCTTTCCTGCTCTGTGTATCCACCCTTGAACAGCCATAGTTGGCGAGCCGCCCAGCAGCAGAGACGTGCCGTCTTGGCAACACAAACCAGATAATAGCACGCGGCTCCACGTGGCCGCATGCACCCGTTTCTTTCTCCCAGTTATCTCCCTATTTTGGTCAAATTTTGGCATTTGACCAATCACGACGTAACACGACGGCTTTCGGCGACCAACGTCGAACGTTCATGGCAGAAAAGGGCAAAATGAGAACGCGTCCAACGGCAAGGTGACAAGGCAGCTGCTGCTGAAAGCGATAGGCCACACGCGACCGTTTCTCTTACTTTGAATGCATGATGCTGATGCATCCATCCATTTCTGTTTTATTTCCTTTTTCTCTCTTCTCAGGATGACGCGCCTAAGCAATCGCGTAGAGCTTAGCTTTCTCTATATATGGAGAGGAATCAAACACGAGATATGCAGCAATCCTCCATCCCATCCTAGCTTCTTCTCTTGTTCTTGATTGATATCCATTGCATCAAGAAAACACAGCCAGCATTCTACACAGTTGTTGCTAGCTCCATCTTTAGCATCGATCATGAGTTACCAGGCTCCTCCCCCTGGCACAGGTACTACTCTATATGAATTCCATCTTGCATTCTTGTTGATCTCTGATCACTTCACATATATGCACTTCTTCTTGTGATTTCTGCTTGGATTATTCATCTGTCGATATGGTTACTTTGTAGATAGTAGCTAGTAGCAAGTCTGCAATTTTTCTTGAGCTCTGAATTAGATATTTCTCTTGGCTGGACAACTGACGGATACGTTTTTCTCTGCAGGCTACCCGCCGCCGGGCACCGCCACCGCGTACCCTCCACCAGGCCAGCAGGCCTACCAGCCGCAACCCTACGTCGCGCCGCCGCCGGTCGCCTACCCGCAGGGGCAGTACCCCGCTGGCGCTGACACAAAGAACCGCGGCGGAGACGGATTCTGGAAAGGATGGTAAGGTTTCACCTGAATTCTCACTCAGCATGTTACTGTACAGTTTCAGATTACTAGCATTCTTCAGACGTACGTCTGCTTATCTCCTCCTGACCTTGCGATGTTGCTTCTGCTCTTGCAGCTGCGCTGCCCTTTGCTGCTGCTGCCTGCTTGACATGTGCTTCTGAGGAGATTGATTAGCCGAGGGGAGGCACTGGCGATTGGTTCTGTTCATCATGATCTTGGCATGCTGTGTTATATCTCAATGGTTCAGCTGTTCATGACAGGGACATGCTGTGTTACATATCAATAGTTGATCTTTTTTGATGTGGTTGTTTCTGTGTTGAGTCGTAGTTGTTGAACACCATTTTTTATGGGTGATATTACTCTTGTACATTCTTATATGATTCGATCGATGTGCGAGATTGAGATTGATTTGGTGACTTATTAGCGTATTGTTCGTGATCTCTTTCGTTGAGAGTTCGGTAACAATGGTAAATTCTTTTCGTGAAAACTAGTTCTACCTCGACTGCGGGGAAGTGTGTAGCGAATACACAGGTCATCCATCCCTGATCCAACGTTCAAGATGGAAGCCTTATCTGATGCATCTTGAAAGAAAAACAAAAGGTTAAATCCAATCCCCATCACATGAAGGATAGGAGGGAAGGGAACGGTTGCATTTGGTGATTTCATCATGGTCAATGATAAGGAACAATTATGAATCAGATGAATTCAACTCGGAATAATCAATGAAGCAAGGACGCTACCAAACTCACAAAATTTCGGGTGCTGAAAGAAATCACAAATCCTGTATACATTTATTGACGAAGTCCACGTTAGAAAATCAAGAAGTGCAAGCCATCGAACGCACCAAAGCTCCAAAAGTCCAAACCAAACTCAAACAAAAGGCCAACCTAACCAGTAGCATACAAAACACAACAAAAAAGGGGCTATGAAGAGGTCACAAAAGGGCGGTCATAGAGCCTTACAAACCATATAGATAGATGATAAAAATCTATACTACCTAGATTTATCTGAAAAAGAGAGAGCCTACCCCTATGGCACCTTAAGACATATGTATAGCTATAAGGAGAATTATTATATAAATGCTTCTATCTAAATCTATAATTGTAGAGGTAATATCTTCTTTTCCCTTATCACAATTCTCTCGGGCTAGCCATGTGGTCTCATAATTATTGGGTCTTCGGGTGGAATGAGCCAGCTGGGCCAAGGTAGGGATTACTTCCCCAACAATCAGTACTTGACATGCCGGTGGAGTGGCTTCACCTTGTGGATGTTTGGCAGGTGTGGATGTAGAAATGTTGTTGGTGTAGACGGAGTAGATGTAGAGTTGTTGTTGGCCAGTGTACTGGAGAAGATTTAGATTTGTTCTTATGGAACTAGAACCATGCCGTCAAGGTAGCCTTTGTTTGGCTGGCTGTTAGGGGCTGAAACTAGAAAAGGTTCATGCCTTTTTTGATATTTGTTAAGGTCCATCACATTAACTTAGAATATCTGTAAGCTATGCTTGTAATGTGCTTTTCCCTTTACCTGTAACCAAGGTTTCAAATAGCCGGCTAAGACATTTAGCGGATGGATTTCGCAGAGGTTACAAAGGCTATAGCGGGCTATAGCCTCAAATAGCCTCATTTAGCGGATTAGTAAAAGTATATGTAAAAAACTCAGAATTCAATATTTTATGCACATACAAGCATATAATCAAGGATATTTTAGCATACAAAAATATTCATAGCAGCAAATAGTGAGGCGTAGTGCATTCCTTCAGGACATTATCAAACAAACACATAAGTTCAATAGATTACAGTCCATAATTCTCCAAATAAACTTACAAACTAAACTGATAAATCATAAAGGCATAAAAGTCACAAAGGCACAAAGACACTTGAGTATGTGCAATTATAACTTTATAAGTGCATTCCAGACGGCCAGCTCCGATTCAGCCCACTTCAAGTTTTTTTCCCTCCTTAGCGGGCTAAATAGCAGTCCATTTAGCGGATTTAGCGGGCTAAATCTGGCTAATAGCGGCAAACACTGTTTAGCGCTAAAATTGAATTCTCTTAGCCCTTAGCCTTCCCAAAGGCTAAATCCGGCTATAGCGGGCTATTTGAAACCTTGCCTGTAACTCTTTATTCCTATTGCTGAGTGAATGAACGGGCCAGGTTTCGGTCTTGGGCGAGACGGAAATCAGACACTTTCTCTAGATCTGAGATGGGATATTCAAAGTGTTCGTATCACATCCATCTCTGGCGTTCAGGAGCAAGAGAAGTGTTCAGTGCTATGGTACATTCCTATGTTCTCTTCAACCAAACGATTCAGTGGAAGGGGCAAGCTAAACAAAGTGGACTTGATGGTCTTCGGTTACTAGCTTATCGTTCACAGCAGTTAATTTATCACTGAGCAATAAGTAATGCTCTACCACGGCTTTAGTATGCATGAGCAATTGAGCATATAAAAAATACTAGTACATTCATTTTGTACCCACGATATGATTGCTCGTCTGAATGATCACTGTAAAACAAATGTAAGAATACATGGCCGACAGAGAGAATGATTCTACGCTGCTCGTAAACACAATTTTCTATTTTGGTAACAGATTAATTGAGACATCACACCATGAATAATTAAATCAACACATCACAATTTAAACAACATGGCAAAAACAGCACACCCGACCGCACACTTCTCTGATTTAAGCATAACACATTTGATTATAGAAAAGACTTGTCTGATTTAAGCATAACGCATTTGATTATGGAAAAGATGTTGCACTCGGATGATTTTAAGCCACTCACAGCCATGCCCAAGCATTTCATACATGTTCGTGACAAACAGCCATGCACCGGGATGCGACGGCGGCGGCACGTTGGATTAAAAGCGAATGAATCTGCAGGTCGTCGTTAAAGAGGACTGTCTTGCGCTTGCAGTAGTTTATTCACCCAAACTTCGAAACCTGTCGCTCACATGCAGCGACCTCGAGCCTCTCCCACTCCCATGCAGCGCCGCCACCTTGTCACTCACGTCGGCCCAGGAGCACGCACAGCGCCGCGCCCCACGACAACTCTCGCGGCACACCGGCGGCGAGAAAACGCCGAGTTCCTCTCCCTTTTAAGCTAAGCCGAGCGCGTCATCTATCTCGTCTCCATCTACTCTCCCTTCACCCTCCTCCTCGCCCACTCAAACAGCCGGAACGACGCAGCACGGTGCCGTCTCCTCCAAGTCTGGCAGGCAGCGCACCGCCGAGCTCCCCCACGGCGTTCCCGTCAATTCGGTGATCTTCTTCCGAAAACACTCGCGTCACAGCGTGTTCTAGCCTTCAAGGATATTTCCCCCTTGGTCAATTTCGTTCTTCCTCAATAGGGGCACGGAGGGTTTAAAATTTCGGACGAAATTTCGCCTCTTTCGTTACCCCCGAAAGCGCAATAATTCGGTCAAATTTTAGCTGAATTATCCCAATTTAAATTTTTGTCTAAATTTCATCTAAATTTTGATGAAATTTCATCAAAAAATTGAAATTTTCGTCCGATTTTTTGAACGAAATGGACGAAATTTCGTCATTTCATTTCTTTCGGTGACCGCCGAAAATTTTCTGACGCCAAAAGTTTTAACCCTTCCGCGCACCGTCGTCTTCCCCTGTTCTCGGCCGAAAAACGCCGTCGCCGGCGCCATCTCTTCCTGGGTGAGCTTCCGTATGATTCCACCCTACCAGATGATCTCCTCACCATCCTCTTATCTTCCCCAACCCCTAATTTCGGTCATCTCTTTCCGCAGCACCGCCGCCGTGTGGACCTTACCGCGCCGCCCTGGGTCACCGTCGCCAGCCCACCTTGGCTCATCTCCTCCTACCACCGTCCACTTTGGTGAGCTTTCTTCACTCCTCTACTGCCTATGCGCGCGCTAGCTCCTCTCCTCTCCTCTCTTCTTCTCCGTCGAAGCTGCCGCCGTCCCTTCCATATCCATTCAAGACTGCCACGCGCCACTGTGAGCTCGCCTCGGTGCATATTGAGCCACGCCGTCGCCACCCTCATGTTCGCTTCGGCCACTCCAGTCCATTTTTCCGCTTCCGGTCGCAGCTGTCGACTCTCCTGCCGGCGCCCAAGCTTCACCGTGGGTAGACATGGCCTCCTCTCTCTCTCTCTCTCTCTCTCTCTCTCTCTCTCTCTCTCTCTCTCTCTCTCTCTCTCTTCTACTGCAGTTGGAGGGAGTCCTCTATCCCTCTGTTACCCTCTCTCTATATGTGTATATGACAGATGAGCCCTACTCAGTTAAGAAGTTGATTAGAGGCTAATTAGTGTTAGATGTTAACTATGGATAATTAATGTCATTCCTATTTGTGTTAGGGTGCAAAATCAATGAGATATGCTGTATAATTTTGTGTACCAATGCCCAAATTACTGGTGGGCCTAGATCATTAGTAACTCATTTGAAAGTGCAATTATTGTAAAACCTGTAGGACTGCTAGGCCCCGCATAATTTGATGTTAATTAAAATTACTTAGTGTTAATTAAAATTAATTACTGTGTCATTAGTATTGAATTTAAAAATACTAATTTAACTAGAGATTCTATTAAACTATAACTATGTATATATGTATAAATGATTAGTAAACACTGTGCCCTAGACTATTAGTAATTATTTTCTAGTGCAATTTAAATAATAGTTATGTATGACAGCCGAACCGTTGCCACCCCAAACTTCGTTCCGCTTCTCCGTCTCACTCCCCCTCCTTTCTTGTTGTAACCAAATCATGAGGCTTCCCTTCCGCTACTACCACCAAAATCAACCGAGCTACATCTCGGTACCATAAACCTGCATGCTTGCCGTCGCCTCCAACCAATTCCTCCCATCCTTAGCTTCTCTACCACCCTGTTAGCGTCCATTGTCCTCCAGTCCAATGCCCTCCACCATTGCTGTTGCCACGCCACTCTCATCTCCAACATCCAACATCATTGCAAATGCTGCCTCTAGACACCAACCTTGGCCACGGTCCCACTGGTGAGTTCATCCTCGCCTCCCCTTACCACTCCCATGCACATCGTCGCTTCGATATCGCTCTTTTGATGAAGCTAAAGCCTCACCCTCATCTATACCATAGGACCACTGCAACAGTGCACTATTGTTCGCGCTGCCACCGCAGATAGGCACACCACAGCCACCAAGCTCCTTTTTGAGGTTCGCCAGGCACCGCCGTGACTCCTCGTCAGCACCAAGCTTGGTTGAGCTGGCCATGGATTCTTCTTGTGTGCCCTCCGTTTAAATGAGGGAGAAGCATTAGCTGCTGACAAGTAGGCCCCACTGTAGATTAGGGTAACTGGTCCTTGGATTAATTAGCAAGTCAATTAGGGTTAGTATTAGTATATCATAGGGATGCAATAATTAGAAATCTATTGAGAAGCTAGACTAAATTATGTGTCCATGACATATAGATTCTACTGATTAGAAATGTTTCATAGACTCAATTGTGGATCGTAGACACTAACATGCGGGTCCATGGTCCTCTACCGTATTGTATATATCGAACCCATATGGATCGAGGCCCACTCATCAGCCACTAAGTTTTCTCTTAATAAAAATTAATTAATCAAAAAAGAAATAAAAACCTAATCGGCCCCATTTGTCAGAGATTTCATAATTTCCCCTAACTTCCTCTCAGGTCGATCTTTGGAGAGCTAGTTCTTCCTCATTTAAAATCTAAACGAATTGATTTCTATATCTACATTTATTTAAATTCAATATTTCCAACAGTACCAAAATCATAATTTGACTTCATTCGAATTTTATTTGAATTTATGAATATTCAATTTGAATTTGGGAATTTTCAGGATTATAGAATTTGATGTTTTGGACACCACCGTCGCTGCTGATCAAGACCCCGCGATATACACTGTTGAGCAATGCAAGTCCTTATAATTTAATCATGTTGCTCCTAGATTTTTAAAGGCAAAGTATTGTTTTCAAATTCTATTATGCATGCTTACTTTCTAGTCATGTCACCTGTAGTACTTAGTCATAATTCCTACTTGTTGTATACACTCCTTGATGATTGATTGATGTTATGCCTTATCACCCTAAGGTTAAGAGGGTTAACCACTTGTAGGTTGGCATCTCATATCGATATGTTGCTTAGACTTGCTTTAGTGGGTAATTAGAATATAATACAAACATTGCCATTATTTATCTAGGATATTCTGTTAATATTGGTATGGTAACATGAGTTATCACTGGAAACAGAAAAATGTCTTAATGAACTAAAAATCGCTAAACCGACTTGTGTGAGGGGGTTGGCTGAGATTGATACGACGAGCACGTTGTGGATTTGTGGATGTCTTGCCCAATTCAATTAAGGACTAAACCAGGTGATGCTTACCCAAGCACCATCCATACTAGTCTGAATGAGTGGACCTAGCTTCTTATCTTGTTGAATTCTAGCAAGGATCCTGCAAGTTGTAGACGATAGGTTTTCTTTCAGCTGCGTAGTCGGGTTGTGGCTATTGGGGCTCTTGTAACCTGGGATACGGGTATACAAGACCTTCCCCTGCACAACGGTTGGGGCCCTGGGTCACTAGGGGTTTACCCAATCGGGCGGGACCTGCTAGAATCCAATTCGATAAGGGTTTTGTTATGATCATCTTAGTCCCATGTCTAAGGGTTTTGTTATGCTATCGGGCAGTTCAAGATGTACAAACTCATATCTCATATGTAAAGATGTACAAACTCTACAAAGTCAAATCTATTCAAATAGTCATATCCCCGGCCATAATCATTATGAATAGGGCCACTTTGGGTTAGACAAAAAGAATACTATGGTGGGATATGGTAAAACTTGGAGATAATAAAAACAAGAATACCATGGTGTAAGGCAAGATCATGTTTCAGTTTCCTCCAATATAAATTTAGGTACTAAGATAGAGGCAACTAAGAGTAGGGATGCACACAGAGCAGATAATTTCTATTTGTCCGACTGAAGGCTTGCGGAACGGATACGAAAAGGGTAGATGGGTATCTAGCACTATCCGTGTTCGACTCTGACTCCGAGGAAAAAATATGGAATAAGATACGAGATAAGTGATATCCGTCTGTATGTCAAGTGATATGAGAAAGTCTATTGTGACTTCACTTAGGAACAAGATAATATATAGGTAGATTACCACATCTAAACAGGCGAGAGTACTGAGTATTCTTCCTTCAATATCTCAGTAATTAGTCTCTTCATGTTCACTCTGATTGTACCATACTATCCAATATCCTGTGTAAAGAAGTGGATAATTTATGTCCGACCGACCATCCGAAAGAATATGGAACGGATATGGAATAAAGAAATGGATATCCGGTATTATCCGTATCCGACTCTAACTCCATCAGTAATTAGTCTCTTCATGTTCGCTCTGATTGTACCATACTGTCCAATATCCTGTGTAAAGAAGTGGATAATTTATGTCCGACCGACCATCCAAAAGAATATGGAACGGATATGGAACAGAGAAATGGATATCCGGTATTATCCGTGTCCGACTCTGACTCCAAGGAAAAAAAATATGGAATATGATACAGAATAAGTGATATTCGTCCGTATTCACTCCGATTGCACCCTTAGCTAAGAGCATATATAGCATAGTTGATTTGTTGCCTTCCTATCTCGAGTTGCTTATTTATATATATTAGTGTTGGAATTGATCATGAGAATTGTGCAGCGAAATGCCATTCGGATTTTCTTGGCTCATGCATTTGGCGAAGTAATGCTTCTAGCTGCCCTCTTTTTGAAACAGACTGGGAAATGGTATTAGTCAACATGGGCTTAACCAAGGTCCACCGTTCGGGTCCACGGGCCATTAGCCATAGCGAAATCTTGTACGTTATAGCACAAAAGATATTAAGCTACGATTAAAGTAGCATTTTAATACGACTAAAGATATCAAGCTACGATTAAAGCAGCATATTAATGCGAGCTCTTCAATCAGAAATCAACGCTCTACAGCAAAGCTGGCAACAAATTATACGTCTCACTGTTAGGACTGCAGTGCGTAAAAGATTTTCACCCTCATTCGACAGATGGACATGATCAGTTCACTTAAGCAGACTGTTCCCTGTAAGTTTTCTCGGGTTACGACGATGCATCTGAAAGGCAAATTTACTCTTGAACGGTAAATCTCCACTTTGCAGTTTGCAAACATTAGGGAAAAAAAACATCCGACAATATAGTTGCCAGTTAGACAGGGCAAATGCTGGTTGTATCTTGTGACAAGTCACAAGTTGATTTAATTTGTTGGGCTTAAAACGAAAGAATATGCAGGAGGATATACCCTGCAGAGAGGAATGGATCATCCACAGCAATGCTACGCGTGGACAATTCTTGGTATGAAAACACATATGGACCTCAAGAAATGTAGCTAGCTGATACAGCAAATTTGCACCTTTTTCTTTAGGACAAAAGAAAGTTGACCATCCTCCCACACAAGATAAACAAGAAAGTTGTTGGCTGGTACAACACAAAGGAAAAGCTAGGGAGAAATATTAGGGTCCCTATATTAGTGAAAGGAATGGACAAGTTCACAGTTGCAGGCAAAGCCTTATCGTAGTAGTGAATACTGATCTTCTTATACTAGAAGGAAGGCATCGTATTCTAATTAGTTGCATAAAAATAATCTATAGCTAGATATGCATTTATGTTTTTATCACATTATCATGCAAGCCAGGCCCAGCAAGCTAGCTGAACATCGCCGTGTTGGACCAACAATAGGTTAGGCCGGGCTAACTTTGTCAGTTTTATATTATAAAATCATTTTCATAGGAAATAATGAAGCTCGTTGTCATAGGAACATGCTCTTTTCTGAACGAAAGCAATGGCAATACATGTGTCATCAAAACATTTCTTTTTGACAAAAGCTGTACTAGTCTTGACAAGTCTAAAAAAGATGCAGGTGCATCCGGAGGATACCATGTGCACCTTAACCTCCCTACAAACCTTCACGGGAAAGAATCAAGTAGTACGCCCTGAGCATGCACGAAGGTGCAGTGTAGAAGGTTGGCATTAGATCGGATCTTAATACCATATTGTCAACGATCAATTTCTAGAGAGATAAAGTACACCAACAAAAGTACAGGTCTAAATCTTAAAATAAATAAAATGTACAAATCTAGAAGCTAATTTACTAGTGATTATGATCAAGGTTGTCAGAATCTCGATTTGTCATACGATCCTAAGATTTTACGATTCAAAATTAACTAAACCGATCCGATTCTATAGTAGAATCTTAATGTTCTTACGATTCTATCCAAATTTTTGTAGGATCATAACCAAAATTTTCATCCGATCCTATTCAATTCTGTCAATTTTATTGTTTTATTATAAATAGTTACTTGTATAATTCCTTTTAATTAAAAAATTTAACTTTTATCTCTTTATATTCACTATAATTATCATAAAATAACACATGATCTCACCTTTACTTTACAATTTGTAAAGAAAAGTTCAAAAGATATAATTTTAAAAATACAGTAGTGTTATAATACACTATAGAATTTTTAAAATATTTCTTTAGTAGGATCAGGTAAGATCTTAGATTCTACATTGATTCTACAATTATGATACAATAGTTAATATAATGTGGTATGCTAGAAATTTAGTAGGTCGTACAAACCAACCGCATCTTGTCAAGAATGCTAGTGTATGCTAATTTGGGTCATTCTATACGATGCTATTATTCTCACCAGCTATATATGCATGAGATGTAAATATTAAGTAAATAAAAAGGTACAAATAGAGTCTAGTTTTCTCGGACTTCAATTAATGCAGGACTAAATGATTCTAGCTGGTCTTCTGGCCACCTTGTTAGTTTGTTAATTTTCACCATTTATTTTTTGTTAGGAACTATAATAGTTCATAAATAATAAGCATAAGGTGAGGTCCATAGTTTGATCCAGAATATCGTAGCACATGCACAAACTTGCATTAAAAAAGTTTCCACATGTTAAAACTTTAAAATAAGATATGTAGTGGGGCCCTGTAAATGGGAAATGCATACCTTACGTACTAACTGAAACCTAAAAAATTTGACAAATTGATCAAAGTAGGTGCATGCATTTGTTCCTATTACAAAAAAGGGAGTTAAAAGATCAACAAAAAGGAACGACGAAATTGACATTGCTACCGATATGGATTTGTTCTTATTATGAACTCAGTAGTTGCAATAATCAATCCATGCATCTCATTAATCCTAGTATATCTCCTAATAATTCTCGATGACTCCGCTATTAGTATCATAATTGGCCACTTACAATGGGTGTTAAGGTTTTGATTATTGTGTTTAAGGTAGATGGCGTAAAACTATTGGCAAGACCAAACTCAAAAGTCAAGACATGGCATAAAAATTAGCAAACAAACAATTATAGAAAGTGGCAGATTTGGATGATAATGACATCTCGTAAAAATTAAGAAATATAGAATGAAGTAGTGACATTTATCATGTGGATCACTGGAGAATTTTATGTGTTGGCATGCTACTCGTGTTAACAATTAACAAGGACTGAGGGTAAGTTAAATGCACATAAACACCTCTGTATATTATATTGTAACATCCCACAAATTCCTATTTTAATTTAATATATATTTAAATCACCATTTCTGTATTTTTGTGAATTTAAAAAAAATCAGCATTTAATAAACTTTTTCCTATTTTTAGCTGCTGAAAATGAATTTTCAAAAGAATAAAACTTGATAAAAATGGAAATGTTTTATTTTACTTCTAAATAATCTGTAATACCTCTCCCAAAAAATTTCAAAATTTTTGAGCTTAGTTTGGTATTTTCCTGAGCCTAAATGCATTTTCTAGGATTAAATTAATTTGAAATAGTTTTAAAATTCGAAAATCCATCGAAGGTCAAATATGTTAGCCTCAACCCAGCCCGTTAATGCTTTGGCCCATTCTAGCCTGCACGCTGTCCCCTCCGAAGCCACCTTCTCTTTCCCATTTTCTCCATGCGGAGACGTATTTTCAAGAATACGCCATCTCTCTCATCTCTTCGTTGTAGTCGTTGACACGTGGGCCCGCTTGTCAGGTGTCATTGTACATCTCATGGTCACACCATGGGAGCGGCTCTAAGATACTGTAGCAGCTACATTATCTTGCTCGCGCCTACGAAAGCCGGCCCATTTGCACCACCTCGAGCGTCCTGCACATCGCCACATCTGTCTCCTCTATCACTTGTAGCCATTAGCGTGTGGGAGACACCAGAGACCACCTTATTTATGAGTTCTCCCATTCGACCATGACAAATCAACGAGCACAGTGCCCTCGTCTCGCTGTTTAAAGCCAAGCCAAGGTGGTCTTCTTCCTCTCTACTCCACATTGTCTGCATTTTGCCCATTTTCAACAAGCTTACTCCTCTAGTTCACCTGGAATACAGTTGTCTTCGGTGCGTGTGCTCCATCGTGCTTTGCCGAGGCCAACTTCATTTCTTGTGAGCTAACTCCTTGCCACTCACATAATCTTACATCATTTTTCCTCCTCTTTAGAACCCCTCATTCAATATTGCTTCTTATCCAACGTAGCATTGTATCCGCATCGTCTTCTTCATGGAGGGCTACTACTATCACCATTACACAGTTTTCTCTCTACTGAGCTTCGACCTTAGAGATGATCATTTCCTTCATCTCTAGCATCCTCTCAACCTTTATGCACACTTTGTTTCAACTCCCCATCATCGTAGACTCCAGCACCGTGAAGTCGATGTCACCACCTCTATTACAATCGTCGCATTTTATCAGTTCTCCATCCTATAAGTCTTAAGCCTTAGTGTGGTCATTTTCAACATCCCCTTGCCTCATTGAACCTCGATGTGTGCTTCATTTTAGCTCTACATCATTGTCGAGCTCTGCCACCATTGAAGCCATCATCGCCACTACTGTTCACCGTCATTCCGCTGTTCCAAACCTCCTCCGCCATCACCACCACACCGGCGTGTTCATGGTGAGCTCCTAATCAGAATGTGCTACTTAATTTGACTTAGAGTAGTAGCATTTGTTGTCACCATCGTAGCCATGCTTAGCGCAACTGCTCTTAGCCTACCATTCTTCCTGTTCCGGTGACCATAGGTCCCCGTGCTGCTGCCATTAGCATCGCAACCTTCCCAGGTAGCCATTCCATGTGCTCGTTGGGCTCCAACACTATTGCAGTCATGCCAACGAGCTAGCCCGAGTCAAAAGCGCAGCGCGGCGCTGTACATTGCACAATAATCCCAGGGATTAGATTATTTTATCACTAATGTTGTTGGTTAAGGTTAATTAGTCACTAATATGTGGGATTTAATTAATCAAGATTTTGATCTACACTGGTTTTTAAAACTTGAGTCACTGGCATGTGAACCCCACATGTGTTTTAGCCCGTTCATGAACTCGGTTCACCGTGGACATGGTCCCATCTTTTAATCTCATGCTGCAATAAAACTAGGTTTTCCTCTAGAAAGAAAAATAGAAAATAAAATTGATTTTTGCAGCCCTATTTGCACAGTATTTTCTCCTTTTCTTTTTGGATTTTCTCTCCTGACAAAACTTTGGAAGGCTCGTTCTCTCTCAAAAGAACTCTAATTTAATTGATCTTGTTTCTAATTTTTTCTAAAATCATGAGCTTTCATTCTACTAAAAGATCATGAATTTTGGTCTCTATTTGATTTTATTTGGTGTTTATTTGTCTTTTTTGGCTTTTTTGTTTAATACCGACATGTCAGAATCTCTTGAAGTCAATCCAAAGCAAGAATCAGTGTTCAACAAGCAAGGCAATCACCCTCCTTTGACTGTTTTGATCTAAATTTTCAGTGTTATGTATATTGTTTGCTCAAACTATTGTGCATGCTTATTTTGATTAAATGGCTACGTTATGTTTACTATTAAGTTATCACCATTTGTTACATTTATCCTAATTTGGAATTTTAATATTCTTATTGTTCTCACACTACAAATATTATCCACAGTTGTTAGTAATATTTGTGGAATTTTTTAGTTATATATGAGTCATATGCTTAGCCATACATAGTTTAATAATGGTTAAAATGGTGGGAATTGATATAACTCAATTTTGGACACTTGAGAAAAGGCTTTAGCTCAGTTTGAATAGAGGGGTTAGCTCTGCTATTTTGGCTAAAAATATGAAAATAAAATGGTTTTAGACTTGGGCGAGTGGTTTGTGGAGACGGTACAGTTTGCACAAGATCGTGGTTTGTGGTTGCCTCGCCCAGGTCATTAAGGATCAAGCTTTAGTGTTGTTCATCCAAGTACTATCATACAACCACATGTTCAAGTAATGGGACAAACTTGGCTGTCCGATTCTAGCATTGAACCGCATATGGTAGTTGATAGGTTTAATTGTTGGTCGTGCGAGCTTGGTAAACGTACTCCATGCTCAAAGGGGCTCTTACATTGCTTTGCAAGGCTCACCTACACAACGTATGTGCTCTCTTGTCAATGGTAAATGAATACCCATGCTTAAGGAATGCTTAAGGTTTCAACTCATCGGGCAGTTTAACATTAGAAAAAGATATTTGTGAAGGCATCATTATAACCTCTCAGTCGCACTCTATTATGTTGAGTGTGTGTAGCTATTATGAGCTGGTTATATCCTGTGGGTAAAATTATACATCCTTTGTGGAGTGAGATCTCAATCTATTTACATAGTTATGTCGCTGATCATAGATATCGCTTAGTAATACCACACTTGGTTAGATTTTCTAGTTTCAAGATGTTTTTGAAAAAGTTGTAAATAGTGGGAATCCACACTTGAAATATTTTGGTAAAGGATTACCAAGTATGTTAATGTTGTGGCAAAGAAAAGCCATATGATTCATATTCTTACATTATTATTTATTAGTCGCTATTTCATATTAATGTCAATTATCTTACAGATTGCTCTTTACAAATTACAAAGTCTATTGTAAATGAAAGTTCGTTTTATGTAAAATAAACTAGTTAGGATAGTCAGTCTTTTGATAAAGCTTGCATGTATTAATATCTTTGCTTAAAGTTTTGTAGAGTTCAATTTTGTACCCATAATTACTTGTTGAACACTATGAGAGCAAGAGAAAGAAGATCCTTTAGTTGGCTACTTTTATGCCGCAGAATTTGATGGTAAGGATGCCAAATACTGGGGCGTTAACCCAGTCGGTTGCCCGTGGGTCATGGCACACCATCATTGCCTTTTTGTCTTAATTTATCATTTATTTCTGCATCAAGCACTCTCTTTATGTGAACTATTTGCTAGTCAGTCTATTTTTGTAAAATTGGTTATGTAGGTCTATGTTAAACTGCTTAATTTATGTGTTTCTCTGTATTTATTTACTTATGTGTGGATGTGATGCAATGATATACTATGTGTATGCTAGCTATTGATCATGGGACTAGAATAGTAAACACACAGAATTCAAAACTAGATTTTCGGCTCCAACATATAGTGTAGTTAATATGTTTATGGATACAATTATATAAGTTTAATTTAAAATAGTTTCATAACAACAAAGTTCTTGGTTTCAAAGAAGAAGATGAAAAATCATTTTTGTTCTTAAAACACTTATCCTCTATAAATATGCATGGAAAACTAGACTTGTTGTTCTCTGGGTCCATCTCCATCATATGCTACTATCAATAATTAAGTTGGAAAATTGCCCCAGATTTCATCTTTCTAGAGCCAAAAAGACCTATGGATATTTGAAGAGCCACTTTGTTGAGGTCAGATGGGAACTCCCCTGCTTAACTTCTCATTTTTTTATGTTTGTTAATGAAAGACCAAATTTGGCAACAGAGGGGGGGGGGTGAATGATGCATTCTAATTTTCCCCCAAGTATTCAACACTCATCCACTCTAATAGCTACAAAGCTATGAAGATTGAAATGACAAACCAACACCAAACGAGCAAAACAAACCACTGAAAATTTGGAGAAAAATCAGGGAAATCAGAAGTACCTTTGTTATAACTGCGGTACTTCCAAAACTTGGAAGCATCTCAATTATAACTGCGGTACTTCCTTTCGTCGATGAACAGTGAAATCAGCCCAAGTTCAAAAATGAAACTTGATAGAACTTTTGATTCGTAAATCCAAATGATATGAAATTTTGCAAGGATCTTCTCTAGGTTATCAAGAACTTATTCCAATAAATGATCATGAAAAATATGGCAAAAAATGAGACCTTTTTTAGTTTGAAAAGAAGGGTGCACCAAAACTGAGCCAAAACCAAAATCGGTGGATACACTTGCTCAGGAGTGGACGATGGCCAAGATGACTTTAGATTGGACCATCAATGATGATGTTCCTTGTTTAGCATTAACCTCCACATCTGGCGTATTCATAGCCATGATGTGCTCATCGGCAAAAACAACGAATCTGATCTTAACCTTTCTCTAAATCACATAGCCTTAAGCCTGTATGTAAGACTGCATCATACTCTTCCAAAAGGGATAGTCAACCCTATCGAAGAGAGGCGGCATGGTAAAATACTTGTCTGCTACCATGGCTCTAAAGACTAGTTAAGATCTATGAGAATAGCTAATCGAGCTCTGATACCAATTGAAAGATCGAATATAGAAACAGAGGGGGGCGAATGGTGCTTTCTAATTTTCTCCTAAGTATTCAACACTCCTTCACTCCAATAATTACAAAGCTATGAAGATTGAAATGAGAAACCAACAGCAAACAAGCACAACAAACCTCTGAAAATTTGGAGAAAAATTAGGAAAATCAGAAGTACCTTCGTTATAACTACAGTGCTTCCAAAAATTAGAACTACCTCAATTATAACTGTGGTACTTCCTTTCGTCGATGAATAGTGAAATCAGCCCAAGTTCAAAAATAAAAATTGATAGAACTTTTGATTCGTAAATCCAAATGATATAAAATTTTGTAGGGATCTTCTTTAGGTTATTAAGAACCTATTCCAACAAAGAATCATGAAAAACATGGCCAAAGATAAGACCTTTTACAGTTTGAAAGAAAGGTGCATCAAAACCGAGCCAAAACCAAAATCGGTGAATACAACTTGCTCATGGGTGGACGATGGCCAAGATAGATTTAGATATATTCCCACATGTCCCAGCAAGGAACATCACGAAATAAATCACATAAAAGCTCTCGGATAAAGAATTCACACTTTAATGCTAAATCAAACAAAAATGAGTTTTGTCGTGAATCTTGCTATCAAAGTGCATAGATAGGTGGAGATGTATTCCCAAGGATTATCTCCATGTATTACACGTCCTTGGCACAACAAGATCATAAAAAGGAAAGAGGAGAGATCAAATCCAACCAAGTCAAGCATATCAATAAAAAATAATAGGGACTCAAGAGTTGTACAAAGATCGATGTATTACTTATTTAAGAAAGTAGGTTTACAGCCACTCTACCTGGGACGACAAAGAGTACTCAAGGTACTCACTCTCAAACCTAACCCTAGAGAAGAGAGCACAAGAGATGGGTTAGATGGTTAACCTCATATGTCTCCACCCTAACCCCCTTTTATAGATGGGCAACCAGCCACCTATTTACCTTTGTGGATACTATCCACTATTACAATCTTCCAAAATGGTACTTTCGCACGCTGAGTCTCACCAGGAGCTCTCTATAAAAATATACTACAACTCAACTTGGTACTTTCGTCAAAAGGTGCTACTGCACTTATGCCTGCGGTACTTCCGATTTTCTTGACACTTCCAAAAAATAGTCCAAATCAAATGCAATCTTTGCAAAACCAATTGACCACTCCACAACATTGCAATGGTTCATCACAACAGTATCATGGACCTTCTTACCTTAGTGGATACTATCTACTATTACAATAGGAAAACCCCGTTAATCCCACACACACTTGTTTTACTCACATAAGTTCACTTATGTACGGTTTTCAAAGTGCATAAGTATGCATCCGCTAAATCCTTAGGCTTGATCCGCCTTGATCAAACTAGCTCCACCTTGACCTAAACTGTTCTCCAACGCATCGCTCATATACCGCGGTTTTGATCCAAGATGGTTTTTAGTATTTTGGTCAAACTACTAAAATACCCTTCGTCGACCTGGTCATCATCAACCACTGCAAGCAATTGCCATGCTTGCCACGTATAGGTGCACCACTAGCTTACCATGTGCTACCAAGTCTCTTCCGTCCCGGTTTCACTGAACCATAGCTCACTTAGCCCGTGCAGGCCATATGGCACCATCTCGTTGTTCGAACTCGCTTTCAATATTTTTCGCCTTTCTCATGCTATGTTTGAGCTCACCGTCTCACCCGATATCCTCAATCATTCTGGGCCTCAACTTCTCCATGAGCCTAGCCCCGATCCTTGCCATTGACCACAGTTAACTCCAAGCGACCCTGCACATCCAAAGACAAATAAATCATTTGCAGGCACAAGTTCTTCAGAACTTGACCTACATTAGCCAAGACATGCATCATATAATCTTAATCCAATAACCCAGGTCATCTAAATTCGATCCACGACTCAATTCTCCAAACCCCTATTTTCTGGGAGGATCGGAAGCACCGCGCCTAACACGCCGGTACTTCCGCACTGCTGTACTACCGCCTTCTAAAATAGTACTTGCACACACTGAAAGGCTCACATGGAACTCTCTGAAAAATACGTACTATAACTCAGTTCAGTACTTCCGCCAAACGGTACTACTGCACTTATGCCTACGGTACTTCCGATTTTCCTGACACTTCTAGAAAACAATCCAAATCAAATATAATCTTTGCAAAACCAATTAACCACTTCACAAACATTACAATAGTTTATCACAATAGTATCATGGACATTCTTATAGGGTCTTTCAGTTAATAGTTTCCTTTTTGGCATGCATATCCTCATAGATGTTGATCATTGTATGAACTCCCCCAGCTACGACCTCGAGACATTGCACCAAGATTTCACAAAGTATTATTCTTTTTTTCCATGCATATCCTTATTAGATGTCGAGCAAGCAAGATAATCTTTTATAATATGTCGTTGCTGACATGGCTTTCTCTTTATCTGAACCGCACACGTTAGCAATGACAGGTGGAACTCAGATAAAATTCTTTGAGGTAATATTCATACGGAGATATGCTAACTCCATAGGTTATAAACTCTAGCTCCACCATTGCATATAGGGGTGGAAATAGATCGGATACGATCGGATAGTCTTAAATACGAATACGAATCCATATTATTAAAACGAATACGAATACGAATTCGAATATTCTCAAATACGGATACGAATATTCTCGAATACGGATTTTCTCGGATACGAATGTCGGATAAAACGGATTCCTAGCGGTTTTGTCGATTTTTCACCGGTTTTTGACCGGTTACCGGTTTTAAACCGCCTAAATTCAAATTTTGAATCACAAAATTCATACGGATTTTTCATGGGTTTTAGAAACGAATCGAATACGAATACGGATATGAATATTCTCGAATACGAATGCGAATACGAATATTCTCAAATACGGATACGAATATTCTCGAATACGAATATGAACATTTTCGAATACGGATTTTGCTTACCACATTTACGTTTTCTCGGATACGAATATCGGATAAAATAAATTATCCGTTACCGTTTTCACCCCTAACTGCATATCAGAAAAATAGATGAAATGGTTATCTCGCTACTCTTATCATGTTGCTCCGAGCATTATGATTATTAAGTATCCAACAGTACATACGTTGTCAAATTAGGTCGGGTCCTGTGCACATTTCGCTATCATGGGACCTTTTGAGGTAACTTTTTGCCTATTTTTCCCCCTTCTGCATACGATTTGTAGATGCCGATGAAATCTGTAGATCTGTTGGTTAGCCCAATCCATGTGTAGAGGAGTTTGAAAAATGTTATCACGGCACATGTGATTGGTTTTTATCTCTTAACTTATAATGGACAAGATAGAGACTACCATACCGTGCCTGCACTAGTAGTAATAAAGAACTTTTGTTTCTTCTTCTAATGCGACTTGACTTAACATCAAGCCGCCACAAAGTTTATAAGTACAGTGTAATAAACAACTATAGTTCTATCAACTATACTCAACACCAAGTACCGTGGAGAGGATCTGGATAAAATATTCATTAGCCACTAACAAGTGGAGTACTAATTTAGATACAAACCTAGAGTTTACAGTATCATTACTATGGTAAGAAAATTTGTTTTTCGCTTGTTTACTCACACCCCTTCATGCTTAGCCTTCTGTTCTTTCTTCGAAGTAAATTTTAGAAAAAAAATCAGGTTTTTTTCCCAAGGAAATTTTAGAAACCCTCGGTTTTATGGCTGAAATCCCCTGCTTTTTTTCTTTGCGAGGATGCCACTATACACCAGTTTATATGAAATTCAATTATTTTATTACTCACAATGTGTAGTCCATATAAAACATACCAGCATATGAGAATCCTCAAGGTAATTACTGAAATGCTAAGATTGATTGGCGACAACCACTATTGATGCTAACCTCCTTATTTTAAAATGTTTTGTACCATAACCACACATAATTAAATCATGACTTTTCTACATGAACCTTGGAACATAACTTATAAATTTTACAGCAAAATGCTCACAATCCTTTTTTTTTGCAACCCGGTGGTGCTCATTTGGGCTTTTTTTTGTGGCTTATGGCTGAAAAGCACTATAGCTGGCTGAAAAAAACACTGTAGCTGACAGAGACTTATTTAGCATAATTAAATTAAAAAAATATATGTTATCCCATTACATATAATACAAACAAATACGGGAAAAAAAGAACCGACAAAAAAACTCAACAAAAAATTAAAAGTTTAGAAAAGACGAAATTTATGAATTGTAAAAAATAAGTCGAAAGCTAAAAGCTGAAACTAAAACCATCACAGCGTACAAGACTTCTCTAACCTTAGAACACAATCCTACCTTGATATGTCCCCACTCATGGTACAGTACAAGTGTCTGGTCCATGTCTCTATTTAGTATGATGGTAGAGACGTCATTGTCGACGGAGCTGTAGCTGATGGTGAGAACAGCACATTTTTGTACTGCTTGAGTTGTGTTTCATGCTGTCAATGCGCCAAAGAGGCAAACAAACAAGTGGTGGTTTCGTCTTGGTCCGAACCGAGGTTGGGCGCCCTGTGCTTGAGTGGAAATGAATGCTCCGCTTTTTGGTATTTTTGTGGGTCCCGAGATAAAACGGCCGCGCATGCCGACGGGCCTGTTTTGCACTGGTTGCATGCGTCACCTTTCATGCGTGGCTGGCTTGTTTAGTGAATGGGTGGGTTCTTTTAGACTAATAACTGATCGTTTATGGTTTAAATATTTGAATTTTATTTATTTATAAGAGGTAGTACGTAGAGAAAAATAGTCCTATATGATTTTGACCAATACAACTAAACTTAGTATACTTTTTACTATAATTTTTCTATTGACCACGTATTGAAAAAAAATACACTGTTTAAAAGCTAGATACTGTAGATAAATAAGCTGAAAGAAACCAGCCAAATCTGCAGTTTGAATTTCAAGAAAATTTCTAACCGGTTACTGCCACGTCGTGTTCCCAAATATAAGTTGTTCTAGCCTTCTGTCTTTTAACTGAAGTCGTTTGATGTTTTCTTCAGAAATTTACATGAACTTTCCATTTCTACATGCCTATAATTTACTTCCCTCTAATATTTTTTTCAGTTTGTCCAATCAAACAATGCCACACTTACTTGAAAATAAAATAATAAATACGAAACTTTTTACTATCCTTTATCTTGATCATCCAATTTTCAATGGAACATTTACGTGTTTCAGTGGTGCATTCCTAACTAAAAATGATACGATCATCCTAATCTAATTCTAGGTCTTAGTACAATATATTATAATATGAAAAGAACAAAATTAACTCGGCAAAGTCAAGAACAAAATCTAGATCTCAGAAATAAACAAAGTTAGCAGAAGTACAATTACAAACCTGTCAGTAATCCCCTCACTAATTGGGAAGCTTGGATCCCAACGAGCCTAAAACCAAAAAAGGACTAGCAACTAATAATCTAAGAGGGCAACAATAGCACCAGGACCAGGGGCGGCTAGCTAGAGCTGAGAGTTGGGCCGTGTTTTTATGGGCCAGCCCGAAGCACGGCCGACCCAGCACGACCCAAGCACAGTCCATCCCGACACGTGGCGGGTCGTGTCGACACGGCACGAACAGTGGGCCGAGTCGGGCCTGAAAAGCTAGCCCATTGGGCGGCACGGCGAATCATGCCGTGCTCGAGCCGGCACAGCACGGGGAGCACGGCGGGCACAGGTGGCATGGCGGGCACACCGGCGCCAACAGCCGGGCCACCTCGACCACCACCTCGCCTCCCCCCTCCCATTGACATCCCATATCATCATCCTCAGATTCCCCATAACAACCCATCAGGCCATTACAGAGCAGAGAGAGGGAGTAAAGGGGAAGGACGTATACCGATCACCATAGTCTGGACGAGTGGACGACGGTCGCAGGAGGAGGAGTGGGGTAGCCGGAGCCAAGGGCGGCATCCTGCGTGAAGACTCCCGGCGACGGTGGCTCAAAGAGTGAGCCATCGATGACGAACTCGTCGTCGGTGCCCCAGTCGCCGCCTGGGCATCCGCCGCTAGTGGGCTCGCTCTCGGCGTAGTCGAGGTCGCGGTCACCGTCGCTTAGAGCAACTGGGAGTCTGTGTGCAGCCACGGCATCGAGTCCTGGTCCGCCGACCCAAACCGATCGGAGTACGTCGGGGAAGGAAGGAGGGGGTGCCAGGTGAGAAGGGAGGCGGCCGGGGGAGGTCGTGGGAGGAGGCGGCGGTTGGGGGAGGAGGGGCGGCTAGGGGAGGAGGGGCGGCGGGTGAGGAGGGAGGCGACCGGGAGAGGAGGGGCGGCGAGGGAGGAGGGGGGAGGAGAGCTAGGGAGATCGAGGGTCGGCGGGGGAGGAGGGGGCGGCGGGGGAGGAGGGGGAGGAGGGGAGCCGAAGGGGAGATCGGGGGGAGGCCCCAGAGATCGGGGGAGGAAGGAGGCAAAGTGGCGGATGAAACACACGAACGCCGTAGCGTGGCATGAGTAGAGCTCATCAGTCGGCGCACACGGCTATACCGACAACACAAACGAAGCTCAGTCGCAAAGCGTATAAGATCTCAGCGATCGGATCTCGGTGGTGGAGCTTAGCAATGGAGTGAGTGGAAATACGTGTAATATTTTAATTTTATATTTTACAAAAAGATAAATATTATAAATAATTAGTGACAGCAGACAACAAATTATACTTTGAATATATATATATATATATATATATATATATCGGTTACATGAACGACTTACAGTTGGACCTGATGAAGAATAGTAAGCAGCATAGGCTTGATACGGTTCAGAATATAGATGAAGCAACGAAACGAGTGGTCGCGCAGATATGCATTGCCCAAAAATCGTATTAGCGCTCAGAGATACCGCTCCCCTCCTTCATAGTGCACGCCGATAAGAAAAGTCGACGAAGTTCAGGCAGCGTAACATAATAGTACAGGTTTGTGGGAGGAAGAAAAAAAAATGAAAGAGGCAATGATTTGGGACTATATGCTCTAGACGTCTCTAGGCACGCACACACACATATTTTTAACTGACGTGATTAACTAGCCATTTATCCACTGGTAACTACCTGTCATCAATACCTAATAAAGCCTTAAATTCAAACATTTGAATTTCATTTTAATAGAAAGAGAGAGAGAGATGCACGATTCAGCAAAAATAATGTGGACTTGGTATGCCAAGTGATGCACCACGTCACGGTACGGTCACACATCGCAAATCATCTGATTTACCACACAAAAATACGTGAATACGCGTGCATGTGCGTGCGTGTGTGTTTAGCCAAAACCCTTTCATGCCATGTGTCTCAAGCTTTTATGGAATGACAAGAATCCCACCTTATAAGTTGGTCTCCTCCACCTTACCTTAACAATATAGTACTAAACTATGCTAGCTTTGAAATTATAGAAAATGGGTCTCACACTCACATGGCCTAATTTCTAATAATTCCCCACCAATTCCAAAGCAAGTAGGAAAAAGATGTCAATGATATTGTGCTGAACTACTGTTAATATACTAATCTTTTAGTGTAAATCCTATACAAGTTAAACTTGCATATAAAATAACAAGATTAATCTTTTCACAGTTGATGAATAGACTATGCCTTGAATTCACAACTTTTTGTGATCAGACTTTCTTTGAAATATCAACTGATACTAAGCTGCCAACGAACCATGCCTAAATTGAGAGTTATATGGTCATTCTCCCTTATTTGCTCATGAGCTTTCTAGAGAATGCCCTGTTCTCGTAAACTATGATCACACAATTAGGCTTAAGTAGGTGTATTCTTTATAAGTATTCTACAGGCTAATACATTTTCCTTATTTGGACAACAAAATACATTAAGATTTTATGCCAACCTTCCATACAATCAAAAGTGCCTTGTCTATTAGGACACGGGTGCAATGAATATATACTCTTTTATTACAACATCAACTTGTTTTTCATATTGCCTAAGTCATGAGATCTCTGATCAAGAAGGTATTTGTTACCATTCTTGTGTAACTCAAATGAGTTTCATATCCATGTCCATAGATGAAATGGAAATCGCCTTCCGTGCTAGCCCTTTTGTAGAAGGGTCTACTAGATTTTTCTCCATACAAATATAATTCATAACAATCACTTCGAAGTTTTCTCAATTTTCCGACAAATTTAAGCCTTCGCTTCACATGTTCGGAGGACTTCATATTATCTTTAGTACTCATAACTTTAGCCATACCATTTGATTATCGCAGTACATCAGCATTATTGATATTGGTTTCTCAACCAATGGCAAGTTCAACAAAAGCCCTCTCAGCTATTTAGCCTCAATAGTGACTGTGTCAAGTGCTACAATTTTTGCTTCTGTGGTTGACCTCGTCAATATGGTATGTTTGCAAGACCTCAATGAAACTGCAGCACTAACTAAAGTAAACATATAGCCACTTATAGCTTTGATATCATCCGCATCAAAGATCCATTTAGAATCACTGTATCCTTCTAATATAGCAGGGTGTCTAGTATAATGAATTTCAAAAGATGTTGTGCTTATGAAGTAATGCAATACTCTCTCAAGTGCGTCCTGGTGATCATCTCCTAGAGTAGATGTAAAACAATTTAATTTGCTCACATCAAATGAAATGTCAAATCTTGTGGCCACAGCTGATCTTCTCAACTGATCTTTTTCTAGCCCTTGATTCTTCCACAGCTTAATGCTTACATCATAAAGCGTTAGAGAAATTTTACAATTCTCGTAGCCAAAACAACTCAAGATTTTCTCTAGGACGATGAGTGGACTCCTAAGTCCCAATAGCCATGATAGAGTCTATCTCGCTACGGGCTGTCTCTTTCCAATACTCAGCATCAAAAGATACATAAAGCCTCTGAAAGAGTCTTTGGCATAATATCCACGAGGTATACAATAAATTCATCACCAAAGATTTTCTTAACCCTTTGTCTCTTGCTCCTATAAGGAGCCTCTGCGACTAGATTGTTATCCTCCTTAGAGATATCACATATTGGTTCAAAAATGGTGGGAAGTTCAGAAGTTTGATTATTTTCACTTTTAATATTTTTAATTTAAATATTCTCAGTTCATGAAGTATTTCCTGCAGCTCTCATAGGATAAATATATTCAAAGAACGAAGCATCCTTAGACTCCATTATTGTCTTAGCAACAATCTTAGGAGTTTCTGATTTAACTTCTAAAAATTTGTAGGCAGTGCTATTATGAGTATATCCTAGAAAAGCACAATCGACTATTTTAGGTCTAAGCTTTCTCTTTTTTGCAATGGTATATTGATTTTCTAGAAAATTGACATTAGATTTTCTCTCAATCCATCCCTCATATTGAGGAATCTCACTCTTTTTAGTGATTACCTTGTATAGGACAAAGTTGTTGTCAATGTAGCTTTCCCCACCATGCCTTAGGCATACCAACACTCTAATATGGCATTAACCAAATATGTTAGTATCCGGTTTTTCCTCTCAGCTACCCCCATTTGATTGGGGTGAGTATGGTGATGTAAATTCATGGATTATTCCATGCTTAGAACATAATTAGAAAAATTCATAAGAGATGTACTCTTCTACTTGATCAAACCTTAGTATTTCAAAATATATGTAGAAATAGAATTCAAACAGAGTCGATCAGTTAGATGAACAACTTATAGTTGGGCCTGATGAAGAACAGTAAGCAATATAGGCTCGATATGATGCAGAATATAGATGAAGCAGCGAAGCAAGCAGTCGCGTAGATGCGCTGCCCAAAAACCTTATTGACGCCCTGTGCAGGTCTTCATGGCACGAATGGCTCAGAGATACTGCTCCCCTCCTTCACAGTGCATGCTAGGAAAAAGAGTCGATGAGGTTTAGGCGATGCAACAAAACAACATAAGTTTGCAGGTGGAAGCAAAAGAAATGGAAGTGGTTTGTAGACTGTTAACTAACGTGATTAACCAGCCATTTACCTATTGGTAATTGCATATCATCAATATCCAATAAAAGCTCAAATTCAAACATTTGAATCTCATTCAAACAGAAAAAGAGAGATGCACGATTCAACAAAAATAAGATGGATTTTTCTATCAAGTAACACGCCACGTCAGGGTGCAATCGCAAGTTATAAGTCATACAATTTACCACGCAAAAAACACAAATACGCATGCGTGTGTGTTTAGCCAAAACCCTCTCATGCCATATGTCTTAAGCTTTTAGAGATTGGCAAGAATCCCACCTAATAATTGATCTCCTCCACCTTACTTTAACAATATAATAATAAACCATGCTAGCTTTGGAATTATAAGAAATATGCATCACACTCATATGAGCCTAATTTCTAACATGGAGCACATGCATTCTAGCAACAAAGCTTGTTGCTCGGCGTGGCAGCTGTGTCCCATTGCTTGGTATCGCATTTGGATCCAATTGCCTAGTTTGACATACGGCCTCGTATCACTGCATGTTGTTGGTCTCCTGTGGATCTCATCGGCAAGTACAAGGAGGGGGCCAGATTTATAAAAACGGATGTTCAGAGATTAAATTTTTAAAAAATAGATATAATACTATTTGTATGAACAATTCTGTATTATTTGTCGCCTGTGGATCTCATCGGTGCGGATCAGGTAACCATAGTAACATTTAAAAACTGGCTCATTTGAGAGGGCAAAAGAGTCCTCTGCACTTGATCAACGGGCTATGACGTTATTACGATCGTTTTTCCCAAATAAAATTTCAAATCTAGTGGCATAACACCATTTAGAATAACAGCAATAAGAAAACTCAAAAGTCCAAAATAGTGAGTAGCATAGATCCAATTTTCTAGTTCTAGTACTCCATTTTTCGGCCTCTCTTTTGATTCAGAAATTCAACAGCAAGAAATTTTCTCAATTAGAATTTTCAATTCAAATGCCAATTCCAAATCCAATTTGTGAGCTCCTCACCTACCCGTGTCTTGAGGCCTGAGCCTTCAGCGGTCCAGCCATATGCTCGTCTGCAACTTCTTTATGGCCTTGCATACCTCTCTATCTCTCTCCACCGTAAATCATTTCACCTCACTCTCTTCTGTCTGGATTGCTGCGCTTTTGCCAATTGGAGGCCGGCCCACCTCGGTGCATGTGCTGTGGGTGGCGACTGTGGCATCAAAACCTGATCTTGGCGAGGTTTTGGGGGTGAAAGATTGGGTTTTTGGTTGGGTTTTCTTGGTTCTTGGAACCACTCTTTCTTGGTTCTAGGAATCATTTTTTGGTTCATCTCTCTGGTGTGAAGTGTTTGGAATTGGTTGGAGCGACGACTGCTAGCTCGGCAGCCCCAAATCTTCGGTTTTTGGCTCTGATTTGGAGATTTGTGGCTGCGATTCTTGGTTCTTGGCTCTTGGACCGAAGCTCCCATTTTTGGTTCTTGTCGGGATTAAAGAGGAAGGAGTTCGTTCGTGGCGAGAAGCTTTCTGCGGAGATTTGAAGTGGCATTCTGATTTGGCGAGAAATTTGTGCACCTATTCTTGATTGTTCTTCAAAGATTACCTTTGCGTAGACCAAGGTGACGACGGTCTTGATGGTAGATGTGAGGATTTGAGGTGGAATTGCGAGTGAGATCAAAGAGCTGTACTTGATCCTGGTTTTGGTAGCTCAACATCTGGAGTTGTATTTAGGAAGTAGAAAGGTTCCATTTTTGGTTCATGCAAAGGTCGCTTTCGGCCCTTGGAGAGTTCCCTGGTGTGAGGTCTTGAGGTGGGATTGTGATCGAGAGGTTGAAGGAGCCTAATGGCGTCGATATCGGACAGCGAGACGACGAACCATGGGAGCATGTGGGAGTTGGACCAGAACCTTGATCAGCCCATGGATGAGGAGGCTAGCCGGTTGAAGAACATGTACAGAGAAAAGGTCTGGACATTGATCCTTTCATGTTAAATTTATAATTCTATTTTTTCTGTAAAATTCTGCTTTCCTGTGTAGCTGTCTCTGCATGCATCTGAAACAAACATGAGTGCTTCTTTGATATCAATGATACAGTGTATATTGATAATTTCTGGGACCATATTGATGTAAAGAGGATCAGGAACCATATGGCCGGTGTGCTGTTATTGTTGGTTTCCAAATGCAGGAACTATATTTTGATTTTACTGCATGCTCCATTCATTTCACCTTAAACTACTAGTACAACTGTTGGTGTAAAAATTTATATGCTCCCTACATAATACATATCTAGACTGTTTCTTTACCATGTTCTTAGCTCAAATCAAACTAAAATGTGTCTTATTTTCTTCATGCAGAAGTTTTCATCAGTTTTGTTACTACGGCTTGCATTTCAGAGCCTTGGTGTAGTCTTTGGTGACTTAGGTACATCGCCATTGTATGTTTTCTACAATATCTTTCCACATGGGGTTGATGATGATGAGGATGTTATTGGAGCTCTTTCCTTGATTATTTACACCCTCACTCTCATTCCTCTGATGAAGTATGTTTTTGTTGTCTTACGGGCAAATGATAATGGTCAAGGTGAGATATCACATTCTTGGAAATATTACCCTGTTTGCTATTTTTTATGATTTGTTCGGTGTTTGCAAGAAATATGAATGCAATTGTCAAAAAAGATTGTGCTTAAGCATTTGCAATGTAGTAGGAGTTTAGTATGGGCAAATGCAAAGATTCTGCAATTTTACCATTTGGTTGGTTGGCACTGGCAGAATCTCATAACACAACATTGTTCTAGTGATGGAATTTCTATCAACAGGATTTAAATATGAGATGCCAGAGTGATTCCTAGACAACACTCTACTAATCATGAATATCTGTAGAAGGTCAAGTCCTGACTCCTGAGTTTGTTTAACTTTGTGCTCAGACAACAATTAGTTACCCTTCTCCTTCACTTGCATAGTTTGTTTGCACAATTTTCAGCTGACAACTTATTAATTTTTATTCACAGGTGGCACATTTGCTCTTTATTCTCTACTTTGCCGGCATGCAAAGGTCAGCACTATACCCAACCAACATAAGACAGATGAAGAATTAACAACATATAGCCGACAAACTTATGAGGAGAATTCACTTGCAGCGAAAGTAAAGAGATGGCTAGAGGGACATGCATATAAAAAGAACTGTCTTCTTATTCTCGTTCTCATTGGTACCTGTACCGCCATTGGAGATGGGATCCTTACTCCAGCTATATCAGGTATTCAGCATCATAGTTTTCTTAGTTAATCCAATGGGACTTGGATCGTAATTTGTATGCTTTTGTGTTCTACAGTTCTCTCTGCATCAGGCGGAATAAGAGTTCAGAATCAGAAGATGAGTACAGGTAATTCTGCCCTTTTGTATGGTTATCTTGATGTTGGTGTTGTCAACTCTGGTAAAATCTTGAATGGATTTAATATGGTGGAGCTAGTATACAAGAAACACGAGCTTGACCACAACAAAGGAAAGAAATCAGTGTGAGTCATATATATAAAATAGTGCATATGGAAACATTGCGATCTTGCGTAGCTGGGCTGCACTGGTTATTTTCCATGTGATCTAATGAGTAAAGCACCATTCTTGATGTATGTGGTTCTGGTATTGTTGTAAAATCATTTTGATATTTGGTGCTTCCATATCTGGCAGATGTGGTTGTTGTTGTTGCGGTGATCATATTAATTGGCTTATTCAGCATGCAACACTACGGTACAGATAAAGTTGGATGGCTCTTTGCACCTGTAGTGCTCCTTTGGTTTATTCTAATTGGGAGTGTTGGGGCACTGAATATACACAAGTATAACAGTTCAGTTCTAAAAGCATATAATCCAGTCTATATCTACCGGTTTTTCCAACGAGGGAAATCTAAGATCTGGACCTCTCTTGGAGGAATCATGCTTAGCATCACAGGTTAGTATCAATTCTCAAGTACCTTCCATTGATTAATCACATTATGCATTGATTATAAGATGCAGCAGAATTACCTATATGACTTTTCTCTTCAGGGACTGAGGCATTATTTGCTGATCTATGTCATTTCCCTGTATTGGCCATCCAGGTAATAACCACCTTCAATAAAGAAATCACGATTTATATATTGCTTCGATAAAGTAATAATGTCTATGTGCAGATTGCTTTCACGTTGGTGGTGTTCCCTTGCCTTCTCCTGGCGTATACTGGGCAGGCCGCTTATATTATTTGCCACAAGGACCATGTAGTTGACGCCTTCTATCGGTCCATTCCAGGTCCCTCTGAACTCTAACAAATTTGACCTCTCTTACGTCAATAAAAAAAACCAATGCACCATGTCTACTATGTGCAAATTGGCATTGTGCATATCCCACCATTGTTTCTGTTTACTAGTGCTTTATGCACTATGTTGTACTCATGGTGAGATGTTTGATCACTGCAGATGCCATATACTGGCCAGCCTTCATCATCGCAACTCTTGCAGCAATAGTTGCCAGTCAAGCCACTATATCCGCTACCTACTCAATTATAAAGCAGGCTCTTGCACTGGGCTGTTTCCCCCGTGTCAATGTTGTCCACACATCAAAGAAATTTCTCGGGCAGATTTATATCCCTGACATCAACTGGGTACTTATGATTCTTTGCATCGCTGTAACTGCTGGATTCAAGAACCAAATCCAGATAGGAAATGCATATGGTGAGCTTTACTTTTTACAACTTCCTTGCATCTTGAACATGTAATTAAATAGGGAGAACTTGGTTGTGTTTTCCTTCAACGATTTCGTTTAAATTTGAAAAATTAATCAATTTACCATGTTACTACTAAATAGAGGATAGCTAGGATACCCTGTTTTTCATTTCAATGCTGAACACAGTCGGCATTTGGTTATCACTATGTATGAACTTTGTGACATAAGATGCATCCAATGCATTGCCAATTAGAGATTCTAGAGGACTGGAACAGAACGACTCACGTGACAACTAACAGCTGGAGAATCTGTAAATACTAAATGGACTCTGTTACCATGTTTTGAGATGTTTCAGGTTGTAAATGAGGTTACCTTTCTGAAAAGTGAAGTGAGTCAGCATCATCAAATGGGCAGCATTACGTTACGAAAACAAAAAAACTGAAATTGTTTAGGACACGCAGTTAATAATTAGCTAAGATTTTCCAAACAATTGCAACTGAACCTTCATGATGCACTCTGGCACTCTGCATTCCATAGACGACACCCTGCTTATTTGCATGTGATGTTATATGAACAGGCACTGCAGTGGTGATAGTTATGCTGGTAACAACATTCCTCATGGTCCCAATAATGCTTCTGGTATGGAAGAGCCACTGGATCCTTGTTGTCACCTTTATTGTGCTCTCATTGATGGTGGAACTCCCATACTTCACAGCATGCATCAATAAGGTGGACGAAGGTGGTTGGGTCCCACTTGTCGTCGCAATCACCTTCTTCATCATCATGTATGTGTGGCATTTCTGTACCGTGAAGCGGTATGAATTTGAGATGCACAGCAAGGTCTCTATGGCCTGGATTCTAGGACTCGGCCCGAGCCTCGGCCTTGTTAGGGTCCCTGGGATAGGCTTCGTGTACACCGAGTTGGCAAGTGGGGTTCCACATATCTTCTCCCATTTCATCACCAACCTCCCTGCCATCCACTCGGTTGTCGTGTTCGTGTGTATCAAGTACCTTCCAGTATATACTGTGCCAGTGGAAGAACGGTTTGTCATGAAGAGGATTGGGCCAAAGAACTTCCACATGTTCCGTTGTGTCGCAAGGTACGGGTACAAGGACATCCAGAAGAAAGATGATGACTTCGAGAAGATGCTTCTTGACAGACTCTGGATTTTCGTCAGACTGGAGAGCATGATGGATGGCTATTCTGACTCCGAGAAGTTCACCATGATGGAGGAGAAGACTGAGAGATCTACCAATGCGCTGCTGATGACTGAAAAGGCTGGGAGCAACACAATGTGCTCCACTGGTGACCTGAGCTACTCATCACAGGATTCCATTGTGCCGGCCAAGTCACCCCTAAGGGGGAACAGCCTGACAAGGTACTCAAGTCAGACATTCGGCAATGAACTGGAGTTCCTGAACCAGTGCAAGGATGCCGGCGTGGTGCACATTCTCGGCAATACCATGGTTCGCGCGCGCAGAGATTCAGGGATGGTCAAGAAGGTTGTTGTGGATTGTGTGTATGCCTTCCTCAGGAAGGTCTGCAGAGAGGACAGTGTCGTATTCAATGTTCCTCATGAAAGCCTTCTCAATGTAGGCCAGATATACTATATATGAATAGTTTTTTGTTCTGTGGTTCTGATTCAAAGTGAACAGCACTGACCTATTGCACTACTCAGGGCAGACGAACATTGTAAATTATCAGTTCTAGAGTAAGCTTCATTCATCATTCTGGCTCTTCTCAGGAGCATTGATGTTGCAGATGGCATATTCTCCATGATCTTGTCCTGTAAAAAGAAAAAAGAAGTGTTGCACAATCCAAATTCTTGTTTACCACCAGATGGGAGGTAAATGGTGTTGCTTGACAGGATACCAACCATAGCAGCTGCAAACATCATGTAAATGCTGGGCTTAGTAGGCTTGTTTGGAATGCAAAATTTTCATAGGGAACAATTCAATTCCAATAGGAATATAGAAATTGGTGCTTAAATGCTAATGTATTTCTTGACATCAGTTTCTCTGATGCAGTTTCATGTTGCGTCATGTTCCAGATAATACCCAATCAAAGCGTTCACGTAAAGCGAACAATGTTATGGCTCACAGAACTCATGCGCTGATGGTGCATTAATGAAATTAGTCTTTAAAAAAACCAGGAAGATAGCATGTACCTGCGGCCGAGGTAATCTTTATAACCAACAAGCTATGCTGCTTGAGAAACTCGTATATTGAAAGCTAAGAGAAAAGAAAGCTGGTAAGAGTTTCAGATCAGAAAGTAGTTCACATTCCTACAGCACTCACAAAGGGCATCAAAACAAGCATAACAAAACACCTCTTTAGAGAGGTTCCAGGAAAACCACCCTATCTAGTAACGAGTCAGGGCGATCAGTTGGGTTTTTTTTTGTGGCTTATGATTTTTTTACACTGTAGCTAGTTTATTATGTACTGTAGCTGGTTTATTATGCAATATAGCTGTTGGTGATTTTTTGACGTAATTAAATTTAAAAATAGAAAAAACAGATTAGCCTATACACGGACAATACAAAAGAATATGAAAAAAAGATAAGGAAAAAAAGTCGCAAAAAAGATAAAAAGCTAGAAAAAATGAAATTAAAAAGTTAGAAGCTAGAAGTATAAGTCGGCTTATATGAGCCGAAATGAGCACCTACAATTATCCCCTTTTCAGCTACACTTACTCATCCTGACCACCATCAAGAGGCCTGATGCTGCTGCTTCCCCGGCTGTGGCCACACAAATGTGATAGGGCTGGTTCGAATACAGTCCGAAGGGAATGGCCATGCCCGCATCATAGGGCGGAACCATGGTCGGCAGGGCTGTGTTGGGCAAACCCATGCCGTCCTCCTTCAGCTCGTCCGTAGGCGTGATATCCACCAAGAATCAAAGATGTCAGTCCTAGTGATCGCCGCGGCAATGCCATTCTTCTGCGGTGTCCTCCTCTTGTTCTCCTCAGTATGGAGCCACGCCCGCAGTGTCAGCTCCAGAATGAACATCTCGCAGGCCTTCGCGAAGACTACTGGCGCCTCACCTGCGATCATCCGGACGTCCTCGTCGGCCTTCATGATCTTCTTGATCCGCGCAAGGGGAAGGCTGTGGAGCATGAACTCGGTTATCTGCTCAATCTCGGCCATCTGGTCGGCCCAGAAGGCCTGAAGCTGCTGCTGCTGGTGGTGGAGCTGCTGGACTTGCTGGAATGCAATCTGGTGCCGATCTGAAAGCTGCGCTGGAATGACCGGATAGACTGAAGCACACAGGGAGCCTGGAGGAAACGCAGCACTGGCTGGCGGGGCTCCAGATACCATCACTACAGGTTGGTACGTTGTTGCTGCATATGCTGCTGGTGTATTGCTTGTGACACCTTCATTTACCTTGTCCTGTGAGGATCGATCCATGTCCAACTTGGACTTCACTTGTACAGAACCTGTCATTTACAGAAAATGACATGCTCACTTGCTCAGTTCAATAGAGATCTGCCAAAACTTAAACGTCAGGACTACAATGCGGTAAGCATGACATGGAATCACAAGAGGCTAGTTACCCTTTAAACCAGGTATCTATTTTTCTTCATGAGACCAGCAAGAAAATACTGCACTAAGCGCCCATTTGGTCCATGGAATTGGGCCGAGAATTGGAGAATTGGGATTGAGTATTTTCAATTTCTGCTGTTTGGATGCCTTTGGAATTGTAATTATAGCCCATTTGAATTGGAGCGTAACTAAAAGGGGCATCTCACAATTCAGACCCGTTCCCCTATGAATTAATGGAAATAGAGCCCGCGACCCATCCCGCAATCGAAGGCCGAAGTCTTCGTCTCCATGGACCATGACTCTCCTCTCCATCCCCTTTCTCTTCTCAAATAAACTCCGGCCATCACCGGAGGTGGCGGACCACCGACACCTCCAGCGAGCTCCCGTCGACATCCACCGCCGGCAGAGAGCTCCCAGCTACCTTCGCTGTTCAGATCTGAACACGAGGAAGGAAGAATTAAGTGCCGCCGGCGTAGACTGATGGATGTGTCTAGATATGCACGCTTCTCAAAGCATAACATCCAACTGACTTCAATACTCCGATCTAACACTTCTTGCCCTCGGAGACTTCATGACCAAATTCTACTTAGGCACTGCCACGGTTTCATAAACCGTCCCCTTTCCGGTATCAGATAATTTATCAAAATATCTCTCTAGCAACCTTTTCTCATTCCTTCGTTTCAAAGCATGTCTCATGCTTTGCTATCTTTCATATGACCAATGACTCGCCATTAAGCTTTTCATATCGTTCAGATCCCACCGAACTATGCTCGCTCGCAAACGGGCAACGTGGGTCCGTCCAATGCACATGGCATTTTGGCATGTAAAGTGGAGGTCAAATGGCGTAAGTTTTTGTTGGGCCAAGAGAGGAGTGGCGCAAGTTTCTTTGTGCAGGCCTACTTGCAAGCTCAGTTTTTGGCCTAAAACCGATGTAAAATACTAGCGTGTAAAATTTTTCGGGTTGGACTGGAAAAGTCTGCTTGGATGGGCCAGTAACCCAATAAAATCACAACTGGTTTGGACACTTGCAACCACGATATATCATTCAATAGTATACCATCCCTTCTCACCCATGAAGTGCCACCACTCCCTCCCTCTTCGTCGTCGTCATCCACTCACTCTCCTACGCCACCAGATCCGACTCCTCCGCTACGGGTTTACCTTCCCCCACATAGAAGGAGGTCGGAGGAGGGGGGCAGTGGCTCGATAGTGGGTGGAGGCGGGGGTGATGAGCAGGGTAGGAGAGCGATGGGCGAAGCTGGAGGACGGTGGCAACAACGACTGTGGCAGTTTGGTTGGACGGGGTAGTGTGGCAGGGAGGGGTCAGGAGGTACGAGGTGAGGCGGCGACGGCGCCATTGGTCACAGGTAGCGGTGGAGAGGGTAGGAATTAGGAGGCAACAGAAGAGGCGTGCAGAGCTACTCTAGAGTATAAAAAGAGAGGAGGAGAGGGGAGCGGTGACCTTCGAGAGAAGAGAGAGAGAGAGACGAGTAGCGCAAGAGAGGTATGCAAACTGTGCCGTAGTACTTCTCATAAAAAATCTAGGCTAGCGGCGACATTTTTCCGAATGAATGACAAGGACGCCTCGGCGGTTCGGCCTCGCCCCTCGCGACTTGATGACCGAGTCGAGTCCTCGACTCCATCAGGCGAGAAGAACCCTAGAAGACGACGACGAGCTCATTGCTGGTAATGGCGACGGTGAGCGAGCTCATCGGCGGTGATGGCGACGGCCAGCAAGCTCATCGGCTCCCATTTTTTTTCTGAAAAATATCGGCGAGGGGAGGTCACGACTCCATGGGCGTCGAGCTCCCTCATCAGCGGCGCCAAAGGGAGTTTGGGGAGCCCATAATCCCGGCCAGTTCACCAGCTCCGCCTGGACTATCACTCCAATCGCCACAGAACCACCATGGCCGCCGCAGGCTTCAGCTCCCTATCACGAGATCCTCCTCCATCACTTTGGGCGCTTTAAGCACTGAATCGCCACGTTCTCCACTTCAATTGCAAAGTCCGGTCTGTCCAGGTGGTGGTGAGAATAGATGGGAGCATACATTTTTTTGATTATTTTGTCCGAATTTTCTTTTCAATTTCTCTTATTTGTCCAGTTTGATGTTCCGATATGAAATTTTGATGAATAATGCAAATGCTCGTACTTATTTTGATGAAGGTGCATGCTTATTTTCATGATTTGATCCGAATTTTCTTATCGATTTCTTCGGTTTTATAGCTCCAAATTAATGTTCGGATCTGAAATTTCGATGCATAATGCAATGGCCACAATCATTTTGATGAATTGATAAGGAATCCTAGTTGCTCAAATCACAGAGTTAGCACTTGTCTATCTTCTCCCAAACACACTGTCTACAGGGGAAATCGATTTCACTGGTATTTTTTTGCGTAATGAAAAGTTACAGGCGTTTTTCCTTTACAAGTGAAAAAAATTCAGCAACTCCCAAGCAGGCCCTGAGTGCTTTTTATGGCGGCCTGGCAAAGGGAGCCCGGCCCGTGTACTGGGCTAGCAAGAGGAGGAGCGTCCACCACTCCCATTATTTGCGTTGCTACTTGCTCGGTGAATTCCTTCACTTGCAGGCAGTAGTATAAGTACATCTACCTCTGTCAAAGAGAAATAACTTCACGACATCAAGTAAAAACAAAGCTTCAGCAAACGATAACTATCACTTGCTGGCAGCACAGCAACAACCAATCAACCACAGATATGCTCGCATTTGTTGTTGCTTCGTCGATTTTACTTTTGGTAGTGGAGTACTAGAGTGTCAACGCGGAGGAATCCAATGATTGCACCGGGGAATGTGAAAGCGTAAGATCTCATCTCACACGAAACTGTCCAATTAACTCCTCTTGTTTAGCTTTCAAAAAGAAACAATCTGTAGGATCGTATAGCATAATTAGAGAGGAAGGAGACAAATAATTGTCTCTACTTTTTATCACTTAAAATTAAAAAGCACAGTGCAGAGAAAAGGAACCAATCTGAATTACCATACGAGAGTAACAACCGTAGCTGTTTGTATGTGGTCGAAGAAGCTTTGTTGCTTGACTGCTCATTATGACCACTTGATATGACTGCTTGTCCCCGACTGATCGTTACGACCGCTTGTCCCCAACTGATTGTTACGACCGCTCGTTATGACCACTCATCTCGAACGCTCGTCTCAAGCACTTGCTCTGACCGCTCGGTTACAACCGCTTGCTTATGACAATTTGCTTACTACCGCTCGCTTACGACCGCTCTGATCGGGCGTCTCCTTGTTCCGATCACTCGGCATGACAACAGATCAACCGCCTGCTCGTTTCGATTGCTCGGTACGACAACGATGCACGAAGTCATGATCTCCTTCCACCTGGAATCCCTAGCCATTCGACTACAGTCCGAACGAGTATGCACCGAAGCCAAAACAGAGCACGAAAAACAGAGTAACGGAGTGATGAACTGGAAGTCACCGAAGGTGAAAGAATCTAATCTATTATTTCATCATCAAGCTTTTTGGCTACAAAGCGCCTCACGGCACCCCTAAAAGGCTTCTCCACGAAAGCCCTAAAACCCCGTCACGCTAACCTACGACTTCCTTGCTTTTATAGGCCAGCGCACAAGGCGTGTTCCCCTTGAACATCTCAAAACTGTGTCCTTAACCACCTAGACACAAGATCCTATCTCTTCCTCAAATCAAGAGATTCGAAACCATTCCTAACACGGGTTTTGACCACCTCGTACGGATCATGGACACCATCCATGACTCCATACTTCACACATGATGAAGCCTCCAGGATATTCCCACCTGTATCTTCATCGCGCACCTTCACCGCGTGCTCTTGCGTGAGCCCGATCACCTCGCGTGACCTCCTGATCGCCTGGACCTCATATTACCCCCTCCTAGCCTCGGTCTTTCTCGTCACCGACCGTAACCGTCTCAACGCCTCCACGCAGCATCCACCTTTAACCTCCACATGCTCCAACATGAGTTCGACCACCTCATGTGACATCCCGACTGCCTGGACCTTAGATTACCCCGTCCTAGTCTTGGTCTTCCTCGTCACCGACCATGGCTGACTCCATGCTCACCTGCACATGCAAAGACCAAAGAAACCATCTCCCGGCACAAGTTCTCCCCAACTTGACCGTAATCAACACACATTAGCAAAACACACTCTTGTCTATCCCCAGACATGAACAAGCCTCTCTACGACCATGAACAGATCGCTTACGACCATCGCTAACTGGAACAACCCTTCAGACCACACTATACGACCACTAACTCAAAGTACTCGTAACCCACAAGTACTCGTAAACCATATGCATTGCTACAGATTGACTATCGAGTACCGACTGCTGAGAATTGATTAGAAACCACAGCCTTACCACTATCGTAAGACCACTTCTATCGAGTACCGAGTCCTCTGACTACGAGTACCTCAAGCAACAACCATTCATCATTGACCACCACACACTGACCAGTCATCCACCACTACACTGACAGGAGTGAAGCATTCTTATTGACCATGAAGGTCTATGAGTACCGATCATGAAGCCTACGACAACCGATCACTAAGCCTTCGACTACCAAAGACAGAATAGCAGACTGTGAAGCCTACAAGTATCGACAAGACTGCTAAATCTACGACCATGGAAGCAGTTTGCAAAACTTATGACCATGAAGGCAGTCTACAAAATTTACAACCATGAAGACAATCTGCAAAACGTACGACCATGAAAGCAGTCTGCAAAACGTACGACCATGAAGGCAGTCTGCAAAACCTACGACCATGAAGGCAGTCTGTAAAACTTATGACCATGAAAGCAGTCTACAAAACTTACGACCATGAAGACAGTCTGCAAAACCTACGACCATGAAAGCAGTCTGCAAAACATACGACCATAAAAGTAGTCTGCAAAACTTACGACCATGAAGACAGTCTGCAAAACCTACGACCATGAAAGCAGTCTGCAAACCTTACGACCATCGATCGCAAAGCCCTCGACTAGCGAGTACGACCAGTAAAGTCTACGACTATCCAGTACTAAGCTACGACCATGAAAAGTACTGTAACTACGATTACTTGCCGTGGTTGTAAGATCGAAGTCGTATTGTCGTGGTCGCAAGGTCGAAGTTGTACTACCATGGTCAAAGGCCAGACGTGATCGATAGCTGCTGTGGTCGAAGTCTACCATAGTCATAGTTGTGTTCATGTCGTGGTCGTAGCATGCTGTGGTCGAAGTCGTATTCAAAGTCCTATGATCGTAAACTGCGCCATGGTCGTAAACTGATGACAGGAGCTGACTGAGAGCACTTGACTACGACCAACCAAGTCAAGTATTTCACAAACGCAAAATTCAAAGCAAACCAAATGTCAATTATTCATCAGCTCTTTATATACGACCATCCACATGGTCTAGCACAATCTAGCAAGTAGCAAGCGTGTAAGAGCTAAGGTTACGACGAACTATGTTGTCCGGATATCTCGATACGTATACACGATATGTCGATATGTGATTCATCATTTTCCCTAAACACATGATATGTCGATATGTGATTCATCATTTTCCCTAAATACTGATACAATGATTCGTTTATATATATATATGTAATAACAATAAAAAATAGAAATTAATGAATTCTTATAAAAATCGAGAAACTGATAATAACTTAATATTGATATAGCAAATTACTTTGTTCTCCTGCAAAGAGAGAACCACGTCACACCACTGTTTACAATGATACAAATATGTACGACCGGATAGGCAACAGGGGGGTGAATGGTGCCTACAAATTTTGTCCCCTAAATATTCACTTATCCTTTTCTCTGATAGCTATAAAGCTATGAAAAGTAGGGTTGAAATCCCATAGGAAAAATTGAAGAAACAGAGACTAGCCCGACTGGTTGGCAAGAAACACAGCGTGGTCAAAATGCTGACAACGTGGTCGAAGAAACACATCATGGTCGAAATACTGACAACGTGATCGAAATTCGACTACCAGTCGGAAGACCAACGTGGTTGGAAATCTCTTCTCGCGGTCGACAACCAGGGAGTGGTCGAAAACTAGCGTAGTCGATAACCACCGAGACCAAAACGAACATGATCAAAAATGGATGTAGTCGAAACCAACGTGGTCGTAAACAACATGGTCAGACGCCAATGAGTGGTCGAACAACTAGCATGGTCAGAACTAGTTGGCAACCAAAATGATCAACGTGGTCATAACCAACGTGGTTGTAAGCCAACGAGTGGTCGAAAACCAACGTGGTCGGAACCAGTCGGTAATCGAAATGATAAATGTGGTCGTAACCAACATTGTCGTAAACCAACAAGTGGTCGAATAACCAATGAGGTCGGAGGCCAACGAGTGATCTGCGACTAGCATGATCGATTCAACTCAAAAACCAACCAGCGAAATCGAGGATCCGTGAGAGGTCAAAAATCCCACGTGGTAGAAAAAAGCGAACTGGTCGGAAGAGTGAACGTGGTTGAAATTGGTGCAATGCAGTATGGAATTTGACCATGGTCGAATCAATGTGGTTGTAAAACCGATCGATGTTCCAGACAGAGACTGCACTGACTACTTCAGTTTACATTCGAAATGAAACAGGAAAAATGCAAAGCACTCAAAAGACTAAACATGGTCAAAAATGATGTGTGCAGTTTGGAACTGGACTGTGGTCAAAACCACGTGTCATGAAGCCGATCGAAGTTCCAGACAGAGAACAACGCTGACTATTTTAGTTCAGAATCAAAACAAAAACCGATGGATCTTTCGATCCATAGGTTCAAATGATGTGAAACTTTGCAGAGATCATCTTTAGGGTATTGTGAACCTATTCCAATAAACAATAATTAAAATCATGGCCAAAGATGAGACCTTTTTCAGTTTTTTGGAAAGTTACATTAAAACCGAGTCAAAATGAAAATCAGTGAATATAACTAACTCGTGGGTGGATGATGACCAAGATGAGTTTAGATGTATTTCCATATATCATAGCAAGTTAGAACACCAACGAAATTGACTCAAAAACCCTTGGACCAAGAAATCACACTTTGAGGCCAAATCAAGAGCAAAAAAACCAAATCAAGATGGATCCATAGAGAAATGCAAAGATTGATGTATTGCTCATTTGAGAAGGTTGAGTTTACAGCCACTGCACTTAGGAGGACAAAGGGAACATCATGTGGTCCACTCTCAAAACCTTAACCCTAAACAAGAAAGCACACGAGAGAGGGGTGGGATGGTTAACCCTACATATCTCCATCCCAACCCCTTTTATAGGTGGGCAACCGGCCACCTATCCCTAAAATAGATCCTATCCACTATTGCAATGGGGAAACCCGTTAACCCCACACACGAGTTTTACTCACTTAGATTCACTTATGCATGCTTTTCAAAGTACATAAGTGCGCACCTGTCAAATCCTTAGCCTTGATCCATCTTGACCTAAACCACTCTCCAACATATTGCCCATATGCTACGGTTTTGATCCAAGATGGTTTCTGGTATTTTGGTCGAAATGCCCCTTTGTTGACCTGGTCATCACCATCCTTTACAAGGAATCACCATGCTTGCCACTTGTAGGTACACCACTAGCTTGCCACGTGCTGCCAAGTCTCTCTCGTCCTGATTCCACAGAACCACGGTTCACTTGGCCCATGCAAGCCACCTGGAGTCATCCCGCTGTTCGAACTCGCCTTTCTCATGCCATGCTTGAGCTCACCGTCACACCCCTCATCCTTGATCAATTTGGCCTTGTGCTGGATTGAAATCGGCAACAGAGGGAGGGGGTGAATGTTGCTCTTTAAACAATTCCCCCTAAGTATCCACCCCTTTCCTTCTCCAATAGCTATGAGAGCTGTGAAGAAGTAGGAGAGTTGCTTACTGAAACCATAAACTAACAGATACAATGAACAAGGCAAATAAATCAACAAAACAAGGCTGTAGCAGAAAGTGGCTCAGTGGAGAAAGACCTGGCCGGTCAGACCGCAGGAGGTTGGGCGGTTGGACTGCAGTAACAGGGCCGGTCTGACCGCCTAGTAACCGCCGGTCTGACCGCCTGATGCCCACCGGTCTGACCGCAGTTGCCCGAGCGGTTGGACTGCCATGAGGCCTGCGGTCTGACCGGGCACGGTTTCAGCAGACAGGCAGAGAACATAATTCAGCGACGCCCGAGACTGAAAATTCAGAAAACTTCAGATGGCAGAGAAATTGCCAAGATTCTGCTGTTCCCTTGAGGCCAAAAGAAAGGAATCCTAAACTGAATAGTGAAAGGGCTTTGGAAACCAGAGAAGACAACTAAAAGTGCCAAGAATCAACATTTGAGAGAAAGATTGTAAAACTTACAGACAGCAGCACTAAATCTCAAATTGCCAGCCAATCTTTGATTCTTTGATCATGAAACTGTGAGATTAGCTAAGCAATAGCCTCAGGTCCTGAAAGCACACATCAAAACCCAATCTTTTGAAGAGAAAGCCAAAGATTCCATAGAGCCCTGTACTCAAACCCTAGAAACTGAAGAACAGAGTAAATTGCCCGAAGGTCTGAGAGATCACAGAAAACATTGAATGCTCAACTTGCTCTTGGGAATAGAATGGCCAAGGGGCCTTGAGTATCTTCCCATCACAGAGCAAACAAGTACAAGTGCTAATCATGGAAATACCTCAGAAACGAAATAGAACAGAGACCAGTCAACGAAAAGCAAACACAGAAGAACAATCCAAAGCACAAAGTTCTCATATTGATATTAATACGGAGACATGAATGCTTACAAAGGATTGTTCACAGCCATCTCTTACATCAAGAACACAACCAAGAAGGGAATCAAGAACACACAACACACTGAGTCCCCATACTCCCATTGAGAACAAGATGAACACACGCTGGGGAGACAAAGACCAACAGAAATCTGCTATCTCTCACCAACTCCCAACAGAAAAAGAAAAGCACAAAGCAAACCCTAACAACCTCCCAAAGCCATGCAACAACCAGGAGACACACCTCCTATTTATAGCCTTTGGTTAGAGGGTTCATAATGCTTTGCTCATTAAGCCTCAACGCTTTACCCGCTAATTCTAAACCGAATCCACTTCCTAATGCAGCTTTGCGTATTTACCAAAATGCCCCTCCTGCATCTTTCAGGAAGTTTCCTCATTTCTCGCCGTCCAAGCCTCGCAACCACCTCGAGTCCTCGCCGTCTTCGACACATGCCGACCGCTCCGACCTCAGCACCACCTGCGCCTAGTCCGGTCATCCGTGCCTCGCCACGACTCCGCCTCGATGTCCTGCAGCCATCACAGACAAGAAACAAATCACATATCACCGCTCGAGATAATGTAACCATACATTAGCATCAGAAAATACTTAAGCACAAAATAGCCCAAACTGGTCGAAAAGAAGAATAAGCGCCCAACCACTTCGACCAAGTTCGACGAGGTCTGACTGAAACCTGACTGCACCACGCAACGACATGGCTCGAACCACTCAAACCAAATTCAAACTATCCAGAACACGTGTCAATTACTCATCACAAACATGGGGTCACATCCACATGATCACTCAATCTCCCCCTTGATGAGTATATTGACAAACCCAGAAAAAGCGTGAAGTTGAGTTTGTTTGAAAATAAAAGAGAGTCAAACATGGTCTAATAGGGAAGCAAATAGGAACCAAGAACATGTTGACAAAAGGAAACACAAGAGCGAAAACAGAAAGAGCAAATTGTTCTCCAAAGCTCCAGAAAGTTCCCAAAAGACTTTTTCTCCGCTATTCTCCTCCTTTTGGTAATAAAATAATCAAGATGCAAGGAAGAGAGTCAACCATGAGAATGGATGGAATGGCTGAAAGTTATTCATCTTAAGCATGATGAGCCATGAAGATTATCCAAAAATGACAATTTGAGTATTACACCAAGCCATAACACAATAGAATGCTATCTAGATCATAACTAAACATGTATAGACAAGTCAAACCAAATAAGTCATAATCTGAAAATTGGTCGAATTGCTTAGCATGTCAAGTCATCCATGATTATAGTCTAGCTAAAGGTATCCAAAGATGATGCATGCCATGTCAATAATCTAAGTGGAACCAAGAAGCTAATATTGAGTCAATTTAGCGTGCTACAAGTTCAAGAATGAATCATTTATTCAAGTACTTGGTGTTTTTGGGTAATTAAGCAAATTTTGCACAATTGACATATTTGTCCTTTTAGAAACTCATGATTGTTTCTAACCAAGATTTTTGTTTAGTCATGTGCTAGATCTCAAACCTTATGCGACTACTCCAAGCGAGAACATTAAGAATATAGTCTTGGTCATCCAAAACTCCCCCTGAGTTCATGCCTAGTGCAATGGCAAGCAGTCTCATGAGAAAGAATTGGTGAGATCAGTTTTTTCGCACAAAAGAGATCTTTTTGCATTTTCATGAACAGAAGACTTGTACTAACTCATGCTTCATAAAGGAACTAGCTTAGCTCAATCTAAAGCTCAATATAGATTCAAGACTCAACTCAGCCTATTTGATATGGCATGAATCATAAGAGGATAACTAAAGACAGACTAGTATCAAGTGCTAACATGACATGATTTAATTCAAATTGTGCATTTTAATCAACCTATCATGGCAAAGACTAGACTACACATATAACGTCATGATAACTCTAGCAAGTAAGCACAGATCATGGCAAGATGTAATCCATTGTAAACATGTCATAACCGGATAATAATCAAGGCTCCATGTAGTTATATTACAATGCAAAAAGAAATGCAGAAAATCCAGCTCCCCCTCAACATGTGATGCAACTTTAGTTCAAGTTGAGTTATGACAATATTAAGATTTAGAAGCTCCCAAATGTACTCCCCCTGAACCAAAGCGATAAATACGAGAAGCTGAAAAGAAAAACAGAGAAGACAGTCCTTAAAGCATAGACAAGATGTAGAGAATACTATGGCTCGGACTGACTCTCATCTACTCCATATGACTCTAGGACTATCAGCTGATCAACTAACACACTAAGGAGCAAACACGTACCCCGTCTACCCAAGGGTGGTCCAACCCTTGCTAGAACCTATAAGAAGTGAGTGAGCTCAACTAAGTGAGAAGAGAAATAGCTCATAAGCAGCATCCTAGAATCACAAGATGAGAGAAAGAAGTCTAAGCAACTCGGCAAGAGAAACACTCTAACCTATGCTAGAAGGACTAACCCCAATGCACCCATATGCAATGCAACAGAAAGGAGTAAGAGCATAATAAACATGATAAAGCATGAAGCACAAAAACTCCGCCTCACAACAGTCCATAAGGACAAACCACCTCAAGCTCTCCCCGCAAGGCTGAAAACCTAGAGCTATCCAAAGGCTTGGTAAAGATATTAGCCAACTGGTGGTCACTCTCCACAAACTGGAGCACTATGTCACCCTTCTCCACATGGTCTCTAAGAAAGTGATATCTGATATCAATGTGCTTAGTCCGAGAATGCTGCACTGGGTTCTTAGCAATGTTAATCGTACAAGTGTTATCACAAAATAGTGGAACATTGTCTATGACTAACCCAAAGTCCCGTAGGGTCGAGACCATCCAGAGCACTTGGCTGCAGCAACTGGCAGCAGCAACGTACTCAGCCTCTGCGGTGGACTGTGCAACACTGGACCGCTTCCTAGAAGACCAAGAAACAAGGGAAGTGCCAATGAATTGACAGGTGCCAGAAGTGCTCTTCCTATCTATCCTACAGCCCGCAAAGTCTGCATCCGAGTAGGCTCTGAGGGAAAGACAGGATGAGGAAGAGTACCAGATACCATAGTCAATGGTAGCTCAAAGGTACCGAAGGAAGCGCTTCACCGCCTGACGGTGAGATACGCGAGGAGAAGCCTGAAACCGAGCACATAGACACACAGAGAAGTGTATGTCCGGTCTCGAGGTAGTGAGGTACAAGAGGGAGCCAATCATGCTGCGATACTCCTTCTGATCAACTAGCTCGCTGTCCTCATCTGGGTCGAGTGAAGCTGAGGAAGCCATAGGAGTGGACACCAGCTTACCATCACTCATGTCAAAGCGTCTCAGGAGGTCTCAGGTGTACTTGCCCTGATGCAAGAAGGTACCCTCCCGAGTCTGCTTGATCTGAAAGCCGAGAAAGAAGCTCAACTCGCCCATCATGCTCATCTCAAACTTCGAGCTCATGACATCGGAAAACTGAGAAACAAGATGTCATCCACATAAATCTGGATGAGTAGAAGGTCATTGCCATGCTTACGAATGAACAAGGTCTTATCTACCTTACCCATCTCAAACCCATGACTCAACAGATAGGACTTAAGCCTCTCATACCAAGCTCTAGGGGCTTGCTTAAGTCCATACAAGGCTTTGGAAAGCTTAAAGACATGGTTTGGGTATTTGGGGTTCTCGAAACCTGGAGGCTGTCTGACATAGACTTCTTCCTCAATAAACCTGTTGAGAAAGGCACTCTTGACATCCATTTGGCACAGCTTGAAGCCCTTAGACGCCGCGAATGCAAGCAAGATCCTAATGGCCTCTAGCCTAGCTACAGGGGAAAAGGTCTCCTCAAAATCTAGACCCTCAACCTGGGAGAAACCCTGAGCTACCAATCTAGCCTTGTTCCGAATGACAACCCCATCCTCACTTTGCTTGTTTTTGAACACCCACTTAGTACCTATGACATTATGACCTCTAGGGGGCTCAACAAGTGACCAGACCTTGTTTCTCTCAAAATTCTCTAACTCCTCATGCATGGCATTGACCCAAGACTCGTCGAAAAGAGCATGACTAATATCTTTTGGCTCGAATGAGGCAACGAAGGCAGAGTGGAGACAGAAGTGAGATAAGCCAGATTTTGAGCGGGTGACACACTCAAAAAGATCTCTAATATTCTGCTCTGAAGGATGGTCTTTTTGGATATATCGTGGAGGTCCAGGATGAGATGAAGAGGTGGCCTCTACCTCGTGTGATAGAAACGGGGTCCCGATCTTCCAACAGGCTCTGGATATGTTCGATTTGGTGGAGGCGCGACACAAATCGATCCGGCTTCCGAACAACACGTTCCGAACCCCGTAATCGCAGCACCACGTCTCCTCAGGTTATCAACCGGCGCAGCCCGGTTGACCTCGCCAAGAAGGCTAATCCTCGCCTGCGAATCAAAGAACACAAGCAAGAACAAGGAAGAACACAACTGAATTGCAGATGTATTGATTTAGCACTCGAAAGTTGGGGTCTCACAAACCGATGAACGACGAAACTGTTCAAAAACAGATTAATCTAAGCAAAACCCAAACCCTAATGGTGGGGGTGGTGGCTGGATATAGAGTTTTGAGGGGCGTGCAAAACCCCTGGACGCGCCCTAATGGGCTCCAACACGATACAAGGCCGATCGGCCCAAAAGACGGTGGCGCAGCACCTTGACAGATTCTGAACGCCCAATTGTTTCAACGATTCCTGTTGACTCAGAAGGAATTTTGACATGGGACCAGAACCATTGAAAAGGTCTCCTTCTCAGCTTTCCATCCATATGTAGAACGTCCAAAACAGAGTCCGGATGCGATCTGGGCTTCCGTTTTAGTACGGCCTGGTCCTGGACTCCGAATTGGATTCGAAGTCGGCTTGAGTTGGGCCTCCAACATGATTTGACCGCCCTTGCTGGACTTGTGCGCCTCGTAGCCCTTCTCCAAGTACTTCCAGGTCCTCTCCATGGTTCCTGTAAATTCAATTGTCGGGCGCGAGCTCTAGTGATTGGTCCTTGAATGTCAAGTGGAGGAGTGTTGTGTGTATCCGAAGAAGTGATGTCCTCATCATCCTCCCCCTCTTGAAGCGGAGTTGTCCTCAACTCAGCCTCATCTTCTTCTTCCAAGTATGGCTTCAAATCTGAAATATTAAAGGTGGAACTAACCCCAAAATCGGGAGGCAACTCAAGTTTATATGCATTATCATTTATCTTCTCAACTATCTTAAAAGGACCAGCAGCTCTAGGCATCAATTTTGACTTTCTTAACTCAGGAAATCTATCCTTTCTCAAGTGCAACCAAACAAAATCACCCGGTTCAAGTTTAACTGCCTTTCTACCTTTACTACCAGTAATCCTATATTTTTCATTCATCTTTTCAATGTTTGCCTTAGTAGTCTCATGCATTTTGACAATAAAATCAGCACGCTCCTTAGCATCATTATGAACTCTCTCACTAGTAGGCAAAGGTAAAATATCAATAGGGGCACGTGGATTGAATGCATACACTACCTGAAAAGGACTTACCTTGGTGGTGGAGTGTTCCGCTCGATTATATGCGCACTCAACATGCGGCAAACACTCTTCCCACAGCTTCAAATTATTCTTCAAAACAGCTCTCAACATGGTAGACAATGTGCGGTTCACCACCTCAGTTTGGCCATCAGTTTGTGGGTGACATGTTGTAGAGAATAACAATTTTGTTCCCAACTTGTTCCATAGAGTACGCCAAAAGCGACTCAAGAACTTGGCATCACGATCTGAAACAATAGTAGAAGGCATACCATGCAAACGAACTATCTCTTTGAAAAAGCGGTCAGCAATATGAATGGCATCATCGGTTTTATGACATGGTATAAAGTGAGCCATCTTAGAAAAGCGATCCACAACAACAAAAATGCTATCCCTCCCCCTCTTAGTCCTGGGCAATCCTAAAACAAAGTCCATAGAAATATCTGCCCACGGAATAGAAGGAACAGGAAGAGGCATATATAAACCATGTGGATTCAAGCGAACCACAAACCGCTCAACATCTCGCCTCATCTTTGGCCAAAAGAAATGTGTGGCCAGAATATCCTCCGTCTTCTTAGCACCAAAATGTCCCATCAAACCACCTCCATGCGCCTCCTACAACAACAAAAGACGAACGGATCCAACTGGAATGCATAAGCGGTTAGCTCTAAACAAAAATCCATCATTGATCACGAATTTATTCCATGCTTGTCCCTCTTTACAATGCAACAACACATCCTTAAAATCAGCATCAAAAGCATATTGTGTTTTAATAGTTTCAAGACCAAAAATGCGACAATCAAGTTGAGACAACATGGTATAGCGTCGAGACAAGGCATCAGCAATCACATTATCCTTCCCTTTCTTGTGTTTAATGACATAAGGAAAAGATTCAATAAATTCAACCCACTTAGCATGTCTATGATTCAAATTGGTTTGACTACGAATATGCTTAAGTGATTCATGATCGGAATGAATGACAAATTCTTTAGGCCATAAATAATGTTGCCATGTCTCTAAAGAACGAACAAGAGCATACAATTCTTTATCATACGTGGAATAATTAAGAGCAGGACCATTCAATTTTTCACTAAACTAGGCAACAGGTTTGCCTTCTTGCATCAAAACACCACCAATACCAATTCCGCTAGCATCACATTCAAGTTCAAAAGTCTTACCAAAATCCGGAAGTTGGAGCAATGGTGCGTGTGTAAGCTTGTCCTTCAAAAGATTAAAGGACTCCTCTTGTGATGTCCCCCAATGGAATACGACGCCCTTCTTTGTCAACTCAATCAACGGTGTCGCAATGGTGCTGAATTCCTTGACAAAGCGGCGATAAAATCCTGCAAGGCCAAGAAAACTCCGCACTTGGGAGACCGTCGTGGGCGTGGGCCAACTCCATATCGCCTCCAACTTGGCTCTATCAACCTCAATTCCTTGTGGAGTCACAACATAGCCAAGAAAAGAGACTCGATCCGTGCAAAAGGTGCACTTCTCAAGGTTACCAAACAAACGTGCATCTCTCAAAGCATTAAAAACAGCACGTAAGTGATTCAAATGTTCATCCATGGACTTGCTATAAATCAAGATATCATCAAAGTAAACGACCACAAATTTGCCAATGAAAGGACGTAAAACCTCGTTCATTAATCTCATGAAAGTGCTAGGTGCATTAGTTAAACCAAAAGGCATGACTAACCACTCATACAAGCCGAACTTAGTTTTAAAAGCAGTTTTCCATTCATCGCCAAGTTTCATTCTTATTTGGTGGTATCCACTACGCAAGTCAATCTTTGTGAAAATTATAGCACCACACAACTCATCAAGCATGTCGTCTAGCCTAGGAATAGGATGATGATACCGTATTGTAATGTTGTTAATGGCTCTACAATCTACACACATACGCCAAGAACCATCTTTTTTGGGAACCAAAAGAACAGGAACAGCACAAGGACTAAGGCTCTCACGTACGTACCCACGGTCCAAAAGGTCTTGGACTTGTCGCTGATCTCCTTAGTCTCTTCGGGATTGGTCCTGTACGCCACACGGTTTGGCAAACTCGCTCTAGGGATCAAGTCAATCTGGTGCTCAATCCCTCGAATGGGTGGAAGTCCTGGAGGTATCTCATCAGGGAAAACATCTCTAAACTCCTGCAAAAGGTTAGTGACAGGAGCAGGCAAAGTGCAAGGCATATTTTCAAGAGAAAATAAAGCATCTTTGCACACAAAAGCATAGCACGTATCATTAACATCATCAATTTCAGCAAGGTCTGATTTTGTGGCAAGCATAACAGAATTTTTCAAATGGATTACTTGCTGTTTTTCAGATTTATCATGTTCCTTTGTATCATTAGCAGCAGCAACTCTTTCCCTATCGGCCTCTACAATCTCAGCTGGGGTCAAAGGCAGTAAAGTAACTTTCTTTCCCTTATGCATAAAAGTGTATTTGTTACTACGACCATGGTGTAAAGCATCATTATCAAATTCCCAAGGTCGACCCAATAAAGGAGAGCATGCTTGCATGGGAACCACATCACAATCAACATGATCAGCATAAGTAGAGATGGCAACGGGCACAAACCCGCTGGGTTTTGCTATCTCAAACCCGTGCCCATGAAAGTTGGACGTGCCCGCTAAAAAACCCATGCCCGTGACGGGTGCAGATTGTTGCCCAGACCCATGCCCACTGGGTTAACGAGTACCCATGGGTCGCCCGTCGGGTCTGCAACAATGGTTAATGGAGAGGAGAAAGAAGTTCACCGCCCATCTTTGTTGGAGCCGGAGGGCAGCGCCATGGCCAAAGGCCTACTGCTGCGATGCGTGTTGGCTGCATCGTGGGGGTGGTGGGCTGAACTGGAAGGCAAGGCAACGGCGAGGGCGTGCGGGAGGACGAGCGTGCGGCAAGAGTGGCAGGAGCAGGAACGGGAGCTACGGGACGGGAGGGCGAGCGTGGAGACTGCCAGAGACCGAGCGCGGAGCGCCAGATGCGCTGTCGCTGCGGCGGCTGTTGAATCGGGGTGGGGACTGGGGAGGAGTGAGTAGTGACCGTGACCGAGTGCTAGCTAGGGTTAGCCGTATGGGTAATGGGGCATTGCCGCATTGGATTTGGGGCTTGGGGCTAAATGGCTAATGGGCTGGGTGGTTTGCCAGGGAGGCTAGGAGTCTGGGTTTATAACTCCTATGGATCGGGTTTATATTACCCATGGGTTTACGGGTTTGGGTACTATAGGAACGTACTCGAACCCGGCAGACCCGATGGGTTGGGCTTTTTGCCCATTAAGAGACCCATGGGTTAGAAAATTCACTCAGACCCATGCCCTAATAGAGTAAAAACCCACCGGGTATCGGGTTTCGGGTACCCATTGCCATCTCTAAGCATAAGCACCAATGGAAAAATGGACTCGGCATGTTTGCGTTACCTTAGCTTTTCCAGAGTCATTTAACCACTGAATATGGTATGGATGTGGATGCGGTCGTGTGATCAAGCCAAGCTTCTTGACCAAATCAGAACTCACCAAGTTGTTGCAGCTTCCTCCATCAATGACGACACGTGCTCGCCGGTTCTTGATTGCGAAGAAAATCTGAATCAAATTATGGCGTTGAAGCTTATCGGGTTGTTGTACCTGTGTGCTGAGGACTCGCTGCACAATGATGCTCCGTAGCGTCGCTGTGGACGCCCCACCAAGGACGAGATCGTCATCACCACCGCCATTGTCGTCCGAGGCAGCAGCAACATCATCATCCTCCTCAACATCTGAAGTGCTGATGTAGCTTCCATCTTCTGTGGCGATGTATGTCCGTTGGCTAGGGCAATTCTTCTACACATGACCAAGCCCATGGCAGCGGTGGCACTGAATGTCGGAGAAGCGGCCCGTTGAAGCCACGGAAGAAGAACTCTTGGCTGGATTCTGCAAAGAATTTTTTGTAGAATCTGCAAGGCGTGTCGTGGAAGGTGGCTTCGGTGGCGCTGCTGCAAATTTGTTCACAGGTGGTGGAGGAGAACGAAAACTCGAAGAAGACTTGGGCAGTCCCGTCGATGTAGTCGTTCGCGGCGTGTAGAAGGGTCGTCCGGTGCTTGCCTTCGCTGATTCCTTGCGTCCCTGCAATTCTTTTTCTGCAAGTATAACAAGCTGGAACAACTGGTTGACAGTAGTAAAATCTTTATAATCAACAATGTCCTGAATTTCACGCCGTAACCCCCCATAAAAACGACAAATCTTATCCTCCGTTTCTTCAACTACCCCACAACGCACCATACCCTTTTGAAGCTCAGCATAATAGTCCTGAACAGAACTATCACCCTGTTCTAAGCGCTGCAATTTTTTTTCTCAAATCACGTTTATACGAGGAACAAAACGATTACGCATAGCTTCTTTTAACCGCTCCCATGTATCAGGTTGTACGCGCATGGTACCTAGTTCATTCCACCAGATAATAACAAAGTCCTTAAACTCACTAGTAGCTTGTCTAACTCTATGTTGTTCAGGAACCAAGTGAGAGAACTTCTGCTCTATCGTCATCTCCCAATCAAGATATTTTTCAGCATCATAAAGACCAGAAAAAGATGGAATGGTAAACTTGACTTTAGCAAAAGGGTCGTCGTTACCATGATGGTTCTGGTTATGACCTCCCATACCTTGTTGGTTTTGCTGAAGACGCCGACGTAGTCGTGCATCTTGTGTCGCCCGTTGATCAATGTTGCCGTCCGCATCATACACTGTGTCATCATCATGATGATGGCCGTCATTGACAGGTGGCAGGCGTGCCTCCAATGTGTTCATCCGACCAGTGAGGTCAGCCATCCGCTGCTCTACCCGCTCAATGCCTTCCGTGGTGTTCAACTGGGCAATGGCGGCGACGATGGTGTCCATTCTCACGCCGAGTTCAGTGAATGAAGCATTTTGTTTGTCGAGCGCAGCTTGTAGCTGGCCGCGACCAACACACTCGTTGAAATCAACCGGTGTCCCGTCCTCGTCGTCTCCTGCCATGGTCAGTGGAAACACAGGGAAACAAAAGGATTATCCCTATCAACTACAAAGTAAGGACAGTGGGAACCCGCAAAGGAAGTGGCTTACCAAGCTCTTACAAGTGTTCTTACCAAAGCAAGGCAAAGGATACCTGGAGAGTGTGATCCGGCGATTGCAAGGGTCAAAACTGTGCTATCCGGAAGTAGATATATGGAGTTTGGCAGGCCAAATATGTTAGTGGAACACAAATCAATAACAGATAGTAATGCTGAATAAATGTCCAAAGCACTGGTCCTAGTTGCTGGTCTAAATGTGTCCTATAGCAGGTATGATAATGAACAAGACTAGAATAGGAAAGCAAAAACAGCAACAAAGATGGCTAGGCAATGAGGAAGCTTAATTCAGCATAAGCACAAAACAAATGAAGCTCTGTCACCTAAAACTGTGCTCTCCCTTTTTTTAGGGACGGATAGCACGCTCGCTATAAGCCCTAGGTGCCGAAATTTTTTTCTTTTTTTTTTCTTATATTTTTTTCATAGAGCAGAGCACAGAAATAGGAACCACACAAAGTTTCACCTCAATCTGATGTAAGGTGTGGCCTACAGAAAATGATGAATGTGCTATAAATTCGGTAATGAAATTTCGGAGCTCGAGTACTGCACTTTCCAGGCCGAATTTGGGCAAAATAAATTCTCCGAACCCGACAAAGTTGGGGAGTTTCGGATGCAAAATTTAATTTCACCCAATTTCAAAAAAAATCGCCTGATTTCGAGTTCGTATGCGAAAGTTACGGCCGTTTGAAGAAGGGACTCCGAGGTATGGTTGCTGTGGAGGCCGAAACGAAATCGGGTGGAAGAAATTGGTGGAAACTGGGGGCGGAAGCTCGGGGAAAAGTGGGGGATGGTGCTGGGTGATCACGGGATGCGATGGATGTCTCAAAAAAGAGGGTGGGATATGGGTGGGAAAACAAAAATTGACGGCTAGGGTTTGTATGAGAGGTAGCAGAAGCAAGACAACCCGAAACAAAACACGATCTAAACCAGCAACACAACTCGACTAAGGACACAAACTCAACACTACGGACTCTGAAATCAAATTGTACAAAAGGCTAAATGAGATCTGGGACAGGAAACAACCTATGACTACAAATTTTTTGTAGGGCTTTTTCTTGGACTCTAGGATGAAACCGAAAACAACAAAGGTAGGGTAAACTCGAACCTGAAGGAACACCCGAAGCTCTGATTACCACTTGATAGGAACGGGGTCCCGATCTTCTAACAGGTTCTGGATATGTTCGATTTGGTGGAGACGCGACACAAATCGATCCGGCTTCCGAACAACACGTTCTGAACCCCGCAATCGCAGCACCACGTCTCCTCAGGTTATCAACCGGCGCAGCCCGGTTGACCTCACCAAGAAGGCTAATCCTCGCATGCGAATCAAAGAACACAAGCAAGAACAAGGAAGAACACAACTGAATTGCAGATGTATTGATTTAGCACTCGAAAGTTGGGGTCTCACAAACCGATGAACGACGAAACTGTTCAAAAACAGATTAATCTAAGCAAAACCCAAACCCTAATGGTGGGGGTGGCGGCTGGATATAGAGGATTGAGGGGCGTGCAAAACCCCTGGACGCGCCCTAATGGGCTCCAACACGATACAAGGCTGATCGGCCCAAAAGACGGTGGCGCAGCACCCTGACAGATTCTGAATGCCCACTTGTTTTGACGATTCTCAATGACTCAGAAGGAATTTTGACATGGGACTAGAGCCATTGGAAAGGTCTTCTTCTCAGCTTTCCATCCATATGTAGAACGTCCAAAACGGAGTCCGGATGCGATCTGGGCGTCCGTTTTAGTGCGGCCTGGTCCTGGACTCCGAATTGGATTCGATGTCGGCTTGAGTTGGGCCTCCAACATGATTCGACCGCCCTTGCTGGACTTGTGCGCCTCATAGCCCTTCTCCAAGTACTTCCAGGTCCTCTCCATGCTTCCTGTAAATTCAATTGTCGGGCGCGAGCTCTAGTGATTGGTCCTTGAATGTCAAGTGGAGGAGTATTGTGTGTATCCGAAGAAGTGATGTCCTCATCATCGTGAGCTGATGAGGCAGGAACAGAGCCACCAACTCCAGAAGATGTGGAAGGCATGGGATGATCTCCTCGAGGTGCGGTGGAAGAAGCAGGCACCACAAGGGGAGGAGAAACTGGATTGGGTAGACAACCCTCATCTCTATCCTCCTCATTGTCCACAAATATGGGCTCAGACTGCTCTAAAGAACCTGAGATATCGGGCCTAGTCCCCGGACTAGCCTCGTCGAAGATTACCTCACAAGTCTCTACCATCTTACTAGACTCGCAGTTCCAGACCCTATACGCCCGCGAGGAAGTCGAGTAACCTAGAAAGATATCATCACAAGAACGTGACTCGAACTTGTCTAGGTTCCCGTACTTCAGAATAAAACATTTGCAACCAAACACGCGAAAATGAGAGACACTGGGCTTTCGCCCGTATCTCAACTTATAAGAAGTGCGATGCAAGTGTGCCCACAGAAAAACTCTGTTCAAAACATGGCACGCGGTTGCTATAGCCTCATCCCAAAACTTCGTAGGTGTAAGAGTTTGAGACGAGCATGATGGGCGAGTTGAGCTTCTTTCTTGGCTTTCAGATCAAGCAGACTCGGGAGGGTACCTTCTTGCATCAGGGCAAGTACACTCGAGACCTCCTGAGATGCTTTGATATGAGTGATGGTAAGCCATTGTCCACTCCTATGGCTGCATCAGCTTCACTCGACCCAGATGAGGACGGCCAGCCAGTTGATCAGAAGGAGTATCGCAGCATGATTGGCTCCCTCTTGTACCTCACTGCCTCGAGACTGGACATACACTTCTCTGTGTGTCTATGTGCTCGATTTCAGGCTTCTCCTCGCATATCTCACCGCCAGGCGGTGAAGCGCATCTTTCGATACCTTCGAGCTACCATTGACTATGGTATCTAGTACTCTTCCTCATCCTGTCTTTCCCTCAGAGCCTACTCGGACGCAGACATTGCTGGCTGTAGGATAGATAGGAAGAGCACTTCTGGCACCTACCAATTTATTGGCACTTCTCTTGTTTCTTGGTCTTCTAGGAAGCAGTCCGGTGTTGCACAGTCCACTGCAGAGGCCGAGTACGTTGCTGCCGTCAGTTGCTGCAGCCAGGTGCTTTGGATGGTTTCGACCTTGCGGGACTTTGGGTTAGCCATAGACAGTGTTCCACTCTTTTGTGATAACACATCTGCTATCAACATTGCGAAGAACCCAGTGCAGCACTCTTGGACCAAGCACATTGATATCAGATATCACTTCCTTCGAGACAATGTGGAGAAGGGTGACATAGTGCTCCAGTTTGTGGAGAGTGACCACCAGTTGGCTGATATCTTTACCAAACCTTTGGATAGCTCTAGGTTTTCAGCTCTGCGGGGAGAGCTTGGGGTGGTCTATTCTTATAGACTGTTGTGAGGGGGAGTTTTGTACTTCATGATTTATCTTGTTTATTATGCTCTTACTCCTTTCTGTTGCATTGCATGCGGGTGCATTCGGGTTAGTCCTCCTAGCATAGATCAAAGTGTTTCTATCGTCTAGGTGTTTAGACTTCTTCCTCTCATCTTGTGATTCTAGGATACTGCTTATTAGCTGTTTCTCTTCTCACTAGGTTGAGCTCACTCACTTCTTATGGGTTCTAGCAAGGGTTGGGCCATCCTTGGGTAAACAGGGTACGTGTTTGCTCCTTAGTGTGTTCGTTGATCAGATGATAGTCCTAGAGTCATATGAGGTAGCTGAGAGTCAGTCTGAGCCATAGTATCCTCTATATCTTGTCTATGCTTTAAGGACTGCCTTTTCTGATTTTCTTGCCAGCTTCTTGTTTTATTGCTTTGGCTCAGGGGGAGTTCATTTGGGAGTTTCTAGATCTTAATACTGACATAACTCAACTTGAACTAAAAGTGCATCACATGTCGAGGGGGAGCTAGATTCTCTTGCATTTTAGCATTTTGCATTGTAATATAATTACATGGAGCCTTGATTATTATCCTTTATGACATGTTTACAATGAATTACATCTTGCCATGATCTGTGCTTATTTCACTACAACACAACAGGCCTTCTATGACAATTAAATATCGTCACAAATAGTGGTTTTTTTTGTCACTGTACCCAATTTGTGACGACTCAGTGACGAAAAGGCTACTGTCACAGAAGGTGCGTCTCTAAACACCTTCCATGACGAAACAACAAAAAATGTCATAGTTTTAGTGACGGTACATTTTCGTCACAATCAACTATGACGTTCCAGATTGTCATGAAAAACGTCACGGACCGTTGCATATGGAGCTGCTACATGGACGCTGACATGGCGAAGTTGACATGGCAGATGACGTGGCAAGTGACGTGTAAAGAATATCGTGACAAATTTCGTCGTCATAGATTATTGGGCTTGGCCCATTTAAATTTAGTTTAGACTAAAATTTAGCCTGTTCTTAAATAGGCTTTAGGCCTGATTTTTGCCCATTTAAAACCCATTGAGCTTTTTGATTCGTGGATAAATTCATGGGCCTTATTATTTGGGTTTTAGCAGCCAGAACTGTTTCACCGTACCTATTTGAAAATTGCTGCAATAAACAACAATACATTTTATCAATTCATTGCATACATACAAAGATGAGAGTTCATACATCAACCATAAATTTGGAAACAGCAACATAGTTTAACCAAACTAGACCCATCAGACCATACTATAAGTTCACCAAATAGCACAAGTAAGAAACAGTACAAGTTCAACCAAAACTCCAATTACAAAAATAAAACAGTAAAGTCACCTAACTTTAAAGCAACTAACCAGAACAGCTCTAACATCACAAGAAAAGTGATGGATACAGCATAAACTTGTATGTGCTCATGCTCACAAGCAGGCCCTGGAATTTCAAGGAGGAGTCACCTGACTCTGATTAAAGTTAAGTAGTTGACGAACCAGCTGTTGAGTATCATATTGTGCCTTCTTCACACTATCAATCTCTTGTGCATATTCTTTTGCCTGCGCCTTCAAGATACCAACCTCTTCCCGAAGTCCTGCAGATTCTTGCTTCTCCGTCTCTAGTTGAGCCTGGAGATCTTGCACCTGCGCACTAACAGCACCTCTTTCACTTGTCTTGGTAGCAGACTGCAGACCCATATTTCGAAGGAAACTTGACTTTGGCAAAACTTTGGTAACCACTTCAGTAGAAGACTTTGGCTGCTGTCCTTCTTCAACTGGTTCAGCCACAATAGTTTCCATAGCAGCCTAGCATCATATACAATTAAATTAGTCTTTCATATTGTACTATGGGGGTAGTTTCCAATATATTCATGTCTAAGAGGCAAAAAAAGAGAAATCAAATACTTACGATAGCATTCTTCACAGGTTCACTAAAACTAATTTTCTTGCTGCAATGTGTGTCCTTGAAGAGATCAATTGCAGTGGGTTCTGTATCCTTATATTTTTCTTTCTTCTGAAACATGTGAAATCAGTTTGAAAGTGTTAGATTGAAACATATATGATGAGTAATCATGTTAGATGTCAGTTACTGTGCATATAGACTCGAATGGTTAAAATAAGATCATGGAGCTACCAGTAATGCAATGTAGTCTGTAATGGAAAACATAAGCATGGGCAATGAAGTAGTATCAAATAACAGAACAACCTCGACATATATATGCAAGCACATTTAATAGTTTTAAACATGTATTGTTCATTGGCACATGATCAATGGGTTGTATCAAGTACATAAATTCCATTATATGCTGAAAAAAGATCGAGCAGAGCAGCTTATTATTGTGATTCGGAGGAGACAACAACAAACATTATATGTAATTTATGATAGATCAATGTAGCACTACTGGACAAAAATTATTAGGTTGCTACAAGGCTGAGTAGCAACCAATATGCATACGTCAAGACTAAGCAATTTTGTTGCATTGCTGGTGTTCTTACCGCGATATAAGCATGTGCAAGGTAACAATGAGAACCCGTCCGCTGCTGGAACTGGACTTTCTCACGGTTCAGTTGGTTTTTGATGCATTTGTCCTAAAGATTGCATAATTGTATAAAAGAAGAGTAATACAAACAGTATACTAAAAAAATACAAAATGGTGAGATTGATTTTTGACAGGTGCTTCCAAAGAAATCTGGAACAATTCTCTCTAAAGTATGACTCACTCCTAGCACTACATACTAAGAAAACATCAAGTAACCTCCACAATACGATAAATATGATGAATGTAAAACAAAGATACTAACTAGGCAGCTAGGTACAGACATACGGTTTCATGTTTATTTTTCATATATATCCTATCATGCAACAAAATAACACCTTTTATCTCTCCTTCTGAATAATAAATTTGCTGTACCGTTTGCACAACACCGCCAAGTAATAGTATATCCTGATCTAGATAGTTAAGATACTCTTCCCGCTTAATGCCCAGGTTGTCAACGGTCACATTCACGTGATCAATTATCCCCTTACAGCCATACTCGGGGCAAAAACTAACCCCGAGATCCCCTAACTTCCCAGACATAAGCAGGTAAGAGTCACGGATCCTCAGGATCAACCTATTTTTATTTGAATAGACAGCTATGTCATATATCTGAGAGTTTCGTACTAGTGGTTTAATAGTCAAATCCTCTTGATGAAACAAGACCAAATGACGCAATAGTATGATGCCATCGAACCTAGTTAAGTTATGGTAGTAGAGAACTACCGAGCTCCGAAGCTTTCTAGCATCGATTATGATCCTTGCTATCATATCAGATAGCATCCTCGTGCTCCTATCGGTGAAATCCCAAATAATGGATTTATAATCCTCAGCGTAGAACCGATTGATATCCCCCCTTTCAGGTTTTTGACCTGGTCTAACAACCATATACCCAGCGGCATAAGCAACATGGGATTTAGTCCCGTCTATTCCCACTTGATAGGGCAGGGTCTCTATATCACCCACCATGAAGACACTGGGTGACTCCCTCTTTTTAGAAGGTTTCTTCCTAGTGATGTAAGATACATCCCTATGTGTTTTTTTACTATTATTCCAAGATGGAGTATCTTTCAAGTTAAGGATAGAATTATATTTTTGTAATACATCCCAAAGTATGAGATTACAAGAATCCAAAGACGGTGTCTCCACCTCACGTCAATCTTTGAACTTCAAACTATAAGCTCTTACGCATATAGAGATTATCTCAGAACCGCTGTATCTTTCAGCGAATAGCGCAACTATATTAGCAATTTCCTGCAAAATGATCTCCTTTGGTATAGGAGTTGTTTAAATTGTTTTAGGTAAGGGATCACTCACTGTCAACAGTGAAATTCCTGAATTCTCTCAGAGGCCTCAACCGTGAAATTTATGCACGGAGATGGATTTTCTGTGCGACTGTGCCTAAGGTAAGCCGGACAAACGCATATGTGATTTGCAACGCGTTACACATAGACACAAATCTATATAAATATAATCAGATTCAATGCAACTCTTTCGTTTTGAGGACAAGAAAATCCATCAATAATTCTAAAAAATCATAAAATTCTCTCATTAATCGGAAAAAAAGATATCTACGCCGTTTATTATGGTGAAATCAAATTATAACGATGCAGATTAATAATATATAGATATGATTGCATTTTATTTCAATCATGACTACTAGAGTTGTATAATAAAGACAATTGTACAGGTAATTCTGCTAGTAGGAATAAGATCTGCTGTGCAGTTCCTTCGAAATCATATGTCAAGCTACAATACTTCATTTCCAATTCTACTGCTACCTATTTACAAAGATAGGTGACGGAAAGAAAGCATTATGGCCATATGATTAAACAAGCAGACCCACACATATGCGTCTCCTGTTTGATTGGTGCACAAAACATGCAGATTCCAGTTCTATAAATTTCAACAGAAGTTATGTTAAGTACATCACCGAAGTTTTCTGTAAAACAAATTAATCATTTGACATAAAATTTCCACAATATGTCAACATAACATATCTCGAACATGGAATACCAATATACAAACAACACTCAGGTCCACTACAAAATTCACTAAAATTGACCATACAAGGCTGAATGCACATGGTCTTCAGCAGAGATAAAAACTGAAACTGTCGCACAAAGGCGGCAAATCTCTAGCTCCAACTTCCATTCAGACACAAATGTCACTAGCTGCATTGTCTGATAATTGTTCCTCTTGCTAATGCAAGAACTGCTTAAATTGTTTGCTATAAGTAGAAGATTACTTACAGTAGCATCAATTATAATATTATCTTTAAATTGTTTGCTATAAGTAGAAGATTACTTGCAGTAGCATCAATTATACAAATTGAATTATAAAGATCATGCATTCCTAGTAATACAAAAGAAGAATATGAATTGGTAGTTATTTCATCTGACAGTTGGACTATCAATTCCCACGTTTTAAGAGCAGTGTATTCTAATTGGAAGAATTGTTAATCTGCATCTTAAGCATGCTGCATTTAGCACTGTCAGGACATGACATGTTCTTTCAGTTAAGGCATAAAGTTTCTATTTTTCAAATATGTGTGATGTTTGGTGAACTTTTTCTAAGTTTGCCAAATTTATGTACTTGGCACTTAAGCTACGTTATATTTGTTTACCTTGCTTTTACTGGATTTATGACAGGTGGCAGCACTTATTCCCAAATGTGAACTGGAAGGTGAAATATACATGAATTCTGAAGACATACAATCCCGTTTGATGACTCGGGCACTTCGACAAATCCAATACACATTAAGTCGCTTTGAAATACTTATTATTTTTGTGAATCAGGTATGAAATTATTTGTGTTTCTTGATGTTGTTGTATAAGTCATAACCATCAAATGACGATTCAATTCCTTGAAACCCTTGTTCCCAGTTGCCACACAATTTGTCAGATACTGTTGACTGAATAATATGTTTAGCTTGTAATGTTTTGACCTCTTGTTCTAACAAGAAACCTATTATAACCAATCTCTTGCAATTGTGAAAGAGCATTTCCCAATTATAACTAGATAGGGAGACACAAACAGCAATCAATACAGAGGCTGGCCAGGTGAAACACTTTTGATATGCAACTTCCAAACCACTACTGTGTCTGAAAATCTATCTAAGAGCTAGCAGAGCTTAACTGTGAATATCAAGCTAGTACATATGTGACGTACCTTGTGCTTTGAGCTTGACCACATGTCCACCAATGCTCTCCATTGATCATCAGTCATACACTTAAAAGGCGACGTTGTCCTCACTTGATTTGCCGGAACCCCATCAAAGTACTTCTTTTTCAGCCTATACCTCATCTGTCGTTGTCCACCCTTCATCATATCAACACATGCATCTTTTACAGCATTACTATCGGTGTCCATGGTGAAATGTCCCTAGTAAAGAGCATAAACATCAAAGTTGAACATGCAATAGACACCATAACCTTTGATTGGACAAGTCAAATAGATAGACTTACACCAAGTTTGCCAATGTAGTTTGTAATGTGATGATCATGCTTCTTGTACTCCTTCCAATGTGGAAAGATAGGTATATGTTGCCTGAGTATGATCCCACCCTCTGAAGCAAGCTTTGCGGCTTGTATTGGTGCCTGTGGCCTTCTATTGCCTTCAGTAATGTTGATTTCAATCTTAGTGCCTAATCCTCTGCTTAACGAATCCAATTCTTTGCCCATACTGATTCCTCTCGGCACTTCTTGTGTATTTGCTGTTAATGGACCTATTAAAATTTCATTTTGCAGATTTAGTGTCAAATATTAAATTTTGTGTACTATCTAAGTACCAATACTACCTTATGTAATACAATTCAAGTACTCTAATTCTAAAAGGAAAGCAATCCAACCATAGTAGTATATGTGACACCAACAATATCTGCTAATTCAGTGGGTTACCAGAAATATGATATTTGCTACTTTAGTGGATCATCACTAGTATGATCCTTGTTGATTTTTTTTGCTCCCGTTGCAATACACAGGCATAGATCTAGTTAATATAATAAGCAACATTTGATATGGAGACCAAATATGATAATCACTTGCCTTCATCATTAACGTTGATCTGCTCCTCATTCTGGCTAGTAGTAGTAGATACCAATGCATCCTGTGCGACAGCAGTTCTTTGCCTAGTAACTCTAGTAGTTTCCTCCTGTTGCTGAGGTGCCACCACTCTCTTTGATATGCTTGATCCTCTAGCAGAGAAGTCCCTTTTATCATGGGAACTGTTGTTACATACGTCCTCAGCAGCCTGAGAAGCCTCGTTTGGCAGCAAAGAAGAAAAATTAGCTACAAATTAATGAAATTGCAGAACCATAGGTAATTAGCAAAAACAGTGCTTGGTACCTTGCTGACTTCATCTTGGTCAGATCCCTCATCGCCTTGAGGATTATACAGGGATCTTGATTGTTCATGACTATCATCCTTGCTCCTTGCTCTTGTATTGTTAACCATTGAAGCTAGTGCATTGACCTCAAGTCTTTGCAACAATTGATTGTTCCTCATCATATTTTCAGCCCTTATCTTCTCATATTCACATAATGATGCTTCTGTACATTCATTTAAACAGTTGCTAGGATAAATGTTCCTGATTAACAAGAAATATGTGCTACTCTCATTGCACAACAAAACAAGGAAGTTGACACCATTAGCTACTGACATTGCTTAAAAAAACAAGGAAGCCAACGGCATGAGCTACTGCCATTACACCGATCAATCAGATATATGCATTATGCCCTAAAAACATAGGTCTACACGTAATGTAACCTAACAGGATAATATACAAAATAACCATAACTTAGGCCGATAAGGCTGCATGAAAGAGCAAGCACTATGCACGGTTCGCTGCATTAGGCAAGATGGGATCGGAACCAAATCAAGACCGCAGCCTCCTGGTCGCCGCCCTCCGTCGCCCTGCCCCCATGCCCTAACTGCCTTCCACCCTCGCCACCACCGTAATTGCTACCCGAAACTGCAGATCCTCGCCACCACCGTAATTGTTACCCGAAACTGCAGATCCCGCTCTACCATGAGGAAGGATTCATATGAAATTACCTAGGGGCTTCCTTGTCTTTGGTGGTGCCTTCCTCCCAGGAGGCATGTCGGTCTTGGGAGGGGGTGAGTTGCAGATCGACGACGGGCACGTTGGCGACGGCCGGCGGTCTTGGGGCGAAGGGGAGGCGATGCGGCCGTCCTGGGGCACAGGGGAGGTGATGCTGTGGTCTTGGGATCAGGGGGTGAGGCGGCGGGAGAAGGGGCAGAGATCAGGGGGTGAGGCGGCGGGAGAGGGGGCAGAGATCAGGGGTTGAGGCGGCGGGAGAGGGGGCAGAGGGAAGGTGAGGCCGCGGAGGCAGGAATCGTCGCCGAGAAAGCGGAATGGTATCGCTAGGTGGGGAATGGGATAAGGGTGACGTGGTAATGTGCGGCGCGGGCGGCAGTCCGTTGCGGACTCGCGGGCAGATAAAAGTGTTGCATCAAATTAGCCCCAATTCTTATTTATCTAATCTACCCGGTATATAATAACTGTACTAAAAATATTTAAATAGTGGATAACATGTGTATAAATGCTAGATAATGCATATGTTGTATAAAAGATAGTTAATGTTTTACTACCAATTCATGATGCACATACACAATATAAATATATTTAAAACACTGCGAATACATATGAAACATTGAGAGAAAAAAGATTCCTTCACATATCATCGTTTGTGGACGCTTCCGATTAAGACCCATCTTCGGAGGGGTATGTCGACAGCAACTCGTCCAATAGGAGCACCGTGCGCGAGATTTGCTCTCAGTGTCGCCACATTCCGAGCAGGGGTGAAAACGGATCGGATATTTTCTGCCGGATCCGGACAGATACGGATACAGATTGTGTCGGATCGGATTTTTTTCGGATAGTTCTCGGATCGGATACGGATACGTATTTTTTTATCGGATACAGATACGAATACAGTAAGCCTAGTATCCGTCGAATACGGATACGAATAATCCGGATAATACGAAACCGGATATCCGGGACATAACTAGGGGTGAAAACGGATCGGATATTTTCCGCCGGATCCGGATGGATACGGATACGGATTGTCTCGGATCGGATTTTTTTCGGATAGTTCTCAGATCGGATACGGATACGTATTTTTTATCGGATACGGATACGAATACAGTAAGCCTAGTATCCGTCGAATACGGATACGGATATGGATAATCCGGATAATATGAAACCGGATATCCGGGACATAACTAGGGGTGAAAACGGATCGGATATTTTCCGCCGGCTCTGGACGGATACGGATACGGATTATGTCGGATCGGATTTTTTTCGGATAGTTCTCAGATCGGATACGGATACGGATTGTTTCTATCATGTCATCATATGTATTCCATAAATTGCACGTTGTGGCTACTTATATAGTTATGTTATGATCGACTATCGGGTATATTTTCATTGTGGATGAAAAGACTATGCTTGTTTAGATTCATGAATGTTTTGACAAGATGAACTATTAACATATTTTCGTTAATTTTAGATGTATAGTTTAAGGGGTTTTCATGTTCCGATAAATATTTGTAACCGTATTCGTTTCAATTCGTATTTGATCCGTATCTGTATTCGATATTATTCGTATTTGCATCGCTGTCGGGTGGTTCTTGGTGCTCCGGCATGAAGGCTATTTAATAGAAGTCGAAGTGGATGTCGCATCAGATTCCGAATCTAGAAGTCGTGAGTTCTAATCCAACTGTGATCAATTTCGTTCCTATTTGTTTTTTTACCTTTAGCTGCAAGTGAATGCAAAGTTTGCATTATCATGAAGTATAAGTGAATTGTTTGTTTTTTCTTATCAGCTTAAGCTTTTGGATGAACTGGCTAGTGCATATAGCTCAATATGGTATCAGAACTAAGAGGTCTTGAGTTTAAGACCCGGTTAATGCAATTAAAAGAATAATTACAGCCCACTTCTATTCCACGTCTTAACCCTGAGAGAGCTTACACATGAGAAAGAGTGTTAAAATATAAATAAATTGTTTATCTTTCCTCATCAACTTAAATTTGGTGTATGCAACCCAATACATTTGTTAGCTTGATGCTCTAGCCTATTAAATTTACTCTTAAGCATGGAAGATGGGACAGGTAGGTCGACAATTGACCTTTATTGTACACCACCAGCAATAGGTGGCCGACCTTCTTGTGCTCGACTTGCATCTCGTTATCTTCTGAGGTGAAATGCGCAATTGCTTCGAGTTGTTGATTTTTTTCGGACTTGCACCGTAGCTTATGTATCTAGCTGGTTCGTGCAGAGAACTTATGTTACCCTAGGCAAGGGGCTCCGATGGCTAACTAGCTGATTTCGTTAATCTAATATATGCAGGAGATATTTCCACAATGATAGTTATTTTCCCATAGGTAAAAGGATACCGGCCTTCCGCCAACTGATTTCGGCATGGATTGTCATTTGCGTAAGGATATGACAAACATGTACTACACGCTACATACTAAACCAATACAAGGAGGCGACAAAGGATAAAACATATCCAGAGCTTATACCAAACCAATTTCTCTGTTATGATGTTCATTACGAAAAATTATGATTAACTGGCAGCATTCCAAAATATTTCCTAACATTGACCCTCCATGCCACTCAATACAATCGAACTTTTAGAATAGGCACCACTCCCGAGTATCTCGTTGACAAGACCAACATCACCATTCCAATACACTGAATGGAAAATATACATGGGAGAAGTAAAAATGCTGGCATCAGGTGGGCATTTGGTGACAGACGGTGACATGTATTACACCAGTTGCAGCAATTGTTAACTCCCCCTATGCTCCTCTTTCAGAGCATTTCCTGAGATTTGCGAACAATGCGCCTGACCTTTTTCTTGAAGTCGTCCCTCCTCTCTCTCCAGTCCTTCTGCATAACAATTTTCAATGTGTAACTTCAGCAACCAAAGGGAGTTCATAAAATAGATACAAACTATACATTTACAATGATTCACAAAAAGATACTAAAAGATTTTCAGACAAGGCACAAATCAGACTTAATGTTGATTAAGACCTCCATAAGCACACAAACGTTTCAAGGCTACTACACACCAAAACAAAGCTGATGGAGAGGGCAGGCACATTAGTCACGCACGCTCATACAGCAGGCAAACATCACCTATCAGTGCATCAGATCTACCGCTCGCAATCCAGTAAAAAAAAACCAGAGAACCAGACAAACCGATGGAGTTAGTGTTAGATTTGATATGCACTGGAGTGAATGTGGCAACTGCCAAATGAACCAGGACTCTGATTTTTGGTGCTGCGTAAACGGCAGCATTTTCTGATGATTTGATTTAGCTATATAACAGAGAATACAACTGACTCCTAGACTTGTGCTCCCACGATCCAGAGCACTACCCCCATGACACCATACTGCGCACTACTGGAATCATGCGCTGAACTAACTTGACAATAACTGAACTTGACAATAACTGAACAACGAAAAGAAGGAAACTAAAACAGACGACAACACAGCAGCTAGAGTTATTTCCTAACAAATCACCCCCTAAGTCTTGCTGCTGGTACTGAGGTTGACAACGCCGATCTTGGAACAAAGCTCATGAAATCTGACTCTGCCCAGTGACTTGGTGAATATGTCTCCAAGTTGCTCGGCCGTGCCGACAAACTTGATATTGATCAGCTTCTTCTCTGCGCATTCACGAATGTAGTGGAACTTAACATCAATGTGTTTAGTCCGATCATGATGCACAGGATTTTTCACGAGTGAAATCGTGGATTGATTGTCCACCATCAGTGTTGGAGAGATTGAGCTGCTTCCAAGCACTTCAGCCAATAGTCGTGCCAACCATACTCCCTGGCATGTTCCGGCTGCTGCTGCCATATATTCAGCTTCGCAGGACGACAATGCTACCACTTTCTGCTTCGATGATTGCCAAGTAACAGCCCCTCCATTGACGAAGAAGATCTGACCTGAAGTGCTTCGTCGATCATCGGTGTCACCCGCCAGATCGCTATCACTATAGCCGAGTAGGTACGGGTGGTCAGTTTCTCCAGCCGTGTAATGGATTCCCCAAGACATGGTGCCTGCAATATAACGCAGAATGCGTCGAACAACAGTGAGATGTTCTTCCCGGGGAGCCTCCATGAAACGACTGACGTATCCAACTGAATACGCCAAATCTGGTCGAGTGTTGACGAGATATCGTAGACTTCCGACCAGGCTGCGATACTGGGTTGCATCTGTCAGTGGAGAGGCAGAGTCTTTGCTCATTTTCAGGCGGACCTCCATGGGAGTTTGGCTTGGATTACACCCCCGTAGTCCAGCCTTCTCCAGTATCTTACCAGCATAGGCGGACTGCCTGATTGTGATGCCGGTAGTACTTTGACTCACCTCAATACCGAGATAATATTTGAGTGTTCCCAGGTCACTCATTTTGAACAAGTTCTTCATCTCGAGTTTGAAACGAGCGATGTTGTCGGGGCAGTCTCCAGTGATGATAAGATCATCTACATAGACCCCTACAATCAAACGCTTCCCTCCACCCGTCCGAGTGTACACGCCATATTCCGAGCTGCTGCGACTGAAACCCAGTGACATCAAAGAACTATCAAGCTTACTGTTCCACGCCCGAGGCGCCTGACGAAGTCCATACAGAGCTTTGTGGAGTTTGTACACCTTGGCCTGGTTGTTGTTGTCGACGAATCCAGGCGGCTGGCTGACGTAGACGTCCTCTTGAAGTTCGCCATTGAGGAACGCCGATTTGACGTCCATGTGGTGTACCTCCCAGGCTCGGTGCGCGGCTACAGCAAGGAGAACCCGTACAGACTCCAGCCTTGCGACGGGAGCAAACACCTCGTCGAAGTCCACCCCTTGCCGCTGAATATAGCCCTTCGCGACAAGTCTTGCCTTGTAGCGCACCACTACTCCTCGTTCATCACGTTTCAACTTGAAAATCCACTTCAATCCGATCGCCCGTTGCCCGGGTGGGAGATCAGAGAGTGTCCAAGTCTTGTTGTCGATGATTGACTTCAGCTCCTCTACCATGGCGCTTTGCCAATTTGGGTCTGATGCAGCTTCAGCCAGAGAGCCAGGTTCCTCGGCACTCACGGCATGTAACTCGAGTTGTTCGAGTACACGGGATGCATAGCCTGGTGGCGATCCTCCTCCAAGAATATTGTCGACGGTGCGGTAACGAGGTACAGCATCGTCTTCCTCTGCATCTGCGTCGAGGTTGGAGTCGTGGGTGGGCGGCGTGACGTGCTCCACCTCTGGATGCGTCGGCAGCATCGGTGTCGATGGAGATGACGCAGTTGGTGATGGCCCAGGTACTGGAGTTGGTGCGGATGGTTCTGGAGTTGGTGAAGCTGGCGGTACAGAGGGTGCCACGGCTGTTGTTGATGTCGTGCTCACCATCTGTTCAACCACGAACGGTTCAGGATCTGCGGAGACTGGACCTTGCTCTTCCCAATCCCATGCCTTGTCTTCGTCGAAGACGACATCACGCGAAACATGGACTCGGTCTCTGACAGGATCGTAAAGCCGATAGGCCTTGGATCCTTGTTCATACCCCAGCAATACCATTGGGCAGCTGCGGTCCTCCAGCTTCTTGATATTTGGTCTGTTGTTCTTCACGTAGCCCACACACCCAAATGTGCGTAGGAAGTGCACAGCAGGCCGCTCACCGTACCAGGCTTCATATGGTGTTTTGTCGCTGAGGGATTTTGTCGGTGACCGGTTCAGCAAGAATACTGCAGTGGACACTGCCTCCCCCCAGAAACGACCTGGCACCTTCATGGCCTTCATCATGCTGCGAGCAGTGGCAACAATTGTCTGATTGCGGCGTTCCACAACCCCATTTTGCTGTGGGGAGTAGGGCGCCGTCAATTGTCGGTGAACTCCTTGTGTGGCACAATACTCACTGAACTCAATGGAGTTGAATTCACCGCCTCGGTCTGTCCGGAAAGCTCGCAGCTTGTGCCCGCTCTCCACTTCAGCAAGCGCCTGGAAGTGTTGTATCGCTTTTGCTGCTTCGTCTTTGCTTCTGATGATAGTAATCCACATATAGCGACTCATGTCATCAACAAGCAAGAGAAAGTACCGGTTCCCTCTTGGAGTTTCGGGTTCAATCGGGCCGCACAGATCACCGTGGACAAGATCCAGTGCTTCAGTGGCGCGGTAGTTGGATTGTCCCGGGAATGGCGCTCGCCGTTGTTTCCCCACCAAGCAGCCATCACAGATCTGGTTGGCTTGCTCCACCACCGGCAGCCCTCGTACCATGGACTTCTGCGCTAGCTTGCGAAGCGCCGGGAAGTTCAGATGGCCGTACCTGGCGTGCCACCTCCACGCAGTCTCCGAGCAATGCGCGGCGAGGCACACGGGCTGACTGATGTCCAGCTCGATGACGTACAGACAGCTCGAGGAGCGGCGGACTCGAGCAATCAGTCGGCGCTGAGAGTCCCAAATCCGCAAAAGACCTTGGTGAATGCGCACCTCGCTGCCAGACTCATCTAGCCGGCCGAGACTCACAATGTTGGTTGTGAGCCGCGGGATGTAGTAGACCCCGGCGAGTGCCCGATGTTCGCCGGACCGGCACGCGAAGAGGATGGTCCCGCGCCCTTCGATCCGCACAACCGAGCCGTCCCCGAACTTTACGTTCCCGCAGACGTTGGTGTCGAGCTCGGCGAAGGCAGCCCTGGACCCGGTCATGTGGTTGGTGGCGCCGGAGTCCAGAACCCATCGCCGGTGGTCATGCTCCTCTCGGTCGTCAAAATGAGCAAGAACCTTGGCTTCATCCATGCTGACAGTCTTGGAGCTCGCCGATGCTTCCACTGGAGCCTGCAGAGAAGGAAGTAGCGAAAGGGGGGATGCATCTGGCACCGCACTGAGCATCAGCAGAGTGGGGTCATTGTCTTCCTCCTGGGCCACGTAAGCCTGTTGATGTTTGGGCTTACTGCGGCATTCTTTGGCCCAATGTCCCTTCTTCCCACAATTCTTGCAGTGGCCAGGCTTGCGATCTCCCTCTGTTGTCGGTGCTGAATGGGCATCTTTTGACGACCCAGTTTGCTTCTTCCATCGGCTCTGGCCACGACGCCCGCCATTTCCGCTGCCGGAGGATGAGCTTCCGCCATGGCCGCTCTCTTGGAGTGAAGCCCCCTTGCGGAACTTAGCCAGCCATTCCTCCTCCGTGAAGAGTAGTCGGCCGTTGGGGTCGACGCGATTTGTCCCAGCTCCAGACTTGCGCTGCAACCGCTGTTCAACGGCGCGTAGTCGCCCGGTCACCTCCTCGAGAGACAGCTCGTTGACGTCGAGCAGGGTCTCGATCGAGATGGCTACTTGTTGAAGATTCTCCGGGACAACCTGCAACAATTTCTTCACAACCTCCGCTTCAGTGATTTCATCACCCAGAGTGCGCAAGTTGTTGGCGAGTCCCCCGATTCGCAACGAAAAATCGTCGACTGATTCTCCGTCCTTGAATGCGATGTCGCCGAGTTCGCGCCGCAGCTGCTGCGCATTTGCCTCGCGGACCCGCTGCACGCCAATGCGACGGACTTTGATGGCCTCCCAAGCCTGCTTTGCAGTTCCCTTGACGGCCAGTGCGGCGAGCATCTCGGCAGGCACCGCTCGGAGTATCGCGGCGAGTGCCTGTCGATCTGTTCGGAAGTCGACGTCTTCATCTTCTTCGGGCTCCACCGCCGCCCACAGGCCTTGCGCCTGCAGATTCACCCGCATTACCAAAGCCCAGTCTTGGTAATTTGTGCGGGTAAGGATGGGGTAGACGACGCTACTTGTTGTCGCTTCCCTCACCACTCTTTCCACGACGACCTGGCCGTTGCGCCTGGCATTGCGGCCGCGGCGAGGTGATGGAGAGCGTGGTGCAAGGCGGCGCGGCGGAGTGCGGGATCTACCAGCGAGCTGCGCCGGTGCGGACATGACTCGATCAGGATCAAGAACTCGGTGCTCTGATACCAAATGTTAGATTTGATATGCACTGGAGTGAATGTGGCAACTGCCAAATGAACCAGGACTCTGATTTTTGGTGCTGCGTAAACGGCAGCATTTTCTGATGATTTGATTTAGCTATATAACAGAGAATACAACTGACTCCTAGACTTGTGCTCCCACGATCCAGAGCACTACCCCCATGACACCATACTGCGCACTACTGGAATCATGCGCTGAACTAACTTGACAATAACTGAACTTGACAATAACTGAACAACGAAAAGAAGGAAACTAAAACAGACGACAACACAGCAGCTAGAGTTATTTCCTAACAGTTAGGCATTCTCTTCCTCGTGATCAAGCTGAGCACCATTCTGATTACTGTGTGTTGAGTTTTCTGAAGCAAGATGACCCACCCTAGGGTACCTCTCTTCAAATTTATCTTCCCAATCTTGCAACACCTCCAGCTCATCTGGACTTAGTCCTTCCAAATCTCCAGTGAGGTCATTAGGATCAAATGACATCAATGCCAGGGCCCAAGTTGCATCCCTCCCGGCAAACAAGGAATATGGTCCTTGAGGACCATAAAAGAGCCTGAGTTAGAAAAACAGAGAACGCCATCATGAATATTGAAGAGAGAAGGCATTATATATACATGATGACAGAAGATCTTATTGCATCAAGACCTAGTGCTCGAGGCCATGGCAAGGATGACAGTCATCAGATCAAAGGGAACTATACATCTGATAAAACACAAACGTTTTATTTATGCATAAAATGATAGATTAACAATTTCAAAGTTCTCATGTGGACGTGGGAAGCATGTTCACCTAAAAGTAATATCTAATGCAAGATTGACAGTAGTCACAGTGCAGTGCACAAGCACTAGGTTCATATCTAAAACTCAGATCCACAAGACGCCACTTGTAGAAGATTGTACGAAGGATTCAGACATATATACCTAATTCCTTGGCAGTATATGGGCCATACGGATACCAAGTAGAAAACTACAGTTTGAACTCTAGAATCTAGACAGTCTCAACAAATAGGAATATGCTTGTCTGTTGAAACAGCAGAATAATAAGATGAATACTAGTTAAACAAAGCAAGGCCTGTAAGGGTAACAGACAGCGGCTATGTCTTGAGGAAGAAATGAAGAACCACCAAAATCATACATCTTCAACTCCTGTAAAAGTCAGAAATAGTTGTCATCAGAGATAGTTATTTAACACAGTTAAAAAGCAAGATCCATATATTATAATAACTGACATTAGCAATATGAGCTTCCGAACTGCAATCTCTAACAATAATAAACCTAATGAAATGCAAATTATTATAGTGCTATAAAAACATCAACTTAATGGATTTATGAAAACATTCTTTTCCAATACAGGTCAATGATTAATAATTGAATATATGGAGAAGTACCAAGTTTTTTAACACAATTGTAATAAGGTTCTGTAACGTATGAGTTTTATGGAAAATCACAGTAAGCAAACTGCTTTAACAAAAATTCATAACTGGAGATATACTGATCCAAATAAAATTTACATCTACCAATCTGGAAAGATGAAGAAAAACACTACAACTTTTGTTCAGATATAAAGCTGCAATCATTCCATTAAGATGGCCAAAAACATGTTTGATCTGAAACTCTCCAGATTCTCAACCTAGAAAAACAGTCATTTTGTAACGATCATATCTCTCAAAATACAGGGTCTATGAAGGTGATCTTAGTGTAAAAAAAAGAATTTAAGGTTCTACAACTTTGTCCACAGCGGAAAATTTTATTACGGGTATTAAGAGGTGGCTGCAGCTAAAGGGTTCTAGGGGAGTTCGGTCAGATAGAAAAGAAAAGGAAAAAAAACACAGCGCAAGGCAAAGGGACTCGATCATGCACAAAATCCCAACTCGGCAACGTCGTACGACCGAACGAACAACAAAACAACTAACTACACAAACAACGTACTAACGACACTAATTACGCGTACGAACACGACTACCGATCGATGACCTAACTAATTACCGACCGCTAGACAGAAAGAGGAAGTCTAGAAGCACTGGGGGAGTCTAGAAGCATGGAGGGAGTCGAGAGAGAATGAGGGAGAAGACGGTCGGTGGCTAACTAGACGACGACGGCACACTACAACACAAACACCAAACTACGACGAACGCCGCACAACTTAACTATCAACGACCGCGGAAGGGGGAAAAGAGAGAGGACGAGAAGCACAAGAGGGTCGAGACAACAAGAGAGAGGGAACGGTCGCTAACTAGCTAATTTTCGCAACACAGACACACAATACACAAACAACTAACACTGGATAATGAACCACAAATCTCCACCTAACAGAAACTACTCACAAACATAGATAAATGCTAAATATTATAAATCTAAAGTATCACAACAACAATTCACCATAATTGCTAAGAACCAAAATAGATCATGTGCTACAATCTTTCCTGAAGAGTGCACTTGCCCAGGTACAATCAACTTGGAGCAATTTAAGTATCATTCTATTTCATATACTGAATGATTGAGTTTGACTCTAGAGTTGATGCAGTTTCATATCAATTCAACTTCATGCAGTTTCATATCAAAGCAAAAGTCCACTTGAAGGGAATCATTAGTCTAGAGAACATACAATTGACTCTAAGCTTAACTTATTACTTGCCAGTGCCGCTAACAGAGCATGCCCAAATCAAATTTCCCATTTCAGAATTCTGAAAAGCAGAAGCATGATTATGAAGGAAATTGTAAACCCTAGAATCCGCACCTAAATATAGAATCCTCAAATCGAAATTCCTATCTTAGAATTCCCAAGAGCTAAGGCAAAATTAACATGTTAAGGAAATTGGGAACTTTAGAATCCGAACCTATACATTGAATCCCCAAATCGAAATCCCTGGAGGGAGGCGGTGCTGGACGACTGGAGGGAGCCGGCACTGGAAGGAGGCAGCGTAGGAGAGAGGCGACACAAGTGCCGCTACAGGCCAGGAGTCGGCACTAGAGGGAGCCGACGCTGGAGGAAGGCGGCGGCGCCGGCGCTGGAGCCTGGAGTGAGGCGGTGCTGGAGGAGTGGAGTGAGGTCGTCGGAGCAGGAGGTGCCGAACTGCCAAAGGAAGGCTCTAGAGGAAGGCCGCCGGAACTTGGAGGCGCTGGAGACGCAGGCTTCTAGCGGCGGAGGCGCTAGAGACGCGGGCTTCTGGCGGCGGAGGCGTGGATCTGGAGGGACGCGGTAAAGGAGTCGGGCACTCGGGCGTCGGGCGAAGGGCATCGGGCGGTCAGGCGGCGGGAGCCAGGGGCTGTAGGCCGTGGGCTGTGGCCACTGTAGCCTCGGGCTGGGCCATTATATGTTGATTTTTTCTTGAGCCTATTAAGTATAGTTCTATTACTATCTTTTCTGGGCCTCGGGCTATAGCCCACCTAGCCCGAGGCCCAGATCCGCCCCTGGGGAGGCATGAAATGCCGGGCTCAGGGAAATCACAGGCGGCGGCGGCGGGTTTTAGGCAGCTAGTATTTTTTTTGCGTATTTTCAACTCCTGGTGACACGATGTAATACTTGGCAAGTGGGCTAATTTTGTTTTTCTTTTTCGTATTTTCAACTCTTGATGACACGTGGGCTCCACACTACCACGTTAGACGATGTAGCCGGTATGTTTTTTTTGCGTATTTTCAACTCCTGGTGACACGATATAATACTTGGCAAGTGGGCTAATTTTTTTTTCTTTTTCATATTTTCAACACTTGATGACACGTGGGCCCCACATTGCCACGTTTGACAATGTAGCCGGTACGGTTTACTGGGCAAGTGGGCATGTGGATGCTATCGTGGAATATATAAGATTTGTTTTTTTATTCACTAAATAACTATGACAAAGCAATATATTGTCATATAAATTTGTCACAAACATTACGCTTAACTAGTTAATGACGATTTTGGATTGGACTTTATGACGAATAATATATTTCTGTCATTAAGTAGGACCGGCTAATGAAAAACGTCATAAACGGAAGCATTTAATGACGGATTGTTCCATTGTCATCACATATTTGTCATAGAAGGCCATGTTTCTTGTAGTGTTTGCTAGATTTATCATGACTTTATATGTGTAGTCTAGTCTTTGCCATGATAGGTTGATTAAAAATGCGCAACTTGAATTAAAATCATGTCAAGTTAGCTCTTGAGACTAGTCTGTCTTTAGTTATCCTCTTATGATTCATGCCATGTCAAATAGGCTGAGTTGAGTCTTGAATCTATATTGAGCTTTAGATTGAGCTAAGCTAGTTCCTTTATGAAGCATGAGTTAATACAAGTCTTCTGTTCATGAAAATGCAAAAAAATCTCTTTTGTGTGAAAAAACTGATCTCACCAATTCTTTCTCATGAGACTGCTTGCCATTGCACTAGGCATGAACTCAGGGGGAGTTTTGATTGACCAAGATCATCTTCTTGAGCTTCTCGCTTGGAGTGGTCGCATAAGGCTTGAGATCTAGCACATGACTAAACAAAAATCGTGGTTGGAAACAATCATGAGTTTCTAAAAGAAAAAATATGTCAATTGTGCAAAATTTGCTTAATTACCAAAAGATCAAAGTGCTTGAACAAATGATTCATTCTTGAACTTGTAGCACTCTAAATTGATTCAATACTAGCTTCTTGGTTCCACTTTGATTGTTGACATGGCCTGCATCATCTTCGGATACCTTTTAGCTAGACTATAATCATGGTTAATTTGACATGCTAAGAAATTCGACTAATTTTCAGATTGTGACTTATTTGGTTTAGCTTGATTATACATGTCTTGTCATGATGTTGATAGCATACTTTTGTGTTATGGCTTGGTGTAATACTCAAATGGTCATTTTGGATAATCTTCATGGCCCTGAATGCTTAAAATAAACAAACTTCAGCCATTTCATCCAACACCATGCCTTATTCTCTCTTTTACATTCTTGATGATTTTATTGCCAAAAGGGGGAGAATAGCGGAGAAAAAGCCATTTGGGATCTTTTTGGAGCTTTGGAGAACAATTTGCTTTTTCTTGTTTTTGCTCTAGTATTCTCTTTGTCAACATGGTCTTGTTTCCTCTTCGCTTCTTTCTTAGGCCATGTTTGACTCTCTTTCGTTTTCAAACAAACTCAACTTTTCGCTTTTTCTGGGTTTGTCAATATACTCATCAAGGGGGAGATTGATAGACCATGTGGAGGTGATTCCGTGTGTGTGATGAGTAATTGCCATCTGTTTGAGGAAAGTCGAGTTTGGTTTGTGTGGTTCGGGCCATGTCGTTGCGCGGTGCAATCGGCTTCGGTCGAACTTGATCAAACTTGGTCGAAGTGCTTAGGATGCTTATTCTCTTGATTCGACAGGTTTGGACTTTTTTGTGCTTAAGATTTCTCTTAATGCTATTGTTGATTACACTATGTCGAGCGGTGCTATGTGATGTGTTTCTTGTCTGTGATGGCTGCAGGACGTCGAGGCGAAGTCATGGTGAGGCACGGGATGACCGGACTAGGCGCAGGTGGTGCCGAGGTCAAAGCGGTCGAGATGTGCCGAAGACAGCGAGGACTCGAGGTGGTTGCGAGGCTTGGAAGGCAAGGAATGAGGAAGCTTCTCGGAAGGTGCAGGAGGGGTGTTTTGGTAAATACGCAAGGCTGCACTAAAGGAAGTGGATTTGGTTAGAGTTAGTGGATAAAGTGTTAAGGCTTAATGTCACATCCCAAAATTTGGCTTTTTGAAAAATTTAAATTCAAATTAATTATTTTAAGGTAATTGGATTTTACTTGGCTTTTATTTGCCTTTCTGGATTTTCTGGAATTTAAAACCTATTTTTAAAATTTAAAAAGTAATTTAAAATATGAAAATTAAATATCAACAGTAGTTGGAAATAATTTTATTAAGTCCAAAATATCTCCAGGAGCTTCTGTGAATTTTTCTGGAATTTTTGGAGGTATTTTCATTTTTTTCTGAGGCCTAAATAAATTCCTAGCCTTTTCTGAAATTAGAAATCAATAAAAATCCAAATCCTTCCCCCCGGCCGACGCGTGGACGGCCCAGATCCGCCCACGTCGCCGCTCGGCCTGATCCTGGCCGCATCCTCCCTTTCCCCTCGCTGTCTAGCGGGCCCGGCCCGTCAGCCGGCGGCCCCGCCTTCCCCTCCTCCTCGCCCGACGCGTGGACGGCTCGGATGAGCCGAGTCTCCGCGCGGGCCATCCAGCCGCTCGCCTTCCCCTCCTCCCTCACCTCGCTTACCTGTGGGCCACGCCCGTCAGCCGCACGCGCTCTCGCTCCCGCTGCCACCCGGCCCCGCCTGTCAGGCCCGTCGTCCCCGCGAGCCGCCTCCTTCCTTTCTTCTCTCCCCGCTTTCCTTCTTTGCGTCGGCGACCAATCCGAGCCGGATCCGGCCTTGCCTTCCCTGCCTCTCCCCGATTTTGGCAACCCGAGCCCCGCCGGGAAACAAATCCCCGATCTCCGCGCCTCCCTTCCTTCCCTGCCTCCCCTTTCCCGTTTCTCCCCCTTCCCTTCCTTTTTCGGCCGCCAGCACCGGCGAGCGATTGCCGCTCCCCTGCTCCCCCTGCGCCCCTATAAAAGCCCCCTGTCGTAGGGGTGGCCCCCACCTAAACCCAGCAGGCCTGGTAGGAGATTGTAAGGCCCAGAATAGGCCATGTGTAATGACATAACTGCCCCCAGAGGGGATAACCAGATGTAAGGGTATAACCGTAAAAGCACTCCTCATGTGTATATATATATGGGTAAGCCATGGGGAGGACCCAGGCCATTACACTTATCTTCATCACTCTCCACTACCATCTCTCTCTCTGTTTGGTCTGTAGCCACAACAGTTGGCGCCGTCCGTGGGGAGGACGAAGACAAGCCTGAAGACCGAAGAAAAAAGATGGCACCGAAAAAAGCTTCACCAACGGCGGCGGAGGGAAAGAAGACGGATGGGTCGGAGCAGCGCGCGAGCATCAGGGCTTCGGTGTCGGCCGCCGAAGGAGTTGGCGGCGGCGTACGCGCCGTAGTCGCGGGCGTCGACGCCCGCGCAGCAACGACCGACCCCGCCAGCGCCGCTACGACGACATCCAACCCCGTCGCCGGCGCGGCAACGACAGCCCTCGCCACCCTTGCAGGTAGCGCGGACCCGACGGCCGGTGGTAGCCGCAACGAACCATCCGGCGGATCTGGAGATCGTGAGGCGATGGTCCCGGCACCGACCCGTCCGCCGGACGTTCCGGCGGCCTCAACGATACCAGCGGGCGAAAGCGTCCTACTAGCAGCTCTCAACGCGCTCCAGCGGGAACTAGTGGACCTTCGCGGAGCCGTCCGAGGCATACAGGAGGCTCGGAGCCAGCAGGTTGCGCCGGTGATCGCGCCTGAGCCCACGACCGAGAAGGCGGACAGCCGCGAAGCCCCCACGCCTAGCCGCGTCCCGTTGAGGTGCGTAGATCCAGAATCCCCGCTTTCGGCGGGGCTGCAGCAGGCGGGGTGGCCCGAAGACTTCAAGTTCCCTAGCATCACCGACCCGTACAAAGGCGACACAGATCCTCGCGAGTTCGTGCGCGTGTACGAAACCGCGATCGAGGCCGCGGGCGGAGATGACACCACGAAGGCGAAGGGACTCCCCCTCGCGCTGCACGGAGTGTCGCTCTCTTGGTTCTTTACCATAGAGCTGGGCTCCATCTACGCGTGGGAGCAGCTTCGCGACCGCCTTTGCAACAACTTCAAAGGCCACTACGTCGAGCGAATCGAGGCGGATCAAGTCTTCGCTGTGAAGCAAAGACCCTCGGAGACGCTCCGGGGCTACTTCAAGCGCTTCGCCAAGATTCGAGGCCAGGTAAACGATATAAACGAAACCACAATCGTTAATGCAGCCATACAGGGCCTTCGCCCGGGCCCGATGGCCGAGTACCACGCGCGGAGGCCAATCAAGACAGTCGCCAAGCTTTTCGACAAAATGGACGAGTATGCGCGGGCGGAGGAGGATGCGCGAAGACGCAGCGTTACCGCCCCCGGCCTCGCCCATGTGGAGCGCCCCCCGCGCGAAGTCGGAGCAGGTGGCCCCCCCTCGAAGCCGGGCCGCAGCCGAGAGCACCGAGAAGACCCTCCCCGAGGCAGTGAGGCCGGAGTACAGGAAGGCCCTTCAAGGAGCCGGCCTAAACCTCGGCGCCGCCAGCGCCGGTCGCAGGCGGCCCATCATGTCCTGGACATCGAGAGCGCCCGCCAAGGATCCGACCCTGCCTCACGGAGGGGAGACCGGGGATCGGAAGGCGGACCTGACTACGGCGGTCAACCTCGCGCAGAGCAAGAGCTCTTGCACTATGGCAAGTGGTGCGAGGTACACGGCTACGGCGATCATCGCACTAGGGCATGCACCGCGGTGATGGAGCTGCGGAGGGTGACGGCCGGATCTCGGGCTCTGCCTCCTCGGCCCCCCGCCGGAGCCCACGTGGGGCCCCCAAGGGATAGCCCCATACGAGCCACCGTAATGGAGGGCGCGCAGCATCGCGCTGTTAGCGTCATCACCGGAGGCTCTTCTTCAAAAGCCCCCGGGGAGCGACCGCAACTGTGGATGCCGGCCCGCAACATCACCTTCGATTTGAACGACGCCAGGGGCGTGGAGTACCCTCACCAGGACCCTCTAGTCATCCAGGCCCACATAGAGCGCTGTGACGTCAGGCGCGTCCTGGTCGACGGGGGAAGCTCCGCGAATATCTTGTTTGCGGAGGCTCTAGACCGTATGGCGATCCCCCGAAGCCGGATAGAGCAACCAGGAGCTCCACTTCAAGGCTTCGGGTGTCAACCGTTGCAGGCCTTGGGGCACGTGTCCCTTCCTGTCACTTTCCGCCAGGAGGTCAACAAAGGTAACATCCGCACTGAACATGTCACCTTCGATGTTGTAGATATCCCGCACCCCTACAACGCCATACTGGGGCGACCCGCCATCAACTCTTTCGAGGCAATCCCGCACCACGCGTTCTTGTGCGTCAAGCTCCCGGGCCCGGAGGGCGTCATCACCGTCTTCGGCGACCAGGATCTGGCCAGACGTGCCGAAGGCGGTAGCCGCGTTCCGCGTCGCCCGGTGCATGCCCTCTCCGGCGCGCTCGGTGACGGGCCCTCCGCCCCCGGGTGGACGCCCAAGCCTCGGCCCGAAGGCGGAGTTAAGAAGGTGCCGCTCCAGGCGGAGGGGCAATTTGTGTCCATTGGCGAGGGACTCCCACCGGGGGTCGAACGGGATCTGCTCCGAGTGCTTCAGAGCAACGTCGACATCTTCGCATGGTCCCCGGAGGATATCAAGGGCGTAGACCGGGCAGTAATCGAGCATCGCTTGGCGGTCCGCCCTGACGCCAAGCCGGTCAAGCAAAGGCTTCGGCGTATGTCGGTCGATCGGCAGCAGGCGGCCAAAGCAGAGGTGGCAACGCTTCTTCGTGCCGGGGTCATCCGCGAGGTCCACCATCCAGAGTGGCTCGCTAACCCGGTGTTAGTCAAAAAGGCCAGCGGGGCCTGGCGCATGTGCATCGACTTCACGACACTCAACAAGGCGTGTCCGAAGGACAATTACCCCTTGCCGCGCATCGATCAACTGGTCGACGCCACTGCTGGGTGCGAGCTCATGAGTTTCCTGGATGCCTACTCCGGCTACCACCAGGTGTACATGGCCGAAAACGATGAGGAGAAGACCGGTTTCATCACACCACTGGGGACGTTCTGCTTCGTCCGAATGCCCTTTGGCTTGAAGAACGCAGGCGCTACCTTCACCCGCCTTGTCGCCATTGCCCTGGCGGCCCAGCTCGGGAGGAACGTCGAAGCTTATGTCGACGACGTGGTGGTCAAAACTCGCCAGCTTGCCCTGCATGGCCGGGACCTCCAGGAAACCTTCGACAACCTCCGGAAGGCGGGCATCAAACTCAACCCCGACAAATGTGTCTTCGGGGTGCAGGCGGGCAAGCTCCTGGGCTTCCTCGTCTCCGGACGGGGCATCCAGGCCAACCCCGACAAAGTAGACGCCATCTTAGGCATGGAGCCGCCCAAGACTACGAGGGAGGTCCAGAGGCTGGCGGGCCGCATGGCAACGCTAAGCCGCTTCCTGTCCAGGGTGGCGGAGTGGGGCTTGCCATTTTTCAGGACGCTCCGCGGGTGCGATGGATTTAGTTGGGACGGAGATTGCGCGAGGGCCTTCAACGAGCTCAAACAGCACCTGGCAAGCCTCCCCACTCTGGTCGCCCCGGCACCAGAGGCTCCCCTCCTGCTCTATCTGGCCGCGTCAGTCACCGCGGTCAGCGCCGTCCTCGTCTTAGAGGAAGGCGCCATGCAGCGGCCCGTCTACTTTGTCTCCGAAGCCCTCCAAGGCGCCAAGACAAGATACACGGAGCTTGAGAAGCTCGCCTACGCGCTGGTCATGGCTTCCAGAAAGCTTCGGCATTATTTTCTGGCCCACCCGATCACGGTGCCTTCATCATTCCCCCTGGCAGAGATGCTACACAACAAGGAGTCCACAGGGCGCATCGGTAAATGGGCTGCCGAGCTCGCCCCCTTCTCCTTGACATATGCTTCACGGACGGCAATCAAATCCCAAGTCCTGGCGGATTTTCTCGCCGAATGGACCCCGCCGGCTCAACCCGTCCAGATGCACGATGACCCCGTCTGGACGCTTACAATCGATGGAGCTTACAGCGTTGCCGGCGCGGGCGTAGAGGCGGTGATCGTCACGCCCGAAGGACAACGCTTGCTGTATTCGGCGCACCTTGCCTTCCCCGCCACCAACAACACGGCCGAATACGAGGCTCTGCTCTTTGGCCTGGCGAAGCTCAAGGCAGTCGGCGCGAGACGGGCGTTGGTCCGCACTGACTCGCGCTTGGTGGCTGGCCATGTGGACAAGTCATATCAAGCCAAGGACCCTGAGTTGGCCAAGTACCTCGCGGCGGTGAGGGCGAGGGAAAGGCACTTTTTGGGTGTCACCGTCAAGGCCATCCCCCGGGCAGAGAATGAGCAAGCCGACACCCTCGCCAAGGCGGCCAGCCAGCAACTGCCCCCCCCGAGGGGGCATTCTACGAGGTGTTAGCAAAGGCGGCCATCGCGCAGGACAACCGGGACGCGGCACTTGTCCACCGCATTGATCGGCTAGGAGATTGGCGAGAGCCCATTTTCAATTTCTTACAAGGCCTCGCCGAGCCGGAGGACCCTGCCGAGCTGCGACGGTTGCAGCACCGCGCGCGGTCCTTCCAGGTGTTCGAAGGGACACTCTATAAGAAAGGGGTTTGCACGCCGCTCCTACGCTGCCTCTCGACTGAGGAAGGAAAGGAACTTTTGGCGGAAATCCACGCGGGCGTATGCGGATCCCACCTGGCGCCGAGGTCATTAGTCGGCAAGGCGTTCAGGCAAGGCTTTTACTGGCCGACTACCATCACCGACGCCCAGGACCTCGTCCGTCGGTTCCAAGGGTGCCAGTGGATGGCGCGCATCATCCGCAGGCCCCCGACAAGCCTCAACCCAATTCCCCCGGTGTGGCCGCTGGCGCGCTGGGGTCTCGATATAGTAGGACCACTTGCCCGAGCACCAGGGGACCTCCGGTTTGTGGTAGTCGCGCTGGAGTATTTCTCCAGATGGCCGGAGGCGATCGCTCTGGCCAAAGTAACCTCTGCGGCCATACAGCGCTTCCTATGGCAAAACATCATATGCCGCTTTGGTGTGCCTCGGGAGCTCACGGTCGACAATGGCCTGCAGTTCGACGCCGCCCTCTTCAAAGATTATTGTGACAGCATGGGCATCACCCTTCGATTCGCCTCGGTGGGGCATCCCCAGTCCAACGGGGCGGTCGAACGGGCGAATGGCGCCATTTCTACCGCCATCAAAAAGCGCTTGGTCGGATTGCCGAAGGGCAAGTGGCCGGACGAGCTTCACAGCGTTCTTTGGTCGCTTCGCACAACGGTAACGCGCCCAACAGGATTCACGCCATTTAAGCTCCTTTTCGGTGACGAAGCGGTGACGCCCGAAGAAATCAAGGCCGGCTCGCGAAGGGTCCTCGTCCAAGCTCCCGGAGAGGAGCGCCGTGTATCCTTGGACCTCCTCGATGGGGTACGGGCAGACGCAACCCACCACATCGAGAAGTACGTGCGGCAGATAAGGCGTACTCGGGACCGCTCTATATGCCCGCGGGGGTTCCAGCCTGGGGATCTTGTCCTCAGAGTGGCGCTCCAGGAGGAAACCGTTGGCAAGCTGGAGTCCAAGTGGGAAGGCCCCTACATTGTAACGGAGGCATTGCCAAAGGGGGCGTACCGCCTCGCCACACTCGAAGGACAAGCCTTCCGGCACACATGGAACGCGGACAGGTTGTGACGGTACTACGCCTAGAAGCAGGACAGCAGAGGTAGAGCCACAAGCCCATTGTTATGCGATGCTCGCCCGCGCAAACGGGAGTTCAATAAAGGTTGCTATTCCCAGAACATCCCCTGTCCGCGCTGAGCAGAACAAAGTCCACGGACTTTAAATAAGACGTAGCGTCGAGCCTAGCTCCGCACGCGAGAGTCTGCGAACTATAAATAAGACGTAGCGTCGAGCCTAGCTCCGCACGCACCAGTCCACGGACTTTAAATAAGACGTAGTGTCGAGCCTAGCTCCGCACGCGAGAGTCTGCGGACTATAAAGAAGACGTAGCGTCGAGCCTAGCTCCGCACGCACCAGTCCACGGACTTTAAATAAGACGTAGCGTCGAGCCTAGCTCCGCACGCGACAGTCTGCGGACTATAAATAAGACGTAGCGTCGAGCCTAGCTCCGCACGCGAGAGTCTGCGAACTATAAATAAGACGTAGCGTCGAGCCTAGCTCCGCACGCACCAGTCCACGGACTTTAAATAAGACGTAGCGTCGAGCCTAGCTCCGCACGCGAGAGTCTGCGGACTATAAAGAAGACGTAGCGTCGAGCCTAGCTCCGCACGCACCAGTCCACGGACTTTAAATAAGACGTAGCGTCGAGCCTAGCTCCGCACGCGAGAGTCTGCGGACTATAAAGAAGACGTAGCGTCGAGCCTAGCTCCGCACGCACCAGTCCACGGACTTTAAATAAGACGTAGCGTCGAGCCTAGCTCCGCACGCGAGAGTTTGCGGACTATAAATAAGACGTAGCGTCGAGCCAAGCTCCGCACGCACCAGTCCACGGACTTTAAATAAGATGTAGCGTCGAGCCTAGCTCCGCACGCATTCTACGGAGTATAAATAAGACGCAGCGGGGGGCGCCTCCGCGCGCACTCTACGGAGTATAAAGAAGACGTAGCGTCGAGCCTAGCTCCGCACGCACTAGTCCACGGACTTTAAATAAGACGTAGCGTCGAGCCTAGCTCCGCACGCGCGAGTCTCCGGACTATAAAGAAGACGTAGCGTCGAGCCTAGCTCCGCACGCACTAGTCCACGGACTTTAAATAAGACGTAGCGTCGAGCCTAGCTCCGCACGCACGAGTCTCCGGACTATAAAGAAGACGTAGCGTCGAGCCTATCTCCGCACGCACTAGTCCACGGACTTTAAATAAGACGTAGCGTCGAGCCTAGCTCCGCACGCGCGAGTCTCCGGACTATAAAGAAGACGTAGCGTCGAGCTTAGCTCCGCACGCACTAGTCCACGGACTTTAAATAAGACGTAGCGTCGAGCCTAGCTCCGCACGCGCGAGTCTCCGAACTATAAAGAAGACGTAGCGTATGAGCCTAGCTCCGCACGCAATAGTCCACGGACTCTAAATAAGACGTACCATCGAGCCTAGCTCCGCACGCGCGAGTCTCCGGACTATAAAGAAGACGTAGCGTATGAGCCTAGCTCCGCACGCAATAGTCCACGGACTTTAAAAAAGACGTGACCGTCGAGGCATTCCTCCGCACGCGCGAGTCCACGGACTATAAAGGAAGTCGTAGCGTCGAGGTAACACCAAGCATAAAGTACTACTTGGTTCCATTGTAAAACCAAAGGGGTTACAGGACCACAAGCATAAGAACCAGTACATCATCCCCCTACCCTACCCGACCAACCGCTCAGCCTTGGCGCGGTGCGGACGAGCCCGCGCCGTCGTCGCCGCGGCGCTGAAGAACCTCCTCAAGCCACTGGAGGAGGTCCCCCTCCCCATGCAACATCTGCTGCACGGCGACTCTCGCTGCACCTTCCCCGAAGCGGCCCCAGATCCGTTGGTGGAAGTTCTGCAGGCTAGCCCCGATGGACCGAATGGCGTCCGACATAACCTCTGGCCGGTCGGGAGGATCCAGTTGAGGATTCGCCAGCTCATGGGTATGCCTACACCCACGAGTATGAAGCAGGGCGAGGGCAAAGCACGCACCAACATAGCTGCAGTGCTCGCCAAAGGTTCTGGCGCCACGAAGAGCAACGCCGGCCCCCTCCTCGATCAGCCCGAGCGTCTCCGACAGGGCCTCCGGCCTGTGTGTAGTATCCGGCACTCGGACGCACAGATCTCGAAGGGCCTGGTTCAGAGACTCCATGGCCCGCCATGCTGACATGGATGCATTTTCCAAGGCAAGGCGGTTCGCGGCAGCAGACTCCACCAGCTGGGCGTTCTCCCCTTGTAGAACGGCGATCTGCTGCACGAAGGCGGCGCGCTCCCCAGCCGCGGCGTCCCGAGCTTCCGTGGCCGCGACTTGTGCGGCCACCAGGGCGTCCTCCAGCGTGCGAAGTTCTTCATCCTTCGCGGCGACAGCAGTGTTTGCTTCGCGGAGGCTGGCTTCCAGAGCCCTCTGCTCCCGAACGCGGGCCTCGTCGAAGGATCGGCTGAGGGCAAGCGTCTGACAGAAACAACAAATCAGCAGCCGTCCAGCAGTACCTTACAAACTGAAGCGCGCATACTTACCCTCATCTCGGAGGCCTGCAACGCGAGCGCTAGGAGGTCCCCTGCGCATGACGACAGCACCTCTCGGTTGAGGCTGTTGTCGGCACGCTCTGCGGCGACGGTAAGGTCGCAAAATATTTCCGGGCGAGGGAGGAAGTCCGAGCGAGCGAGCCCCGGCCCCGCCACGTCAGGATTTATCGCGGCCACGGCCACGTCAGCAGCAGGGGACATCCGCGGAGCATCCTGCACGAGGCTCCCGACCTCGCGCATACCCCTGCTGCTCGATCCTTCGCCGCGTACGGGAGACGTCGTCTCGCCTGATGTCGGCAGAATGAGCGAGCAGATCGGAGAGAGTCTCGCGAAGTCAGGAGAAGAAAGGGACTCACACCTACCTCCTGCGCCCCGTGTCACGATAGGAAGTGGCGCCGGGTCGACCACCCAGGGGGAGGCGGGCGCCTCGGCGGTCGGGGAGAGGGTCTTCTCGGCCGCGCCAGCTGCCGTAATCCCGCGGCAGGGTCCCGCAATAGCGTACCGACCCCTTGTTGGCGGCGGGGACTGCGTCCGAGGGCGTTTCGCCTGCGGTGGCACAGGCGATTCTTCCGCGGCAGAACCAGCTCCGGTCACCGTCGCGCCCACGGTTTCCTCGGTAGGGGGCACGCCCTCGTCGGCCGCCGCGGTTGATAACACACCGTCCCCAGCGGTCTGCTCGCCAGGAGCGACGCCACCCCCCGGGTTGACGGGTTCCAACTCAACAATGGCCACGAGCCCGAGCACGGGCTCGTGGACGTCGCCAGAAGGCGCCGTGGGATCCGCGGTGGTGCGCCCCTCCGAAGCAGTATGGCCAGGCCCACCGCCGGTCACACGCCCCGCCTCAGCCGGGCTAGCCGCCGGGGGGGCTGTCGGGTTGCATACGGCAGCCGGGGAACGGGCCCGGCGTCGCGAAGACAGCCCCCCCGTAGGGCTATCACCGTCCTGAGCGCCTGGAGTCTCGGCGGGAAGCTCTTCCGGCACCACACGCTCGGGCACGGCAATGCCTACAGCCTCGCAGGTGCGGTTTATCCGCCCCTGCTTAGCCGCCTTGATCGCGGCCTCGCGAGCCCGGTGCTCCTTAAGCGTGTACGGGCCGAGGAGCGTCGCAACCGCGCGCTCCGCATCTTCTAGCCGAGCCACTGCGCAGGAAATCACGTCAGTTAGGCAGAACCCAGACAGATACAATGGCGCGCTAGGCGACTTACAAGGGGCGGAGGGGGGAAGCAGCCGAGACACAGATGGATCGAACCCATCCTCGCGGGGGCCATTCGGCACAACATACTTCCCCCGGGAGGAGAGTGGCGCCGCCCATGCATCGTGAACTCCTCGGCTAGGTCGCGCACGCTCATCCGACGGGCGACACCGACGAGGCTTTGTAGCTTTCGCGTGTCGTCAATCTCCGCCTTCAGACTCGGCGTGCTGTTAAACGAGATCGGCCCGCCTCGGCACTGCATTCTGCTCTTGTCGGTCACGGTGTAATAGAACCACCACCGCGTCCAGCCGGACGCCCACTGCCCTGACGAGGCGGACACAGGGAACAACGTCGCGCAGGACGCCCGGAGCACGAAGTCCACACCGCCAAAGTTGGACACCGCCTCGCCAACCTTTCGGGGTCGACAGTGTGCATCGTGCAGGGTGGCGAATAAGCTGGCGCTGGGGCGCCACCCCTCTGTCCGCATCGCCCACGCGAAGACAGCGAGGCGAAGTATCGCGTGGGGCGTCAGCTGGGCTAGCTCCAACTGGTAGGCCCGCAGGACTTCGCCCACAAACAACGTGCAGGGCATCCGAAGGCCGGCATCGAAGAACGCGACAAAAAGAATTGGCTCCAGGGCCCCGGGCTTCGGCTCCGTCTCGTCCCGGCGGGGTAAGCGAGCCCCACTGCGCTCCACGATCTTCCCCTCATCCACGAGCCGTTGCAGCGTCCCTTCCGTCACGCGGCTCTTCCCCAGCACACGGGAGCAGGAGCCTCCCGAGTGCTCCATCGCGTTCCACAACTTGTTGGCGCGCGAGCTCCCCCGCGGCACCAGTTTGTATTCTTGGGTGGGATAGGTCACCTCGCCCTGGCTAGGCAAGGAACCGCCGCGGGGGTGGTAGGTGGCGTCGTCGAGGCTAGCCATCGCTCTTCGCGACAAGGGAAGGAGAAGAAGCAGGCAAGGGAGCAACTGGCGTGACAATTAGCATGGGCGCAAGCGAAGCGGCAGATCAAAAAGCAAAACGAGAAAGGGTGCCTCCACCTCAACACTAGCACCTTATAAAGGCCGCTCGCCTGCCCTGGGGCTCAACGCACAGACGGATCAAATTCTCGGCGGTTCGGCTGTCCAAGATTGGGAAAGAAGAACCGCCCGGACCTAGAAGGCCGCGCCTGGTAGGTGGCCAAGCGGCGCACAACGCCCCTTGCTCTTCAACACGCGTCCAACTTCTCGGGGGACGAAGCGAACGGCCGCGGTCACGCAACCGCTCACATCCCACGACGCGCCAGTCGTAGGTCGCCACGTGCCCCACCTGCAGCATGGCAGACTGCACGACGCGACAGCCTGACTTCTGCCAGGCCAGGCGTCGGCGTAATTCCAGCCGCCATTAAAAGCGCACTACGAGACTGCAAGGTCACAACAGCCCCGGAGCGCAACCATACCGGCGCGCGTCTACTTCGACTAGGCGCCAGCTTCGCTGCCACCCGTTCGAAGGGTAGGGGACGGAGCGCGCGCGTCTACTTCGACTAAGCGCCAGCTTCGCTGCCACCCGTTCGAAGGGTAGGGGACGGAGCGCGCGCGTCTACTTCGACTAGGCGCCAGCTTCGCTGCCACCCGTTCGAAGGGTAAGGGGCGGAGCGCGCGCGTCTACTTCGACTAGGCGCCAGCTTCGCTGCCACCCGTTCAAAGGATAGGGGACGGAGCGCGCGCGTCTACTTCGACTAGGCGCCAGCTTCGCTGCCACCCGTTCGAAGGGTAGGGGACGGAGCGCGCGCGTCTACTTCGGCTAGGCGCCAGCTTCGCTGCCACCCGTTCGAAGGGTAGGGGACGGAGCGCGCGCGCGTCTACTTTGACTAGGCGCCAGCTTCGCTGCCACCCGTTCCAAGGGTAGGGGACGGAGCGCGCGCGTCTACTTCGACTAGGCGCCAGCATCGCTGCCACCCGTTCGAAGGGTAGGGGACGGAGCGCGCGCGTCTACTTCGACTAGGCGCCAGCTTCGCTGCCACCCGTTCGAAGGGTAGGGGACGGAGCGCGCGCGTCTACTTCGACTAGGCGCCAGCTTCGCTGCCACCCGTTCGAAGGGTAGGGGACGGAGCGCGCGCGTCTACTTCGACTAGGCGCCAGCTTCGCTGCCACCCGTTCGAAGGGTAGGGGACGGAGCGCGAGCGTCTACTTCGACTTGGGCGCCAGCTTCGCTGCCACCCGTTCGAAGGGTAGGGGACGCAGCGCGCGCGCCTACTTCGACTTGGCGCCACCCTCCGCTACCACCATCCCAGATTTCAGGCTCCCCAACCACAAGCTTGGAGGAATTCACAGGCCGCAGGGGACGGAGGGGGCCAAAGGACTCGACGACATGGCTTCGGCCCTGTGAAGCCCTTCACCATGAGAGGCTCCTGTCGTAGGGGTGGCCCCCACCTAAACCCAGCAGGCCTGGTAGGAGATTATAAGGCCCAGAATAGGCCATGTGTAATGACATAACTGCCCCCAGAGGGGATAACCAGATGTAAGGGTATAACCGTAAAAGCACTCCTCATGTGTATATATATATATGGGTAAGCCATGGGGAGGACCCAGGCCATTACACTTATCTTCATCACTCTCCACTACCATCTCTCTCTCTGTTTGGTCTGTAGCCACAACACCCCCTTGCTTCGCCTCCTCCCGCACCACCTCCCAGAGCGCTCCACCACATCTCCCGAGCCCCGTAGCGCCCTGCCACCGTGTTCCGTTCCCTATCCGAGCTCCGCCCAACTCCGGCGAGCCTTCGCCGCCGCATCGGTCATCCCCGGAGCCCGCCGTCACCTCCCCGAGCTCCCTCTCGTCCGTGCGATCCTCCCCGACACCTTAGCCGCCGAGCGCAGTCGCACCGGAGGACCCGAGCCAGCTCCGCCACCCCCTCGTCGCCGGCCACCTCCGCCCGTCCCCGAGCCCTGCCGACCCCTTCGTTGGACTCGCCTCCGCTCCAAGACCGCGTTTTGGACGTCATCCGCACCCCTCCTCCACTCCCTCGCCGCCGATGACCCTGCCTCCGGCCACCTTCCCCGGCCTCCCCTCCGGCAGGTAACTCAAAAGAATTGATTGCCCTATATGGGTAGGCAAAGCCTCCCCGCCCATCTGGTTATCAGCGCGATCCCCTCCCTCCCCTCGGCTCCCTCGGCGCGCGTTCGAGCCCCCGGCTCCGCACGCTGAGGTTGAGCCATTCTTTTAAAATCTCGCGCTGACAAGTGGGCCCCACACGTCAGCGGCCGCCGGTCTGCGCTGGCCACTGCCGCCTGGGCCCCATCCCTCTGTGCTGGTCTCTGACAAGTGGGCCCGGAGTCCAGTGGGTCCCACGTGTCAGAGGTTGAGTCAGTGGGC